>CM035141.1:43368276-44576671 GCA_020205605.1 Panax ginseng
CCTTATTGTAGAGCCAGGGTTTTAAGTCTAGCTCAAACCTCATTACCTTTCTAGCCTCCGTATCCACTTGGTGTGGAGGGAACCTAGCTAATTCATTGAACTTTGCGGCATACTCTGCAACTATCAAGTTCTCATGCTTCAATTCCAAAAACTTTACCTCTATTCTAGCCTGTTCACTAGCCGAGAAATAGTTCTCAAAGAACAACGTCTTAAACCTAGTCCATGCTATCACTCCTTCTCCGGCACTAACTTGATTTGCCTCCCACCAGAAATTCGCCTCTCCTTTCATCATATAGGTGGTAAAAGCTGTCTTTTGCCCCTCAGCTACCCTAGCGACTACAAACGCTTTTTCTTTTTCCTTAACCCAAGTTTGGACTTCTATCGGGTCAATGGTACCTCTAAATTCTGGCGGTCCTACGGCCTTAAAATCTTTGAAGTTTGTAAATCGGTTGTCTGGTTGATTTCCCGCGGTCGGCATTCCATTCTGCATGGCTTGAGCTACCATGTTTGCAAAATTCTGCATCAGGTCCGGTTGTTGTCCTCCATCATTGTTGACAGATTCTTCTGCCCTTTGGTTTCGAGTTTGACGTCTTAGCGGCATTTTCTGATTAAATAAAATAAAATCTATATTTTATTACTTACATTCTAAACCTTATCGTATAAGTTAAATATTTTAAACTTTTTTCATTAACCAAACATAACTTCATATTCATTCAACTATTTCATAGTACATAACATAACACATACTGTTTTAAACATCCGATATTCCTTTGTGACCACAAAAGTCGAGAATCGCTGCTACAACTTATACATAAGTTAGAAATATTACACAGACATACTTATCATAGAACACACATATTCAAATAGTATTTATACTACTTATTCTTTATGTCTTTTCCTGATCTTGGACAACTTTTCGCTCGATGACCTTCCATTCCACAATTAAAACATGCACCTAGTTTATAGTCGGGACAATACAGAGTGGTATGTCCCTCATAATCGCAAATGTAACATATCTTTTTCCCTTTCTTCTTATCGGGTTTTCCTACGTCGTGGTCTTGTATCTTTCTTTTCCCTTTCTTGCTTGGAGCTGCACACGATATGTTGCCCTTGGCTCTTATTTGATTAATTTGGATCTTAAGTTTATCTTGTTCTTCCATCGTTTCGATTAATGCCTTTCGTAATTGGCTATTTAATAGCTTTTCTATTTTCCATAACTTTTCCAGAGAAGAAACCTTGTTCCTTAGATTCTGCACTTCGGTTGATACTTGATCAGCTCCAACTTTGGTGTCCGAATCACTATCTATTAGTTCTACCATTTCTGGCTCCGGTACTATATTCTCTAAAATGATCACCTCATCAAGGTTATCTTCAACGTGAGCCTCTATTTCAGCTATTGACTTTGATATTGGCTCGGTTATGGAGATTGACTCCTTCTTTACGATTCGAAGGTATCCTAATCCTTTTCCTCTTGACATCTACACATAAATTATCCTGATTAGCATATAATATATACACACAGCAAGTAAAAGTTTTATATAAGTTATCTTTTATTTTTGTTTGACGATGAATTTATTCGATTCATCTCCTTTTAAACTTTATATGAGTTATTTGTACTTTCAACATTTTCCTCTCGCTCTAAGGTTATAGCCTAAGTCTACCCCACCTATGGTTTCTAACCCTAAAGCTCGATACTTAACTCATGACGCCCCAAATTCGTGTACTTGAAACCCGAATTCATTGCTTTTTCACGATACCATTTCTTTAGCTTAATAATAATAATAATGTCATAAATATCAATCTTAATTTACATATCAGAGTTTTCTAAATCCCAGTTACGCGACCTTAAAACATTTCATTACATGATAGATAATAAATAACATCATCTTATTTAAGTCTAGCTATTACATAAGATAACCCAAACTTATTCTAACAACTTTCCTTTCCCTTTGTTCCTGGCAGAGCCCATTGGTTGGTCATACTTAACTGAAAACATTTAATTTAAGCAAGGATGAGCATTTGAGTGCGCAACAAGTAATAACAATTATAAATATTAGATGAAAGGATTAAATGTTACCCATCTATAACAAATCAATGGTTGTGAAGTAATCTGAACTGATAATAATAACATAACAACTCTCTATCAAATTTTTAAAACTACGTACTGACAATAAATAGGGTTAAGGTGACATATTATGAACATTATTCTCAATTTTCGAATAGGTTTAGTAGAACTTCATCATAAGCAAACCGTCATAACTTACGCAGCACGGGGGGTGATCACCCGTTATGCCTGTATTGATCAATACTACATGCAAAAACGATATTATCGTTCACTCTTTCCTTGCCTGATGCATAAAAGTTTTCTATGTTCGGGATGTTCATACTTAGTCCGAATCCGAACCAAAATAATTTGATTGGATATAAAAGGTTTTATATATTCAACGATATTTCTAAATCAGTGTTCAATAAAATATAGCCCCAAAATTAGGTATACATCACCCATTACGCCCCAAAATGGATACATGGTACAAAATTCAAATACAACTTCATTTATACAAAATACAACTTGGTAACTATCGTATAGAATCGACCACGATTAACTATGAGTTTTAATACAAATGTATCTAACTCTCATGGTACCTCGACCACAACCTTACAATGATACTTTACATAAAAGTATAGTTAAAAATTGTTTTAGAAATTAAAATATTTGGGAAGTGCTCAAGGAAACCTTCGTACATGGGAGGCCATGCGTCTGAGGTTATGATAGATATCATATGTCCACGAAATTATCCTTGGTTGACCCAAAAGTCCCCAAAAAAAACAAGAAGATTACTATCATCTTCTTTCCAATGGTGAGTCTTCTCTTGACATATAAATATCTCCATTGTTGTCTCAGTGAAAATTATGTTTCAAATAAACTCCAAGATCATACAGGTAGTGCTCGTAGATATATTGACAAGTGGATGTGCACAACCATGTCTTATGAGAACACGAGGTTGTATGTCATTAGACATCTTGTATGATAGTGGCAAAACACCCTTCAAAGTTGGGTTCGCCTCACCTATTTGATTCACCAAATATAACTACTAAATGATGTATAGAATACAACACACTTTTCTATCTTTGTTTAGGAGAACCTCCACACTAGAGACCATAGTTCTATTCCTGTTATCCCCACTCGACCGACTGACACTCTTATTACACAGAAAGAAATTGTGAAGCGAAAGGGTGAAAGCACAACTAGCCCGATAAAGAATATCATGACTAAAGCCAATTTACACCATCAATAGCCTTCATCATTAATAAATCGAGATTTAGAACGTATGGTAGATGATAAAAGTTTTCAACCATAGTTGCGGTGAGACGAGCGATCCATTAGAAGAGTCAAATAGACCATAAGGTCTATTATCTTCTCTATGTTAAAAGTCCACCAATAATGTTTTATCACAGTAACATCAATCAACAATTCCGAGTCCACGATCATGTGAATAACTCATAATCACAATTGTGATTCTAAATTCCTCTTCGCACCGGAATGAAGATAATTTTCATCACTGTCTTCACTTCACGAAACATCAAAAATCATGGTTATACCAAATCAAAATTCACCTTTCGTAATCATTAAATCATCTTTTACTACGGCCAAAGATATTCATTATTATCACATCCATGAATTAATATTTCATTCTTTGAGACTCATCTCGATAATTAATCCACATCATCGAATCATCCATGCACTTTCTGAGGCGAGGATATTCTTTAGTATCACGACCACGAATTATCCATGCACTATGGGCCAAAAGATAATCGTGTTTTCATCAATGATCTGATCATGCCATAAAATAATTCATCTTTTACACTTTTCTGACGAAAGAGAATCCATAGCCATAATCATACCAAAAAAAGCTGTCCATCAATGCACTACTGGGCCAATGAGGACTTTTTCACATCATTTGTAACATTACGGTTATGATTATACCAAATAATCCACAGTCATAATCATACCAAGTCCATCTATACTTTCTGAGCCCACGATATGACTTTCAACATAATATAAGCATGAGGATGATGACAATATTATAAGCATTAGTCAAACTAAATCAAGGATAAATATTAAAGACTTTAAATTTATCTAAACATTATCAATCACTTAATAAAATCATAATCTAATATTGTTAATATTATAACAATATTTTAATCACTCCTTAAACTTATAAACAATTTAATTTAATTGTTTACACTTTTCCAAATAATGCATTTAATCATTCAAAATGTCATACTTATAAGATTTCATCACCAATAATCAAATTACTCACAAATCTGCATATACCTTATATAGGATTTTCAAGCCATAAAATCCTATTTACCAATTTTTCAACTTCACATAACATATTTAATTCATATGTTAAGTAACTAAATCATTTTCATGAAAATACCAAATCGGTCCCAAAAATTATTCTTTTACGGGATTAAGCGAATATAGTCCCATATTGAACATATATTTTTCTCGAAATTTTTAAAATTCATTTACTATTTTTCAAAAATCAATTTCTAATTAATTCCTTAAGAAATTAGCTACCTCAAGGTTAACTCGAGAAATTCCCAAATCTTGGCGAGGATCTTACACATGTTAACGTGAGCTTCGGTTTAAATTTCATGGTCATGGAATTATAGAACTTTCAAGTTATAGCGTTTTTAATCGGAAAAACCTAAATATTGAAATAGTCATAACTTGCTCATTTTAAGTCGGAATGAGCTCATTTTTGAACAATGGGTACTTTATACCATATATTTTCATGTCCCAAAAAAAGTCGAATTTTTCTCACAATTTAAGTGGCCAAAATGCCCTTTTAAATTTTACAGCGATAGCTTTTTTTGCACTTTTACATTTTTTGACTCCTTTACTAAAATCGGTCCACACAAAAATCTACAACACCTTTTCTAGTGATTCCACTTGGATAAGTTAGAAAACTCATAGATCTAACTCTAGAACTTGACCACACTCAAAAATTCAAAATATATAATAGGAGATATGGTCATTGAATTTCATACTCCATTTTACCAAAATCGATTTTCAACCCTTTGTGATTTCTAAGAAACTTTCATGTTTTCACATAATAACCAACATAACTCATCATGACAATGACATAATAATTCAATAAAACAAGTTCAAGAATAAGTTTTAAAGATTTATAAGTTAATTTATCCACGAACTCAATAATGCCCAAATTGTCGACATGATCTTTACTTTGTGGAGTAAAATTCAAGAATGCTCGGAAGAATATTTCCATGAAAAGATCTTTGGATGAAGCGCAAATATCAAGGATATTCCACTAATTTCATGGATTATAGAAGTCAAAGTTTTAACCAATTTGAGTATAATAAAGAATGGAATAACAAAAGAAATCACCGAGCGTGATGCGATAGGCCTTGCATGCGGGTTATTCTACGAGAATAATAAATAACGAAACCAGGTCCGCGTAAAAGCATACATGATAGGATATTCCAACGAATAATAAAGAATGGAACCGGTCCGGCATAAAAGCATACATAGGATATTCAACGAGAATAATAAAGAATGGAACCCGGTCGGCGTAAAAAGCGCATGAAAGACGGGATATTCCAACGAATAATAAAGAATGAAATAACGAAGAATTTCACCAAGTATAGGGTAGCTAGCGTATACATGTTATTCAAACGAAATAATAAATAATGGAATAATAAAGTTCTCTTCATGAATACAAAAGAAATAATACCCCTTATAAGTACTGACAAATAATATCCCTTCTTAGTAAAAGAAATCTGAATATAAGAGTAGGGAAGTAGCGAATACTTTTCTATAGTTTCTCTATAATTTCTCTCTCTAGAGTTTACGTGAATTTAAAAAAATAATGAAGGAATGAGCTTATTTATAGAAGAATGGTACGCATAGTAACTAATTCATGAGCGGTCCAGTTGATTTACTTTTAAGCAGACGGTCCATATTGGTTTACTATTAAAACTTAAAGCAACGGTCCATCTTGATTTACTATTAAAACTTTAAACCAACGATCCATATTGATTTACTATTAAAACTATCCACCAAATGATCCATATTGATTTACTATTATATCTTCAACCAACGGTGCGAAAAATTAAGAACATCTCCTCATGGAATAATATTATACCCAAAAATAATTTGGATGAAAAGAAATATATTTTACGAAAAAATAATTTGGATCCATGAATAGTAACTTTATGGGTGAATAGTAACTCATGAATAGTAACTCGTGAATAGTAATTAAATGAATAGTACTCAAACACGAAAGTGTCCGAATACTCGATTGAACAATATATCCTCCGGACATCAATTATTATCGAAACAAATGTCGATTTCCACTAACACAAATAATTCCAACACTATAAAATTCATCTTTAATCAACACGAACTTATTCATCATTAATATTATAATTCACAATATTTAACAACCGAGTCGTTCCCGGGAGAGGGGGCTTTCCGATAAGGATTTCTCCTTATTAGTAGCGCAATTAGGTGACCAAACCTCTCCTTGTGAACTTCTAGACATTGTCGATATTGCAAATAATAATATGAATAACTTTGTCGTCTCAATCATTGATTTAATAATATATAAAATATTGACAATAATTGAATCAAATAACGTGAGATCTTATGTAGACAATTTACGTAGCAATAATTAAACAAAAGCGGGTGACTTCTCACATAAGCATCAATAATCAATACTTGTGTGCTATTATGCGACCAGCGTATTCTTTATACTTTTAACTTAAGGGTGTTTCAATAGTTAACAGTAAAACTTCCATAGTTATTTTTTTAAAAAAGTTTTTTGTCATTTTCTCGATCAAACAATAATTCCGTTGTGGGTCCACCAATGATTGTCTTGTCATCGGATATTCCCGACAAAAGAATATTCCCAGACTAATCGAATATTTCACATATTATTTTATATCAACTTGCTTACTTTGAAAAAACAAATTCACATATTACCCTTAACTTTAAACTTTTATCAATTTAACTATTTACCAAAATAGAAAAATTGAATACTTTTATTTCATAAAATTTGGGGTCTCACAATCACCCCTCCTTATGAAATTTCACCCTCGAAATTTACATACGTACCTGATATTCAAAGAGATGAGAATACCTTGCTTCCTTTTCTGATTATACCTTCCCGATAATTTCCTCGCTACCATGATTTTCCCATTTCTCATCTCCTGTATTTCAGATATCATTCTAGAATATAGCTTTAAAAAAAGGTTAATTGACATATCATAATTTTTCAACTTATCAAGTAAATAATTTCAGCTTAGGTAAGTCACACACTAGCGAAATATATAACTCGTCTCTCCCTCTGATTCTAGACTCTTATCTCACTTGACGACCATATCCTTAAGCTACGATACCAAATGTGGCGCCCCCAAAATTAGGTATACATCACCCATTACGAGTCGCCGGATACATGGTACAAAATTCAAATACAACTTCATTTATACAACTGTTGAGCTGTATATAGAATACGACCACAGTTAACTATGAGTTTTAATACAAATGTATGTAACTCTCATGGTACCTCGACCACAACCTTACAATGATACTTTACATAAAAGTATAGTTAAAAACTATTTTAGAAATTAAAATCTTTGGGAAGTGCTCAAGAAACCTTACCGTGCATGGGAGGCCATGCGTCTAGGTTATGATAGATATCATATGTCCACGAAATTATCCTTGGTTGACCCAAAAGTCCCCAAAGAAAAACAAGAAGATTACTATCATCTTCTTTCCAATGGTGAGTCTTCTCTTGACATATAAATATCTTTGTTGTCTCAGTGAAAATTATGTTTCAAATAAACTCCAAGATCATACAGGTGGTGCTTTCGTAGATATATTCGACAAGTGGATGTGCACAACCATGTCTTATGAGAACACGAGGTTGTATGTCATTAGACATCTTGTATGATAGTGGCAAAACACCCTTCAAAGTTGGGTTAGCCTCACCTATATTTGATTCACCAAATATAACTACTAAATGATGTATAGAATACTGACACACTTTTCTATCTTTGTTTAGGAGAACCTCCATGACTAGAGACCATAGTTCTATTCCTCTTTATCCCCACTCGACTGTGACACTCTTATGACACTCTTATTATTACGAAAGAAATTGTGAAGCGAAAAGGGTGAGCACAACTAGCCCGATAAAGAAGAATATCATGACTAAAGAAAATTTACACCATCAATAGCCTTCATCATTAATAAATCGGAGATTTAGAACGTATGGTAGATGATAAAAGTTTTCAACCATAGTTGCGGTAGACGAACAATCCATTAGAAGAGTCAAATAGACCATAAGGTCTATTATCTTCTCTATGTTAAAAGTCCACCAATAATGTTTTATCCCTGTAACATCAATCAACAATTCTCGTCCACGATCATGTGAATAACTCATAATCACAATTGTGATTCTAAATTCCTCTTCGCTACGTGAGACGAAGATAATTTTCATCACACATCTTCACTTTGAAACATCAAAAATCATGGTTATACCAAATCAAAATTCCTGCTTTCGTAATCATTAAATCATCTTTTTTTTCTGACGAAAGATATTCATTATTATCACATCCATGAATTAATATTTCATTCTTTGAGACTCATTTCGATAATTAATCCACATCATCGAATCATCCATGCACTCTCGGGCCAAGGATATTCTTTAGTATCACGACCACGAATTATCCATACACTACTGACCAAAGATAATCGTGTTTTCATCAACAGTCTGATCTGATCATGCCATAAAATAATTCATCTTTGACTTTCCATTAGAAGACCAAATAAAATCTATTATCCATAGCCATAATCATACCAAATAAATAATCCATCAATGCACTTTACGGGCCAATGAGGACTTTTTCCACATCATTTGTAACATTACGGTTATGATTATCATGCCAAGAATAATCCACTTTGTCATAATCATACCAAGTCCATCTACATGCATCATTTGAATACACGGATGACTTTCAACATAATATAAGCATGAGGATGATGACAATATTATAAGCATTAGTCAAACTAAATCAAGGATAAATATTAAAGACTTTAAATTTATCCAAACATTATCAATCACTTAATAAAATCATAATCTAATATTGTTAATATTATAACAATATTTTAATCACTCCTTAAACTTATAAACAATTTAATTTAATTGTTTACACTTTTCCAAATAATGCATTTAATCATTCAAAATGCCATACTCATAAGATTTCATCACCAATAATCAAATTACTCATCAAAAATCTGCATATACCTTATATAGGATTTTCAAGCCATAAAATCCTATTTACCAATTTTTCAACTTCACATAATATATTTAATTCATATGTTCGTAACTAAATCATTTTCATAAAAAATACCAAATCAGTCCCAAAAATTATTCTTTTCTGGGATTAAGCAGAATATAGTCCCATATTGAACATATATTTTTCTCGGAATTTTTAAAATTCATTTACTATTTTTCAAAAATCAATTTCTAATTAATTCCTTAAGAAATTAGCTACCTCAAGGTTAACTCCAGAAATTCCCAAATCTTGGCAGGATCTTACACATGTTAACATGAGATTTCAGTTTAAATTTCATGGTCATCAGAGTTATAGAACTCCGGTTATAGCATTTTTTGTCGGAAAAACCTAAATATTGAAATAGTCATAACTTGCTCATTTTAAGTCGGAATGAGCTCATTTTTGGACAGTAGGTACTTTATACCATATATTTTCATGTCCCAAAAGGCCAAAAATTTTCTCACAATTTAAGTGGCCTAAAATGCCCTTTTAAATTTCTGGCAGCAGTTTTTTTGGCACTTTTCTGTTTTTGATTCCTTTACTAAAATCAGTCAACACGAAAATCTACAACACCTTTTCTAGTGATTCCACTTGGATAAGTTAGAAAACTCATAGATCTAACTCTAGAACTGGACCACACTCAAAAATTTGAAATATAATAGGAGATATGGTCAATTGAATTTCGTACTCCGTTTTTACCAAAATCTGATTTTCAACCCTTTGTGATTTCTAAGAAACTTTCATGTTTTCACATAATAACCAACATAACTCATCATGACAATGACATAATAATTCAATAAAATAAGTTCAAGAATAAGTTTTAAAGATTTATAAGTTAATTTATCCACGAACTCAATAATGCCCAAATTATCGAACATGATACTACTTTGTGGAGTAAAATTCAAGAATGCTCGGAAGAATATTTCCATGAAAAGATCTTTGGATGAAGCGCAAATATCAAGGATATTCCACTAATTTCATGGATTATAGAAGTCAAAGTTTTAACCAACTGAGTATAATAAAGAATGGAATAACAAAAGAAATCACTCGAGCGTCGATGAGGCCTTGCGGTAGTTATTCCTATAGAATAATAAATAACGGAACCGGTCCGCGTAAAAATGTATAGACGGGATATTCCAACAGAATAATAAAGAATGGAACTAGAATTAAAGTACGTAAAAGCGCATGCAGACGGGATATTCAACGAAATAATAAAGAATGAAATAACGAAGAATTTCACCAAGTATAGGGTAGCAGCATTATCTGAGTTATTCAATAGAATAATAAATAATGGAATAATAGAAGTTCTCTTCATGAATACAAAATAAATAATACCCCTTACAGTACAAAAATAATATCTCTTCTTAGTAAAAGCTAAATATAAGAGTAGGGAAGTAGCGAGAATACTTTTCTATAGTTTCTCTATAATTTCTCTCTCTAGAGTTTTAGTGAATTAAGTAAGAAATAATGAAGGAATGAGCTTCCATTTATAGAAGAATGGGTTTGTAGTAACTAATTCATGAGCGGTCCAGATTGATTTACTTTTAAGCGAGACGGTCCATATTGGTTTACTATTAAAACTTAAAGCAACGGTCCATATTGATTTACTATTAAAACTTTAAACCAGCGATCCATATTGATTTATTATTAAAACTTTAAACCAGCGATCCATATTGATTTACTATTATAGCTTCAACCAACGGTCTGAAAAATTAGCACATCTCCTCATGGAAGAATATTGTACCAAAAAATAATTTGGACCGAAAAGAAATATATTTTACGGATGAATAGTACTCCGTGAAATGTAACTCGTGAATAGTAACTCATGAATAGTAACTCATGAATAGTACTCCGACACGAAAACTGTCCCGAATACCCGATTGAACAATATATCCTCTAGACATCAATTATTATCGAAACAAATATCGATTTCTACTAAAACAAATAATTCCAACACTATAAAATTCATCTTTAATCAACACGAACTTATTCATCATTAATATTATAATTTATAATATTTAACAACCAGATCGTTCCCAAGAAAGAGGGGGCTTTCTGATAAGGATTTCTCCTTATTGGCGCGCAATTAGGTGACCAAACCTCTCCTTGACAGAACTTCTAGACATTGTCAATATTGCAAATAATAATATGAATAACTTTGCCGTCTTAATCATTGATTTAATAATATATAAAATATTAACAATAATTGAATCAAATAACGTGAGATATTATGTAGCAATTTCTATAGCAATAATTAAACAAAACTGAGTGACTTCTCACATAAGCATCAATAATCAATACCGTGTACTACTATGCAACCACGCGTATTACTGTACTTTTAACACCGGGTGTTTTAACAGTTAACAGTAAAACTTCCGCCGTTATTTTCATAAAGTATTTTTATCGTTTTCTCAATCCGACAATAATTCCGTTGTGGGGCCACCAATGATTGTACTGTCGTACGGATATTCCCCGATAAAAAGAATATTTTATATCAACTTGCTTACTTTGAAAAAAAAAATTCACATATTACCCTTAACTTTAAACTTTTATCAATTTAACTATTTACCAAATAGAAAAATTGAATACTTTTATTTCATAAAATTCGGGGTCTCACAACAATAGGGTTAATATTCTAGTACAATAATTATATAATTCTGAAACTTCCTTACTCATGTTCATTGCATAAAGAAAATGCAAAGGTAAAGATACTTGCTTATGATATCCGTTGAATAAAGTAAAACAATAGTTTAGGATACTTGCCTGGTCTGCTGCTTACACAACTTAATTATATCTTTAATTCAATGACCTATCATTTATAAGATTGTTCTATTGATTAGAATAACATATAACACATAGTACTGTTATTTACAGTCAACACATATCCTAATCACATTGTCTTATAGTTATATTAATCATTAAGACATAAATAAATACTTATACAGTCAAACTATAGAGTTTCAGATCAATTTCAGTAGCATTTTGGTGTACCGACGGCTTTATCAGGTAATTATCGAGTTTAAAACTCTATCATGAAGTTAATATTATCCTGGATATTTTAAATACCTGTAATCTTATTTTTAAATGACTAATAATAATTTATAAATGATTATTAAAATTTATCTTGATTTTTCAAACTCTAGAATCATTACTAAATGATTTACATATTAGATAATTCTATTATCATTAATATTTAAATAATATTAAAATATTATCGCAACCATTGCCAAAATATCAAAGTTATTTATAATAACTCAAAATATTTTTAAAGTATTAATATTACCCTTAAATAATTTTTAAAACATTAAAAATCATTTTTAAACAATTACCATTAATATTAAAATATTAAAGTATTATTCACAAAAATATTAAAAGTCATTTATAATTACTTAAAATATTTTAAAATCATTTATATCCTTTTAAATGATTTTTAAATCAATAAAAGCATTTTTAATCTATTTATTTAATATAATTATTAAATAAATCTAATATCATTAATATTAAATAATTAATGAAATTTACTTTAAAATATTGAAAGTTAAATTTTATAACTTAAAATATTATTAAATACCTTATTATCATTTAAAATGATTTTAACATAATAAAATCATTTTTAGTTAATTTATTTAGTGCATTTATTAAATAAATAATATTCAAATAATTACTAATATTTATGGAAAATCTGCCAAATTATTAAAAGTTAATTTTTATGACATAAAATAATTTTAAAAACTAATTTCATAATTTTCGAAATTTATTTATTATTTTTAAATGATTTTTAGAATTTATTTCTATTTTTAAATCATTTTCTGGAAATTAGAAAATAAAAATAATAGAAACCGTCGGTATAGGCTATAGCGACACTTTTTGTCACTTTTGGTGTTCTTGAGCTCAAGAACATTCAAAGGCAGTTAACGAGGGGGTACGTTTGACCAAGTTTAATTCAATGTGTATTGTGTTTATGGGCTAGCCATTGATTAGATCTGGTAGTAATAGTGTAACACTACATTTAACAACAACTAACAAGGTCAAACAATAATACAACCGAGAGATATAAGCCATCAAAGTGGCTGTCAGAGACTGTTCTTCATTTCTAGGTTACCCATAATGAAGAACAGCTTGAGGGTCTTACTTTGGGCCTCCACTACATGCTATGCTTGTAATGTTTTTGGGATATTAAGCTTCCAGTGTGTAGACAACATGTAGGTGTACAAATCGATTACATAAAATCATCATAATAACAACACAAACGCTAGATCTAACCTGGTCAAACCATGTCAGAAGTCACGGTTTAAGTTTTCTGGGTTACCCAGAAAACTCATTTCGTGAACTTCTTTATTAGTTTGACCGTCTATTGCAAGAAGCCTGTTTATTGTTTTGGTGTTCTAAGGGCATGCATAAGTAGTATATATAACAAGAAATTATACCGATTAAGAAATTCGTGGGAATTGAAGAGAGAGGTTGGTGAATCAATCTCCAACGCAATCCGAGATTAAGAAAACCCGAATTGATGCGATCGAATCTCCAACGCAATCCAAAATGAATCTCAATGCCTCTACTAAGAAATGGATTCATATGATCGAATCTCCAACACAATCGAATCTCTTTTCCACGATTGCTCATAGAATCGCGTAAGAAGAAGAACTAGCCAGCCACCAAGGATGAGGATTTTCAAACTGCTTTTCTAGTCTCTCTCTAAGAGCTGGCTAGGGTTTTATATTTTGACGTAATCCCTAAAGTGACCGATATATATCATATATATAGTAGCTAGCTAAAAGGAATTAATCAAAACCTAATATTATTAAAATAAAATCCAAATTTATATATATATATATATATATATATCTTAATTAAGTCTTACTTAATTAATATACCTATATATAAATTATCCTATTAATTTAAATTGTAATTTAAAATACTATCAATCATATTGATATATTTAAATCTTTTACAATTTAAATTAATTTCTTTTTAAATTACGTTCTATGTGTGACCCTACCCTATAGTTATTATTACGCTGGCAATAATTTTAAAATCATATTATAAAATTATAAATGTTGAAGCTGCATCTAGTAATGCATCACCGCTACCCAAGTAATAATAAGATCGATGATTCGATGCAACCTTTTCGTGACCAATGTTTCAATGTAATTTAATCCTTTTAACCTTAATATCCTAGATTAAACTCGAGTCATGGAATGTGTCATACTCTTCATAATTTAATCTGAAGTTTTTCGATCAATGAGTAGACTATATGAAACAAATCACTATTTGAGCATGGCCATGCATTTCATAGTCCTACTCAATCAAGAGGCCTATGGATATCACCCCTAATATATAGGAGGGTTAAATTCCATCTAGATCACTCATATTCCTCACACGATTCATGATGTACCCAATAATCACCTTTATAGTCCACCCTATTAAAGGTGACATTTGATGATATCAAAGTACATAAATTCTCGTGAGAAATATAGTGATTTCAAAAGTCGAGGACCATTACATCATCATTCACTATGAGAATTGCTAATGACACTTCGCATAATGCTCCACATAGAATTCTCATGGTGGGTCCGCCCAAAGACATCGCTTTCTAATATGTACCTATGCATCGACTTAATATCTCATATATTTATGACCAATGAGATTTGGTCATCAACAATCCACATATACTAGTCTTAATGCATCATTGTTGTCCCATCAACAATGATACTTTATCAGGGACATTTAAGAACAATGATACTAATTGTAATTATATAATCTCATGTTCAAGTCACATACTTGAAACTATATAATTTGTATCAATATTCTAAGGATTTTATTATGTTAACATTTATATAACGCAAAGAAATAAAACCATAATAAAATCATTCATTTATTCAATCAAATATAATATCAAAACGTTAAGCAATTATATCAAATAATTGGCCTCTAGGGCATAAACTCTAATAGCCTCCCACTCAGCACTAGAGCCAATCACTCATGTATCTAATACCCATGGAACTAGTGTGACCGTGTGGTCTTCACGCGCGACAAAGCCTTGGTCAAGGATCTCGCAACATTATCATCCGTCAGCACTTTCCTATATGTACATCTCCTCTATCAATGATTTCACTTGATGAGATGGTACCGCCTAAGTATATGCTTGATCACAGGTGAGATCTCGGTTCCTTAGCCTGCAAATGGCTCCATTATTATCACAAAGATAGAGCAACCGGATCAACAATGGTTGAACAACACCAAGTTCAAGGATGAACTTTTTAATCCATACAAATTCCTCGGGTCGCACTCTAGAAGCAAAGAATATACTCAAATTTCTGCTGTAGAATCACCATCGCCTCTTGCTTCAAACTTTTCCAAATAACAACAAAGACCACCATTAAGGCAAAACACAAAAACCCGACCGAGACTTATAGTCATCATTGTCACCGAAAACTAGCATCCGTGTAACCCTTTACCGCCAGTTCTGCCTTTCACCTCCATATACCAAGAATGAATCTTAGTCCTTTTCGTGTACTTGAGGATATTCTCGATCGTCATTCCAAAGCGACCTTCACCGATTCGATCGGTATCTCGCCATCATGCTCAAAGCATACGAGACATCCGGACGAGTACATATCATTGCATACATGATAGATCCAATTGTCAAGCATAAGGGATCTTTCTCATACGCCTCCTCATCATCTTGTGATTTAGGACATCGGGCCTTAGAGATCTTTACACCATGAGTCACGGTAAGTTTCCTCTTTTCGCTTCTTGCATGCCGAACCTGCTTTCAACACTTTATCAATATATGTACTTTCACTTAGGCCGAGCATTTTTCTCGATCTATCTCTATAGATCCTGATACCTAAAATGTAGGCAACATCGCCCAAATCTTTCATGGAGAAACATTTTCCTAACCATGTTTTTACAGCCTGTAAGGAAGAAATGTCATTCCCAATAATTAATATGCCATCAACATATAATACTAGGAATACAATGTGACTCCCACTAACCTTCTTATATACACAAGGTTCATCTTCATTTTTAATAAAGCCAAACTTTTCGATCGCTTCATCAAATCAAGATTCCAACTCCGAGAGGCTTGCTTCAATCCATAAATGGATCGCCATAGCTTTATATACCTTTCCAAAGATCCTTTGAGTGACAAAACCCTCAAAGTTGTGTCATATACACATCCTCAAGGAGATTTCCGCTAAGGAAAGCAGCTTTTGACATCCATCCGCCAGATTTCAGAATCATAAAAAAGTCAGAATAAAGAAGTAAGATCCTCGATGGATTTAACCATTGCCACCGGAGAGAAGGTTTCATCATAGTCAACACCTTGAATTTGTTTGAAACCTTTTGCTACCAAATGGCCTTTATAGGTTTGTACATTACCATCCATGTCGGCTTTTCTTTTGAAACCCACTTGCACCCGATTGGTTTTACCCTTCTCTGTGGATCAACCAGAGTCCATACTTGGTTAGTATACATGGAGTCCATCTCGCATTTCATGGCTTCAAGCCATTTCTCGTAATCTGTCCATTCATAGCTTCTTGGTAGAAGCAGTGCTCATCTTGATCTATGAGCATCACATCGCTGCTTTTGAGTCACAAGATATCCATAATATCTCTCGTGCTCTTGGCGTGTCCTACCAGATCTACGAATGCCTTGTGTAATTTGAGCAGTTCACTTTCCACAATATCTTGTGGTTCCCGCCACGCTCCAACTCAGTTCAATGATATTTTGTGGTTCTCAAATTTCTTCGAGTTCTACTTTCCTCCCACTGCTTCCTTTTAGAGACAAATTCTCTTCTAGAAAAATACCAAATGAGCAACAAACACTTTGTTCTCGTAAGGTTTGTAGAAATAATACCCTTTTGTTTCCTTTCTGGGTATCCCACAAAATTACATTTGTCGATTTGGGTCCGAGCTTGTCGTAATCCGTACGCTTTTACAAACGCCTCGCAACCCCAAATCTTCATGAACGACATACTAGGACGCTTCCCAAATCCACATCTCATATGGTGTCTTCTCAACCGCCTTTTGTAGGAACACTGCTATGTGAATGCAAATGCCTCTGTGGCATGACCCCGTGCTTATCGAAGATCTCGCATGACTCATCATCGATCGTATTATGTCCAACAAGGTTCGATTCTCCTCTCGACATACACCATTCCATTGTGGTGTTCCAGTGGAGTGAGTCGTGATATAATACCACACCCCTTTAGAAGGTCATCAAAGTCTTGCTTAAGTATTCACCTCCTCGATCGGATCAAGGGCTTTTATGCTTTTGCCAAATTGGTTTTGAACTTCATTCTTGAATTCCTTGAACTTTTCAAAGGATTCGATTTGTGTCTCATAAGATACACATATCCATATCTACTAAAGTCACAAGAATGTAATGAAGTAATAAAACCTACCTCTTGCTAATCTAACTCATGGGTCCACATACATCACTATGTATAAGTCCCAATACATCGCTAGCCCGCTCATCGTGTCCAAAGGAAAGGGGCTTTAGTCATCTTGCCTAATAAACAAGACTCAGATTTCATATGATTCAAAATCAAATGAATCCAAGAACCCATCTTTATGGAGTTTGATATGCTTTTCATTTATATGGCCTAAACGACAAGCAAGGTAGATATGCTTGATTTGAATCATTTGATTTAAATCATTTTGTATTTATGTATAGATAGGCATTTCTAAATCAAGAATATAGAGACCATTAAACAATTGTGCAACACCATAACAAATATCATTTAAGTAAAACAAACAACGATTGTTCTTTATTATAAATGAAAACCTTTTCTTGTCCAAACAAGAAATGTAAATAATGTTTTTTTGCTTATAGCAGTACAAAAATAAACAATCTTCTAATTCTAAAACTAGCCCAAAGGCAAAAAGATAAATGATAAGTTCCTACTACCAAAGGCAAAGAACTTTTGCTCCATTCCCAACTCAGAGGTCAACCTCTCCTTTCGCTTAAAGTCCTACTCCTTCTGAGTTCCCCGCATTACATTAACACAAATGTGAGAACCACATCCAAAGATCCAATACCCATGATGTAGAAGTAGACAAGTTGACTTCTATAACATATATACCTAATCAAGTCGATTTCCTTTCCTTTTCTTCACTTCTTCCAAATAAGCATGACAATTCCTTCCAAAGGTCCAAAGTTTTCCATGTATGACACTCACCTTCTTTAGCCACCCCACCTTTAGGTTTTAAAGCCTGCTTGGTTTTGGAATCGGGTTTGGCAAAAGATTTAGATCCTATCTTCTTCTTGCTTTCCAATTTCCCTTAGCATTCCCTTTGCACCATCATTATGGGAGCGGTCCCGCTTTTTTCATGTTGTTCTCGCAGCTTCTAACATGCTCAACAACTCAAGAAGGGGTTTCTCAATTTCATTCATAAGATAGTTCATAACAAATTGAGAGTAGTCATTGTTCAAAGATTGCAAAACAAGATCATTTTGGGCTTCCTGAGAGTGATTGGAAAACCCAACCTATCAAGGTACTCAATATACCCAATCATTTTCAAAGACATGTGGACCAACCGGATCACGCTCACCCATTTTGCAAAGATACAACGCCTTGCTTGTATCATACCTCTCCGCCGAGCATGCCCTTCAACAATTTCTCGAGATGCTCGATCATCTCATAAGCATCCATCAACTCATGTTGCTTCCTCAAGCTCAATGCTCATGGTCATGGTTGCTAGCATGACACAACTCACGCCCGTAGCATCATCTTGATGCTTCTTGTAAGCATTATGCTCCGACGTGGTGCAAAGGATACCGGTGCCGCAGAATGGGCCCATCAAGGACATATAGCTTGCGCTTTTGTTTGAGGACAATCCTCAAGTTCCTATGCCACCAAGGAAATTAATTCCACTCAAATTTTTCCTTCTCAAGGACCGATCGTAATGAAAGACTACTTGTGTTGTTGTTGTTTGCCATTGATATCTACAATTTATAAGTGCAAAAATAATAAGTCAAATTGCAAAGTTGATATTATGTAATTGATAATAGTACATTCAAAATATACCTCCCACTATTTTATTCAAATTAATAGCCCTCACCATTAATTCGGAAAGCATTTTCTATTAAATCTTTCTAGTGAGCCAAGATCCATATTTCATTATGCCTTAAGTTAGCTTTGGCTAATCTCTTAAAACACAATTATTTAGGTAGACAACCCTTTGTCAATTATATCATATATAACTCCTGGATAGTTTGGTAAATAATATTTGTTTCTAGTCCATCTAATGGTACCTACCAAACTCCATGCCTCTAAGTCCACAATCCTATCGAGATAACTTAGTTAAGTCAGCCCAATGATTTTAATAGCTTTGATATCACAATTATCCTATCGCATCTTACCTAGATAAATAGGGTACTTTGCTTTGGCAAACCTACATCTATCGATCAAGGTCTTGATGAGTGTTATTCATCGAAGGCATCCGATTTAGACTTAATAATTTATCGAGGGATTTTATAAATTAATTTAGATCTCACCAATTTTAATCTTATTAAGCATGCACATTATTTATTTATCATATCATATCGCATACAAGCATAAATAAAGTGCAAAATTAAATGTGTGTCATGCTTATGGCCCAATCCAATCGTCAATCTTTTTCAAGCTAATGAAAGATCAAGGTCAATCTAAGGTGGTAAAAGATCTTCAAAATAAGAGCTTCCCTCGATCTTCCTCATGCATGTGCCTCCTCTCCATCATCATCTTTCCATCGTGTTCTCCATCTCGTCATCTTCATCGATTACATGATTATTACATGATATAAAGAAACCTCGAAAGTTACATTCGAGGGGATTTAGATGAGAAGAGAATATTACATTAGAATTTATAGAAAGGCACGACATGCAAGCCGTATTTCAAAACCAAAAACCACTAACCTATGGGTCAAAAGGCCATAATCAGGCACCATGCATATCACAATAAGCATATAATAATTTATATAAAATTAAAGAAAAATATATAACAAATTGGGGTCACGACCATCGCAAGTAACTACGACGGGGGTCCAAGGGGGTCTCCTCAAGGGGTCTCTCAACTACAATCAGATTGTTTTTTCCATACGAATCTCCAAAATAGCTTTAAATCATATATTTAATCCACCAAAACAATCATAATAATAATACACCCAAAGATATATCATATATGTCCAAAGTTCAATTAATCATATTAAACCGAATCTTCATACTTCTAATCCAATTAGAACATAAGTTGTATATCGTTATTACGCCATATAAGATACAATTAATGTAACATCATATACATGCATATCTATCAATGATATTCATAATACCGTAATATGCGACACAAACGTAATATCATATATTCAATTTCGATCGGAAAATTGTATCATCATATATCATATATATATCGAAAAATATAATCAATTTCAAATCGGTAGAAATTGTAACATCATATATCATATATATCGAAAAATAATAAAACACGAATCAATTAATCATTTCGCAAGTAGCTCGATACCACCGTAGGGGTTTCGATACACAAAAACGCAAATGAAATAAAATAATTTAAAGGCAATTTCAAACCCTAAAACAGATCCATGCAAAAAACAATTAATTCAAAGGTTAAAATTATACCGATTAAGAAATTAAAAATTGAAGCAATCAATCTCCAACGCAATCCGCATTAAGAAACTCGAATTGATGCGATCAAATCTCCAACGCAATCCAAACGAATC
This sequence comes from Panax ginseng, assembly GCA_020205605.1. Taxonomy (NCBI): domain Eukaryota; kingdom Viridiplantae; phylum Streptophyta; class Magnoliopsida; order Apiales; family Araliaceae; genus Panax; species Panax ginseng. The sequence continues at coordinate 43,389,363 of CM035141.1, forward strand.
AATGCTCTACTAGATTCACACATGAACGCCCGCATAATCGCCCCACGATCTCGCAAAAAAGGAACCACAGATTAGCCACCAAGGATGAGGATTTTCAAACTTTTTTCTCTAGTCTCTCTAAGAGCTGCTAGGGTTTTGTATTTATGATCGTAATCCTCAAAAATGACCGATATATATATATATATATAGCAGCTTAATCAAAACCCTAATCAATTAATCAAAACCTAATATTATATAAAATCATATATATATATATATATCTTAATTAAGTCTTACTTAATTAATATACCTATATATAATTTATCCTATTAATTTAAATTGTAATTTAAATACTATCAATCATATTGATATATTTAAATCTTTACAATTTAAATTAATTTTTTTTTAATTACGTTCTATGTGTGTGACCCCCTATAGGTTATTATTATTATCTGGCAATAATTTTAAAATCATATTATAAAATTATAAACAAAGTGAGCTAATGATCTAGTAATGCATCACTGCTACCCAAGTAATAATAAGATCGATGATTCGATGCAACCTTTTCGTGACCAATGTTTCAATGTAATTTAATCCTTTTAACCTTAATATCCTAGATTAAACTCGAGTCATGGAATGTGTCATACTCTTCATAATTTAATCTGAGTTTTTCTTGATCAATGAGTAGACTATATGAAACAAATCACTATTTGAGCATGGCCATGCATTTCATAGTCCTACTCAATCAAGAGGCCTATGGATATCACCCCTAATATATAGGAGGGTTAAATTCCATCTAGATCACTCATATTCCTCACACGATTCATGATGTACCCAATAATCACCTTTATAGTCCACCCTATTAAAGGTGACATTTGATGATATCAAAGTACATAAATTCCCGTGTAGAAATATAGTGATTTCAGGTCGGAGGACCATTACATCATTGTCACTATGAGAATTGCTAATGACACTTCGCATAATGCTCCACATAGAATTCTCATGGTGGGTCAAAGTCCTCTAAAGACATCGCTCTCTAATATCATGTACCTATGCATCGACTTAATATCTCATATATTTACGACCAATGAGATTTGGTCATCAATAATCCACATACTAGTCTTAATGCATCATTGTTGTCCCATCAACAATGATACTTACTCAGGACATTTAAGAACAATGATACTAATTGTAATATATAATCTCATGTTCAAGTCACATACTTGAAACTATATAATTTGTATCAATATTCTAAGGATTTTTATTATGTTAACATTTATATAACGCAAGAAATAAAAACCATAATAAAATCATTCATTTATTCAATCAAATATAATATCAAAACGTTAAGCAATTATATCAAATAATTGGCCTCTAGGGCATAAACTCTAACAGACAACAAGTTTTAGATCAACAATCAGTAAGCGGAAATAATAATTCATTAAAAGAGTTAAGTAGAGAATGAAATCTACTATCATCTATGAATTTAAAAGTCCATCATCGATATTTTATCCTGTAACATCAATCAATATACATCTTGAATCAAATAGTCATCTTTTGCACTACTGTGCCAAAGATATTCATCGATTAGTCATGTTCATCTCAACACTGCTCATCTTTTGCACTACGGGCCAAAGATATTCATCAAGAAATCATTCATCTTTGCACTACAGGCCAAAGATATTCAGTAATATCATCATTTAGGACTGAGGATGATGAAAAATATATTTTAAAGAAAACGAATCCAGTGAGACAAAAGAACAAATATTAAGGATTTGTACTTTACACAATCCAAGTTCAAAAATACTTCATAAATAATCAGAGTGGAGTAAAATTCAAGAATGAAGACCAAAACATAGATCCAATCAAAGATAGGAATCATAATAGACAATCTTGGACACAGAAAAGAAAATTTAATTTTTCTGTGAATAGTGTTATATTCGTGAATAGTGCCGTATACGTGAATAGTAACTCCGACACTAAAATGTAGAAATTCCACAAGAAAAATCATCATACTTTGTGAATAGTACTCATGAATAGTAACTCGTGAATAGTAACTCATGAATAGTAACTCGTGAATAGTAACTCATGAATAGTAACCACAACATGAAAAGATAAGAATTTCACAAGAAAAATCTTATCAATATTCCGGTATAATGATATTGAAAGAAATAATATCATTTATAAAAAAATAACATCCCTTACCTCAAAAAGACAGTACTTTTGACTGGAATACTAGATATATTGCTGAAGGAACGTGCACCGTATAACAACATTCAAAGTATCTAAACACTCACAAAAATACGCTCGATAATATAGAGAGAGAAAACTTTAGATTCTGGTGTGATTTTCAATTCTAACCTAAGCACCCTATTTATAGGAAAATGCTTAGAACACCAAAGTAGAAAATTTAATAAAATATTAATATATATATATATATATATATATATATATAATTTTCAAGCCCACCTTAGACAACTGATCTCAGCTCATTATGCACATGTTAGTGTAGCCCACAAAACAAAAAAAACATTTTTCTTAATAAACATAATTAAAACTTCCAAAAATCAATTATTTCGGAACTTCAGAACTTCAATAATTCATGATAAATAGTCCTTTTGTCAGAAAAATTCAAACCTTATGTCCTTTTCGTAGGAAATTTCATTCTCTACAACTTTGCAGAAGAAGGTTTTTCTAAATTCTAAACAGAAATTGACCGAAATCCACAAACGGGCGATTTTACAGGCTATAATCAAATTTCAGTCAAGAAATGAGGTCCACCGACACACAAAATATGTGTTAATCAATTAATGCAACAAAAATACTCTTCCTCCTCATATACTCATATATCCCACATTCATTGTAAAAATATCACCATTATTATATAATATAATAAAATATTATTTTATCAAAAAAGATAAAATATCAATTTTTAACAATTGTCACTTTAAAAATTTTCTCCATCTATATCCACAGAAAATGAATATTTTCCTCATCATATAAATCAATAATTAATTATTCACAAATAATATTACGAGAATCACAATCTTCGACAACCGTGCCGTTCTAGGAAATATGGGGCTTTCCAATAAGAATTTTTTCTTCTTGGTAGCAATTAGGTGACCAAACCTCTCCTTGATGTAACTTTCTAGACATTGCCAATAATGTTATCTAATAATATTATTCGGATAATATAAATTATTGTCTGATAATGAAAAATCTTTAACGTAATGACAATTATTAAAACAACAATAATATAAAATATCAACGTAGCAATTATTGAATCAATAAAATAAAATATTAAATATGAATTACTGTATAATTATTGAGTAGTGCCTTCTTACATAAGAATCAATAATTGGTGCAATCTGGTAGCTACTCTTGTGCAACAACGCCATTCTTGTGTTTTTAACCACCGGTATTCTAACAAGATTAATTCAGTAACAACTACGCCGTTATTTATAAACAACTCATACTTGTCGTTTTCTTCATCCAATTGCTTTTCGTTATGGGGCCCACACAAGGCTGCGCCGTTGTACGAATATTCCCCGACAGTAAGAATATTCCACGACCAAACGAATATTCCCCGACAACAATGAATATTTTATAACCACTTGCTTATTTAAAAATATTTGCGCATTTTACCCATAACTAACCACATTAATCAAATAAACCCTTACTATTTCAAAATAATAAATAAAGGAAATTCTATTTTATTAAAACAAAAATTCGGGGTCTTACAATTGACATTTCATCTCACCCATTAGGGTTTAACCCTAGAGTTCTAAAAGCCCAAGTTCTAGAATTTTGAGATTAGGGCTAAAATGGGAATCTTAGTTTCTAAAAATGTGAATTAGGGTTCCCTAATTAAATTAGGTTTACTAATTACCTAGGATTTGTAAATTAGACTTTATAATATTCTAATTACCATTTACCTTGCTAAAATAATATTTAGGGTTTTCAACTTAGCAATTAGGGTTCTAATTTATTAATTAGGGTTTCTAAATATTAATTAGGGTTTACCTAATTAAAATTAAATATAATAATAATTTTTATTAATTATATAACACATAACTTAATAATATTTACAGTCGTAATTGACTTATGTACTATAGTTTATCAGTAATGCGAAGGTTTGCACCGCTTTACTAAAACTGTTCCACACATTAACATTACACACATATCAAGCATGTTTATATTACTGAAATATAATTAATATTACATTAATATTCTCATTCCTTATTCAAAATCCAGAACTAGGGTTTTGAATCCATATCCGACATAACCTTCATATAAACCATTATTAATTAACTTAAATAATTAACTTAACTAATATAATAAAATACATATCATAATAATCCTTGTAATCATATCATATATATAATAATCATATTTTCATGAAAATAAATAATAAATAGTTTTATTACAAAATTAATTTATAATAAGAATATAATCTATAACGATCAATAATTCTCAAAAGAATTTATTTATAATTATTCATATAATAAATAAGTTTTATTTATCACATAAATACAAATACTTTTCTTGCACATAATCCCACCTTTATATTTAAAAAAAATTAAATACAAAATTTATTATTTAATTATATTGAAAATATCGGGTTATTACAGCATCATCTAGTCGCATGGCCCAATCATTTTGTGACGGATTGACCACCTTCTCCAGGATTCTTTTAACTTCCCGATTCAAAACTTTTACTTGACCATTGGTTTGGGGATGGTATGCGGCTGCAATCTTATGTCTGATTCCATACTATGCAAGCAATTTAGTGAACTGCTTATTACGAAAGTGAGTTCCCTCATCGCAAATTATCGCCCTCGGCGTCCCAAATCGGGTGAATATATTCTTCTTCAAGAACCGAAGTACCACCTTAGCATCGTTCGAGGGTAAGGCTGCAGATTCTACCCATTTCGAAACATAGTCCACCGCCAACAGAATATACTGATTATTGAATGAGGATGGGAAAGGTCCCATAAAGTCAATTCCCCACACATCGAATAACTCCACCTCCAAAATGGTATTAAGCGGCATTTCATTGCGTTTGGAGATATTGCCTACTCGTTGACACCGATCACACTTCAACACATAGAGGTATGAGTCTTTGAATAGAGAAGGCCAGAAAAAACCCGATTGCAACACTTTGGCTACTGTTCTATCACTCGCGCAATGACCTCCATAATCTGATGAGTGGCAATGACCTAATATGCTATCCATCTCCTCTTGTGGCACACATCGTCTAATCATTTGGTCTGCACAAGCCTTAAACAGAAACAGTTCTTCCCAAAAGTATTATCGGACATCGTGGAGGAACTTTTTCCGTTGTTGCGAGTTCAACTCTGGAGGTAACACCTTACCAACCAAATAATTCACGAAATCTGCGTACCAAGGCAAGGTTGTTGATATTCGAAGAAGCTACTCATCTTGAAACCTCTCATTAATCATGACTTTGTCTTTCTGCTGAACCTCCGCATTTTCTAAACGAGAAATATGATTTGCCACATGGTTCTCGGTACCTTTTCTATCTCGGATCTCCAAGTCAAATTCTTGTAGCAAAAGTACCCACCGTATTAATGGCGGCTTGGCATCTTTCTTCTCAATCAAATACTTAATAGCAGAATGATCAGTGTAGACAATTACCTTGGTCCCTATGAGATATTCTCTGAACTTGTCGAAGGCAACCACAACCGCAAGTAATTCTTTTTCCGTGGTCGTGTAGTAAATAGTGTGAAAAATTTTATCGCGACGTTGTCCCAATACTGCTCCAACTGCGTAGTCACTGGCGTCGCACATCAATTCAAACGGTAAGGACCAATCGGGAGTCACTATAATTGGAGCTGAAACCAATTTCTTCTTCAATACTTCAAAAGCGTCGATGCATGACTGATCCATCTTGAAAGGTACATCTTTCTCCAAGAGGGAACATAAGGGTTTCGAAATTTTGGAGAAGTCTTTAATGAAGCGTCTGTAGAAACCCGCATGTCCCAAGAAGCTCCGTATTCCCTTCACAGATGATGGAGGAGGTAGTTTCTCAATCGTCTCAATTTTTGCTTTATCCACCGCTAGCCCTGCTGCAGAAACTTTATGCCCCAAAATTATCCCCTCTTGCACCATGAAGTGACATTTTTTCCAGTTAAGAACTAGGTTAGTCTCCACACAGCGCTTCAACACTAAGACCAAAATTTCCAAGCATAAGTCGAAACTATCACCGAACACGGAGAAGTCATCCATGAATACTTCCAAGTTTTGTTCTACCATATCAGAGAAGATGGCCATCATACATCGTTGAAACGTTGCTGGAGCGTTACATAATCCAAAAGACATCCGTCGGAATGCAAACGTACCATAAGGGCATGTGAACGTGGTTTTTTCTTGATCTTCCGGCGCTATGGCAATCTGGTTATATCCGGAATATCCATCCAATAGACAGTAAAACTGATGTCCAGCCAACCTATCCAACATCTGATCAATGAACGGCAAGGGGAAGTGATCCTTACGTGTGACTTTATTCAGTTTGCGGTAATCCATACATACTCTTTAGCCTGTAACTGTCCGAGATTGGATAAATAATGCCGGCATCTAACCACTTTATGATCTCTTTTTTCACCACATCCTTCATAAAGGGGTTCAGCCTTCTTTGCTGCTCAATGGTTGGTTTTGCTCCCTCTTCCAATAAGATCTTATGCATACAAAATGATGGACTAATTCCTTAAATATCTGCTATAGTCCATCTGATTGTTGTTTTGAATTCTCTCAACACCCTTAACAGTTTTTCTTTTTGCGTGTCAAAAAAATTTATCGAAACAATAATTGATAGGGTAGCATCTTTTCCCAAATAGGCATACTGTAGATGAGATGGTAGAGGTTTTAATTCCAACATCGATGGCTCTTCTATCGATGGTTTAAACTTTTTCTCTTCTGTTTCAGGTCGATCAAGAGTGTCGAATGATTGTTTAAATTTTCTGGCAGCTGGTAAGGCATCTAGCCATTTGACATACTCAATTTCGTCCTCGATATTGTAGTCGTCCATCCCGAACAAAACAGATTCTAGTGGATCATCTGAATAATGTTCACTGAACTTGTGATTCACCAATTCATACACAACATCTGTAAGAACCCGAATTTTTAGAAAATATTAAAATAAGAATTTAGTAAATAAAATTCTTAAGGCATGTGATGGGTTCGAACAAGAATATATAATTGTGTTACGAGGTATGTAATATGGTGTTACATAGGGTAATATGAGCAATGTGATGTTGTGTTTAATAAATATATATCGTTATTATATATTTGTTATAAATTGTAGAGATGAATTAGTAAGAAGATGAATAAGATTTATCTATCGGCATTAAATAATTTATAGAATTATTTTATCATAGTGAGTGGGTGACATTAAACCTCTTTGATGGATAATCACCATTTTCTTGAATATATATACTAGTAACTAATATGATGTAATATGAGTTTTAGTTAGTGCTTAAGCTATCCCTGGATAGATTGAGATAGTGAGGCATAAATTAGTTAATTATGAGAATTAACTAATAAGTAGAAATATTGGTTAATTTATACTAAAGTGGAAGTTATTTTACGGAATAATATAATTTGAAGGGATTTAAGAATCACTCAAGTAAATAGTGAATATGTGATTATAGTGGGTGCTTTATATTTGAGTTTTGTGGTGAGGAACCGGTAAAGGAGATTTCATAGTTGGTTAAACTATTAATGAAAAATAGAGTTTTAAAAGTCTAAGTTTGATAATTAAATTATTAAAGAAAATAGTAATCCATGATGTGAAATCAAAGAATAGGTTAGTTTTATATGAGTTATCATTTATGAGGTATATGTAAAGTGATTAGGAGCATAAATGTTATTTCTGTTAGTGCAGAACTTGTCTGCCTCTGAACTTGGTATGGCGCAGCTGCGCCATTTCCAAGCCTATGATCAGCGCAGCTGCGCCGGTCTGTAGAAAGTTTTGAGTAAGTTGTGAACATTTGATTTCAAGAAATGAATACTAATAACTCTTATAAGGGTCATAAATGGTGACTAAGTTATTCATGAAGGAGTTAAGTTAGCAAAACATGATTTAGAAGTTGTCTTGGGACAATTGAATATGTATATGGTATAATCTAATTAATTAATAGAATAGATATTAATTATTTTAAGTGAAAAGGGTTATACATATTACAAGGGTAAGGTAAGCTAAATAATTTAGCATTTAAAGTAAAGTGTGTCACACAATCTTTAAAAATTAAAATAACGTGAAATTAGGGAAAAGCCAAACGTGGCCTAGACCCTAATATTTTATAGTAGAGATAATAAGCTTGAGTTATATGACTCTACTAAATGAGATAAATGAGCCTTGTGTGGCCTGGGTATTAAAGTTAAACCAGACTGAAGATTTAACTGAAATTATTAAAAGAGAATTAATGGGAAGAAATTAAAGGATTGATATTAATCATTGTGATATTAAGTGTGATAAGAAATAGTGGGTTAGGAATACCCAATTGAATTATACTTAGTCCAATTAAAATATATTTGGACTAGCCCAAATGTACATGGATTATATGATGTGAGTACATAAATAATCCCTAAATTTACTTAGGGTAGTAGCATTAACACATTATAATTTTATTTTGGGAATTAAAGGAACTAAACTAAGCTTCAGTCGTTGAGTTATAAGCTTGTCCAAAAATCAGTGTCACCCATTTACATATCAAATGCGTAAATAGGCCATTGGCCTATCCTATTTCTTCTTCATTACGTAGTAGAGTTGATGATGGCTGAACATGGAGTTGGTGACCAACTCTTTAGCATCCATTGGCTTCTTCTTCCTCCCCTTGGATTAATTCAATGTGCAAGAATATTAACTATGTATTGAAACCACCATAAATAGAGACCCTCTTTTCTCTTTCACGTTGGTTAAGTTCTCTGAGAATTTTCCTATTAAGAGTGAGTTGCCATTAGTGAGACCAATATGAGATTGGGAGATTGAAGAGTTATACTTAGCATATTGAAGCATTCAAGAGGTAATCTTGTTAACCTATATGTTCTTTAATTCAAGCTCTTCAATTCTTAGAAAAATAGCTTTTGAGTCACAAAATTGATGGCTAAGGGTTGTTATAATCCATGAATTGATGCTAGGTACTGTTAATATAGTTAGAAACGAAAACAACGAAAGTTAAACGGACCAATTTGGTTTAAAAACGAATTCATAGCGAACGATTTCACTAAATTTGTCAAACATGAAAATTTAGTATTAACCTGAGTTGTAAATCCATATTTAGATTAGTTAATGTTTATGTTAGTTGATGGGTAATTGGTATGTTGTAGTTTTATGAGTTACAAACCTATAGAATCGAAATGGACTAAATTGGATGAGTATAACTCATATTATGATCATTGGAAGGAGATGAGGTCTGTAAAATCGCGAAGTGCGCGAACACGAAGGGCCGTTTCGCTTCCTGTAGCGCACTTGTTGCCCTCAAAGGCCAATTAGTAGCAAATTGCCTGGCCAGCTTGATGTCGGGTAGACTGCTCTGATCTACTGTAGTAAATTAAGCATAACGTTTTCATAGGAACTCTGATTGAGGTGATTCAAGATGATCCGGAACAAGGACGAATAGATCTACAACTTTTGTTCTTTAAGGTTTTCAATTTCAGGTCGTTATGAAGGGTAAAAATAGTCATCTTTGTGACTATTACATATTCGGAGGCGATAGGAGGGCGTCGAACGAGCACATACACAAGTATAGTGCTCTTGACGATGGAATATGTTATTCTAAGTGATGTAACATGAAAATGCATGATATTAGACATGACATACAAGATTACCTTAATTATAATGGAATGCTTTATCATGACTTAGTATGTGTTTTCAAAAGAAACTTACAGATTTTTTGAAAACAAACTTTGACGAAATTGTATACCTTTAATTTTGACCTTGATAGCATTTATATGAGGTTGAATTACGCATGATGTAAGATTCAAATTTGAATCGTATGTGTGATAGATAACTTGTTTTGGTTAAAATGATTTCAAGGGCGAACTCCGTATCTTTTGTAAACTAAGTTTTAAAACATGAAGTGATTATATTTTAACCTTGAAAACGTACGTAGAAACATGTACAAACAAGTATGATGTGTGAGTTGAAGTTGCCTTGCATGATTAGTTTAGTATGACATTGAATTTGAGAATAAAGTTTTGAAGTTTTGAAACTAAGAGGGGCGAACTTAAAGTAACTTGTGGACTTAAAGTTCTAAATGTAATAACATACATACATGGCTTAGTTAGCTATGAAATGAGATTTAGAGTTGCACCTAGTTGTTTTAACTTGGCCTAGAATGACTTTTAAAAAAAATAATAAACTTGATTTTCTTGCGAAACGAAGCTTGTATAAACATTGCTTAAATGTGTGGTAATCTAGCTAGACACCGTATAAGTCGTGCAAGTATGAAGTGTAATGAGTTCTCAAATGATGAACTATACTAATGAGTTGAATAAATACGAGCATACGCGTTATAGATGATGAAATGGTTAAGGTAGTTCATTCCTTGTACATGAACCTACTTGGTGAAAATAACTTAAAGTAAAACACAAGAGAAACCCAACTTGGGCCAAGACCTCTTAACATATGTAAAAATTATGTGTTAACATTCATGCATATTAAGAAATGAAGTGTGAACTGAGAACTAAATATTCAAATGGTTGCGGCGAGGGGACGGTAACAAGACACCCATCCTAGCCAAATCTACTGGCCTATAAGCTCATGACTATGAGGCGATCATTAAATTGTTTTAGTAGTCATCTGAACTTTAAAGCATATGTGCAATGAATGTCTAAAGCTATACTACTTGACATAGATGATGTTTTAAGTATATGAACAAGTGATTATGTTATGAAACCCAAATGCGTTAAAATTTATTAAGTTTGCAAAATGTAAAGGCGATGTAGATCGCGTATCTATAGACTTTAAATATGTGTCAAACACATAACGAGTCAAGTGTGTGATAGAGATTTATGAATGTTGATATTAAGCATTTGTAGCTAAGGTGTACTATATACATAGATATTATAAGAGTTTGCTAAGAAAGCAAAAAGGGAAGGTTTTAAAAATCAAGATAGAGAACAATGTAACATTATTATTACATTGAGAATGTATGAATGTATGACTAATGGATATGAATCCATGATTATATAATTGTGTAGGAATACACGCAGTGCATATAAGCTTTAAGCAGTTAAGTCGTAGTTGATAAACTACGAATCAGACAAGTCTTTCACAATACAACGATAGTAGTATTGTGGTGGACCGGATCCGAGCTTCGAAAGGACCTGGATTTGGGGGCGTCACAACATCTACCCACAAACATTCCCCCTTCTCTTTCGGAAATCTCATTGACTTAAATACATTAAAGGTGACCTCTTGGTCTTCAACTCGCATCGTCAATTCACCTTTTTGTACATCGATCAACTGTGACAACCCGAGAATTTAGAAAATTTTTAAAATTTTAATTAATCGATTTAAGGTTCAATATTAGAACCTAGACATAAAATAAGTGTATGCGTTTGATATTTTTGAGAAGGAATTTTGAGGATTTCAAAATTCTGTGAAGTATTTAGGTGAATTATTCAGGATTAAGGGTATACGTGAATATGTTCTGTGAGTATGGTCATTTATGTGTTCAGTATGTGGTTAAGGGTCAAGGGTTGACCAGATAAACGATATCTGTGAAAACCCTAGGTATATATTAAGAACGTCAACGCTCGGTTAGAAAACCCTAGCGAATTATAAGAAACCCTAGAAACCGGTTCTGAAACCCTAATTTTGGTTCTGGGAATTCGAAATCCTAATTCGAATATTGAAAACCCTATTTTGGGAATGCAGATGTTAGTATAAGGTTTAACATTATTAAATATAACCTAATTAGGGGAAACCCTAAAGATTTACTAGAAACCTTAATTGATTTAGAAAACCCTAATTTCTGGATTTGAAACCCTAATTTATAATTAGGGAAAACCTAATTGTTAATTTAATAATTTTAATGTTAATTAGGAAACATTAATCCTAATTTTCAAGTTATAACTAATTAGAAAACTCAAATCTAAATTACGAAATCTAATTTCTAAATTACGAAATCTAATTTCTATTAGAAACCTTAATTTTTGGGTTGTAAACCCTAATGCATGATTTTAACCCTAATTATTAAATTAGTAATTTTAATTAGGAAATACTAATCATAATTAGCAAGATTTAAATTATGATTAGGAAATTTTAATATAATTAGAAAATTCTAATTATAATTTAGAAATATTAATTTTCTATTTTGGAAACCTAATTTAGAAATTCTAGAATTTATTTTAAAACCTAAGGGTTCAAACCATAAACCCTAAGGGTTCAAACCCTAAGGGTTAGAGCATATGACATGTTTGCCATTAAATTTGTATGCTAAATGTCCAAAGTGCCCTTTTGTGCATTTTGGAGGAAAGTTGCATATCTTGCCAACATAATTGGTGGGTGACCAACCCTAAGCCTAGCATGTGCCATACCTCTCCCAAATCAGCTGCAATATCAGTCAAATACATTGCATTTGTATCAAATAAATAGATTAAGAGAGAGAAAATGTTTACTTTAATTTTCATTTTCTCCAAGCCCTCTCTCTCTCTCTTCATTTTCGGGACTAAGAGTGAGAGAGAGTTAGAATCAAAGCTAAGTTAGCCTATTAGCTTTCCAATATCAGAATCAAAGTCAGAAATCAAAGATCAAAGGTTAAAGAGGTATAAACCCTAAATTTTTGGAAATTATGTGATCTATGTTTTTTGATGTTAGTTGTTGTTTAAAGTTGTTTAATAGGGTGTCTTTTAATGATCTGGGCTGTTGGATCATGGATCTATATCATGTAGATGTACAAAAATCATGTTTTTAGAAACTGTTCTTGAACCTTCATGAGTAGTCTGACAAGCAAATGTCAGGGCCTGTAAATCCTTCTCTGTTTTTGATACTTGTTGTTTTATGTTATAAATATGTTCTATGTCATGTAGACTGTGATCTGAAACTAGAAACACGGCCAGATCATGAATAGATTGAGAGATTGGAGCGGTCAAACCTCGTTGACCGAACACGGAAAACAAATTTTGGGCAGCCCAGAATCCCTAGAAATCTCTGACAAGCTTTTCAATGACTCTAATCTTACAACTAACAGGTTATTTAGTCATGTTTGTTTTGTGGACTTGTAGTCTGGTATCAGTACTACAAAGTAAAGCCTTTATATCACTTAGATATTACACTGAATCAAATTTAATAAGGGTCAAAGTAGCGTTGACCACCAGATTATGAAGAAATCTGAAAAACCCAGATTTCTTAAGAACTCGAGTCTGGCAGTAGTTTGACCAGCCTTAATCTTTCTGGGGTAACGATGTTATTATGTTATGATGTTATATGTGTGCATTTTGACATGTGTTCTACACGATCGAACCATTTTATCACATAAACCAAGCCCATAAAGCTAAGATTTAAAGCTTCAAAATAGATACCTCGACTGTTCTTCAATTTCTGGAAAACCCAGAAATTGAAGAACAAGTCTGACATCAAGTTGGATGGCTCAGATCTCTTTGTGATTATATGTTTTGGACTTGAACTTTGCTTAAGGTTGTAGTACTACATTAGTACTATAACATTAGAATAATTCACAACCTAGAAACTTATAGATCAAAGAATTACAATTGGTCAAACTTAGTACCTTTAACACTGGCATGATTTCTAGGTTGGGACTCAAGAACATCAAGAACACCTATAACGCCAGTTACATGCGTTATAGGTAGAAATGAAAGGTAACCAAATTGGGCAAACAAAGACTAAAAACGCATGAACCGCACCAATTAAAATTGCACTAACGGTTCCGGCGTATGTGGCAGGTTTTGGTGGGTTGAATAACCAAATTTACAGTTCCGGTTTGGTTAATAGCCAAAATCGCACGCATAAAACCGAAACCGCACCATGTGTGTGTATGTATGTATTATCTCTAGTAAATTCTAAAGTTACTTTTCACTTGAACACGCTCAGAGAAAACCCCAGTCTTGTATTGTCATTTTTTCACCAATTGAAAGAAGATGTTAGAGGTTATAGAGTCAAAATTAAGCAATTGGGTTTTGGAATTTCAATTTGTTTGATGTGTTATTGGAGGGGCTTATAGCTGAGGGGCTCGAGCACTTGATGCATTGGTTAATGTCAATGCTATAACTGTAATAGTCTAATAGATTATTTTTAGTCATCCCTGCAATATATTTCATTCTATCTCCAGTATATACTTTTAATTTTTGGGGAACTAGATAAACATTCTTGCTTGTTATCGAATATATGGTCTCCGTTGTTTTATATAGCGTATATTTTAGTTTTAAAACATGCTTGATATAATTCTCATTGCCGACTCTGTCACTAAGTTAATTGCTCGATGTAAGTTTTATGTTAAATTTTATTGAAGGCTTAGACTTTTTTGTTGTTTCAATTGGTTTTGGAAGCAAACCGCACTAATTAAAACAAAGATCAAGACACTTTAAAACCGCACTTTTGAATCACAAGCGGTTTTGGGTGTGGTTTTGAATTTTCAAATCAAGCACCTAAAGCGGTTTTTTAAAAGCTGGTTTGGACTTCAAACCGCACCGAACCGCACTTCATGCTCACCCTTAGTTATAGGGCCATTTTATTAATTATAAATTTAAAAATAATTATTTTAATTAAATAAATTGAAAAAATAGTTTTAATTATTAAAAATATAAAATAAATTCTGAAAAATTATTTTAAAATTTGAAAAACAGCTTTTAATTATTTTGAGTATATTTCATAAATATTTAATATTTTGTGAATATAAATGGTATTTAATTTATTTAATTATAATGTTAAATAAATTATTTAAAATAATTTTAATACATGAAAAATTATATTATGGTAAAAGAAAATATTTTAAGTGACTTTTAATATTTTGTGAGGAATTTTATTAATTAATTAATATTAATGATAATTAGTTTATTTAATAAATATATTAAATAAATTATGGAAAAATAGAATTAATATTTTATAAATCATATAAAAATGATTTAAGTGTTATAAAATATTTTAAGTTATAAAATATAACTTTTGATATTTTGTCATGAAAATATTAATATTTTAATATTAATAGCAATTATCGGATAATGAATTTAATTGTTTAAAAATCATATAAATGTAATTTTAAAGTATTAAAATACTTTGTGATATTATAAATATATTATAATATTATGACATGTATTTCATTAATATTTGATAATAAATAGATATTAATGATAATAGAATATTGTGGTATTTATATTATATAAATACAAGTTTAATGATTGAAAATTCATGATAAATGATAATAATTATCTGAAAATTATTACGAACTTATGAAAAATATTTGGACTGTTAATAAATTATCTTAGATAATGGTTAAGTGTTTAGACAGAGTTTAATTGAACTTAAACTCGAAATTTTGTCCGACTAGACCACCGGGATGTTAGAATTTTGCCGAACTCGACTCAGACTGTCAAAGTTTGACTTGAGGTTAGGTCTTATGTGTGTTATAGAGTGATAGGCTTATGTGATAATGTGTTTAAGTTATTTTAAGTACTGTGATGATATTATTCTAATTTGTATATCGATAGTATTTATATATTAGGTCTTCAAACAAAGCTAGATAATTTGCGTAACGATAATCCACGGTTCAGACAAGTTTTACTTAACTCTACTTAGAGTTGTTTCATTCAGATATGCTTATGGATAATCATTGCTGATTGCCATTGTAGAATTGTACTATGTGCATATTGCATGTACAAGTCAGGTATGAAAGGCTGATCACCTTCATTACCATTCGGTCCAGATATATTTGTTCATGTTAAATACTTGTTCAGTCAAAAGTTTGTTCGTACTAATTCACAACTATATTGTTGAATTATAGCCAGCTTATTATTCAGATTCTTTCAATCATGATATATCATTAAATTATCGAACTTAAACTTGCTGGGCAACCTTCATGCTCACCCTTGCTATATCATGATAAAACATTGCAGATTAAGGCGAATGCGTTAGATACAAGGAAAGGTTAAAGACAGTTCCAACTTTTATTTACGTGTACAGCTAAAAATGTAATAGTATTGTATGATAATAACTGTATGTTAGATAGGTTATGAATTGTGTATAAGTTAAGGTTACTCGACCTTGGGGAAAAATGTGTAAAGTTTAATGTATAAACAATTTATGTTTATATCTTTCGCAATAGTTATAAAATGATTTTACTGGATCCGTGGTGATTTGGGACCCGAATTTGGGGCTCTCACATCAACGTTCTCCCTGTTGCTAAAAATGGTCGCCCGAGAATTATGGCAATTTCCTTGTCTGCTTCACAATCTAAGATAACGAAATCCGCCGGGAAGATAAATTTATCCACCTTTACTAAAACGTCTTCAACAATACCTTGTGGATATGTAACTGTCCGATCCGCCAACAACAAATTGATATTTATTAGTTTTTGTGCCTTAAGTCCAAACTGACTGTAGACGGATAATGGCATCAAATTTATACTAGCCCCCAAATCACACAATGCTCTCCCCGAAAACTGATTACCAATTTCGCATGGAATAGTAAAACTACCTGGATCTTTTAACTTTAGAGGTAATTTATTCTGGATAATTGCACTACACTCTTCAGTTAGCGCCATTGTTTCAAAATCACCCAATTTTCTCTTCTTCGACAAAACCTCATTCATGAACTTGGCGTAACACGGCATCTGTTCTAAAGCTTCTGCAAACGGTATGTTGATATACAGTTTTTTGAAAATATCCAAAAACCTTGAGAACTGCTTATATAACTTGGATTTTTGAAACCTCTGCGAAAACGGTATGGGAGGCATTATAGGGCTTTGTTCAGGTGCTTTCTGCTCTAACTCTTCCCCCTGTCGGTTTCCAATTTTTTAGACTTCCTCTTTTTTCGTGGTTGCTTTGTCCATCTGTTCCTTATCCTTGACTGTCTCTTGTAATTCCTTTCCACTACGTAAAGTCACAGCCTTGTAATGCTGATCATCCCTACCCGAATTTATCTCTGTATCATTGGGGAGTGTTCCTTGTGGACGACTATTCAATGCATGTGCAATTTGACCCATCTGACTTTCCAGATTCTTGATCAAAACAGCTTAACTTTTCACATTCATATCCACTTAACTCAATAACTTGTCTTGCTCACTTATCCTTTTGTCTGTAGCTATAATAAATTTTTCCAAAGCGTCTTCGAGACTTATTTTCCTCTCTGGCTGTTGATGAGTCTAATTTTGAAATCCTAGGGGGGGGGGGATTTGTGGTCTAGGTGCTTGGCCTTGATTATTACTCCATGAGAATCCCGAATGATTCCTCCACCCCGGGTTATATGCATTTTGAGTAAGATAGGGTTGAACAGATTGATTATAGCTTCCCACGTACTGAGCTGATTCAGCATTGATGGCACATTGATCTGTAACATGACCCCCAGCACACAACTCACAAACCATTGCTACTTGCGGTGCTAATGGTGGACCCCATGTTTCAATCCTCTTAGTTTACGCGAAAACCTGTGCTGTCAACACTATTACTGCATCCAATTCAAACTTTCCTGGTATTTTTGGAGGATTAGATCTAGTCATTGGCCACTGATAGTTATTGTTGGCCATCGTCTCTAACAGTTGATAAGCCTCATCAAAATTCTTAGCCATGATTGCTCCACCTGCTGCTGTATCAATACTGGCTCTTGTGGACGCGTGCAAGCCATCACAAAATATCTCAACTTGCATCCACTGTGGAATTCCATGATGTGGACATTTGCGGAGCATATCCTTAAATCTTTCACAAGCCTCATATAATGTCTCGGAGTTAAACTGTGCAAAAGTGTGAATATCGTTCCTTAGTTTTGCTGACTTTCTTAGTGGGACAAACTTAGCTAGGAAGTTTTGAGCTAAGTCATCCCAAGAGGTGATTGAACCGGCTGGCAGTGAGTGTAACCAACTCCGAGCTTTATCTTTTAACGTAAATGGAAACGACCTCAACCATACAATATCTTCCGAGACATTGTTGAATTTGAAGGTGTCACAAATTTCCAAGAAACTCAAGATGTGCTCGTTTGGATCATCTGTCGAACTACCCCCAAACTGAACTGCATTTTGTAGCATCTGTATCGTTCCCAGTTTGATCTCGAAACTGTTTGCATTAATTGTCGGTCTCTGAATAATAGATTGTATATCTGTGACTGTCGGCATGGCATAATCCCTAAGTGATTTTTGCTCTTCCCCTGCCATGTCTACTGGTATTTCTTGTGCCGTCAGATCTTCTTCCAAAGGTATAACCTCACTAGTCAACCGCAGTTTCCAGAACTTCCTTTTGATATCGTCAGTATAAGGAAAAAGTTCCTTTTTAGCTCTTGATCTAGTGTGCATACACTCACAAAGAATTCCTGCAAACACAAGAAAGATAAATAAATAACGTTTTAATTAAGACCGAATTGATTATAACTAATATGGAATTAATATTAATAAAGAATTCCCCGACAACGGCGCCAAAAAACTTGTTGGTTGATTTAACAATCAATAAATACGTGCAAGTGTACACGGTCAACAAGTAATAAAGTGATAAAATTAAGTGTCGATCGCACAGAGAATTCCAATCAATAAACTCCAACTACTAGTAGTATAATAATTCAATTTTAGTTAAACAACTGCAAAATATGGTCTTTCTAATTAAGAAAACTAAATTACCCAAATAAAACTAAATTACCTGTAAAATTAATTCAACTAAATAAAGATAAAGACTAAATGAATGAATTCAGATAAATAAAGGTTAAGACTACAATATCCCCAATTATGAACTATAAATCAATTATCCAATTAATCCAATTAATATGCCTATAGAATTGTTAACATGAATTCTAAGTGTTAAAAGCCCTTTTCCAAGTGATCAACTAACTTTTATCTAATTCAATTAATCTTGCGATATTCCTATGAAAAATAATTAAATTAAATCCATTAAGTTCTAATTCCCAATTTGTCACATGCAGTGAACAAATATTCCTATTCAATTCACGACCCTAATTATTCATCTTATGCAAATAATCAAGCATACATGTTATCATATCCAGTTCCAACCCTAGATTTCATCTTCCGAATCCTTCTAGAGTAACAAGGTAATTATTGGCCAAAAGATTAATCAATAAGTACAAGACATAATAAACAATTCACCTTGACATAAATAATTGAAATAAATTAAATAATTAATTCATAGATATAAAAGGTTCAATTTGTAGTCTTAATAAAAGAATTAGTTCATAACGAATAATAAAACCAACAATCTTATGAAAATCATCCTTAAGGAATTACACAAATTGAAAATAAGGAGAAGAAGAAACTCTAAAGAAAATCTCCCAAGCTTTAATCTTCAATCTTCAAGTGATTCCTCAATTAGCATCCCATTCTCGTCTCTCCCAAGTGATCAGCTAAATAGCCTTTATATACTCCTAATCCAAGTCAACATCCTTGTTAATTCCCAAATCCAAGTCAAACTATTGGTCCACACATGCACTTGGTTAATCGACACACCTCAAATAGCGACGATTTGATTAGCACTAGGAGTAAGCGCCTACGCTAGAACTGAATAAAATTACAAAATTGCCATTAACTTGCAAAAAATTACTAATTTGCCCCTACATCTCCCGAATCTGCAAAATAACAACTAAACACAGTAAAAATTCTTCTAAAAGACTCGAGAATACAACAATTTAAGCACACGTATATCCAATTCATTTGTATATTACCCAATCATCAAACTTCCTGGTTCTGTCTCATTCTTTAATATACTAAGACATTGGCACTTATCATGCATACATGATAGAGTACTTTAGATACATGTATGACCCTTCTAAGTTCATTTTTACACGTCATGGTCTTAGTTTGGGATTTCTAAGGAAGTAGTGCCAAATAGAGTCATGAATTTACAAGGCCTACCATGTCAATTATATATCTACATAAAGAGATCACATAATTTGTAATACGCATGCTTACAAGTGTTCACATCATTTACTCACGACTAGTATTGTTTATCATTATAAAACATGTTTAAACTCAAGCTTAGCTAACCTTCATTATATCTAACACACATGAATCATGTTTAAGAGACACAATGAATATAAACATGCCATTTTGAATCTTTAGAACTTAACTACTCATACAAGTGCAACTTAGTTTGAAAAACATCCGAGTTTGCTTATGAAATCATTTTAAACAAGTTAAGGCAATCTAGTGCATACGAAGCATCTTATAATCATATTTCATGCATAACTAGGTTGTATACTCATGCTCACAAAATCAGAACATACCCCATGTGGTATTAATTTTAAATATGTCAAGTTTCCCTTGGAAAATCATTTAGCTCAAAGTCAAACAAATTGGACATGAACAAAGGGACCATAATTCATAACTCATTCTCATTTATGTTCATAAATCAGTCATATATATATATATATATATTATCATGCTCAGAATTTTTAGAATACAAGTTCCATCAAAGTTTGTTTTTGAATTCTAAGCTTTTGTTATAGAATTCTTAATAGATCATGTTTGGACAATTCATATCTCATAAGAGAGATTTATACTACATGTATACTTCTTATCATGCATATCTAGACCAAACTTACATGCTAGAAACATCACAGCACAACATAAGCCAGAATTTGGTTTTGGGGACTGGCGCAGCTGCGTTGCACCCTAAGATAAATCAAGGCGCGAGATCGCCTCTTCCTGAATGTAACCGGAAAGAGCTGCTCTGCAGAGTATCAAATCCAACTTTGATTTCTTTATTCTAAACATGCTTAAACCTATTATCTAAGGTTCCATACATACATATAAACTTTATAAACACTTTGATAGCAATTTCCAAATCAAAGTTACAAGAATTTAGTAGAATTTCTATGATTTACTAAAGTTTGAAATTAAGGATTATGAACAATGAATTTACCTTCTATGAAGCTAAGTATGCTTAGTTCCTTCTTTCTGCACTATCAAGACTCCTTCTTAATCACAAGAAACTCTCACTCTCAAACTTGAACTTCAACAGGCAATTCACAGGTACGAGAAAAATGAAAATGAAGCTGCCTTTTATAGAAGAATGGTTGATTGGTTAATAGGTTTACACTAAGGTTAGAATCCATGGTGTAGAAGTAGAAGACAATGTATATTAAGGAGTTGCTCAACCACCAATTCTCAGCCATTTGCTTAACCATCATCACCTAGTTTATAGCTACTGTTCAAAGCTTGGCAGTTTACGCAAAGGAGATATAACACTGTTTGGGCCAACAGAATTGGGAGAACTCTTTTAATCCTCAGCATTCGGTTTCAATTTAGTTAATTTAATTCCTTTTTTTGTTTCCTCATATGATTTTAATGTACAAATGTTACTACATAATGAAAAGTTAGGGATTATATATGTACCCATATCATAATCCATGTACATTGAGTTTAATATTTAATGTAGATAAAATAATGAAGTTAGGTATTATTGACCGGGTATTTCCCATAAATATTATTAGTGCACACTCATCAATATTATAACACTATCCGATATTAAATGTCTATTTAAAAACATTTAATCCTTTTTCGAAGTTTTGAGATGCACAGTTAGTTAATGAATTATGTATTAAAATGTCACACATAATTTTGTTGTGCTACTTGGTACCTCATACCATTAAATGTACTCTTATCATATGATTATAATAATGTCACACATTGCAATAATGTCCCATTTAATAACCACTATAATACATAACTTCTCCCGGTCACATCACCCTTGGCCTTGCATTGCCATGATTTATCTTCTGAGGAAGAAGGGCGCTAATTATTTGGTCCTAGCAATTACTAAACCGGTTTAACTTCATGTCGATTCGACCTCTATCATCATACTAGTTTCACATTGTTGGGTTTTTGGCACAAAAACGCAGCGGAAATTTAAAAATAATCAAAGAAATTCCGAAACCCAAAACAGGATCCAAGCGAAACTGAAATTAATTTAGTGGTTTAGATATTATACCGATTATGAAAAAGTTCTGAAATAGCTTCGAATCCTTTACGCAATCCAATTAGAACCACGTCTCTACGGTATCCACACGAACGCCGCACGAACTGTCGAACGATTCTGCACTAAGAGGGGCTTGCGGTACTAGCCACCAAAGGAACGATTATGAAACTGTTTTCTCTTTAGTCTCTCTCTAAGAGCGGCTAGGGTTTTTTCAATTATGATGATAACCCTAAGTAGCTGCTATATATCATATATATAATAGTTAAAAAGAATTAATCAAATCAAAACCTAATTTCATAAAATCCGAATATATATATATATAGATATATATCTTAATTAAGTCTTACTTAATTAATATACATATATACAAATTATCCTTTTAATTTAAATTCGTGATTTAAATACTATTACTCATATTAATATATTTAAATCCTTAAAATTTAAATTAATTCCCTTTTAAATTACGTTCTATGTGTGTGACCCTATAGGTTATTATTATGTTGGCAATAATTTTAAAATCATATTATAAAATTATAAACAGTGAGCGGTATCTAGTAATGCATCACTGCTACCCAAGTAATAATAAGATCGATGATTCGATGTAACCTTTTCGTGACCAATGTTTCAATGTAATTTAATCCTTTTAACCTTAATATCCTAGATTAAACTCGAGTCATGGAATGTGTCATACTCTTCATAATTTAATCTGAGTTTTTCTTGATCAATGAGTAGACTATATGAAACAAATTACTATTTGAGCATGGCCATGCATTTCATAGTCCTACTCAATCAAGAGGCCTATGGATATCACCCCTAATATATAGGATGGTTAAATTCCATCTAGATCACTCATATTCCTCACACGATTCATGATGTACCCAATAATCACCTTTATAGTCCACCCTATTAAAGGTGACATTTGATGATATCAAAGTACATAAATTCCCGTGTAGAAATATAGTGATTTCAGGTCGGAGGACCATTACATCATTGTCACTATGAGAATTGCTAATGACACTTCGCATAATGCTCCACATAGAATTCTCATGGTGGGTCTGTCCAGCACATCATTCTCTAACATGTACCTATGCATTGACTTAATATCTCATATATTTATGACCAATGAGATTTGGTCATCATTCAATCCACATACTAGTCTTAATACATCATTGTTGTCCCATCAACAATGATACTCGACTAGGGACATTTAAGAACAATGATACTAATTGTAATTATATAATCTCATGTTCAAGTCACATACTTGAAATTATATAATTTGTATCAATATTCTAAGGATTTTTATTATGTTAACATTTATATAACGCGGTAAATAAA
The DNA here is from genome assembly GCA_020205605.1 of Panax ginseng. Lineage (NCBI taxonomy): Eukaryota > Viridiplantae > Streptophyta > Magnoliopsida > Apiales > Araliaceae > Panax > Panax ginseng. Next base: position 43,412,784 of record CM035141.1, read on the forward strand.
ACCATAATAAAATTATTCATTTATTCAATCAAATATAATATCAAAACGTTAAGCAATTATATCAAATAATTGGCCTCTAGGGCATAAACTAACACACATAACATGAATTAAATCCCAAATTGACAATACTACTAGTTAAAGATCATATTCATTTCATGCATGTAATTATACAATTACACATAATTACTCTTTCTCTTATTATATTGTTTCTCTTAATTCACTTAGTAAATTTCTTAGTCCATCATTATGCTACACTAGGAAATTCTCATAACTTTACGTTATGATCTTCACTAGTCTCATCACAATGCCTCGCTGTCATATAGAGCTCAATACTTCACTTAATTGATTCGAGTTTCTATAACTCATGCTACAACAATATATAATTATATTCAAATAAATATTCGACTTTCATTAATTTATTCATTAATAATATTCAGAAATTCTCGGGTATTACAAAAGCTCAGCCATATATGGCCATACAATACACCTGAAAGCAAATAACTTCTATACTTATCTGAGTTCCAAAAACAATATCAATAGCAATCCATTAGATTGAGAGAGTAACAAAGCTACGACTGGAAGGGAAAATGAAGGATTGAGCAGCAACACTACTTCAATCTCTAGAAGTTAGCAAGGTAAGCAAGCTTAGACTCTTTTCAGTCCTTTTCAATTTCATATTTGATAGTAGAATGGACTGTTAGTGGATATAGTATTAAATAAAACTATGGTGGCGGTTATGATAATATTAGAGCTTTGTGTGGTTGTTGAGGGATTATAGGGTTAAATGTTTTCTAAGTCACTGTACTATAGATCGACTTACAAATGGGTCACTAAACTTCTTTTTCTTACAATCAACTCACTGAACTTTAATTTACTAACAAAAAGTTACAAAAACCGTTAAGTCAAGGTTGACTTAACGGAAGTGATGATGTGGCAGCTGACTTGTCTAAAAAAAAGCCTAAGTGGCAGTTAGTATGCGACGTGGCAGTGATGATGTGGATTTGGAGGAAAATTTTGATGAAAAAATGGAAAAAAATATTTTAAAGTATAATATAAATTATAAAAATTAGCCAAAAAAATAAGAAAATAAAAAAATAAAAAAAATAATTATTTTTAATAAAAATTAAAAAGCGCAGTTTTTGTATTAAAAAAAATTAAATCGTATTTTTTTTAATAAAAATATTTGGTTTTTTTTATTTTTATTAAAAAAAAATTAAAATAAAAGCAGCTTTTTTTTAAAATAAATATTTTAATAAAATAAAAAAATGCAGCTTTTTTTAATAAAAATAATGCGCTTTTTAAAAACAACATTTTTAATAAACGAAAAAAAACTTTTATTATTTTTTATAAAATGTAGTTTTTTTTTATAATGCAAAACTTTTTCAAATGCGCTTTTTTAATAAAAATAAATATTTTTAATAAAATAAAAAAATATAGTTTTTTTAAAAAAAAATTAAAAACGCAGCTTTTTAAATAAAAAAAGCTGCTTAAGAAATTAAAAAAAGTGCATTTTAAAAAAATATTAATTTTTTTTTTTTTATTAAAAAAATATTTTTTTTTAAAAACTCGCATTTTATTATTAAATAAAACTACTTATTTTTCTTAAAAAAAGCGCATTTTTATTTTTATTAAAAATATTTATTTTTTTTCAAAAAATGCATTTTATTTTTTTGATAAAAATAAAAAAAAGCTATGCTTTTTTAATTTTTATTAAAAATATTTATTTTTATTTATTTTCTTATTTTTTGGCTAATTTTTATAATTTATATTATACTTTAAAATATTTTTTTTCCATTTTTTTAATCTAAATTTTCTTCCAAATCCACATCATTACTGCCACGTCGCATATTAACTGCCACAAAAGTTTTTTTTCGACAAGTCAGCTGCCACATCATTACTTTCGTTAAGTCAACCTTGACTTTAACGGTTTTTGTAACGTTTTGTTAGTAAACTAAAGTTCAGTGAGTTGACTTTAAGAAAAAAAAGTTCAGTGACCCATTTGTAAGTCCGACCTATAGTATAGTGACCTAGAAAGCATTTAACCCAGGGATTATATGGAGACCCTTAATAAATTAAAAGCCAAAAGGCTGGGGAAAATGGACAAGAAATTTGTGGTTACATGTAAATAAAACCATGCTCACCAAATGTTTGATCAAATGTCCAAGTTGGTGCGGTTATAGTATAAAAGCATGCTAGCTATGAATTAGAGTGTATGTAAATTAACCACCAAACACTTTTTATATTTAATCTTTTAATATCAATTTATGTTTTGAATTGTTTAAACTTAATTTAGAAGTTTATGACTCAATCAAGAAGAAGAACATTATATGTTAAAGTATTAAGATTATGAATTATAACTAAAATTGAAGCATGAAATAAATAATTAAGTAAAACAAACAAGCACATGAACACAATAAATTTTTACGTGGTTCAGCCCCTATCATCTATTCCAGTGGCCTAATCCACGTCCAATACAAACTAGTATTGAAGACTCTCTTTATTAATTAACTTAGTTTACAATTAAACCCCTTTTACAAAACAAGTTTCACAACTTGAGTACTTATACTCCCCGAGCACCTTTGCTCCCCGTGCACCTATGCACCCTTAAGCACCTATGCTTCCTTGAACTTTCTTGTAAAACCCCTAATCCAATCCGGATTAGAAACCTTAGACTAACAACTTAGTCTACCCCATGTTTAGAGAATTGATCAAAGATACGACAACAAAATAAATTATGATCAAAGGAATAATTATATCAACAATTCAAGGCTCAATTAATATGCAATGATCAATATGAAAGATAAAGATATGACCGATTTAAGCACAAGGTAGAAAGCTGGAAAATTATCAGAAAACTTGAAGTGCAGCAACCTTAAACAATTCTTCACCGTGAAATACATTAACAACCTTTTGAAGTATATGTGAAGAAAGTTTAAAATCAGAGTGTATAAAATATTTCTTTTTAGAGAGTATTCTGATTTTTTTGTCTCTTTTTCATATTCATATTTAGATCAAGCAATCCATTTTATAGATGAATTCATGAACTTTTAGATGCCCGTTGGAAATCACAAAAAGATTAAATTTATATCATAGTCGCTTGGACATAAATGTAGACAAGATAATATCATGCCCACAATAAATGGGCAATCACTTTTGTAGTCGTTGCTAATTAAAATGGTATTGATTTCGTAAATCTCCATATATATGTCTGTTAAAATTAAGAACATGATATATTAGTTGGAGATTTAACCAATTAAGGAGCATGTGAGTTAATCAACTTAATATGTGATTGAATAAAATAGTCGGATATTCATATAACTTCAAACAAGTTGATTTATATAACTCGCTAATATCTCTCTTAATAGGCTAATATCAAGCACTAAATGATTTGGTAAACCCACAGACTTTTAGCACGTGAGTGACTCAATTAGATTCTGTTTAGACAAAAATCCCGCCTCTTAAACATTATCCAATGCTTATGCCTTTTGATTCCTATAATATATGCCTATCACCCAATTGCAAATCATCTGATTTTAGGCAGTGAATATTCCTCAATCTAGATTTATTCCAACTAGACAATGATAGACATATAGCTAATTTGAAGGTGAGGTCAATTTGAATTATCCATATTTATAAGAACATCCAATTACAATAAATTAATATGGAATCAATTTAATAACTTAAATTATGGATTTATTTAAATCAATTAAGAAGCATTAATTATGGTATTAATTTAAGCACCTTTAAATATGAAATAAAGATATCAATTAGATCTACATTTAAGATTTCATCATTTAAAAATACTTCCGTATAAAGTTTATATGCCCAATTAATTTGTTCCATAATAAATTAATCACTTTCATTATTATTTTCATTTAATGCATATCTTTCCATATTAATTTTGAAAGCTCAATTAATTTATATATTACTTTCATGATTATGAAAAACCTAATAATAGATAATCCATATCCTAATATTTATGGAAACAATCTTGGTTAAAGATATGGAAGATAATGATCTTTTTAAAACTCATTTACTAACCAACTCCATCAATTATGGAAAGTGTCAATAGTTAAAAAATATTTATTTTGAAATCCCAATCTATTTATATATTACTTCCATGATTATGGAAAACCCCTTATCCTAATACTTATGGAAACAATCATGGTTAGAGATATGAAAAATAATGATCTTTTTAAAACTTATTTACTAACCAACTCCATCAATTTTGGAAGTATATATCAATATTAAAAAAAACATTTCCATATTTATTTTGAATTTCCCTCACTAATTAGCTTTTCAAGAATTACTCCAATTAATTGATCCATGCTAATTGATTCTAAAGATATGAATATTTATTTGCTTAATCAATTTTAAGGAAAGTTCAATCAATTAATAATTCATGGAAAAAATAATGAATAACTCAATCCCAAGATATATGGTATAGATTTATATAAAGAATCAAAATCTATTTTAAATTAATTCCTTTAATTATAGGAATGTTTCAAAATTAGCTTTTCAAAAATTACTCCAATTAATTAATATTTGATCCTTATTAATTTTGAAAGCTTATTTAAATATTTTCATAATTAATGTTTAATTAATTAACCATTTTAATTTATTCCACAATTAATTGATGATGTAATGCAAATCCTAGAGCCTTGATTGAGAAATAATTAAAGCTAGGATCTTACATTTATTTCCTAATGACTCAAGCAATTCTTCAAGCCTTCATGTCTTCAATTCTTTAACTAAATCAAAGCTTCAAGAATTCTTTTAATATCCTATAAATGCATGAGTAAATATTTTAGTACAATAGGAAAGTCATCATCAAAACCTAAGGTTGGAATATGACCAAGTCAATATTCTTCACCTTTTTGATGATGACAATATAATAATTATGGCTCCCCCTAAAACCATGTATATATTAAAATATTCTTGACAAGATATAATAAGAACATAAAGTTAGACAAGAGATATTCAATATGAACTCAAAACTTCCAACTTCTGATACCTCAATCTGTTTCAACATGATTAGATAAAACATATCATAATTTCTCTCCCCCTTTGTCATCAATCAAAAAGAATAACATATGATTTTTCTCCCAATTTGTCATTAATCAAAAAGAAAGGAAGGACATTGAAAAAGGATGTATACCCGTAGAAAGAATCATGGTTTCTTTTAAGAACTAACAATGGTTGGCAAATATGAGTTTAATAATCTTTTCTGTTAACCCAAGTGATTAAAAGATTTAAATATTTTCTTCATAAAGTAAGCTAACCACATAGATTCAAGTAAGCCACCATACCTTCATATTTTGTTACCTCTATGTCAATACCTTTATCATGTGATGTGAATTTAATTGATGTACTCATTGATGTAGCCTTTTATTTAGATTTCTCAAATTCAAACTTTTTGAGCAACTCTTTTGTGTATTTGGTTTGATGTATATATATGTCATCCTTTGTTTTCTATATTTAGAGTCCCAAACAAAAATCTTTAAGTTCTCTTTCTGCATACACTTAAAAAACCACTCACAAAGAAAATCATTAGTAGCACCAAATATTATATCGTCTTCATATATTTGCATAATGATAAAATCTTTATTTTCATGCTTAAATAATGCAGAATTGATTTTACATCGAGTGAATCCATTTGAGATGAGAGACTTACTTAACCTCTTTTAACAAGCCCTTGGAACTTGTTTAAGCTTGTTTAAGTTTGTAATCATGATTTGGGTAGTTCTCATAGTCAAATTTGGGAATAATATCTTCAATAATATTCTCGGGTGGATGAATTTTGAGATACTTTGCTGCTTTCGACATTTCAACTTTCTTTTCTAAGAATATGATTTGCTGGATAAACAATTAAACGATGCTATATTCTGTTTGTCGAATCCAATCTGTTGTTTCTTCTTATCTAGTTTGTCTAAGTGATCTGTCAGGAGAGGTTTCTATCTTTGGTTCTTGTTAAATACAATATGCTATTTTTGATTATCCAGTTTGCTGTTGATCTTTCTGACGAATTCAGTTTGCTCCTTTGGCTTACTCAATCTGTTTATTTTAAGGACCTTTGGCTTTGAGATTTACCTATAAAAATAATTCATCCTTTTGGTACCCATATCTTTTTGGGTCCTTTTGGGTTAGTCACATACAAATCACTTTTCTTAACCACACACTTTTAACTTTCATATTCCTTTTATTTGACGAACAATCTAAATGTCCCTTTAAGCCACATGTTTTACAAGTAGTGAAAGGAGAGCAATAATTTAATTTTAAATGTGATCTAGATTTTAAAATTTTTACATCACTCTTTTTATGTGTTAGATTATAGCCAATTCCTTGTTTTTCAAAGCTAGGTCTTTGTTTACCCAACATAATAGATAAGTTTTCTTCCCTTTAGATAAATTTAGCCAATGATGATTTTAGTGAGTCTATTTCTTTTTGTAGTTCATTCGTTGAAGGATTTCTAATATGCGAATCATCATTAAAAGCATCAATACACACATCTCTCATTGCTATTTCTTTGTTTAATTTTTCAACTTCATTATTTAAATCATGAACCTTGTTGGAAAGAAATTTGTTATGATTTTCTAAAAAATCATTTTTAGCAATTAAAATATTTTCTTCTTGTGATGATGTATCTTGTTCAACTTCTTTCTTTTCATCAATTAATATATCAACCTCATTCATTAAAGTATTTACTAAGTCTTTTAAGTATACATTCTTTTCTTTTAATTTTTCATTTTCATGTTTCAAAATATTATAATCAGAAATGGTTACCTCACTCGATTCATCATTTAATTTGATTCATTATCGATTCCCATGAAGCATACTGTTGATCGATTTCGCAATCAATGAATACGTGCAAGTATACACGGTCAACAAGTAATAAAGTGAAAGTAGAGTATCGTTCCCACGAGGAATTATTTAATAAAAATTACCAAGTACTAACTCTTAACCAAATTAATTTTATTTAAACAACCAATAATTATGATTTTTCTAATTAAGAAAACTAAATTAAAACAATTAAAAGAGATTATTCTAAAAGAAAGCAAATAAACAACTAAAATTTGAATGAATTCAGATAAATAAGGATTAAGACTTCAATATCCCCAATTATGAATTATAAATTAATTATTCAACTATTCCAATTATTATGTCTACTGAATTGTTAACAGAAATTCTCAAATGCCAAAAGCCCTCTCTCGAGTGATCAATTGCCTTCTATTTAACCCAGATTAATTTTGCTATATCTCTATGCAAAAAAATTGAATTAAACTCGTTATAATCCCAATTCCTTATATGTTACATGCGGCAAATAGATATTTTCATTCTATTCACAAACCTAATTATTCATCATGCAAATAATAAAGTTACATGTCACCACCTTGATTCTAACCCTAGAATTCCTTTCTCAATTCCTTCTAGAGTAACACGGTAATTATTGGCCAGATAATTAATCAATAAATACAAGGCATGATGAACGATTCACTTCAACATAAATGATTGGAATAAATCAAATAATCAATTCATAATCATAAAAAGTTCAATTGAAATCTTAATGAAAGAGTTAGTTCTTAATTAATGAATTAAAATCAAGAATCCACAATTGAATAGACATTAAAAGATCAAAGTATGATGAGAGAAGAGAATAGAATCTGTTGTCAGCAAATCTGATGCTCCGCTATTGCTCTTGCTCTTGATCTTCAATGGTCTCCAAATTGCTTCAATCTCCAAAACTAATAAGAACAAGGGTTATGTTCTAATCTAAAGGAGTGTTCTAATCTAGTCTAATCTATGTAATCTCCCTTTATTTTATGCCTTACATCATGTATTTATAGGTTACAAGTCCAATTTTTAGCTTAGGAACAAACCCAATCCAATTTAGAGTCAAAAAGGTGTCAAAATTTGCCCAAAACGCGTCCAGGCCGCACCCAACCTCTTCCCGAAGGTTCTCAGTATTTGGGCACGACGCCGTTTTAATCGCCTTATAGTGCCCATGACGGCTGAATTAAGCCTAAAATTAGCGCCCCGGCGTTACCACTTTTTTTGACATTTTCTGCTCCGACGTCCTTTGGGAAAATGACCATAACTTCTTCGTCCGAACTCCGATTTCGAAAATTCAAGATGTTCTGGAAAGAAGAGAAGTAGATCTACAACTTTCATTCTTTAAGATTTTCGAAATAAGGTCTGTAGAAATACTCAAATTGGCTCTGAAGTGACTGCTGTATAAATGGCAAGCCAAAAAATGCGAATCTAGCCACCCCGAACGTCGATCCATGTAACTTTTGCCCCAATTCCTACAAAACAACATAAAACATGCTTGAATAGACATAAACACTTAAAAAAAATAATCTAAAAGACTTGAGAACAATAATAAATTAAGCCCGAATGTATCCAATTCATGGGTATATTACCCATTCATCACATACTCGATCTATTTCTTCATTTGCATCAACTTCCACTTTGGACTCATCATCACTCCAAGTAACAAATGCTTTGTTCCTTTTGTTATCCTTGTAGCTTGGTTTTCCTTTATTCATTAGTTTGAAGCAATCCTTTCTGAAGTGGCCCGGGCGTCCGCATTCAAAGCAAGTGTCTTCATTTTGCTTTCCCTTGAACTTGTTTGAAGTGATAAAATTCTTTTTCTTAAGCTTTCTTTGTAACAACCATTTGAGCCTTTTTGAAAGTTTTGCAATTTCTTCATCCGAATCTTCCTCTAGCTCCTCTTCATCACGGTTGGTCTCAGTTTGTGGAATCGAATTATCAAGTAGCTTCAAGGAATTCATGAGTACTAGAAACCTTGCTTGTGCCTCGTTGATAGTTTCATCTTTTTCAAGCTTGAACATTTCATAATACGCTTACTTTCGATGTACCTTCATGACTTACTAAGCTTGACTTCTCTTACTTTCGATGTACCTTCATGACTTACTTTTAAAGTATCCCAAATCTCCTTAGCCGTGTTGGGTAAAATCAATACGCTTAAAAACACGCAAGTGTACGTGGTCAACAAGTAATATAGTAGTGAATAGAATATCGTTCCCACGAGGACAAAATATCAAGAATTTTAACTTCACAATTATCAATTTTGTATTAACCCTAATTTTATTAAACTAATCAATTCAATGGTTTTAAATTATATATATAAAAAAACTAAATTCATAAAGAAATAAACTATCACAAAACAGTCACCAATAATGAAATCCGGAATTTCAAACAATTAATGGAGAAGTAGACTTATGATTTCACCATGAGCTTCCCTCTGATTTTCAAACCTTTATTCTAACTCAACTTAATATCCCAGTTTATTAATCAAGAACACGAATGTAGTAAGAGCCACCTCTCGATGCACTAATACCGTATTAACATCAATCCACAGTTAAGATAGAAATCTGTTAAACACCTAAATCAACCAACTCACTATATCTCTATGCGAACTGCAATTAAAGAAGGTTTAAGATTAAGCTTTCTATACGATTACATGTGATGTCAAGCGTATCTCTACCTTAACAATAATCAAAAATCTGCTATCGACAAAATTAATGACACATGCTATATTAATTAGGTCTAGATTCGAATCTCCTCTCTCGATTCCTTTCAAATCCACAAAGAACTGTTGATCATGCAATTCATAAATTCACGCTCAAATTAACATAGATAAACTGAAAATATCTTATTGAATTGGAAATCAAGGTTATAGAATCATCGTTTCGCCCAAAGATCCATTACAAGTCTAATAAGTAAATTAGTTCATAACGAATGAATTAAAAACTAAATAATTTGTTGAAAACATCCTTCCAGTTACAAATAAGACTAAAGAGAAGAAGAATAATGAAAACCCCTTCACATAGCCTTGATTCGCAACCGTTGTGACAATATCTGAAAATTACTCCTCCAACATTTGCTCTTAAATCCTTCAAATCGCTCTTGAATTAATGCTTTTGCGTTGTATGATTATCGTTTTTCTACGTAATAGCAAGCTCTCCTTCTCTTTTGGCCGAAAAATCCTTTTGTCGAGTCCATGCGCATCATTAAAGTCCAAGAAACCGAGCAAAGCGATGAAGTCAAAACAGCAGATGTTCAAAAATGGGACCCCGCCCGTGGGGTGTAGGTTAAAACAGCACCTTCTCGGCGAGGTGCTCTTGACTTCAAGTTTCTCTTTCCTCAACTTTTTTCCACTTTTGCTCCAAAAGGACTGCCTTTCCTCACCAATAGCATCCATGATCACCCTACACATAAAATAACATGAAACGAGTAAAAACGAACACAAAACATGAAAATAACTACGAATTTAAACTTGAAATGAATATCGATTCGTGTATATAAAATCCACTTATCAAAATCCCCCAAACTTAAACTGTGCTAGTCCTCGAGCACAAAACAAACTACATGCTATGCAATGCAATGAAATGCAATAACATTCTAAATATCTAAAAATCCAACACCATCGCATAAACTAACTTATCCCATCGGCCTTAGAGAAAACAAGCAACTCTATAATACGAATTATCAAAACCAATCCACACTTGCATATTAATTCTCAATTCTTGAACAACTATCACTGGTATAGCGTGGGTGTGTGATCAACATCTAAGATACTGATACGGACCCAAATTCAATACATAAACAACTTCTTAGAAGGAATCATACAGTACAAACTTAAAAATCTCAAAGATAGGCACGACTCAACTAAAATTAAACTCAACCAAATTCAAGGGTACATGCAGGATACTTATACTTTCTTTTCTTCTTCTTCTTCTTCTTTTTTTCACACTGGGGCTTTTTGCACTTTTCCCATTTTATTCTTATCTCTTTTTTTCTCTAAATATACATAAATGACTGTGCAATGTCTCATCCCATTAGGCTAACAGTGTTACCCCTTAGCGAGATTTCGACCAACGACTCCCAGACCATAAAAGACCTTAGGACGCTAGGTGTAAAGACAATCCCCTCGGGCTTACTTGCTCAAGTAACAAAGGACCCGAAACAAGACTAGTTACCATGTATACCCTATATTTTTTTTTCTTATTCTTTTTTTTAACAAAGCTTATATACCCCACATATATTCCCCCAAACTTAGGTTCTTGCCTAATTTAAGCCTTCACTGCATATCCTTGTCATTTTCTGGTTCACCCTAGCATTATCCTTTAGAAACTTTTTATGTGTCAATTTGAACTGACCAGTCAACAAAGATGTTATTAGTGCTACCCTTTTTATAACAGTTTCAAACAAGTCCAAGAATCAATTCATAACAGAAATTATATCACAATTCTAAAAATCCATACTATATTGGTTAACTTGTTCACAGTCTCATCATTGACCCACAAATAACATGAAAAATGCGACACCGTTGGACATATGCAAACACACTATTTAACTAATTTTTTTTTATTTTTTTTAGATATATGAAAACAACGCAAAATCCTAACTACTATGCAAATACCTATTCTATAATGCAAAACTAGATATGACAACAATAATTTAAAAATGCATGCATGCAACTAAACAAATAACTCCCCCAAACTTAAATAAGACAATGCCCTCATTGGATAATAATAAAGCGCAATAGGACTTCCCTGGAATCGTCTAAGTCTGGGGCAGTGGTTGGTGTTCTTCTTCATCGGAATCACTAGGAGGAAATCGAGGTAATGGACCGGGTTGTTGATATGGAAATTGAGCCGCCGGGCAACTTTGGAGTGTTGTGTTGAATGAGGCGAAAGATGCATTCATGGCATCAAACATGTGATCTTGGCGCATCACCAATCGCCGCATTTCCCAAGTCTTCGCCTTTATTATTATGCGCATTCATCCGATTTTGGAACTCAAGAACCGAGTACTAGAAATTGCCTCGGTCTGCGGTACCGCTTCGGTTCCTTGATCTCCCATCGTTTCATCCTCGCCTCCGAGGGTTTTCGTGGCATCGACTTCGTCGTCCGACGCCGATGGAAAAATAAAACCCAAACCCCGTGGATGTAACTCTCCTCCAGTCCAAACTGAATACTGTACAATCATTCTCGAATCAAGCAAAGCAAGCGGCAGTTGAGTGGGCTCATCATCAGAATAACGCATCCCGGCGTTGCGGCACAACGCACATATAAGTGAAGGGTGTGGCAAACCGCCCGAAAAATTTCCCGTAAGCACCGGCGGATGGAGAAATTGATGATGGCCCCGACGTCAATAATGAAATCTTGCACAATGGCGTATAACAGTAACGCCTTCTCTTTGGTGACGTCCGAAGTGTGTTGGGATGGAAGCAATTTCGCACATAAAAATGCGTACCATATCTTTCCATACCGACTTAGGTCCTTGCTATTGAACACCGTTCCTCCCCTTCTACCTTTGGTCCAAGATGTGCCCGACTTTGTCAAATTTGTAATAACCTCCTCATAGTTCGGGTCAAAATCCCTCAGTTGGGCATACTGACAGTGTCGTGGCTCTCGCAGCTGATAGTAAGCATTAATGGCATCATCACTGAACGGAACCATTCGACCCCGCACAAATGCTTTGAAAGGAGCTTTATCTTCGACGTTTGCATAGAATTCCTTGACAATATTAACCACGGCGGGTGTCGGATGTTCGGTGAATTTGTGCCACCCCTTTTGGTAAATTTAGGACATCATCTCCCATCATTCCCTCGGGGCCAATCCACGCCCGCCGCGTAAGTGCCTTAGTTAGCATGTACTCATAATAATGATCATGGCATGGCGACACTCACAAATTTTCGGCGGTCATAGGTTGGTGGTGGTGGAGCGGCACTTGAACCCTCCCCCCGTTGGCGTTTGGATATCGGTCGAGACGCCATTGACTTTCAGATGTTGATTGCTAGCAAACACTAACTTTTCCAAAACTTGGTTCAAGCACTTTATCAAACACTTGGTATGCGGTTGGGGTAGGTTACACAATTTTGAAATTTGAACTTGGAAATTGGTGTATAGAATGTATGAATTGGAGCCCCAAGTAGTACTAGAATTTGCTCTCAAAAACAACCTCTCAGAATACCCTAATTCGGAGTTTGATTGTGGGAAGAAAAAGAGATGAGATAGAGTGATATATATAGAGGTGGTGTGAGGTTTGTGATGTAGGAGTTTGGGTAGTGGAGATCGTGTGACTTGGTAGTGGGGATGAGGTTTGTGATGTAGGCAATGGGGAGTAGTGGGTTGGTAGGATGCTTGGTAGTGATGTTGAGGGAGGCTGAGAGCAAACGAAATAGTCGGCGTGTGTGTGTGGGAAAGAAGGAAAAGTCGTGCCTTTAAAATAGGCATGTCTCTTGTTGTTTTCAGGACCCCACGGCCTAAAAGGGGTGCTAAACCAAAGGCCCGCCTCTGATCGGGGGTACCATTGACTTCAACTTTTGTGCCTCAATAAGTGAAGATCAAAATTCTCCAATTTTGCTTGTTTTCTTGCCCGTTGCTGCTCTTACTCACTTTGGATCCCTCCTGCAACCATAAACATGCAATACGTTAGATTAATGATGACTTGGAGTTTCATTGAGATTTTTAGCAAAACTAGTACTTGATAAGAACTAACTATTGCATAATAAGAACTATATCCTAACAATTAAACATGAACTATTAAAAATAAAGAAAAGTTGGGTTGCCTCCCAATAAGCCCTTGATTTTAAGTCGTTCAGCCTGACTACTCCCTGTTTTACTGTGTATCGGCGAGGGTAATGTCGTCGGCGTCCCAGTTCGACTCGCCACCCCAGTAATGCTTTATACATTGACCATTAACCTTGAATGTTTCTAACAGATTACGACTGTAGAGTTCAACGACGCCATGAGGAAATACTTGTTTTATAGTGAATGGTCCCGACCATCTCGACTTAAGCTTTCCTGGGAACAATCGCAGCGTGAGTTGAAGAAGAGGACTGATTGGCCCGGCTCGAATGATCGTTGCATAATTTTTTGGTCGTGCCATCTTTTAACCTTTTCTTTGTATAGCTTGGCGTTCTCGTAGGCTTGGAGTCGGAATTCTTCGAGCTCATTTAGTTGGAGTAGCCTCTTTTTTTCTACCGCAGCTTGATCAAAATTCAATTTCTGTATTGTCCAATAGGCCTTGTGATGAGTGAGTTTTATACTCATAATTGAGTGCGTTTGAACTTAATCTTTTGGATGTTTTAAGTGTTTATGTCTATTAATGCATGTTTTATGTTGTTTTTTAGGAATTGGGACAAAAGTTACTTGGATCGACGTTTGGGGTGGCTAGATGCACGTTTTCAGCTTGCCATTTACACAGCAGTCACTTCAGAGCCAATTTGAGTATTTCTCGGGACCTTATTTTGAAATACTTAAAGAATGAAAGTTGTAGATCTACATCTCCTCTTTCCGGAACATCTTGAATCATCAAAATCGGAGTTCAGACGAAGAAGTTATAGCTATTTTTCCAAAGGACGTCGGAGCAGAAAATTTTCAGAATTCTTCCAGCGCGGGGGCGCCCATTTATAGGTCATTTCCAGAGCCAGGGTGCTGGGAAGAGAATCCTGCCAGTGTGCCCAAATACTGGGCACTGGGAAGGGCTTGGTGATGGCTCGGACGCATTTTTGGGTGAATTTTGACACCTTTTTGACTCCAAATTGGATTGGGTTTGTTCCTAAGCTAATTATTGAACTTGTAACCTATAAATACATGATGTAAGGCATAAAATAAAGGAAGATTACATAGCTTAGCTTAGATAAAATACTCCATTAGATTAGAATATAAACCCTAGTTCTTAATTAGCCATTAGAGATTGAAGCAATTTGAAGAACACTGAAGATCAAGAGCAAGAGCAAGAGGGGGGCATCAGATTTGCTGACAACAAATTCTATTCTCTTCTTTTATCATACCTTTATCTTTTAATGTCTATTCAGTTGTGGATTCTTGGTTTTAATTCATTAATCATGAACTAACTCTTTTATTAAGATTTCAATTGAACCTTTTATGTCTATGAATTAATTATTTGATTTATTCCAATTATTTATGTCAAGGTGAATTGTTTATCTTGTCTTGTGCTTATTACTTAATTATTTGATCAGTAATTACCTTGTTACTCTAGAAGGAATTGAAAGAGGAATTCTAGGGTTAGAACTGGGCATGATATCATGTGACTTAGTTATTTGCAAAGTGAATAATTAGGTTTGTGAATTGAATGGAAATATCTGTTCACCGCATGTAACACATAAGGAATTGAGATTAGAAGGAGTTTAATTCAATTGTTTTGCATAGGAATATAGCAAGATTAATCTGGATTAAATAGAAGGCAATTGATCACTTGAAAAATGACTTTTGACATTTGATAATTGCTGTTAACAATTCAGTAGACATAATAATTGGGATAATTGGATAATTGATTTATAGTTCATAATTGGGGATATTGTAGTTTTAATCTTTATTTATTTGAATTCAGTTATAAAGTAATTCAGTTTAATTAGTTAATTTAGTTTTCTTAATTAGAAAAATCAAAATTTGCCGTTGTTTAAATAAAATTGATTTGGTTAAGAGTTAGTACTTGGTAATTTTTATTAAATAATTTCTCGTGGGAACGATACTTTTCTTATCACTTTATTACTTGTTGACTGTGTATACTTGCACGTATTCATTGATTGCGAAATCGATCAACAAGTTTTTGGCGCCGTTGCCGGGGACTTAATTTAATAATTATTTACCAATATTAATTTCAATCAAATTAGTCTTAATTTAAACATTTTTTTTTATTTTTATTTTCATTATCTTCCTATATTTCTCTCTTTTTAGGTACCATGGATGACTTTGCGTATCAATGACCATACACGAACATGACTCAACCAAGGGGAGCGAAGATTGACAGACTCGAGAAACTTTCTGCATTGTCAGCAAAGATGGAGACACTTTCGAGGATGTTTGAAGCTTTTGAAGCTCAACGTCGTCAAAGTGTGGAGGTTACTTGTGACTATTGTGCTGGAAATCATATGAGTCATCAATGCTCCATCAGTTTTGAGTCGGTACAGTATAGTGGTGATTACCCCAACAGTCATGTCTATCCCAACAACTATCATCAGGATTGGGGGTATCACCCAAATTTTTCATGGAGTAACAATCAAGATCAATTTTATGCTCCAAGTCCAACATACCCACCAGATTTCTCGTGTCCACCTCCACTACAACAGGAAGAACATTCAAATTGGGAGAAAGCCTTGGAAAAATTTATTAAAACTTCTGAAAAAAGGAACGAGGAACAAGACAAGAAAATGAATCAAGTAGAGCTGAATTTGCAAAGCCAAGGGGCGTCGATCAAGAATCTGGAAAATCAATTGGGGCAGATAGCACATGCGTTGAACAACCGTCCTCAATACACTTGGCTCTATGACATGGATGACGAGACTGATGATGAGCCCGAACCAAATCTGTAATCGGATGTGCCAAATAATATAGATGTTGGAAGAGAGGAAAGACTTGGAGACTAACAAAAGGAGATCGGCAAAGATCTAACTTTGAGTACCAACGAAGATGAGCCAATTTTGATAGTGTCCCATGTACCTTCTCCACCAAAGTTCAAGAATCCGGGCAGTTTTGCAAAACCATGCCCAATCTCCATCATATGTCGCTTCAAGAAAGCTCTTGGTGACGTAAGAGCTAGTACAATTGTGGAGTTATGGTGGGATGAAAAGGAGAAGATAGAGGAAGATTCCATTATGTTTATTAAGCTTCAATGCCCTAATCTGATCATCGAAATAATGGAGGAAACACCTAGTGGTTTGCCATACTTAATGGGGATCCCATCTAAAAGATCATGCTAGGTGACTTAAACGCAATGGCCATTACAATTGGGAACCTCCCAAAGAGACATTCATATCGATGGATGGAGGGTTCCTCAATTTTGAAGGGAATTGATAGAGAATTGAAGAAGTCAGTGAGACTATAAAACAAGCGCTTATCGGGAGGCAACCCAAGTTTAATTTTTATTTTTAGTTTTTATTAAGTTTTATATTAGTAGTTTTGAATTTGCATTTATTTAGGATTTAATAAAAGTGCTTCTATCATGGTTTTACTGTGTTATTCAAGTCAAATTCAAGTGTGGTGCCCAATTTGTTCCATGTGCTTAAATTTATTCTCCAAACTTAGTTGACAAGGAGGAAGATCATATATATTTTCGTGGGAAGTCCTCTGCTTTACTTTTTTATATTTCATCCATCGAGGACAATGTCTAGTTTAAGTTTGGGGAATTTTAGTGTCGTATTGCATATAGTTAGTTATCCTGCATAGTAGTTCATTTTTTTTATGTGTTAGCATTGTGTTTTTTTAGGTTGCATATAATACATGGTAGTTATTTGCATATTCATATATGTGTTGCATTACTATGTGTTCATGTAGTATAATTTCATTTTTTAAATTTTTTTTTGCATGAATCAGTGATAGGTTGGTGTGGTCTTATCTCGCCTATGATAAGATTGGTATTAAATGTTAACTCGAATAAAGTTGATAATTGATGATGAGTTCTAATTTTAATCATGATGATAATCGAGCCTGTCTGAAACTTATGTAACCCTAAGCAAGACTTAAAGTTTAACTGCTTTAATCCACTTGGTTCAAGGGTTTCATAATTTGTTTGAGGAAAAATCTTGGTTAAAATTTAAGGAAATTAGTGAACCAAGCAGAAAAGGTTGGAATGACGTAAAAGCTTGAGTTTGAAGGAATCTATGGGTATATATATACAAAATGAGAATGAAAAAAAAATGATGAAAAAAATATAGAAAATCCGTAAAAAAAATACGAATAAACACCGTGGCATGCTTGTTCAGTTTGGTGGCCTTTGTTAGTTGAGTAAGTAAGCCCAAGGATTGACTTTACACCTAGCGCCTCTAAGGTCTTAATGGTCCGGGGAGTCGCTGGTCGAAAGCTCGTTAAGGTAGCACTGAAAAGCCTAAGGGAATAGGATATTGCACAGCCATGAGAAAAAAAAATGAAGAAAAAAAACACGAGAAAGAGCAAAAATGCCCTCGTGGTTGAATAAAAGTATAAATAAATCCTGTATTTTCCCTTAGACTTGGTAATTGCTTAGTTTTAACTGGAGTTGTCATGTTCACAAAAGTAATTGAATTGGAACTAAAATTTTCCTTCTAAGAAGTTTCTTATGTGATTATCTTGAACTGCGGTTAGTTGGAATGGTTAACAAGCATACACACACAACATGGGTGATGACAGGTTTGGATTGACTAATTGGTTAAAATTATGGACTTTGACTTGATTGGATATATTGTTTGAGTATTATTGGTATCTTTGAGGCCAATTGCTATATATCATACTGATATATTACTAGATTCGTAGGTATATTAGGAAGTAGATCATGCATATGCATTCATGTAGTTGAGTTAGTTTGTTTATTTTTAGTTCTTTTTGTATTTTTGCTTGAGGACAAGCAAATGTTTAAGTTTGGGGGTATTTGATGAGTGAGTTTTATACTCATAATTGAGTGCGTTTGAACTTAATCTTTTGGATGTTTTTAAGTGTTTATGTCTATTCATGCATGTTTTATGTTGTTTTATAGGAATTGGGATAAAAGTTACTTGGATCGACGTTTGGGGTGGCTAGATGCGCGTTTTTGGCTTGCCATTTACACATCAGTTACTTCAGATCAAATTTGAGTATTGGTCGGGACCTTATTTTGACAAACTTAAAGAATGAAAGTTTTAGATCTACGTCTTCTCTTTTCGGAACATCTTGAATCATCAAAATCGGAGTTCGGACGAAGAAGTTATGGCTATTTTCCCAAAGGACGCTTGAGCGTAAAATTTCCAAAATCTTCCAATATGGGCGCCCATTTATAGGTCATTTCAAGTGCTGTGGCTCTAGGGGCAGAATCAATTGTGCAGTGTTCAGCAAATAACAAGCACCGGGAAGGGCTTGGTGATGGCCTGGACGCGTTTTTGGGCGAATTTTGATACCTTTTTGACTTCAAATTGGATTGAGTTTGTTCCTAAGCTAAAAATTGGACTTGTAACCTATAAATACATGATGCAAGGCATAAAATAAAGGGAGATTACATAGCTTATCTTAGATAAAACACTCCATTAGATTAGAATATAAACTCTAGTTCTTAATTAGCCATTGGAGATTGAAGCAATTTGAAGAACACTGAAGATCAAGAGCAAGAACAAGAGGGAGCATCGATTTGTCGACAAATGTATTCTATTCTCTTCTCTTATCATACCTTTATCTTTTAATGTCTATTCAACCAGTGGATTCTTGGTTTTAATTCATTAATTATGAACTAACTCTTTTATTAAGATTTCAATTGAACCTTTTATGTCTATGAATGAATTATTTGATCTATTCCAATTATTTATGTCAAGGTGAATTGTTTATCTTATCTTGTGCTTATTACTTAATTATTTGATCAGTAATTACCTTGTTACTCTAGAAGGAATTGAAAGAGAAATTCTAGGGTTAGAACTGGGCATGATATCATGTGACTTAGTTATTTGCAAAGTGAATAATTAGGTTTGTGAATTGAATGGAAATATCTGTTCATCGCATGTAACACATACTGAATTGGGATTCGAAGGAGTTTAATTCAATTGTTTTGCATAGGAATATAATAAGATTAATCTGGATTAAATAGAAGGCAATTGATCACTTGGAAAATGACTTTTGACATATGAGAATTCCTGTTAACAATTCAGTAGATATAATAATTGGGATAATTGGATAATTGATTTATAGTTCATAATTGGGGATATTGAAGTTTTAATCTTTATTTATTTGAATTCAGTTATAAAGTAATTCAGTTTAATTAGTTAATTTAGTTTTCTTAATTAGAAAAATCACAATTTTTCGTTGCTTAAATAAAATTGATTTGGTTAAGAGTTAGTAATTCATAATTTTTATTAAATAATTCCTCGTGGGAACGATACTTTTCTTATCACTTTATTACTTGTTGACCGTGTATACTTGCACGTATTCATTGATTGCGAAATCGATCAACACCTTATGCTGTAGCTCCACCGGTAAGTGACATGCCTTTCCGTACAAGAGTTGATAAGGTGACATCCCAATTGGTGTTTTGTATGCAGTCCGGTACGCCCATAATGCGTCATCCAACCGAAGTGACCAATCTTTCCGACTCGGATTTATAACATTTTCCAATATCCTCTTAATTTCTCTGTTCGATACCTCGGCTTGCCCATTAGTTTGAGGGTGATACGCTGTAGCCACCTTCTGGTTTACCCCATACTTAGTCAAAAGAGCTGTAAATGACTAATTGTAGAAGTAACTACCTTCATCACTAATTATTGCTCTTGGCGTGCCAAACCTCGTGAAAATATTTTTCTGAAGGAATTTGAGGACCACCTTGGCATCGTTTGATGGTAGTGCTGCTGCTTTGACCCATTTCGAGACGTAGTCCATCACGAGTAGAATATACTGATTGTTCAAAGATGTAGGGAAGGGTCCCATGAAATCGATGCCCCATACATCAAAGATTTCCACTTCAAGAATTGTTTGTAGGGGCATCTCATTCCGTTTCGATATGTTTCCCACCCTTTGGCATCTATCACATGTTTTCACAAATTGGTGGGCGTCTTTGAACACTGTAGGCCAATAAAACCCAAATTGAAGCACTTTTGTCGCGGTGCACTCACTCCCGTAATGTCCACCGTACCCGATGCGTGGCATTCTTGTAATATGTTGTGGACTTCACCGTAGGGGATACATCGTCGAATCATCTTATCAGCGCATTGTTTGAATAGGTACGGTTCATCCCAGATGTACCACTTGACGTCATGTAAAAACTTCTTTTTCTGTTGTCGTGTAAGATCCCGGGGAAGCATTTTTCTCACCACATAATTTGCGAAGTCTCGATACCATGGATATTCTCGATTCAACCCAAATAGTTGCTCATCCGGAATGACTCATTGATCAAGCAGATCTATCTTCATCCTTTTCTCCGTGATTTTCCAAATTTGATAAATGGTCTCAAAACTTGATTCTCTCGTCCTTTCTATCTTTAATTTCTAAATCAAACTCTTAAAGTAGGAGAATCCATCTGATAAGGCGTGGCTTAGCATCTTTTTTTGCTATTAAGTACCGAATCGCCAATGGTCCGTGTAGACTATTACCTTAGTCCCGATCAAGTATGCCCTAATTTGTCGAACGCAAGATACCACCGCAAGCAATTCCTTTTCCGTAGTAGTGTAGTTCATTTGAGTCTCTCGTGAGTGTTTTGCTTGTATAGTATATGGCGTGAAACACCTTGTCTCGCCTCTTGGCCCAAAAATGTATTTCTAACCGCATAGTCGTTCGCATCACACATAAGCTCGAATGGCATTTTCCAAATCAGGTCATGACTATCACGGGGTCATAATTAATTTCTCCTTCAACAATTCAAACGCGGACTTGCATTCCGCAGTAAAGCTGAAAGTAACATCTTTCTCTAAAAGACTGCATAGAGGTTTTGCAATTTTAGAGAAGTCTTTTATGAACCTCCTGTAGAACCCATCATGCCCCAGAAAACTTCTAATACCCTTAACTGAGCTCGGTGGAGGTAGTTTCTCGATCGTGTCAAACTTTGCCTTGTCCACCTCCAATCCTTGAGCCGACACCTTATGGCCCAATATTATGCCCTCTTTAACCATGAAGTGGCATTTTTCCCAATTTAGTATGAGGTTTGTATCCTTACACCGCTGCAATACTATGACCAAATTCTCTAGGCAAGTATCAAAATTGTCTCCATAGACCGAGAAATCGTCCATGAAGATTTCAACATTCTTCTCCACCATATCTGAAAAAATAGCCATCATACACCGTTGAAAGTTCTGGTGCGCCAGATAGCAGATGACATCCTCCTAAACGCAAATGTGCCATAAGGGCATGTAAATGTTGTCTTTTCTTGATCCTTAGGAGCGATGGCGATCTGATTATATCCTGAGTATCCATCCAATAAACAGTAGAACTCATGTCCCGCTAACCTGTCTAACATTTGATCGATAAAAGGTAGCGGGAAATGGTCTTTTTGGGTTGCCTTATTCAATCTCCTATAATCGATGCACACCCTCCATCCTGTTACTGTCCTTGTTGGAATTAACTCGTTGTCCTCATTCTGTATCACCGTCATTCCCCCTTTCTTTGGCACACAATGAATCAGACTTACCCATTTACTGTCGGAAATTGGATATATGACACCAGCATCTAATAATTTTAGAATTTCCTTCTTGACCACTTCCTTTATGATTGGGTTAAGTCGACGTTGATGTTCCACCGATGGACTTGCATCATCCTCCATCAGAATCTTATGCATGCAAAATGACGGGTTTATACCTTTTATATCCTCAATCGTCCATCCAAGTGCTGATTTATGATCCCTAAGCACCCTCAACAACTTTTCTTCCTGCAATTCGTTAAGTGTAGCAGAAATAATTACAGGTAAAGAATTTGAATTGCCTAAATACGCATACCTGAGATATTTAGGGAGTGGCTTAAGTTCCAATGTTGGTGGCTCCTCCAATGATGGTTTCAATATTTTTGCAACTGTCTCCTCGGTGTGCAAAGGTTCAAACGGTGCTCTGAATTGGCTAACTCGTGGCAATGAGTCTAGCATCTGTAATAAGTCCACAAATTTTGGGTCGTCTTTTTGTTCATCTCCCAATAAGGTTGTTTATAACGGATCATTGATCAAACTCTTGCTCATATCATCACTGATAATTTTCTCAATTAAATCCATTCGAAAACACTCTTCCTCATCCGTAGGATATTTCATGGCCTTGAACACATTGAATTTTATTTCTTGGTCTTGGACTCTCATAGTAAGTTCCCATTTTTGCACGTCTATGAGTGTCCTTCCCGTGGCCAAGAACGGTCTCCCTAGGATGATCAGGATGTTCTTATCTTCATTGAAATCCAGAATGATAAAGCCCGCAGGGAATATAAACTTATCCACTTTGACCAAAATGTCCTCTACAATGCCTCTCAGATATGTGACTGACCTAACCGCCAACTGCAATGAAATATTTGTAGGCTTTGGCGCGGGCAAACCCAATTCTGAATATACTGATAAAGGCATCAGGTTTATACTTGCCCCCAAATCACATAAACATTTGTTAAATGACATTTTCCCGATCGTGCACGGAATAGTAAAGCTCCCCGGGTCATTGAGTTTTGGTGGAAGCTTCTTCTCAGAATACCGCACTACACTCCTCCTGTTAGTGCCACCGCTTCAATTCTTCCCATTTCTTTTTGCTTGACAAAATTCCTTTCATAAACTTCGCATAACTTCCGATTTGCTCTAGGGCCTCTTGTGAATGGGATGTTAATCTGGAGTTTCTTGAACACGTCTAAAAACTTTGTGAATCGCTTATCTCGATTTCGCTTTTTGGACCCTCTCAAAAACGGCTATGGGAGGTAAAACAATCGGCTCACTGTTTAACTATATTTCCTCGGTTTTGTTACCCTCCACTGCGTTACTGTCATCAACCTTTTCCTCCGATGTTGCTGAATTTTCTGCACTATTCCCACCGAGATGTTTTCCACTTCTCAACGTAACTGCTTGACATTGCTCCTGATTACCCTTAGGATTTCTCTCGGTGTCGCTAGGTAATGTACCTTGTGGTCTATTATTCAATGCCAACACAATTTGACCTATCTAATTCTCTATATTTTTGATAGTAATAGCTTGATTCTTCATAGCCAAATCGTTGCTAGTCATGTACCTTGCCCATGTTTCCTCCCCATCGAATTTCCTGTCCTGTTGTTGAATCTGTTATGGATGACTATGAAAACCAGGGGGATATAATGGTCGTGGAGCTTGATTTTGCTGATTATTGCTCCATGAAAGGTTTGGGTGGTTCCTATTCCCCTGGTTGTAGGTGTTTTGGTAAGTATTTTGCGGAATTCTATTGTAGTTGCCTATGAACCGAATCGGATCTTTGGATTTATTGCACAATCGATCCGCTTTGATGATCACCGCACACAATTCACATACTACCATAACTCCTCGCTAAACTTGTTGAACTTGAGCCCCTGCCATCATCGATTTACCTCTCTCATTCATCGTATCAAACTTCATGGATAGTCACGTAAGTCAGTGCTTGTATGGTCATTACTCCATCTAATTCCAAGATCCCACCCGCTTTGCCGTGGTCATTCTTCTTTGTAGGCCCACCGGTAGTTATTTGTTTGCCATTGTTTCTATCAAATTTTATGCATCCTCGTAACTCTTAGCCATGAATGCACAGCCCGATGCCGCATCAATGCTGGTTCTGACATTTCCATGCAGCCTGTTATAGAAGGTGTTCATTTGTAACCACTTGGGCAATCCATGATGTGGGTACTTTCTGAGTAATTCCTTGTATCTCTCCCATGCCTCATATAGTGACTCCCCATTCTGCTGCTCAAACATTGTGATGTCATTCCTCATTTTTCGCAGTCTTCGCCGGTGGGAAAAACCTTGCAAGAAATTTTTAAGCCAAGTCCTCCCACGTAGTGATCGAACCCGGCGGTAAAGAATGTAACCAACTCTTCGCCTTGTCCCGTAAAGTGAATGGGAGCAAGAGAAGTCTTATTGCCTCATCCGACACCCCATTGTACTTGAACGTGTCGCACATTTCTAGAAAACTGATTAAATGTTCATTCGGATCATCATTTGCCATTCCCCTACACTGACATGAGTTCTGCATCATCTGAATGGTTCCAGTCTTTATTTCAAAAGTGTTCGCACCTATTGCAGGCCTAGTAATGCTCGATCACAGATCACCACCCTAGGTGTGGCAAAATCCTCAACGCTTCTACGGTCTTCTAACCCATCGCTCCTTCCTTATCGAATTTTCAATTCGTTCTCGTTTCCTCAATCCACTTACTCAACTTTTGAAATCGCTGTCAATGTCATCCTCAAAAGGAAGCAAGTCTGGATGTTTAGATCGTGTTTGCATAAACCAATGTCGAAAACTTGAAATACAGAAAATAAAAAATAAAAATGTTTAAGTAAAACTGGACTAATTAAACTGATATCGTAAAAACAATATTAAAATCTCGGCTAAATTGTCCCCGGTAATGGCGCCAAAAACTTGTTGGGTAAAATCAATACGCTTAAAAACACGCAAGTGTACGTGGTCAACAAGTAATATAGTAGTGAATAGAATATCGTTCCCACAAGGACAAAATATCAAGAATTTTAACTTCACAATTATCAATTTTGTATTAACCCTAATTTTATTAAACTAATCAATTCAATGGTTTTAAATTATATAAATAAAACAAAAAAAACTAAATTAATAAAGAAATAAACTATCACAAAATAGTCACCAATAACGAAATTCAAAATTTCAAACAATTAATGGAGAATTAGACTTATGATTTCACCCTGAGCTTCCCTCTGATTTTCAAACCTTAATATCCCAGTTTATTAATCAAGAACACGAACGTAGTAAGATCCACCTCTCGATGCACTAATACCGTATTAACATCAATCCACAGTTAAGATAGAAATCCGTTAAACACCTAAATCAACCAACTCACTATATCTCTATGTGAACTGCAATTAAAGAAGGTTTAAGATTAAGATTTCTATACGATTACATGTGATGTCAAGCGTATCTCTACCTTAACAATAATCAAAAATCTGCTATCGACAAAATTAATGACACATGCTATATTAACTAGGTCTAGATTCTAATCTCCTCTCTCGATTACTTTCAAATCCACAAAGAACTGTTGATCAGGCAATTCATAAATTCACGCTCAAATTAACATAGATAAACTAAAAATATCTTATTGAATTGGAAATCAAGGTTATAGAATCATTGTTTCGCCCAAAGATCCATCACAAGTCTAATAAGTAAATTAGTTCATAACGAATGAATTAAAAACTGAATAATTTCTTGAAAATATCCTTCCAGTTACAAATAAGACTAAAGAGAAGAAGAATAATGAAAACCCCTTCACGTAGCCTTGATTCGCAACCGTTGTGACAATCTCTGAAAATTACTCCTCCAACGTTTGCTCTTGAATCCTTCAAATCGCTCTTGAATTAATGCCTTTGTGTTGTATGATTATCATTTTTCTACATAATAGAAAGCTCTCCTTCTCTTCTGGCCAAAAAATCCTTTTGTAGAGTCCATGCGCATCATTAAAGTCCAAGAAACCGAGCACCAGCAGAAGTCAAAACAGAACAGGACAGTTCCAGAAACGGGACCCCCGCCCCGGCGGGGGGTTCTACTGACTTCAGGTTTCTCTTTCCTCAACTTTTTTCCACTTTTGCTCCAAAAGGACCGCCTTTCCTCACCAATAGCATCCATGATCACCCTACACATAAAATAACATGAAACGAGTAAAAACGAACACAAAACATGAAAATAACTACCAATTTAAACTTTAATGAATATTGATTCGTGTTTATAAAATCCACTTATCATGTTGCATGAGAAAACTTTGTCAATTTCGGATTGCACCAATCCACTAAGGAGTGTGTTCATTACTTTTGAAACGTAGGAGACCATATGAGTTTCGGTTGAGTCCATTTCCATTAAGGTCTTTGGAGTACCATCTTTTTTTCTTGGAATAACAGGACCATTCTCCACGACCCACCATTCCCAAGGGTCTCTTTTAAGAAATATCGTCATTCAAAACTTCCAGAAGTTGTAATCTTTAGCTCCATAAAGTAGTGGAGGTCTAACAGTTGATTAACCTTCTTGAATGATGTTCCCAAATTTTAACATGCTAGAATCTTTCCCTACAAGTCACCTTTAAGACCAAGATAAGTAGAGCCAAACTTTGATATCAAATGAAATTTAAGTAGGCACACTTAGAAAGGGGGGGGGTTGAATAAGTGTATGAACAAACAATGTCAAACTTTTGCAACTTAAAATTACTTTCTTATATTGAATGCAGGATGCTAGATTGAATATCTATGCTTACCAAATTATCAATACAGGATGTTGGATTAAATATCTAAGCCTGCAGAGTGATAAGAGTATAATGCAGGATGCTAGATATAATATTTATACTTACCAGACTATCAGTATATGAATGCAGGATGTTGGATTGAATATTTTTGCTTGCAGAATTATCAGTGTAAGAATGCAGGATGCTGAATTGAATAGTTGTGATTGCTGGATTAACAGTGTATGTAAATTAACCACTTAACACTTTTTATATTTAATCTTTTAATATTAATTCAAGTTTTGAATTGTTTAAACTTAATTTAGAAGTTTATGACTCAATTAAGAAGAAAAGCACTATATGTTAAAGTATTAAGATTATGAATTACAACTAAAATTTAAGCATGCAATAAACAATTAAGTAAAACAACCAAGCACATGAACACAAGGAATATTTACGCGGTTCAGCCCATATCCTCTATTCTTGTGGCCTAATCCACGTCTAATACAAACTAGTATTGGAGACTCTCTTTATTAATTAACTTTGTTTACAATTAAACCCCTTTTACAAAACAAGTTTCACAACTTGAGTACTTATACTCCCCGAGCACCTTTGCTCCCGAGCACCTTTTGTGACACCCCCAAATCCGGGTACTTCAATTCCCACGGGATTTGGTGTTCACTGTCCAAATATCATGTATCTATCTACCCATAATAAATGAAAAAAATATAAATAGATAGAAATAAATCCTCTCCTTATGGAGTTATAACATCTGAATGTAAATACATCAATCCCAGGTCATACTAACCTTAAATCTCAAATGCGGAAACATAAATAAACAATAAGTCTTAAACAGCTTTAACATAAGTTTGAAACATAAATACATCAAATAAACAAAAAGTTTTCATCACTTGTTAAGTTTTCCATTGCCTTTGCTAGTAGAAGGCTCATCTGACCTTTCGTTCCTAACTGCAATGTTATTATTACGCAAGATTGAGCATGATTGCCCAAAAGTATAATAATATAACAATAAAATAATAACATGCAAATGAATAAAAGACTTCTGTAATAAGAAAACTCGGCTTTTGAATCAAGAATGAATAACAAGAATCAAAAGAACTTCTGAGGGTCATAAGACCTTGAACTACGTCCTATGTTGTCAAGTGTTTATACTTGAAACCTTTAACAGTCCTAAGACTATGGACTCTTCTTCTCGTACTTAGGGGGATCAGCCCTTAGTACCATACTGTGCACAATATCTTAACACTAAAGCATAATTAATCCCCTATAACAGGGTTGTTCATATCAATTTGATATTAGAGTCCGCACCAAAGTTAGTTTTGTTTGGATAAGCTCAACAATGGTTCTGAAATTTAGAACGTTCATCAACTATAGACTAGTCGAATAAATATGGGTTTGCTAGTCTTACAAGGTTCAACAATAATTGATATTCAATTTGAATATTAAAATTCAAGATGTATACAATCGAATAAGTATTGTATAACATGAATCATGCTTTTAAAGAATTATAACATCTAATATGAAATCTTGACTTGAACAATAATAAACAAGATAGAATAAGGAACTTGCTTTATGTAAAGAAACAAGGTTTAGGAACTTGCCTCGTGCGTAGGCTAAACGATTACTACTCTCGTTCACCACAAGTCTTACACACATACCATATGTATTCACGACATTCATTAGTTACATTAAATAACCTTATAGGTTTAGTTCCCTCTTTTAATACAACTTGTTAACTTGGTTTAAATTCTACTCATTACCATCATTCATATATACAAGACTGAAATCTCAAATCTTAAGTTTAAACAACATCATATCATCTCATGGACATCATTTTTTTTTAACGTGGTTTAACCAATTACAAAACATAGTAGTTATAAAGTCACAAGACCTTTTCTAATATATTTTTATAAGGGTTAAGTTCAGATGACCACCTAGGGTTTGGGCGGATTCCCACTTAACCACCTGTAGTCAGTAAAGCTACATTTAAACTCCCGACCTTTTGAGTTAAAGTGAAAAAGTCACCTTTTCCATCCAACTTAACTGTGCGTGTATGTCAGACGCCAAATGCGCGTGAGAAGGAGCTCTAACAGTAAAAAACAACTGGTAAATGTCTAAAATAGCCTTTCTTCTTCCTCTTTATTATTAACAAAGTTATTAAAGTGACTCACCCTCGTCCTCCTTCGTCGATAAAGGCTTCCCCATTTCTGTCTACAACCGCACCACCTCCTTCGCTGATAAAGGCTTCCCCTTTCTTCTTCCTCCAGATCTGTCATTTCTCTCTCTTTTATATACACTATCCAATCTTTTCCCCAATCTCGGTTTTGCATACTCATGGAAATGATTATTTTGGGAATCTCGATCTCCCTCAAATTCACCCGTTAAAACCCTAAAAATTCTTCTCTATCCGCTCAATTTAATTAACCCATCGCTTTACTCCGTCGCCGAGAATCGGTATTCACCCCAAAAGCCGCTCTATTTTTCGATGATTTGACGATGAAATCAAGTGGTGGTGAAGATGGAGGTTGAAGAAGGAGAGGGAGGTGGGGATTGGAGGAAGAGGAAGAGGAAGAGGAGGAAAATGGGGTGTAGTGAGCTGATTAATTTAGGGGTTGATTGGAGGAAGAGGAGGAGGAGGAAAATGGAGTTTGTTCGGTTTCGGATGAGGGATTTTTCCCAAGCTCTTAAAGATTGTGACGAAGCCCTAAAAATCGAGGATACCCATTTCAAGACTCTGCTCTGTAAAGGTAAGATCTTGCTTAATCTCAACAGGTATAGTATGGCTTTGCAGTGCTCCATGTTTGCAATTCTTGATCCGCAGGCCAATGTGAACTCTGAAACCCTTCACGGGTTCTTACAAAAGTGCAAGAAAATGGAGTCTTTGTCAAAGACAGAACTAGAAGAATACATTGGTGCGATGGAAATCAAGAAATCCAAGATTAGTGGGCGTGGTTTATTTGCAACCAAGAACATTGATAGTGGGACTCTGTTCTTGGTCACAAAGGCTATTGCTGTTGAGAGAGGTATATTACCCCAATCCGATATTGATAATTCCCGCGAAAAAGGCCAATTAGTAATGTGGAAGAATTTGATTGATAAAGTTAGGGCTGTTCAACTCATTTTCTCTATAATGAAAGGTAAACTACAATTATCAGGGCTGTTATAGAGTTTCTCCACTATTTTTGGGTTTGTAATTTTTGTGCTTTTTTCAACCGGGACATCTTAATTCACCGGGTTTTGTACCAAAGGGCATCAATTTTAGCAAGTGGGCTAATTGGTATGTATGATATTTTCCATAATTTATAGTCTTACCCAGCTTTTCTTGTTGCTCGTGCATATCCCTTTTGGGTTTAGTTAAAAGATATGTTCTTTAATGAAATGTTTGATTTGGTGTAAATGTAATAATGAATTTGTGTAAAACAATTCACTCTGCAATGTGGGAACTGGCTTTATGTTTGATTGATTTTACCTTTTGTTGATGCAATAATAAAGATCGAATCTTTTGGATTAAATTTGTGATATCGATTCAAACTTATAATTCTTATTGTTGGGATCTTAGTGGAGTTCAATTTATTTTTTTTTGTTTCTTGGGGACTGGTTTACAGTATCGGTGGGTCTTTTCTTCGTTATGGAGTTCCTACCTGTTGAAGTAATTGGCAACATACTATCCCATCTCGAGTCGCTTTCGAGATGTGGTAATTGCCTCTGGTACTTACAGGAAATGGAGAGAAGCTTTGCTAAACATGGTTCTCAACTGTCATTTTTAATATATATATATATATATATATGAAGGGTAATTAAGTCTTTCCAAATAAAATAACGGAGTTAAGATAGAAAGCACTTTTTCACTTTAACTCAAAAGGTCGGGAGTTTAAATGTAGCTTTACTGACTACAGGTGGTTAAGTGGAAAACCGCCCAAACCCTAGGTGGTCATCTGAACTTAACCCTTTTTATAATTCTCTTATTATATTGTTCATTAGTCACATTTTTACTTAATTATTTAATATAAACTCCACTTTATTTAACAAATCATTACCCTTCTAATTTAATTACTGAATTAAATTGGAATATTTTCATTCCCTTATTATTATTACACTCGAATAAATTATTTCACAATAATTTCCATCAAATATCTATTTTATTCCATAAATATTTCAACTAAAATATATATTTTATTTGATAAATATTTTAATAATAATTTCCATTGAATATTTATTTTATTCTATAAATATTTCAACTAAAATATTTATTTTATTTGAGAAATATTTTAATAATAATTTCTATCGAATATTTATTTTATTCCATAAATATCTCAATTAAAATATTCATTTTATTTTATAAATATTTTAATACTCCCTCCTATTCAGATTAAATGACGTTTTAGGGAGTTTAATTTTATTCTATATAAGTGTCGTTTTGGAATCTCTATTCAATATTGCACTATTTTTTCCTAATTTACCCCTCTATTTAATATGTTTAGTAAATGTAATTGTAGAGAGAGAAATAATTAATTAGGGACAATTGTGGAGAATGAAAAGAGACAATTATGGAGAGAGAAATAATTAATTAGGGACACAAAAGATATTTTATGTTATTTCTTAATAAGTGTGCTTAACTCTAAAATGACATTTAATCTGAATAGGAGGGAGTAATAATTTCCATCGAATATTTATTTTATTCCATAAATATTTCAACTAAAATATTAATTTTATTTGATAAATATTTTAATAATAATTTCCATCGAATATTTATTTTATTACATAAATATCTCAATTAAAATATTCTTTTTATTTTATAAATATTTTAATAATAATTTTCATCGAATATATATTTTATTCCATAAATATCTCAATTAAAATATTCATTTTATTTTATAAATATTTTAATAATAATTTCCATCGAATATTTATTTTATTCCATAAATATTTCAACTAAAATATTCATTTTATTTGATAAATATTTTAATTAATTTTTTTTTGCCCACTGGGGTGGGCTAATTTAGCTTGGTAACGCCCGTTGGGGCATGGTTACCCAGACTCAGTTTCTGCAGTTCGCGAAGAACACATAACAAGGTCAATTTAGGTCAAAATCTCACACAAGTTCAACCATATGTTCTAAACTTGCAGTTCGTGAAGAACACAGAACAGGGTCAATAAAGGCCAAAACTTCACACAGACAATTAATACAATTTCACTCAACTATTCTAAACTTAACATAAACACTTAATGACACTTCTAGCATGTTTTTAACACTTTAAGTCACATAAACAACATGATTTAAAGCCATAATTTTCATGTTCTTGCTATTTTTCAAAGTTTCGTCAAATTTTATGAAATCACAAATCACAGATTCGTTATAACACCAAATCAGTCCGTTTAAGCTTCGCTCTTTTTGTTTTTATATGTATAAACGTAATCATTCATCAATTTACCGATTAATATGCAATTTAAACATAAATTTTTGTACTTACAAGCCATATTCATATATTTTTCTCTATAAACTATAAAACTCCAATTTGAACATGATTTCATGGATTCATTACTCTAAACACACAAATAGATCATATATAATTGAATTATACATGTTAATAAACATATACGACATCATAGATTTAACAATTAGCCATGAAAATTCAATTACAGAAAACTAAAAGCCAATTTTCATGAAAAATTTCTAAGTACGTAAATTAAAAGTTGGGTTAAGGAATTACCCTTAATTTCTCTAGTAGGATGATAAGAATTCCTACTATAATTCTTCAAATCTCATTCCCCAAATTCAATTCTCTCAAACTCTCTCCCTTTTTCTCTCTGAACTCTCTCTGTATCTCAGACATAGGCCTCGGGAAAATGCGTAAATAAAAATAATAACTGATATAAGTGCGCATACTGGCGCAGTTATGGTCGGTTAATCCTGCAGTGGGTTAACTGGTCAACTTCCCCTAAGGCCATGTTTGGCTACAACTTTAATTCCTTTTTCCAATTTATTTTAATTAAACTCTTGTTATATAGTTTAATAATATCACACCCATTTAAATCAAATATATATTTTTTAATTCAATTAAATAAAAAATAGAATAGTTTCACATTAGATCACATAGTCACATAATTAAATTCTCATTTATTAATTATGTCAAGTCATTAACTCTCTAATTAATTATTAAATTAATTAGAATAACATTATGCTTATTAAATAATTCATTTAATCAAATAAGCTCAATTAAATGCGCATTTTTTTGAATAATAAATTCTCCACATTAATTTAATCAATGTAACACATATAATTAAATTAATCCACCATAAATTCATCAATTAATTATTTAACCCAATAATTAAATCATCAAATTTTTTTTATTTGATTCAATAAATATTCAAATAAAATTACAAAAATCTCGTTTGTCACACCTTTGCTCCCCGTGCACCTATGCACCCTTAAGCACCTATGCACCCTTAAACACATATGCTTCCTTGAACTTGCTTGTAAAACCCCTAATCTAGTCTGGAGTAGAAACCTTAGAGTAACAACTTAGTCTACCACATGTTTACAGAATTGATCAAAGTAATAATTATATCAACAATTCAAGGCTTAATTAATATGCAATGATCAATATGAAAGATAAAGATATCACTGATTTAAGCACAAAGTAGAAATTTGGAAAATTATCAGAAAACTTGAAGTGCAACAATCTTAAACATTTCTTCACCATGAAATAGATTAACAACCTTTTGAAGTATGTGTGAAGAAAGATTAAAATCATAGTGTATTCATATTTAGATTAACAACCTTCTGATTTTCTTGTCTCTTTTTCATATTCATATTTAGATCAAGCAATCCCTTTTATAGATGAATTCATGAACTGCTAGATGCCCGTTGAAAATCAAAAAAAGATTAAATTGATATCATAATCGTTTGGACATAAATGTAGACAAGAGAATATCATGCCCACAATAAATGGGAAATCACTTTTGTAGCCAATGCTAATTAAAATTGTATTTATTTCATAAATCTCCATATATATGTCCGTTAAAATTAAGCACATGATATATTAGTTGGAGTTTTAACCAATTAAGGAGCATGTGAGTTAATCAACTTAATATGTGATTGAATAAAATAGTCGGATATTCATATAACTTCAAACAAGATTATTTATATAACTCGCTAATATCTCTCTTAATAGGCTAATATCAAGCACTAAATGATTTGGTAAACCCACTGACTTTTAGCACGTGAGTGACTCAATTAGATTTTGTTTAGACAAAAATCCTGCCTCTTAAACATTATCCAATGCTTATGCCTTTTGATTCCTATAATATATGTCTATCACCCATTTGCAAATCATCTGATTTTAGGCAGTGAATATTCCTCAATCTAGATTTATTCCAACTAGACAATGAAAGACATATAGCTAATTTCAAGGTGAGGTCAATTTGAAACATCCATATTTATAAGAACATCCAATTACATTTAAATTAATATGGAATCAATTGAACAACTTAAATTATGGCTTTATTTAAATCAATTAAGAAGCATTAATTATGGTATCAATTTAAGCACCTTTAAATATGAAATAAAGATATCAATTATATTTACACTTAAGATTTCATCATTTAAAAATACTTCCATATAAATTTTATATGCCCAATTAATTTGTTCCATAATAAATTAATCACTTTCATTATTATTTTCATTTAATGCATCATATTAATTTTGAAAGCCCAATTAATTTATATATTACTTTCATGATTATGGAAAACCTAATAATAGATAATTCATATCCTAATGTTTATGGAAACAATCTTGGTTTAAGATATGAAAGATAATGATCTTTTTAAAACTCATTTACTAACCAACTCCATCAATTATGGAAAGTATCAATAGTTAAAAAATATTTCCATATTTATTTTGAAATCCCAATCTATTTATATATTACTTCCATGATTATAGAAAACCCCATATCATAATATTTATGGAAACAATCTTGGTTAGAGATATGAAAGATAATGATCTTTTTAAAACTTATTTACTAACCAACTCCATCAATTTTGGAAGTATCAATATTAAAAAAAACATTTACATATTTATTTTGAATTTCCCTCACTAATTAGCTTTCCAAGAATTACTACAATTAATTGATCCATTCTAATTGATTCTAAATGTATGAAATTTATTTGCTTAATCAATTTTAAGGAAAGTTCAATCAATTAATAATTCATGGAAAAAATAATGAATAACTCAATCCCAAGATATATGGTATAGATTTATATAAAGAATCAAAATCTATTTTAAATTAATTCCTTTAATTATGGGAATGTTTGAAAATTAGCTTTTCAAAAATTACTCCAATTAATTAATATTTGATCCTTATTAATTTTGAAAGCTTAATTAAATATTTTCATAATTAATCTTTAATTAATTAACCATTTTAATTTATTCCACAATTAATTGATGATGTAATGCAAATCCCAGAGCCTTGATTGACAAATAATTAAAGCTAGGATCTTACATTTATTTCCTAATGACTCAAAAAAGTCTTCAAGCCTTCATGTCTTCAATCCTTTAACTAAATCAAAGCTTCAAGAATTCTTTTAATATCCTGTAAAAGCATGAGTAAATATTTTAGTATAATACGAAAGATTGGAATATGACCAAGTCAACAATGGTATAATTCATCAAACTACAACCTCTATAGTCATCAACAAAATAGAGTAGCAGACTGAAAATGTGACAACCCGGAAAATTTGATTGTCCTGAAAGTTAAGTTTAAAGAATTATTAATTAATAAAATGAATTTTTATTTATAATATTTTATGTTATGTGTTTATTATTCGTTCTATAACCTATAATGATTACAAAAAGGAAGGATTCTGGTTATGAGCTAGAATAAATGTGTAAGAATTTTGAAGACGGAAATAAAAAATTTCTGAGGAAAGCAATTTTTCCAAGAAAAATACAAAATATGCATTATTTATCCGATAAATAACCTAAGTCGTTTTGAGAGTTTTGTATATCGGAATGACATTACGTTTCAAGATTTGACGGTAATATGTTGTGAAGAATCAAATTAACTGATAAAAGTTTTTCTAGAAAAGCGTGTAAAAATCGAACAAAATAAAATTGACAAAAAGTTTTGTTATGTACTTTTTGAATGTTTAGCTATGTTTTGGGAAAACGTCGTGGAATATTTTATTCATCAAAAAGTGTTTTTCAGTTTTTCGAATTTTCAAAGAATGCGCTAACGTTAGAATGACGAAGAAAGACAAAATGTTCAAAAAGATTTGGAATTCCGAAAAACGAAGTTTTTCCACTATGTAATGAATTTATGTAGATTAAAGAAAAGAATATTAGTATAATACGAATTATTATACTAGTATGGTAAGAGAATAATACATGTATAATACAAAAATTATACGGTAGAAATAAAAAAAGTCAAAGTCAAAAGGTCAGGTCAACAAAAGTAGCTAGCTTTTGCACTTTCCCACCATTTAACCACACTTTGTTTAATGTTTAATCAAGAATGGTTAAGAAAACTTAGAAGCATTTTTCAATTTCTGACTAATGCATAAAAGTTAATCTTTAGAGGAAACACAGAATATCTAAAAATATTTAGATTCAGAGAATGCAGTTTTTCAAACTATCAGATGAATTTTGAAATACGGAACAACGAACCCTCCAAGAGAAGCTTCGTGAGATATTTTGGAAGAAGAGGTGGGAATAGCAAATTTTGGCCCAAATGACCATTTTACCCCTTGCCTTACAAAGCATATAAAAGAGAAGCCTTAGCTCATTTGTTTGGTTAGAAAAATTTAACCAACACTCAAGAGAGAAGGGGAGAGAAATTTGGAGGGAAAAAGAAGGAAAGGAACGAAAAGCTAGCACAAATCGCAAGCTTTGTCATGAAGAAAAAGAATAAAGAAGAAAGGTAATCCAAAACCTAGCCTTAATCCATTTTTCCTTTAAGTTTCATATGAAAATTTCATAACTTATGGATTATGGAAGTAAAAGATGATAAGAAATGTTAATGGTTATGGTTTAACCATAGAAAGATGTAAGAAAAATGAAGTAAAAAGAATTTTAAGCTTTTCTTCATTTTTTCCTTTTAATCATTCATATGTTATATGAAGTGGTTGGTAATGAATGATTCAAATGAATACTATGAATAATCCAATGGATTAGAGAAGAGTTAACAAACTTATAACGTTAAATAATGCATAATAAGTGAATCATACTAAAAATATTGATGTAAAACGAAGAACGAATGAAGAACACGAAGAACTTTGTTGATGGACACATTGAAAACCATCCTAATTAGAGCTTGTTTTTGATGGACAAGTTTGAAACCATCATATATATATTTGTTGACATATGTTTTGTTAAGAAATGTAGAATTAAAAGAAATTCTCCTTTGAAAAAGATTGAAATTTTTAGCCTATAACGAAGTTATGGCGAAATTTCGTAAAAGACGAACGAAATGTAGAAAGTAAGTTAATGAATCCTAATTAATGAGGTTTCATAAGAATGTTGAAAGACATTGAAAATGTGAGTCGTGGACACAAGAACAAACGAATTCCGAGTTTGGCTGACTGAATTACGGACGAACGGACGAAGAACGTTAATAACGTAAAACGAACGAACAATGAAATTTGATTTAACGGAAAGCCTCGTTAACATATTCAGAAAATGATTCTATTTGAGAGAAGTCCTAGTATGTAATGAAAGCAAGAAAATGGATTTGGAACAAATCTGTTCCAAGTTATAACGAAGAATTACGAGATTGCAAAGCAGGCAATTTGTGCGCGTTCCAACACTTAGAAAAAAAGTGCTAGAAAAACTGGAAATTTGGCTTAGCGGTGCAGCACCGGCCAAGCCTTAAAATGAGGCACCGCAACACTTCCCTGGAAGCCAGGTACTGGAAAAGGGCACCACAACGCCAACAATAACAAAGGGAAGAGGTGCCGCAATATGGGTACAGGGCAAAGCCTATAAATTAGTTCTTAACTTCTCAATTCTTAGAGGATGTGTACGGAGAGATAATGGATGTAAAGTTCACATAATGTAACACTTAGATAAGTGATTTAAACATTAAGTACATGTTTATGAATGTTTAAAAGACGAAGAACGAAAGCGTTAAAACACATAAACTGACGAAGGCGGTTCGTGTACGCGTAAAGATAAACGTGCTTAGCATACATACCGTGTATGATTTGAACATAAGATATTGAAGACTAATGAATAATGTGTGAATGTTGAGAAGTCGAGTTAATGATAATAACTTGAGTAATATTCTGAGTCAAATAAACCAGACATTGTAAGAAATAAAATTAATTGGAGGTAATGTAAAATGCTTGAACGCTATGAACGTTATGAACGCGTAGTATTGGCATTGAATGATCGCTCTTGGCATACCAAAGATTGTATGACCCAGACATTAAGAAAATTCTGATGTATGCCATTTAGTTGTCAGAAAGCCATAAGGAATGATAATTAAATTAACGAACATTATAATTTCAATGATTCGGATAAATTATGATAGAAGAAAGAAAATGATGATGTAAAGCCATCATAAAGAATGATTAAAAAAGGTAAATGCAAGGTTCATAATTGAAATACGATAGACTGTATTCGGATATACGGTAGACTATATTCGCGTCGAATAAAATGTAATGGTTTGAACGTTAAGTAATGATTGTAATAAATGACATTAGAATGTTATTAAGTTGTAATGAATGATAATTGACTTAACAAACATTACAGTTGTAATGTTTCGGACAAGTTGAGCTAGAAGAAAGATAAATGTAATGTAAATCTATTATAAGAACTGATCGTAAGCATTATGACATCTTCGTATGTCGTAATGCCGAAAGATGGTTAAGAAAGTTGGTTGAGTGGACTTAAGTTATAGAACACCAACCATAAGGAGTAAAAGTTAATGTAAAATAATGTATAAGTCAAGTATATTACTAATTGGTATGTGTTATATTTATGTGATATATAGGGATTTCGAAGAGTCGTACAACGTAAACTATAATTGTTCGCAACGCTTAAGGCAAGTTTCCTAACTTCATTCATATTTGAAATGAATGCTAGTTTCTTAAACTTACTCAGATGTTGAACTTGAGTAATTTTTATCTATGTGCAAATGTGTTATGTTTGTGCAAGGTGTTTATGATGTATGAGGCTATGTGCCAAATTTTCCACACTTATGTGTTTTTATGAAATGAACTGTTTAAATATGAAAGAGTTTTTTTTATTCATGAACTGTTAATATTAAGTCTATGCTAATAAATTTAGGTAGACATGATGTAAAGAAAGAAAGAATTGAGGTGATGTAAAAATGAAAGTATTGATGTTTTAAAATAATAGGAATCAAAATTTATTCATATTATTCGAGCTGCTTCATAACCTTTGTTCGGTTATTAAAGAATTAAAAGATTATGTGATTCTTGAGATTGTTGTTATTCAATTGCTAGAACTTGTTGAGCAATTGAATGCTCACACATTCTTAAAATAAAAATATTTTCAGCGAACGATGTTAGAATGAACTAAAGGATCTTGTGACGATCAAGTTGACCGGTATCCTGATAAAGTGTCATTCATTATACTAATAAGCATGAAGATTAAGCCAAGACTTGTAATGAATAATAGTTTAATTAAACTATATAGTAGTTTAATAAACTATTATTTATTTGTTGTGGCGGATGAAAATCACTCATAAAGAAGTAAAGAATAATGTAATTATCATTATTTGTAATGTATGAAGATTTTAAGGTAATAGAATCTGGGAATTGAAGAAATGTGTTGTTATATTTAATGATATAATGATGTATGGAATGAATGGTAAGTACTCGTGATGCACCAAAGTCAAGTTTGCAGATAGACCGGATTTGGGGACGTTATTGAAAAAATAGGACACCTAAAGAAATGATTAATACGTTACTTCTTACTTCTGGTTTGCCTAAAATATATTGGGGCGAAGCATTAATGACTGCTTGTTATATATTTAATCGTATACCCCATTAGAAAACTCATATTACACCTTATGAATTGTGGTAACTTCTAGAAGTTGTAATCTTTAGCTCCATGAAGTAGTATCTTATGTATACTGAGTTATACTTTGTCATATTTCTTAATACCTCAGAGTATGTTATAGGGTATGTCTGGGTATAATAAAGTATACGTGGAGATAGGTGAATGATCAACAAAGGATCTACCATTTCAGTAAAGGGAGAAAATATCTTATGCGATTCGATGAATGACAACTTAGAAATCCTTGGCCAATGTGGAATGAAAATTAGAAATGAGTTTCTAATTTATATTAATTATAGTTGTGCATTTTAAGAAACGAAATGCATATGATTACATAAATAAGAATTTTCAGTAATTTCATGTCTTATGTTTAATCTGGATATTGTATAGTAGAAGGATTGAATTATACAGTAACTAAGGCTATAAAATGAGTAAACATTTCGGGCTCGATTCACACTCGCTCGACTAAAAGTTTGATTTGAGCTCGACTCGAAATATAAATGAGTCAAATATGAGCAAATTTTACAGTTCGATAAATTACTCGAACCTCCTCAAATTATAATTTTCAATTGATACTCGGATCATATTCGTTCGAAAAGTTCAAACTGTTCGGACTCGATTCGAAATCGTGCTCGACTCGCTAGCTAAATGAGCATCAATTAAACCTTATTTTATACTCAATAAAATTTTGTGAACCAAATCTGAGCAACTAAATATTCGGCTCGACTCGGTTCGTTTACACCCTTAATAGTAACTGTGATAACTCAAACAATCGGATTTTCCATAAATTAAGTTTAAAGAATTATTAATTAATAAAAAGGAATTTTTATTAATTATATTCTATGCTATGTGGTTACTAATCGTTCTATGGCGTAGGATGATTATAAATTGGGAGGATTCTGGCTACGAGCTAGACTGAACGAGCTAGGATGATCATTTTTGAATATTATGGAATGAATTTGATATAATGTTATAGTTGTGGGTAATATTTATAAATTTTGCAAAGTACGCAAGTTGTTATATAATATTCAATTGGTCGGGGAATATTCATTTTAACAGGGAATATTCGTACAACGACATAATCATTGGTGGACCCCACATCAGAATTATTGTCGGATTGAGAAAACGACAAAAATACTTTATGAAAATAACGGCGGAAGTTTTACCGTTAACTGTTGAAACAGCCATTGTTAAAAGTACAATAATACGCGTAGTTGCACAGTAGCAAACGGTATTGATTATTGATGCTTACGTGAGAAGTCACTCAGTTTTGTTCAATTATTGTTACAATAATTGCTTCATAATATCTCACGTTATTTGATTCAATTATTGTCAATATTTTATAATCAATAATTGAGATGACAAAGTTATTAATATTATTATTTGCAATATTAAAGATGTCTAGAAGTTCTGTCAAAGAGAGGTTTAGTCACCTAATTGCGCACCAATGGGGAGAAATCCTTATTGGAAAACCCCTTCTTTCCTGGGAACGACCTGGTCCATTAATATTGTGAATTATAATAATGATGATGAGTTTTGTTTTATTAGTATTATTAATGTAATATAACATAAAAGCTTTTTATATAAAACAGAATACATTTATAAAGTTATTCGTTTTATTAGACTAATAGTAAAAAAAATTTTATATAAAACAGAATACTTTTATAAAGTTATCTGCTTTATTAGACAATAATTAGAATATATTATATTTTATTATGCATAGTTTTGCATAGTTCCTGCATAGTGTTTTGCATAGTAAAACTTTTTATATAAAATGAATACTTTTATAAAGTTATTTATTTTATTAGACAATAATTAAAATATATTATATTTTATTATGCATAGTGTTGCATAGTGTTACATAGTGTTACATAGTGTTTTGCATAGTAAAATCTTTTTATATAAAACAGAATACTTTTATAAAGTTATTCGTTTTATTAGATTATAAATAGAATATATTATATTTTATTTAAAAGATTTTGCTTTAAATATGAACCGTCCGATTAAAAGTAAATCAATCTGGACCGTTCATGAATTAGTTACTATGCAGTCAATTCTTCTAAAAATAGAAGCTCATTCCTTCATTATTTCTTATAAATTCACTGAAACTCTAGAGAGAGAAACTATAGAGAGAGTTCTTCTTCTATAATATTGAGAGTATTTCTTTAGAGTTTTAAGAAACTTTGAGCGTAGTATAAGTTTTCTTCAAGAATATCATCGCCCTACCAGTCGAAATACTATTCTTTTACGGTAAGGGATATTATTTGTTGTACTCGTAAGGGGTATTCTTTCTTTCTTATTCATGAAGAGAACTTTTGTTATTCCATTCTTTATTATTCTATTGGAATAACTTTGATATCTGTGAGCTACCCTATACTTGGTGAAATTCTTTTGTTATTCCATTTTTATTATTACATTGGAACATCCATGCATGCTTTATGCATGACCGTTCCATTATTTATCATTCATTGGAACATCCTGTCTGCATGCTTTTACGCATGACCGGTTCCGCTAATTATTATTCTCGTTGGAATATCCTGTTTGTGCGTTTACGCATGACTGGTTCCGTTATTTATTATTCGCTGAAATAACACATGCATGCGGTCTATCGCATGCATGGTGATTTCTTTTGTTATTCCATTCTTTATTATACTCAGTTGG
This sequence comes from Panax ginseng, assembly GCA_020205605.1. Taxonomy (NCBI): domain Eukaryota; kingdom Viridiplantae; phylum Streptophyta; class Magnoliopsida; order Apiales; family Araliaceae; genus Panax; species Panax ginseng. The sequence goes on from CM035141.1 coordinate 43,455,312, forward strand.
TTAAAGTTTTGACTTCTATACTCCATGAAATTAGTGAAATATCCTTGATATTTGCACTTCATCCAGTATCCTTTCATGGAAATATTCTTCTGAGCATTCTTGAGTGTTACTTTATAAAGAAGTATCATGTTGACAATTTGGACATTATTAGTTCCTAGATAAATTAATTCTTGAACTTGTTTTATTGAATTCTTATATCATTGTCATCATCCTCATGTTTATATTATGTTGAAAGTCATCTCATGGCACGTGTGCATGCATAGATCGACTTGGTATGATTATGATTAGGGATTATTGATTGTAATCATGATCGTAATGTTACAAATGATGTGGAAAAAGTCCTCATTGACCCGTAGTGCATTGATGGATGATTTGTTGGCATGATCATGACCATTGATGAATACACGAATATCCTTGGGCGTGGTGCATGGATAATTTGTGGTTGTGATACTAATGAATATCCTTGGTAGTAGTGCGGGGGATGATGTGGATTATTTATTGTCGAGTCTCAAATGATAAAAGTCATGAAAAACCTTTTAAATCATAGAAGATAGTAGATTTTATTCTCTACTTGACTCTTTTAATGGATTGCTTATTCCGCTGCAGTTAAACTTGATGTTTGTTATATTTTATCAGTTTAACACTGTTGAAGGCTAATGATAATTTATTCTTCATTATCTTCGTCATAATATTTCTTACTGGGCTAGTTGAGGTCACCCTTTTTCTTTCATTGTTCTCTTCAGGAAATGAGAACGTAGCAGGGACTAGTCGGGGAACAGAGTGATGGTCCAGATAATAGCATTAGTAGTCCTCACTATTCTATGAAATAGTGTGATAATAAATGTAATGAGGACCCCATTGAGTTTGTATATTGTCTAGATGATAATATTTGTATTAAAACTTCTACAAATATGTTTGAGTCGTATTTTACATTTGTTGTATAATTAAGTTGTATTTGAATTTTGTACCATGTATTTGGCGACTCAGAATATGTGATGTATACCGATTTTGGGGGCGTCACATGTATTATCAATTCATTTTTATCAACACAATATTAATTTTGTGTCTCAAATTCTAACTTGTGACTTGAATATATAAAAGAAAATAGTTCACAATAATATCTAACTCAATATTACTTGCGTAATTTAAGTGTTAAGCGAAATCGTTACCTATCGCCACCTCCTGAACAACCCCTACATCTTGCGCCGTCATGTTGAACGTACGGGCCGTTGGTCTTCCTGGCTGTGCAAGTCCTCGAATTGCCAAGGTTCCGCTACCGGGTCCCTTACTGCCACTTTCCTTCTCCACATTGCTCTTTGGACAGTTCCGAACCATATGATTAGTCGATCCGCACGCAAAGCAACCTTGTATCTTCTTCGAATTGGGACAATTGGGAGACATGTGCCCCTCTTACCCACAGTTATAGCAGACTCCTTTTTTTTCAGAAAAACTCCTGCATGATTCTTTCCACAAGTTGCACATGGTTCCCTCCCTTTCCTATTCTCCTCTATTTTATTACCCGACTAGGTATTCTCACTCCACTTTCTCTTGTTAGGGTTACTACCACCACTGCTTCCTTCATCACTTGTCTTCTTCTTCTTCTCATAATGAAATCGAGATGCAGCTTCACTCTCTCCTTCAGCAATTAACGCCTTCTCCATCAAAGCCGTGAACATATTGATCTGTAATATTGCTACCTTGTTGAATATCCCAGGCTTCAGTCCATTCTCAAATCTTCTCGCTTTTCTCACCTCTGTGTCTACCTGATGAGGTGCAAATCTTGCTAACTCGTTGAATTTTGCAGCATATTCTGAAATTGACATATTCTCCTGCTTCAGTTCTAAAAAATTGACTTCTATCCTGGACTGTATACTCGGTGAGAAGTAGTTCTCAAAGAATAACTCCTTGAATCTTTTCCACAACACCACCGCTGTACCAGCTCTTTCCTGATTAGTCTCCCACTAGTAATTAGCTTCTCCCTTCATCAAATATGTTGCAAAAGCCGTCTTTTGCTCTTCCGCTACTATAGCGATAACGATTGCCTTCTCAATCTCCTTTACCCAGGTTTGGGCTTCAATCGAATTCGTGGTTCCCTTGAATTCCGGCGGTCCTACCGCTTTAAAGTCTTTAAAATTTTCCAATCTGTCGGCTGGCTGATTCCTCGCTCTTCCTCTTGCTGGTGCTCTATTTTCCATAGCTTTGGCTATCATATTTACAAAGTTTTGCATCGAGTCAACTTGACCTCCTTCATTATTTACCGTACGTTCTTCTCTTTGGTTTCGATTCTGTCGTCTAGGCGGCATAATCTGATTTAAATAAAAATCTTATATTAATTCTCTTTCTCTATACAAATTCTTAACACAATAAGAATTCACCACATAGTTCTCATATAATCACATATTTATTCAAATAGCACAGAGTAAAATAATTTTAGGATTAACACACACAACTTTACATAACAAGTTGCAATTCTCTAACTTTACTTAAAAGTTGCCATTTACCAATTTCACGTATCTATTCCCAGTTCATCAAACTTCCACACTTATGAGTTCAGTAACTTGCCACAATTATATGAGTGTATGAACTTATCCTAGTCAGACCTTTGGCGTCCATTCGCTGAGGGGTTCAAAACATTTCATATAATTATGAGTCATTAACTTACCATAAGTATGAGTTTTAAGAACACACAAATTAATCTTAATCTTATATTCATATAGAAAATAAAGATTTCATTCATACAAACATATTTATATTTACATATTCTTATACATCATTCTCGATATTACATCACTTAATATCATAACCTTCTACCAAAAGATATTATCACTTATATCTAATTCGTCTACTGTCCACTCCCTTCACCGGTATTCTTCTTGATGGGACACTTGTTGAATCCGTGACCCATTCTACCACATGAGAAACACTTCCTCATATTCGGCTTAGGACAATGTAGGGAAATATGTCCTTCCTATTTACAATTAAAGCACACGTTCTTCCACATCATGCATTCTCCCGCGTGAGTCTTTCCACACTTGCTACATGCTTGCTTCTTTTTTGGGTTTGACTTTTCAGAATTAGGGCTGTCATTGTCCCTCTTTCGCTTTTTCTTGCCTTTCGGCTACTTGATTGTTCCTTCAGACGATCCACCACCTTCAGTCTTCGTCCTTTCCACCTGCGCCTTGAGCTCGTTCCGTTCTTCAATCATTTCGTGTAACGCTTGCTCTGTCTTCCACAACTCCTCCAAGAGAAATACTTTACTCCGGAGTTCCTGGACTTCTGCAGATAGTTGATCTTGTTCTCTAACTTTGGTCCTATTCTTTTTCTCCAACCTAGCTTGCTCAGACTCTTACTCCTCATCTTCACTCAGATACATCTCGAGATAATCATCATGATCGCTCCCTAGATTAACCATAGGTTCATCTTCTCCCACCTTCTCAACTGATTCACTTTGCGTTGGCACCTCGGCTTCTGTCATTGGTGCAACGTGACAGCATCTCACACTCATTTGATCTTCTCCAGACATCCTACAATCAGTTTAAACAACTTGATTAGTACTTCACCAGTACAAACTTCTCACACTATGTGTCCACATATCTCATTATTGATGCACTTCGGCAATCCCTCACTTAGCACTCTAAATGAGTTTTCTATCTAAGCGTATGGTTATAATCCTGGGTTTTCCCCACCCCACTTAAGGTTTATAACCTCTGACTCATATCTGACACATGATGACCCCCAAATCAAGTTACACGACCTAGAGTTTGGTGCTCACGATCCACAATATATTAACATCTAACTACCCATTCAAATATAAATAGGAATACATAACTCATTAAAATATGTTGTTAATGTGACAACCCGAGAATTTAGACAATTTATTAAAATCTTAAATGATTGATTTAAGGTCATATAATAGACCTAGACAGAAAATAAGTGTATGCGTTTGATGTTATTGGGAAGGAATTTTGAGGGTTTCAAAATTCTGTGAAGGATTTAGGCGAATTATTCAGGACTAAGTGTATATGTGTTTATGTTATGTGAATATGGTATTATGTGTGCATAGTATGGGGTTAAGGGTCAAGGTTGACGGGATAAATCTTATTAGTCACAAACCCTAAGATTATCGAACGTTAAATTAGAAAACCCAAACGTGATTGATAAGAAACCCTAGAAACTAGTTCTTGAAACCCTAAGTTTGATTCCGGAATTTAAAACCCTAATTCAAAATTTAAAACCTTAGATTGGGGATGCAAATGCTATGTATAAGTTGAAACGTTATTAATTATAAATTTAATTAGGAAAACCCTAATGATTCACTTGAAACCCTAATTGATTATTAGGAAAACCTAATACCAAATCTGGGAACTCTAATTTCAGATTATTGGTAATTTGAAACCCTAATTTGGGAACATAACGGAGAATTATAATGCTTAAGTGTTATTAATCATAATATTAATTAGGGTAAAGCTTGATTTGTTAGCAAACCCTAATTTCAGAATTTGGAACCCTAAATTATTGATTAGAAACCCTAATTTATAATTAGGAAAAAAACCTGTTTGTTAGTTTAATAACTTTAATGTTAATTAGAAACATTAATCCTAATTTTCAAGTTATAAGAAAACCCTAATCTAATTAGGAAATCTAATTTCTAAATTAGAAGTATTATTTTTCTATTTTTTAAACCCTAACTCTTGGGTTATAAACCCTAACGTACAATTTTGACCCTAATTGCTAAATTATCAATTTTAATTAAGAGATAATAATCCTCAATAGCAAGATTGAATTTCGTGATTTGGAAATCTTGTTATAATTATAGAATCCTAATTGCAATTTAGAAAATATTAAATTTCTATTTTTGAAACCTAAATTGGAATTATTAGAAATCAATTTGTCAAAACCCTAAAGGGTTAAATCCTAAACCCTAAGGGTCAAACCCTAAGGGTTGAAACCTAATGATTATGGGAAATTACCAAGTTGCCTTGCACTTTATTAACCAAATGACCAAAGTGCCCTTTATATTATTTTAATAAGGTGGAGTGTAGATCTAGCCCTAGTAAGGAGTGGGTGACCAACTCTAGCTAGCCACATGGTCTAGAAAACAACCTTTAATCAGCCCACGACTGATCAAATGATCAGCCCTAGACATTGCATCATTCTATAAATAGATTAAAGAGAAATAAAGGGCCACTTAAGTTTTCATTTTTCCCTAGACCTTCTTTCTCTAAAATTCGGGAATGGGGAGTGAAATTGAGTGAGAAACAAAACCAATGTCAGCCTTTAACTTGCCAAGAATAAACATCAAAGTCAGAATCAAGATCAAGCTCAAAAAAATAGGTATAAACCCTAAATTTAGAAATCCTTAGATTTGATGTTAGATGTTATGATTTGTTGTTCAAAGTTGTGTTAGAGAGTGATAATAAGTGATCTGGGTTGTTAAATTCCAGATCCATAACATCTAGATGCTCAAAATATGAGTTTTTATAAATCTGAAAAAATTTCAAAAGATAGTCTGACAGCCTAATGTCAGGACCCATAGATCTGTGTATGTTAAGTATTTGTTGTGTTTTAAGTTATAAACTTGTTCTTTGCCATAAGGAGAGTATACTGGAAGTGGAATCACATCCATACCATGTCTAGATCTCAAGATATAAGCAGTCAAACATGGTTGACCGAACCCAAAACCAATTTCTGGAAAACCCAGAAAAATCTCCAGATTTCCAGAAAGCTCTGACAAGCAAATGTCAGATCTTCTAGATCTGTCTCTGTTAATTGTTTATGGTGTTTTATGTTATGAATCCATAGTATGTCATGTGTTCTTTGTTGTGAAACTTGAATCAGAGTCATAGCATGTTTAGATCGAAAGTTATGAGCAGTCAAAACCCTTTGACCGACCACAGAATCTAGAATCTGGGCAACCCAGATTTGCCCAGATGGTTTCTGACAACTTTTGCAGGCTCTAGATCTAGCAGTATGTTAGTGTTTTGGACAAGTTGTTGTATTTATGTTGTTCTCTGTCATATGGACTACAAGCATATGCTTTTAGATCACCCAGATCTGTACCAAAATCGGAGAAATTCATGGTCAAACCATGGTTGACCATCACGCAGGATGAAGATTTCTGGGGAAACCCAGATCTTCAAGAACAGTTCTTGGCCTTCACTTTGACCAGCTTTAATCTTGTGTACTGTTGTTTGTTAGACCAGACCTATTTATATATTATTGTAGCCTCGAAATCTCCCTACAAGATCGAACCATTAGATCACAGAAACACTTCACATATTACAAATTATAAGGATCTAAAATAGGTACCTCGACTGTTCTTCAATTTCTGGAAAACCCAAAAAATTGAAGAACGGTGTTGTCAGACATTTTGGGGGCTAATAACTCATAGATTTGATGTTGTTTAGCCATGATATTTATTTTTATGTGTAGTATTACATACATACTACAAGATTAATGTTTTAGACTTCTCAAAAATCTTATGATCACGAAATTAATTGTGGTCAAACTTAGCACCTTAGCGTCTGACATGTGTTTCTGGGCAGGCTCAAGAACACTCAAGAACACCTATAGCGACGGTTCTGTCGCTATAGGGCCCTTTAGTGACAGTTTATTTTCTAAAATTAATATTTTATTAAATAATTAGAATTAAATAGTTTTAAATTATTAAAAATACATATTAAATTATAAAAAATTATTTTAAGGTCCGAAAAATAGTTTTTAATTATTTTGTGTATATTTCAAAAATATTTAATATTTTGGAATATAAAAGGTATTTATTTATTTAATTTTAATATTAAATAAATTAATTAAAAATAGTTTTAATTCATGAAAAATCATGAAAATTATATTATGGTGTTAGAAAATATTTTAAGTTATTTTTGATGACTTTTAATATTTAGTGATGAATTTCATTAATAATTTATTATTAATGGTAATTATTTATTTAATAATTATATTATGGAAAATAGAATTAATGTTTTAAAAAATCATTTAAAATGATTTAATTGTTATAAAAATATTTTATGTTATAAAATATAACTTTTGATATTTAGTCATGAAAATATTAATATTCTAATATTATAGCAATTATCGGATAATTGATTTATCTGCTTAAAAATCATATAAATATGATTTTAAGGTATTAAAATACTTTGATATATTATAATATTATAATATTATGTTATGATTTTCATTAATATTTAATGATAAATAAATATTAATGATTAAGGAATTATGTGGTATTTAATTCATTTAAATACGATATAAATGATTGAAAAATGTTGATAAATGATATTAATTATTTGAAAATTATTGCAAGTCTTTGAAAATTATTTTGACTGATAATATAATTATCTAAGATTATTGTTAATTATTTAGGCAGAGTGTAATTGAACTTAAACTTGATATTTGTCCCATTTAGACCGCTCGGGATGATTGAATTGTGTCGGCTTTCAACTCAGACTTAAATTGTCTGATTTGATGTTAAGTCTTATGTGTTGTATAGACTGATAGGATTATGTGATAATGTGTTTAGGTTATTTTATACTGTGATGATATTATTCTAATATTTGGAGATCTGTATTATCTATATTAGGTCTTCGGATAAAGCTAAGTTATATTTCGTAACGATAATCAACGGTGCAGGCAAGTTTGTTTTTCTTAACTCTACTAAGAGTGTTTCATTCAGATATGCTTATGGTTAATCGTTACTGATTACCATTTAGAATTGTACTCTGTACATCTTGTATGTATAAGTCAGGTATGAAAGGCTGATCACCTTCATTACCAGTTGGTCCAGATATATATTGTTCATGTTTAATACTTGTTCAGTCAAAGGTTTGTTCATGCTAATTCACAACTACATTGTGAATTATAGCCAGCTTATTATTCAGACTCTTTCAATCATGATATATCCTTAAATTATATTTAAACTTCCTGGGCAACTTTCATGCTCACCCTTGCTATATCATGATAAAACATTGCAGATAAAGACGAATGCTTCGGATACAAGGAAAGTTAAAGACAGTTCCATCTTAGAGTTAATATGCGCGATTAGATTTGTAGTAGTCTTGTATGATGATAATATCATGTGTCAGATAAGTTATGAAATGTGTATAAGTTATGGTTACTCGACCTTGGGGATAGTGTATAATTTTTAATGTATAAACAATTTATGTTTATATCTTCCATAATGATTATAGAAATAGCGAACCCGGATCATGGCGATTGAGGTTTTCTACGATATTCAAATGAATAATCAAGAATTAATTCTACAAAATAGTGAAGTGGAATGTTTTCCATATTTATGCTGAGCGATCCATTGGATCTTGAACTTCTCTTCTCGAGTAACTATCAAAGATTGGACTTTGATATACCCAGGTGTATCAGATAACCATAAAGATTAAATCATACCCCTCTTCAAGTATATAAAGTGATCAAATTTATTATACCCAATATTATGCATAATACTTAATCGCGCGCAAAGGCCGAATATATATACGACCAATAAAATATTCCCTTTATATAAAAAGTTGTTCTTCTCAGTCTGAGAATCAAGATTTTGATTCAACAACGAAATACTGTGATTTTAATTTCTAATTACTTCTTGATCTAGCCGAAATAATTGGCATCGATCTGTCAATAATAATTGAATTATCTTTTCAAATCTATCAAGTTCTAACAAATGTTCGTCTAGCTAGAATGATTAGCTAAGACATATCTCAACATAATTCGAAAATAAACAGGAATTATCTATACTGTCAATTCTATCTTCTACGAATATTAATATCCAACAACAGTTATTCTATAAATGTATATTTTCTGAATCAGTAATTCAATTTGAATTATTAAACATGCACTAACTGCGAATAACCAACAATAAATTCTTGGACATGGTATAATTAACAATAATTAACCACTATAATAATTGAACAATATTAACTCAAGGTTGATTACAGCTACACAATAAATTTATCTGTTTTCGAAGGACCTATAACCAATAATATCGGTCTCACAACTTGCACAATATTTCAAATCACACAACACCGTAATTCACAGTCAATCTTCTCCTAGACACATTATCACATAGTCACATCAGTGTTTATAACCTATATAAACACTTAACAAGTCTAACTAGTTCAGTTTGGTTGGACTTCGGTCCAATCTCGGTGTTTAGGTCACCTTATCCGATAATTAACACAGTTATTGTCAATTAAATTCGGTTTCTAATCTTCAATATTAATTTAGATAAGTCAATTATCATTTATAATATTTTTTGGAAGCTTTTAATAATTTATAAATAATTATTATAATTTATAATAATTTTTCAAACATCGGAATCATTTTTAAATGATTTAATTATCAAATAATCTTATCATCATTAATATTTAATAATATAAAAATATTAATGTTATACTTGTCAAAATATTAAAGTTATTATCAATAACTTAAAATATTTTTAAATCATCAATATTCCACTTAAATGATTTTAAAATAATTAAAATCATTTTTAAATCATCACATTAATATTTAAATATTAAGGAAATTATCATCCAAATATTAAAAGTCATTAATTATAACCTAAAATTTTTTTAAATCGTTTTTCTCATTTTAAATGATTTTTAAATCAATAATATCATTTTAATTCATTTATTTAATATAATAATTAAATAAATCAAATATCATTAATATTAATTTATTAATGAGAATTCTCCAAAAATATAAAAAATTATATTTTGTAATTTATAATATTTTCTAACACTTTATTCTCATTTAAAATGATTTTTAAATCAATAAAATCATTTTATCTTATTTATTTAATTTAACAATTAAATAAATCTAATATCATAAATATTAAATTATTAATGAAAATTCTCTAAAAATATTAAAAGTTATATTTTATAACTCAAAATATTTTTTAATTACATTATTCTTATTTAAAATGATTTTTCATAATATTAAATCATTTTTCTCTAATTTATTTAATATACTAATTAAATAAACTAAATACCTTTATTATTTAAATAATTATTAATATTAAAGAAAAATATTCCAATTGGTCAAAAAATATTTTTCATAATTTAAAATAATTTTTAAAACCATTTTAAATAATTTTGATAATTTATTTCTATTTTTAAATAATTTTCGGAAAATCAGAAATTAGAAAATAATAAAACCGTCGCTAAAAACCTTTAGCGACACAAAGCGTCGTTGTTGGTGTTCTTGAGCTCAAGAACACTGACAGCCGGCAGTATCAAGAAGTCAACTTTGACCGGATTTAATTCTCAACCAAAATTGTTTCTGGGCTTGCTTGAGCATGGATCTGGTAGTGGAAATGTAATATTACAATATTCAACTAGCATCTTGGTCACACAACAAACAAACAAATAGATCTATGCTTCTAAAATCACTGTCAGACATCACCTGGGTTTTCCAGAAACCCAATTAGTTCGAGTGGACATCTTGCAGCTCGATTTAATCTAGGTTCCAGTCATTCTTTATGTGATACTATGGTTCTTATATGTAGTATACATAATAAGGAACACATAAGAATCAATAGACCTGTTAAATAACAACAAAATAACCAGTTAAGGTTTGGTCAAAGCTTGTCAGACATCCTATTCTTAAAATTTCTGGAAATTCCAGAAATGTCATCCGTGTTCGATTGGCCTATTTTGACCACTTATAACACTCGATCGGTTAATGTTTTAAAGGATCTTAAGGCATGTCATGGATCTACAGTCCAGAGAACAGGCTACATATTAACTACATCAACAACAACAAACAACATCATAACTAACAGATCTAAGAGTTTGAATATCATGTCAGACCCTGTTTTTAAATTTTCTAGGTTGCCCAGATTTTGACTGGTCATCCCCGGTCAACGGGTTTTGAGCAGGAATAACTCAAAATCTAGACATTAACTGTCTGTGATTTCACTTCCAGATCAAAGACAACATAACAAGCTACCAATAACAACTTTAATACAACAAATATCATAAACGAGCAAGGATCTATGGCAACTGACATTTCTTGTCAGACCACTAAGAATGTTCAAGAACAGATTTTGAAAAACATGGTTTTTACCCACTTTGATGATATGAATCCATAATGGATCATCATAGATCAACTAAAAAAAAAAATCATATAACACCTGATTAAATACTAAAACAAAAATTTTACTTAGCAACTTGGATCAAAAATCAAATTAGGTTTACACCTTCTAGCTTCAAATCCTTGATCTTAATCCTCTTAACTGATATTGGTTGATGAAGGGGCTAGTTTAGGGACTGAGTAACTTGATAATTTCGGAGGTTGAGAGAGAATAAGAGTTGGTGAGAGGTTTCAAGAAAAATGGGCTAAATTATTAACTTTATCTCTCTCCAATCTATATATATTTCTTGATATGTTGCTAGATCTGATATTTTCGGTTGATTGGCTAAGATATATACTCACCAAGTCAATATATTAGGTTACCTACTAAAGTCTTGGCAATTATACAAGTTACCTAATTAAAGAAAATGAAAAAGGGCATTTTGGTCTTTAGCATAATAATTTTAATGACATACAAGGAATTTTAATTCTAGAATTTTTTAATTAGGGTTTAAAAATAGAAAATTAAGAATTTCAAAAATGTAATTAGGGTTTTAAATAGAAATTAATATTTCTAAAGTATCATTAGGGTTTTCTTATTATATTAAAACATACTAATCACTTTAGGCTTGCTAATTAGGAATTGGGTTTCCTAATTAGGGTTTAGGATTCTTGAATATGAAATTGGGGTTTTTCGGCTTTTGATTAGGGTTTCTAACTGTGAGTTAGGGTTTCTAATCCTAAGATTAGGGTTTCTAATCACTTATTAAGGTTTATTAATTTTGAACCTTATCCGATCTATTATTGATCCAAAATTCTATACAGTACAAACACGTACTAATTAATATAATTATTTTAATTATATTTTCTATCGAATTCCTATCCAGAAATTAGGGTTAGTGTTTCAAAAGCTGTTAAGCACAACTCTACTCTAATTTATTAGTGAATACACAAATTGACCCCTTCTCGAGATTCCTATCACACATACTTGTCACAAAATTGATAATCAATATTAATATTAATAAAAAAAAAATTATTCGTAAAATTTTGATTATTCTAAATCCCGGGTTATCACACTACTTCTCGTTCGTATTTTACGAAATTTTTACCATAACTTTGTTATAGCTAAGTTTTAATCCGTTCTTCATGAACGTTTATACCATTCCTAACCCAGCAATAAGCAAATAACTTATACGCGATGGTTTTAAACTTGTCCTTCAACAACAATTATCCTATGATGGTTTTAAATTTGTCCATCAACAACGTTCTTCGTGTTATTCGCGTATTCTTCGTGTTCTTCGTTCGTTCTTCATTTTAATCGATATTTTGGATTACGATTTCACTTTTTATTGGAATTTGATGTTATAGAACATCATTCCTTACTTTTTTCACATACTTATTCATATAATCCACTAAGATCGTTCTAATTCATTACGAATCTTATACTTCCTTAAGAAATTTATAAAATAACTTCAAACTCGTTTTTTCTTCTTTTCTCAATGATTTCAACTATATGAAATCATTCATAACCTCATCTACTTCTTATTCTCATTAAGTTATGTTTTAATCATATAGGACTTAAAGAGAAATTAAATTCGACTAGGTTTTAGGTTACCTCTCTTCTTTATTTTTCTTCCGCTAGACAAAGCCGGCGTATTCACAAGCTTTTCTATTTCACGATCACCTTCAATCCGATCATTCATACTCATTCTCTTCCTTCTCCATCTTCTCCAAGCTCTCAAGCTCTCTCTCTCTCTCTCTCTCTCTCTCTCATGTTATAGGATTTACAAAATCCCATTTAAATGAAAGTTAGCTTCCTATTTATAGAAAATCCAAAGCTAGGGCAAAACAGTCATTTTGCCCCCCCAAACCTCCTTACTATTCATTACTTAAGCACTAAGTTTACTTGGCCTCCATATTTACTTAACCATTAAGTCTACTCAGCCCTTAAGTTTACTTAGCCCTTAAGTTTACCTAGCCCTTAAGCAAAAGCACTTACTTAGCTATTAAGTTTACTTAGTCATTACTTAACATATCCTTTACTTAGCCATTAAGACTAATCGTATTCTACGCATCTCATTCTCGTATTCTCTTCGTATATAGTTTGTACAATATTCATATCATACGTTGTAATAATCTTCATACTATACCCGTATAATAACTAGTATCATACTCGTATTTCTCACGCATAATAACCCAAAATATTATACGAAATCATTAACTTCTCGAAACATACTTTTTCTAACCCTTAGGTTTTAAGTCAGCAGGCGAAAACTTCATTTTTGCCATAACTGAAATATTATTTAATATTCCATCACGTATTAAAATTCTATCATTACGCGTTTCTCAAAAATTCAAAATAAATCTCCGAGCAGAAACAGATGAATAGTGCCTATTTCGTCTTTTTCCCCGAAAAATATTTTGTTCCTAGAAATTTTTTATTTTTGTCTTGAAAAATCTTACTCGTCAATCTAGCTCGTAACCAGAATCCTCCCGACTTATAATCATCCTAGGTTCTAGAACGATTAATAAACACAGCACATAATATTATTAATAAAAATTCCTTTTATTAATAACTAATTCTTTAAACTTAAATTCTGGACAACCCAAATTTTCGGGTCGTCACATCATGCATTTCATTCCTTTTTATAGGTTTCATGTTCGAGAAGTCGCTCGGTGGCATCTTTCATCAAAAGGAGGGCAAATATGCATAATATCTATGAAGATTGGTGTGTGGGAGTAAAGGAGCTAAGACATATGGAAAGGGAAGCAACAATGAGAGCATGGAATGAGTAGAATAAAGTGAAGAAGACAACAACATAATTCAAAGTTTACACATAAGCACATATAAGCACGATTTCAATAAATTTCAAAATCTAGGATAGCTAGATGACTTGGAGTATCCTATTCTCCATCTTCCTTCATTGTCTTACTTGTGACAATACTTAATCTTCTCTAGCACCTTCAAGGCTAATTCTACTGAAAATACACTCTTTCAGTCTAAACATTCCTATATCTTAGTACAGTCTATCAACTTACCACACATTATGAGTTCAGAAACTTTCCACAATAATATGTGTTTAAGAACTATCCAGTCAGACCATAGGCGTCCATTCGTTGAGTCACGAACTTACCATAAGTATGAGTTTCAAGAACTCGCACCTACCTTATCGTCCTCTACCTATCAAGTATATATACATGAGAAAAGATTCACCTTCTCGCCATATACATATTGATAACACGACCAATCCCAATGATTATCACTGTAATAAGCTAAGCAGTTGTTACACCAAGCATAAACCTCTGCCCACACTACTATAAAACAGTAAATAGACAACGTAGAAAAAACGTTGTAGTTTCAGTCAGAAAAACGTCGTGATTAAGGGTGTTGTCTATTTGACACCCTTACACAACGTTTTTAAAACGTTGTAGTTAAGCACATTCCACAACGTTTTTTAAAAAAAAAATGTTGTAGATTTGTTTTTCGTAAATTAGCAGATACTTAAAAACGTTGTAGAATGTATGATTCCACAATGTTTTTTGGATAAAAACGTTGTAGTTTAATATATCAGACAACGTTTAGACACTTTCACGCAACGTTTTTAAAATGTTGTAGATTGAAAAAAAAAGAAAAAAAAAGTTGTGATTCACCTATATTACCAATGCACCTGCAATATGCTAATGCCACAATATATAGCTAAAATTACAAAGAATATTAATACCATACAATACGTTTACATCCCAATAATTCTTTGTAATGCCAATTACAAAAAATATTAATACCGTACAATACGTTTACATCTCAATAATGCCAAACTATCCATACATCTCAAATTCACTTTTCAATATAATTACTACTATAATGAATTGTGAATTTGACTACATCCACAAAATATACCAAACTATCCATAAAATTAAACTACTACCTAATTAAACTATCCATAAAAACCCTGTAATGAAAAAATAAGTAAAAAGATCCATATCAATGAACTGTAAACCTGTACACCACACCACACGCACAAAGTAAAATGGGTTGTAAGCTAAAATTGAAGCACCAGAGAGATGGGCTTCCTATAAAAGTGAACTCTATTTAGGGACCAACAATAATATCACAATCATAAGAGAGAAGAGACGAACCAGAAGCTACATGTTGAAGCTAAAATCTTTTAACTCATACAAGTTAAAGCTAAATCAAATGAGTACATCCAACAGAAATACAACTAGGAAATTTGTAAAGGCACTTCTAGTGTAGTCACAGGGACCATTTTCTAATGCGCCAGGCTGCAGAACAAAAATTAAAAACCAAACTTTAGTATTTTTTGGTAGTACTACAGATAAGGCATTTCACACAAGTAGCCTAACAATAATTGAACAAACTTCCTAGTGTTTGAGATTCCTAATGTGTGCTAGCATGCAGCCAAGCAGTGCACCTGACAGAGAGAGAGAAGTAAACTTGAACATGCTAGTGTGCACTAAAGAACCTCTGTTGGTACAAAACACTATGTAGCCAACCCAACCGTACAATGGAACGAACATTTGAAACAAATGCAAAGCCCAGAATAGAACACAGAAAAATTATGTGTTTGTTATATATACTTAAACCTCATAATTGCAACCTAATGATAAAATAACAAACAAATACTCTTACATTTAAAACACATCATAATCATCAAAACCAAACAAATACTCTTACATTTAAAAAACATCATAATCATCAAAACCAAACAGGACTCGAAAGTTACCTGCTTGAACGTGGCAGTTTGATAAAGAGGTACACTCATTGAACAATAAGGATCAAACTTATTTTCAAAATTTATCAACATTGTTGAGACACTTGGCTCACCTTTCTTCGCCTGCAATGAATTTCAAACCATTAAGTACAAAAATCTTTGAGTTAAAGAAATAAATAACATCTACATTCTCAGAAAATTACCTTGGGTACAAAACCTGGAGTATCAATGATTGTGAGGTTGGGACAATGGGCATATTCAGCTCTAATCACAATTGGCTTAGAAGAAACTGCAGTTTTAGTCTTCTTCAAAAGTGTCTCTGAGGTTGACTTTATAATGCCTGCAATAGCTGATGCTAAAACAATAGGGCTGCCATATTCTTCAGAATCATCGTCCTGTTATAAATGTCAAATTCAGTTATCTAGTGCTACCAACTTAATTAGATGTGTTTCCATTTGTGTATGTGTAAGCTTGAATGGATATATGTATACTTGTATATATATACAGTCAACTCTTTAACTTCGATACAGTAAGTAAAAATAGTGGTTATTCAACTAAAATTTCCTCATAGTCTATTTCAGTCGACCACTGCCTGATAGTCTACAAATGACTACAAAACAAGAGTACCCAAAAATATCTTTCTTATTCAACCAGCAGCAAATGTTTTAATTTTTATGTACCGGGATTGCATTATTTTGTTTACCAAAAATATAAGTTTGTCAAAAAGTAGAATTACTTACAACCAATCCTGCTCTCCACTGACCCACCAGCCTCATCTTGGATAAGATATCTTCACTGACAGAATTCTTAGAAATGAAGTCCTGCTCCAAAATTTGAAGCTTGCGATCAACTTGATATGCCTCAATGTATCGATAACGCTATAACAGAGAGGAAAGACAGGTCTAATTAGCTAAACAGTGTTTATGTGATGTATGAAATGTTAATCTTAAAAGCAATCCTTCATCTAATGAACCCAAATATATACAACCAACTAACAGAAGCACACAACCCTTCAGAAGCAGCAGCAAGGATGTGAATTACTAGGGGAAGTTATCTGTATACAACGGCAAGATACTTGATGGACAAATTGGCAATATTCAAACATTAAAAGGGCATATCAACGTGAGGAGTAGGTATCAATATAACAAAGTGTATTGCAATTTACAAGGAGATGATCACTACTTTATGGATCATGACACATTATGCCCACAACTATTTTTTTTATTTGATAATAAGTTATGCTCCACCAAAGCCTTTCAAAGACTACAGTTTAAGCAGAACTATGAGATTAAATCCAGATCTTAGCAGTCCTCTGCTTAGTTCCAATAGCGGTAATCTCAGAAATGTCACCATTGATTTTCTTTATTCGGGTGTGTATCATCTCAGTCAAACAATCAAGCACCAATTAGCAACAACCATACCCATCAGCTTAAATAATCAAAAGTCAAGGCTGCAAACCAACTGAAAATGCAAACTTAAAAATTAACTTTGCCCCGCTAGCGAACTACAAACATATGATTTCTAATTAGGAAAAAATTTATCACTGTCATACTAAAATGAGAAGTTTACAAAACACAAACTCAACCAGTCAACCATTGAGGGAAATCATCTTGAGAAATCAACACCTTAAACTTGGAACTGAACTCCATCACTAACAAGAGAGAAACATACTAACTGCTTGTGAAAATCCCCAAATCCAAAATACCAGAGACAGAGGGAGGGGAGGGAGAACGGGAGAGAGAGTTGTGGAGTTTCAAAACCTAGAATTAAACAAACAAACGTACCCATCACAATCAATCGCACAAATACCCTTAATAATCATACATACCTTTGTACCAACGAAGATTTAAGCCAGAGATTTGTTGAAGAAAACCCTAGAATGGCTGCCTGCATGATGCAATCGATCGCTCATCGCTCACTCTCTCTCTCTATCGCTCTCTAGCTCTATCTTCCTTTTGGTCCGATAGGTCTTACTCCCGCTCTCTCTGCCTTCATTAGTTTTGTTGCCGACAGCCACCTAGGCCTGGGAAAGCCAGTCGCTGGTGATGACGCATGGTGAGCGGCCCTAGTCTGGTAATAGGCAGAGATGTTAGGGTTAGGATTTTGGAGGGTTTCAGCCATGGAAGAAGCGGGGGAAGTCGAAGAGAGAAGACGGATCTCTGGTTTAGAGACGACGTCGTCCGGATGTTGTTCATTTTTGTTGAAACGGTGTAGGGCTGGCGAGAGAGGGTGGACAGAATCGACGAGATTGGGACAGATCGGTAGGGAGTGAGAGAGAAGAGAAGAGACTGAAATATACGTTTTATTTTAATTTCGAATTGAGTTCAACGTCTTTTTTTTACCTCCGTGTTTTTCTTCATAGACAACTTTTTTTTTAAAAAAACGTTATCTAATTAAAACCAAAAAAATGTCCTTTTAAATAGATAACGTTTTTGCTTATATATCTACAACGTTTTTTTTAAAAACGTTGTAAAAAAAATACCACAACGTTTTTATAAAAAACGTTGTCTTTTAAGCGTTGTCTATTTACTATTTTGTAGTAGTGCCATAACAAAAGTTCATACAACTCAGCTATCACATAAGTCTTCAATTGAAATTTTACAACTTCTAAATTTCTCTTTACTTAATATGATTTTTCTTTAATTCATATACTATCCTTCACAACTCAATCTGAGTTCTTCTTCCCGTACTACTTCATAGTACCCTTCATTCATAGCATTATCTATAAATCATTCATTGTTTAACAACTCATCTTTTACTACGAATCACTATGATCACATGGTGATCTTCTTATCCTTCATTCTACGATCATAGTCTTAGGTACTCCTACCTAAGGTTTATAACATATCAGCTCTGATACTAACTTGTAATGCCCCGAAATCTTGGCTATCTTCACAGACGAATTTCGTACGTCATGAGTACATCATTCATCCAACATACATCATTATATACTGAAATATAACAACACATTCTCTCAAATCCCAGGTTCTGAAAACCTTATAACCTCTTTCATTACAAATAATGATAAATACATTATTTATTTCATCTTACAAGAGTGACTTTTATCCGCCACTAAGGATACATAACAGTTCATTAAACTAGTCTATAGTTTAATTTCATCTTTCTACATTACAAGTCTTCACTGATCTCGCTTCGGCCATTCACATTCTCGAATGGCATTTCATCCGATACTGTCGAACTTTGATCTTTACGGGATCCTTAAGTTCTTTTAACATCGTTCGCTGAAAATGTTTTTTCATTTAAAAAAAGTGTGAGCATTCAATTACCTAGCAAGTTATAACAGTTAAATAAACAACTTCAGAATTCAAACATTTCTTTAGAACTTCGATAACCGAACAAAGGTTATAAAACAGCTTGAATAATAGGAATAATCTTGATTCCTATAATTTTAAAACAACATTCACTTTTACTTTGAAATACTTTCATTCTTCTACCTTTTTCATACACATTCTGTCTCGCTAGAATCATTAGCATAGACTTAACAATAACGAATCATGTATTAACAAAGCATTCTCTTATTGAACATTTTAATCACAAAATAGTTCATCTCATAAAAACACCGAAGTGTTCACATTGTGGCACAATACTTCATACGTTGTACCACCTTGTACAAATATCACACATTCGCACATATATAGAACACCTCAAGTTCAACATCTGAGAAGTTTAAGAAACTAGCATTCATTTAAAATATGAATGAAGTTAGGAAACTTGCCTTACGCACAGCTACAACTTACGTTGAACTGCTTAATCCAATTCCTATATAACACATAAGAAAAAACATAAACATCAATTAGTCATATATTTGACTTACGCATTGGTTTAGTTAACTATACTTCTTAGAGTTCGCGTTCTTTTAACCTAAGTTTATGCGACTAACTTTCATTATCGGTTTACGGCTTCATGACATACGGAGATGTCTTACTCAACACGTTCATCATCGTTGATGATATTCATTCTTATCTTCTTCTTATAACTTCCCCAGGACTCAGCACACATCGCTTCTCTGCCAGTAGGCCATATGGTACTCTGAGTGGTTTCCCACAAACAACCAACAAATAAGTTCCCGTCTCATCTACACTGCCATCACAGTGAGTTAGATCGGTTGCCAGTTTTGTATATACCTTCGCTCTCTGACGGAATTGTTTAGCCCAGCTCCCATATGTCAACCATCAAAGGTTACGATTGTACCACAACCTAAACTTATCTTAACTTATCCGAACCCTTAAACTTAATGTTCATTAAATCAATTTCTTATTCCTTACGACTTTCTGGCAACTAAATGCCATACCTCAGGATTCATTCCTTATCGACTCACATTCGGCTTTGATTAATCTTATTACCATTCATTACGACTTTCTTGATAATTCATATCTTATTTAATACTTTCGTTAACCATTACATGAACCCCATATTTCTTACTCGTTCTTAGTGTCGAAGCCATACCGATCGTTGTATGCTAAGACCGATCGTTCATCACGCGTTCACAGCGTCTATACGCTTTAAACTTATCTCCCATTATCATGACATAACATCAAAATTTTATTCATTACCCTCGTCGCTCAACTTCTAAGGAATCACAATCATAGCAATCCTCCATGTTCGTTTATCGTAACTACGGTTCCCGAATATCGGTTCCGTAATCTACCGCTTAAATTCTCTATCTTTTAATCTTGTCGCTTAAATTCTTTGTCTTTTAATCTTGTTTAATCTTTCCATTCAACCTTTACTAAAGGTTTAAATCACTAGATTAAGTGTTACATTTGATGAACATTATATTCTTTATCTTCCCTTACGTTTCCCCCAAGAGCTGAGTACTTAAAAACTCCTCTCTGGCTTTTTCCCTACACTGGCACTGCGGCGCCAGTCTCTTCCTTTCCTCTCACATTGCGGCGCGAGTTAGCAGTGCACAACATCCCCGGCCTGGCTCTGCGGTGATGCCTCTCAATGCATAGTTGGCTCTGCGGCGCCGAGTATTAACCCTAAAAAAATTTCTAAGTCTTGCATCTTGTTTGAGACGCTTACTTCCTGATCTCATAACTTCTTCGTTATAACTCAGAACGAGGTCGTTCCAAAGCCATTCTCTTCCTTATCTTATGTACTTCAATACCCCTAGAATAGAACTTTGTTCTGAATCTGTTAATGTGCCATTCGATTAGATTAATCTTCACCCTTCGTTCGTTTTTCATTTTTAACGTTCTTCGTTCGTTCGTCCGTAATTCGGTCATCCGAACTCAGAACTCGTTCGTTCTTGAGTCCATGACTCACGTTTTCTACGTTCTCTTACTTTCTTATGAAATCCTACACATTCAGGTTCATTTACTAACACTCTATCTCTCGTTCGTCTTTTACGAAATTTTCACCATAACTTCGTTATAGCTAAGTTTTAATCTGTTCTTCATGAATGTTTCTACCTTTCCTAACCAAGTAATAAAAGTAATAAGCAACTAATTTATATGCCATGGTTTTAAACTTGTCCATCAACAACAATTATCCTACGATGGTTTTAAATTTGTCCATCAACAACGTTCTTCGTGTTCTTCGCGTGTTATTCGTTCGTTCTTCATTTTAATCGATATTTTGGATTACGATTTTACTTTGTATTGGAATTTGATGTTATAGAACATCATTCCTTACTTATTTCACCTACTTATTCATATAATCCACTCGGATCATTCTAATTGATTACGAATCTTATACTTCCTTAAGAAATTTATAAAATAACTTCAAACTCGTATTTTCTTCTTTTCTCAATGATATGAAATCATTCATAACCTCATCTACTTCTTATTCTCATTAAGTTATGTTTTAATCATATAGGACTTAAAGAGAAATTAAATTCGACTTGGTTTTATGTTACCTCTCTTCTTTATTTTTCTTCCGCTACACAAAGTCGGCGATTCGCAAGCTTTTCTATTTCACGATCACCTTCGATCCTGCAACGACCCCAAAATTCATATAATAATATTCTCCTTCTCGATCGTTAACAATACAACTTTAATCTATCTTTACATCATTATTCGATGTTAAACTTAATAAATTGTAGAATAATTTAATCTTTTATGTCTTCTTACTTTAATTCCCTGAATCAAAACCTTTATCAACTACATATGTGACGCCCCCAAAATAGGTCCATTCCATCCAACCCATTCTGAGTCGCCAAATACATGGTACAGAAATAACTACAACTTTATTATTACAACATATAAACTATGAGTTTGAATGCAAATATTATCTTCTAGACAATATCTATACTCAAATAAATCCCCATCATAATTATTGATACATTATTTTACAAAAATGGTGAGGACTACTAAACAACTCTCTCTAGAACCTTCATTCCATACCCCGACTAGTACTCGCTACATTCTCGCCTCCTGAGAAGAAAAATGGAACAACAAGGAAAAGGGTAAGCTTAACTAGCCCAGTAAAGAACATTATGACTAAGATAACATAGAGCAAATTATCGTTAGTTTTCAACAGGGAAAAATCTAATAGAATACAATAGACAACCAGTTTTAAATCAACAATTGCAGCGGAAACAACAATTCATTAGAAGAGTTAAGTACAGAATGCAAACCACTATCTTCTATATATGAATTTAAAAGTTCATTGTCGATATTTTATCCCTGTAACATCAATCAATATATATCTGGAATCAAATATTCATCTTTGCACTATAGGCCAAAGATATTCATCAGTTGGTCATGTTCATCTAAACACCTGTTCATCTTTGCACTACGGGCCAAAGATATTAATCGATCGATCATGTTCATCTCAACACTGCTCATCTTTGCACTACTGGGCCAAAGATATTCATCAAGAAATCATTCATCTTTTTGCACTACAAAGCCAAAGATATTCAAGAATATCATCATTTAGGACCGAGGATGATGAAAAATATTTTAAAGGAAACGAATCTAGTGAAACAAAAGAACAAATATTAAGGATTCGTATTTTAAACAATCCAAGTTCAAAAATACTTCATAAGTAATCAGAGTGGAGTAAAATTCAAGAATGATCAAAACATAGATCCAATCAAAGATAGGAACTATAACAGACAATCTTGGACATAGAAAAGAAAATTTAATTTTTCTGTGAATAGTGTCGTATTCGTGAATAGTGTCGTATACGTGAATAGTAACTCCGATACCAAAAGATAGAAATTTCACAAAAAACATCATCATGCTTCGTGAATAGTACTCATAAATAGTAACTCATAAATAGTAACCCGTGAATAGTAACTCATGAATAGTAACCCATGAATAGTAACCCCGACATGAAAAAGTTCCAAATTTGATAAAAAGTTCCAATCAATATTTCGGCATAATGATATTGAAGAAATAATATCATTTTTTAAAAAAAATAATATCCCTTACCTCGAAAGACAGTACTTCTAGTTGAAACACCGGATATAGGCTATGACTTGAACTTGCACCGTATAGCAATACTCAAAGTATACTCAAAATACTCACAAGAATACGCTCGATAATATAGAGAGAGAAAACTTCAGTTTCTGGTATGATTTTCAATTCTAACCTAAGCACCCTATTTATAGGAAAATGCTTAGAACACCAAAGTAGAAAATTTAATAAATTAATAATTATAATCAAATTTTGTCTACGCCCACTTTGAATTCAGATTTTCAGCATGCTTAACAACACATGACCCCACCAACCCACCATAAAAACGTTTTTGTTATTTTAAACAATTAAAACTTCCAAAAATCAATTATTTCGGAGCTTTGAAACTTCAATAATTCGTAATAAATACCCCTTTTATCAGAAAATTTGAATCTCGCGAATTTTTATAGGAAATTCAATTCTCTACAACTTTACAGAAGAAAGTTTTTCCAAATTCCAAATAGAAATTGACCAAAATCCACAAACGGGCGATTTTACAGGCTATAATCAAATTTCAGTCAAGAAATGGGGTCCACCGACATGTTTAACATGTTTTAAACATTTATTGCAACAAAAATACTCTTTCTTCTCATATACTCATATATCCCACATTCATTGTAAAAATATCACCATTATTATATTATTAAAATATAATAATATATTTAAATGAATTATTTTATTAGAAAAAGATAAAATTTCAATTTTCAACAATTGTCAAATTAAAAATTTTCTCCATCTATATCCACATAAAATCAATATTTTCCTCATCATATGAATCAATAATTAATTATTCACAAATAATATTACAGTAATCACAATATTGATAACTGTGCGCCTTCTAGGAAGAGGGGCTTTCCATAAGGATCTCTCCTTCTCAAGGCGGCGCAATTAGGTGACCAAACCTCTCCTTGAGATGTAACTTTCTAGACATTGCCAATAATGTTATCCAATAATATTATTCAGATAATATGAATTATTGCTCCGATAATAGAAAATACTGGGTAATGACAATTTATTGAAACAACGGTAATATAAAATATCAATGCAACAATTATTGAATCAATAAAATAAAATACCGAATAGTAATTCATCGTAATATTATTGAGTAGTGTCTTCTTACGTAAGAATCAATAATTGGTGCAATACTGCGTCTTCTTTGTTCAAGAACGCGTATTAGTGTGTTTTAACGACGGGTATTCCAACAAGATTAATGGTAACAACTACGCCGTTATTTATAAACAACTTATATTTGTTGTTTTCTTCATCCAATCGCTTTTAAGTTATGGGGCCCACAAAAATCAAGCGGCGTCGTTTAATATTCCCTCCTACAAGATCTAAATATTCCACGACCAAACGAATATTCCCAGACAATAATGAATATTTTATAACCACTTGCTTATTCAAATATTTATGTATTTTACCCATAACTATCCACATTAATCAAATCAACCCTTACTATTTCAAAATAATAAATAGAGGAAAATAAATTTCATTTATTAATAATTTAGGGTCTTACAACCTCCCTCCTTATGAAATTTCGTCCTCGAAATTGACGTACGACACTGTATTTCAAAAGATGAGAATACCTCGCTTTCATTTCGCTTTCCAACTCCCGTGTCATTTCCTCAATAGCATGGTTTCTCCACAAAACCTTAACTTGTGGTATAACCTCGAGACATGGGACATGTTATTTCCTATCCAAGATCTTGATGATTACCTCCTCGTGACGTTAAGTCTTGGCTATCTCGTCCGGTTCTAACTCAATGACGTGGTTCGGGTCGTCCACATATTTACGTAACATCGATACATGAAAAACGTTATGAACATGCGTCATACTTGGCGGTAAAACGAGTCTATAGGCCACAGTTCCTATTCGATCGAGAATTTCAAATGGATTAATAAATCGAAGGTTTGAGCTTTCCTCACCTCACCGATTCTCGCTTTTGAAATAACAACTTCTTGCACCTCCTTCTTCAAATTCATCAGCTCCGGTATGTAGCTTGAACATCTTTAACTTTATCGATTAAAGTCGATTATACTCGTATATCATCACGTGGGTACCTAGAGTTTTCATCTCCATCTCTATTATTTGTAAATTATACGAAATGAGTCTCCTCTTGAGTTCTTCGAAGCTCTTCCCACATTCCTTACTCCATTCGAATTTTGTATCTCTACGAGTCAGCTGCGTTAATGGAATAGCGATTCGAGAATATCCTTCAACGAATCTCCGATAATAACCAACTAAGCCTAGAAAGCTACGTATTTCGATTACCGACTTAGGTTGTTCTCAACTGTGACTCATATCCCAACCTTGGATAACACGTTACAATGACGCCTATCAGTTTACTATCGCATGAATATGGCGTCCCCTACAGAGAGTCTGGCTTCAATGCGTTCTACAAAAGAAGTCACCAGATAGAGGCTAGGGTATCAAATTCTATAGTTAAATTTTGAACTCCTGAAGTTCAATAGGAGTCATTCAATATGAGATTTTAGAAATGGGTTTTGTACCGGGTTCAAAGTCGATACAAAATTCAATATCACGCTTTGGGAGTAGGCCAGAAAATCTTCAAGAAATACGCCAGTAAATTTACTAACAACAAAAATATCATTCAAATCTGACGTATTATTGTTCAAGTCCATAACATAGGCTAAGAAAACTTGACATCCATTTTTCAATAAACGAATGACTTCATGGCTTGATATAAAAATGTTTGACTTCAATGGTTTGGTTGCTTGAATTCGAATAACAGGTTGCTTAGGAATATGAAAACTAACAACCTTACGAAAGGTAAATCAATTTCGGCATGATGAGTAGTTAACCTTAAAATAACATCAAAAGCAAATATCTCTATAGAAATAAGGTTAACAGGTAATGTGATAGTGCCAACCTGAATCAAGAAAGATTTCTAAACAGTGGATGTGATGAAAGTTTCTCCTAACGGAGTCTCCATAGATAGGTCAAAGTCTAATTTCTCCGTAGTCAAGTTCAAACGTTGAGCGCAAGCAAGAGAGATAAATGAATGGGTAACACCGGTATCTATTAATGTATAAACTTCGCAAGAATTATAAGTAACTAACCCATGCTAAACTCGTTCGGGTTCCTCGTATTCTGACCAGTCACAACAAACGCTCTTTCAGGAACCGTTGACTTTGACTTTTCTGGGACATCCTTTTGAGTCAACATTCCCGCTGGACTGGGTTTCGATACCGTACAATCTCGAGCGATATGTCCTTCTTTTCCACAATTATAGCATACCCTAAACTGTTGTGGGCAGTTTGGGCTGATATGTCCCTCTTTCCCACATTTGTAACATACGACCGGTGGTCTTTCTCCTCCCTTGGAACCGGCTTGCTATCTTCAAGGCCGACGTCTTCACATGGTCGTTATTGAATCTCCTCTTTTTAAAATCTCCTCCCGACTCGCTTCTTCTATTTTCATGGCCACGATTAACACCAGAGTGGTTACCGCCTTTGTCCGTATTCTTCTTTCTCCGCTGGTTATCATTATTCTAATGACTGCTATCTTCGGTATGATCCTGGTTATGGTCCCTCGGTTGAACGTACTCGTTATCTCGCTCTAACAACTGAGCCCTGTTGACAACATCTGAATAGAGAGAAAATTTATGAGAAATTAGATACTGACGTATGCCGGGTTTCAAACCTCTCAGAAACATCTGCGTCATACGTTCCTCATTCTCCACCAAATGAGGTGTAAACCTGGATAACTCCGCGAACTTCGCCTCGTACTGGGACACCGTCATGTTATTCTGCTCCAGTCTAATAAACTCCACTTCCTTCATATGACAAATACTTTCAGGGAAGTACTTGTCATTGAACTATTTCTGAAACGTCTCCCATGACATGCTGAGTGCAGCTGGATGGGTACGCTTCACAGATTCCCACCAGTAATCTGCCTCATTACGGAACATAAAAGTAGCGAATGGAACTTTCACATTTCCTCCGCATCCCAAGACATCGAATATCTTGGTAATTTGTTTGACCAACGTCTCCGCCTTAATCGGATCTGGCTTTTCCCATAATTCTGGTGGTCCCAACTCTTTGAATCATGCTTATTGTGACCACCCGTGAATTGCTATCATTTCCACCTCGTATTTTGAACACGATTCTACCTCGCCTCGATTTTTGCATGAATCGCAAAAGCTTCTAAACATCCCCTCGTTCATCATCATCTTTCGCCAATGGTGTTGTTCACGGAGGTACATTGCCACTTGTTGCACGCTCTCCTCGTTGTAAAGTACAGCATCTCCACGGGCCTCATTTACTCCACTGTTAATATTCTCAGTCGACATTCTCAAATACTGTCATAAAATAAGGGTTAATTAAGGAAATCAATATATCACATAATATCCCTATATACTAACCAACTAACAAATAAGCTTAGGTAGGACACACTAGCGAAGGATTTACTCGTCTCTCCCCTCCTAGTTCTATTCCCCGATATCCGCCAGAGATCATATCCCTAAGCTCTGATACCAACTGTGACGCCCCCAAAATAGGTCCATTCCATCCAACCCATTCTGAGTCGCCAAATACATGGTACAGAAATTACTACAACTTTATTATTACAACATATAAACTGTGAGTTTGAATACAAATATTATCTTCTAGACAATATCTATACTCAAATAAATCCCCATCATAATTATTGATACATTATTTTACAAAAATGGTGAGGACTACTAAACAACTCTCTCTAGAACCTTCATTCCATACCCCGACTAGTACTCGCTACATTCTAGCCTCCTGAGAAGAAAAATGGAACAACAAGAAAAAGGGTAAGCTTAACTAGCCCAGTAAAGAATATTATGACTAAGATAACATAGAGAAAATTATCGTTAGTCTTCAACAGGGAAAAATCTAATAGAATACAATAGACAACCAGTTTTAAATCAAAAACTGCAGCGGAAACAACAATTCATTAGAAGAGTTAAGTACAGAATGCAAACTACTATCTTCTATATATGAATTTAAAAGTTTATCGTCGATATTTTATCCCTGTAACATCAATCAATATATATATCTGGAATCAAATATTCATCTTTGCACTATAGGCCAAAGATATTCATCAGCTGGTCATGTTCATCTAAACACTTGTTCATCTTTGCACTACGGGCCAAAGATATTAATCAGTCGGTCATGTTCATCTCAACACCTGTTCATCTTTGCACTACGGGCCATCAAGAAATCATTCATCTTTGCACTACAGGCCAAAGATATTCAGTAATATCATCATTTAGGACTGAGGATGATGAAAAATATTTTAAAGGAAACGAATCCAGTGAAACAAAAGAACAAATATTAAGGATTCATATTTTAAACAATCCAAGTTCAAAAATACTTCATAAGTAATCAGAGTGGAGTAAAATTCAAGAATGATCAAAATATAGATCCAATCAAAGATAGGAACTATAATAGACAATCTTGGACATAGAAAAGAAAATTTAATTTTTCTGTGAATAGTGTCGTATTCGTGAATAGTGCCGTATACGTGAATAGTAACTCCGACACCAAAAGATAGAAATTTCACAAAAAACATCATCATGCTTCGTGAATAGTACTCGTGAATAGTAACTCGTGAATAGTAACTCATGAATAGTAACCCATGAATAGTAACCCCGACATGAAAAAGTTCCAAATTTGATAAAAAGTTTCAATCAATATTTCGGCATAATGATATTGAAGAAATAATATCATTTTTTTAAAAAAATAATATCCCTTATCTCGAAAGACAGTACTTCTAGTTTAAACACCGGATATAGGCTATGACTTGAACTTGCACCGTATAGCAATACTCAAAGTATACTCAAAATACTCACAAGAATACGCTCGATAATATAGAGAGAGAAAACTTCAGTTTCTGGTGTGATTTTCAATTCTAACCTAAGCACCATATTTATAGGAAAATGCTTAGAACACCAAAGTAGAAAATTTAATAAATTAATAATTATAATCAAATTTTGTCTACGCCCACTTTGAATTCAGATTTTCAGCATGCTTAACAACACATGAGCCCACCAACCCACCATAAAAACGTTTTTGTTATTTTAAACAATTAAAGCTTCCAAAAATCAATTATTTCGGAGCTTTGAAACTTCAATAATTCATTATAAATAGCCCTTTTATCAGAAAATTCGAATCTCACGACTTTTTATAGGAAATTCTATTCTCTACAACTTTGTAGAAGAAAATTTTTCTAAATTCCAAACAAACATTGACCGAAATCCACAAACGGGCGATTTTACATGCTATAATCAAATTTCAGTCAAGAAATGGGGTCCACCGACAAGTTTAACATGTTTTAAATATTTATTGCAACAAAAATACTCTTTCTCCTCGTATACTCATATATCCCACATTCATTATAAAAATATCACCATTATTATATTATTAAAATATAATAATATATTTAAATGAATTATTTTATCAGAAAAAGATAAAATTTCAATTTTCAATAATTGTCACATTAAAAATTTTCTCCATCTATATCCACATAAAATCAATATTTTCCTCATCATATGAATCAATAATTAATTATTCACAAATAATATTACTGTAATCACAATATTGACAACCAGTGCGCCTTGTGAAAGAGGGGCTTTCCAATAAGGATCTCTCTCATCAAAAGCGCAATTAGGTGACCAAACCTCTCCTTAGACAGAACTTTCTAGACATTGCCAATAATGTTATCCAATAATATTATTCAGATAATATGAATTATTGCTCCGATAATAGAAAATACTGGGTAATTCCAATTTATTGAAACAACAGTAATATAAAATATCAATGCAGCAATTATTGAATCAATAAAACAAAATACTGAATAGTAATTACTGGAACAATTATTGAGTAGTGCCTTCTTACGTAAGAATCAATAATTGGTGCAATACCGTCTTCTTGTTCAACAACGCCAGATTAGTGTGTTTTAACCACCGTATTCCAACAAGATAATTGGTAATAACTACGCCAAGTTATTTATAAACAACTTATATTTGTGGTTTTCTTCATCCAATCGCTTTCAAGTTATGGGGCCCACAAAAGATCAAGTAGTCGTCTGCATTTAATATTCCCCGACAAAGATTCCACGACCACCAAACGAATATTCCCGACAATAATGAATATTTTATAACCACTTGCTTATTCAAATATTTGCGTATTTTACCCATAACTATCCACATTAATCAAATCAACCCTTACTATTTCAAAATAATAAATAGAGGAAAATAAATTTTATTTATTAATAATTTGGGGTCTTACAACATATCTTTGAATCAATCTTAGTTTATGATTTGCTTTATCACTGTTATCATATCAAAATTTTCAATTCAATCCGATAACCTTTATATATCAGATAACTCTAACTCTAGCTTTACAACTCAATATAAAACTATACATCATAAAACATTTAATACATCTCATCAGTCTTAATCATGGTTTAAGGAAATAACAACTTTAGCTAAAATATACATCTTCATATATTATTTTTTATCCACTTCATTCAAGTAGCACATAGTGTTATCTTCAATCATTAACCTGCAAAAGTGGTTATTTGCATGGTTGAGCTCGACAACCCAACAAAATCTAACAGTTTTTATGCAACACGTAGCATATAATAACATGCTCAACATATCTCTCTTAAATATTGGACTATCATAACATACAGGCTACAGTTCATATAACAAATATAAAGATTGAGTTCCTTACTCAATCAGCATGCTTTACTCAATCAACGTAGTCATATGTTGACTTTAATGTTTCATGCTTTCAACATAAATATAACACATCATGTTATTTGCAATAAAGATTTAAAACAGTTAATCATCAAGTTCACGTAGCAAATAGGAACTGAAAGACTTGCCTGATTCGTAGTTTATGAACTACGACTTAACTACTTATCGCTTATCTGCACTTCGTGTATTCCTACATAGTTATATCATTATTCACATTAACTATTAATCACATAGTAACGCATAGTAGCTATAATGTAAACTTTACTCTACATCTCATAACCCTTCTTATTAATCAATACACAATGTACTAACATCCTTTTTCCAACATAACACTCATTTCTAGTTAAACTTGTTATTTCGATACAAGTCTTACATTACCATTACATTTTAGCAATTCCAAGTGTTAACATCACAACACTTAACTAACCTTCATTGTATAAGCTAAGTTATAACATAACACGTTCATGACTTATAAATCATTTTTAAAACTTTGAATTTACAATCCTCATAACACAACTTTGTTTAACCTTGTTATTACATGGTTCTCACATTAACCTAACATTAAGCTAAGTTACATTGAACGACCAAAGTCTGCAGAATTAGCAGACTTCACCTTTTCGAGACTAGGCAATCGGCGGCAGCAGCGTGCGCTTTTATATTGTTTTCTCATAAGACGCTTGCCGCGATGCGATCTTGTGATGCTTATGCACATATTCTAGTTTTGTAGAACATGGTTACGACACTTTTCATAAGCCTACTAACACAAATTTCAACCACTAAACAATAAAATTAACACAAACAATTGATACAAAACTATCATAAACATGTTTGCTAACATTTTCAACCAATTAGAACAATTTAACATCAACTAAAACTAGTTTAATTTCTCAAATTTCATGTTTTTCATATAAAACTCAATTTTTGATATTCATCCCAAAAATCATCAGTATGATTTCAATACTTAGCCAAATCACTTCATTCAAATTACGTTATGCTCGTTTCTTAGTGAACTAACATAATCAAGCTTCAATTTACAATTTCACATACTAATTAGCCACTAAAATTGATACTTTTCATGAACCATATGAAAATACATATACTGTCAAAATTTTCTACTGTTATCTGAAATTAACATGCGATTTCCTTGTTTGGCATAAACTCTAGCATTATAAACACGCATTATCACAATTACCAAGTATATTGATAAGTGATATTTTTAGTCACTTATTGTATATTAATCCATTCGAATTGTGCCCACCTCGAGTACATTTCATTTTGTTTTAGTTGTATTTCACGTTATTTTGCATTGCATATACTTAAAAACTCCTTTTGGAGAACAAGTGCAGGAATTAGCTTCATTTTGGTGGAATTCGAGGTATCGGCGAGCGGATGCGTGAAGGCTAGTTGAAAGGCGAGGATGTGCATGGCATGGGGGTACAATGAGGCATGGAAATCAAGCAAGCATGAGGATTAAAGTAAGTAGCAGCAATAGCAAGCATGAAACCGCACTCGAAATTGCGGAGACCTTTGGCATGCACAAGCCGGCAAGTGATAAAGGCGTATCTAAAGACGCCTGCCGCCGTAGTAGTACAAAGCTTTACATGGGAACCTTCTGCAAGTCAAGCGCCCATGAGAGCATGATGCACATACCATGAGGCGAAGCTGCCAGCCGACGCACGAGAAGACCTCTGGGGCCGAACTTTATCGCAAGTCTCGCTACCATGAGACAGATACACCAGAGGGCGCCACGGCAAGGCGTGCGATGCTGATGATGTAATTTGTTTTATTTTTATTTCTCAACTTAATGATGTGTAATGTGGTATAAAATGATTCTGACGTGTGTCAGAGGAGGAGACTTTTATTACGTAACTTTCATAGTAGAAACTAGGGTTTACACCTTGGGAGAGATTCCAACGTAGGAGAAAGCCATAACGCCTATTTTCTCTACTTCTTGGAGATCTCACATCGTGGATATTGATTATTGTTTATGGGAGTTCTTTGTGGATTGAATAGTTAATCATTGGTTTCTATTCAACGATTGGGTTTGATCATTCTAACTTTCTTCCATTCGTTTGTTTATTGATCATGTTTAGCCTTGATCCCATAATGGCTTTTGGTTCAGTCATGAACTAAACTCCATTATGGGATCCTAACGGATTTTAATATGTAATTTGGTTGCACATCTAAATGTTAGATTTGTTTGGCATATCATATGGATTATCTACCATGGTTGGTTTGTATGTATGAATGACTGATAATCTTCATGTTAGTATTTGTATGAAATTGGAAATGAACATATGAATATGGATGAAATCATGATAGCATGCGAATATAGGGATTGCATATTTTGTAAAACAGATAGGAATATACTGTTTTGCCGTATGAGCTATAATAAGGGTTGTGCTTAAAATCAATAGGATTGCAATTGCACATAGGAATATGGTAATTGTGATGGTATTGGTGATTACATAGATTCTAACATCTGTAGATGATATGTGAGTTAGTTATAGTGCATTGGAAAATGGTTATAACTCGCTTTTATGCCCTTGGCTATTATCCTGTGATATTTGAACACTTCTTACATGACATATGGCGATTGAATGAAATATTGAATGAAGTTAGGATCCCATTGTTTCCACATTATATTTAGTCCATTTATACTCTTATTTTTAGTTGGTAATCATAATTAGTTTAAATCAACAATTAAGTCCATAGTCTTAGCATATAAATATAGTGAGTTAATTAATGCATAGTAGTCTAAAGTTAACAACTTTCTCTGTGGGATCGATACTTTACTTACTCTGTATTACTTGTTGACCCGTGTATACTTGCATGAGTTAGAGCTCTTTTATAAGAACTATAAAAGAGGCAACATATATATCCACAATTCACCAATTTTAATTTCACAGAACACAAACAAAGCTATGCCGTAATTTCATATATGTATAATAAGGGTATAGAACATACCTTTTGTTGCTTAAAAGAAATACTTGCTAAACACACTGGAATTGTTCTTCTCTGCACAAGCTCTTACTTAAATTCTCTCAAGTTCTCTCAACTCTCTGTAATCTCTAGGCTAGCAAACTAGAATGCGAAAAAAAACACACTGATAACTTGAAGACGTAAAACAAAAACTGCTAAACCTTAATACGCCAACTTAATAAAATATCAGTTACTAACCAACATATATAATATAAATATGTTATATTTATTATTTTAATTTATTTTATTTAAATTCAAAAATTAGAAAACCAAAAGCCATAAGGCTTTGTTTGGCAAAACCCTTTAAATATTAAAGACTTAATATTTTAAGCCTTGTTTGGGCAAACTTAATTAAAACTACTTTAATTTATTTTAATACTCCTTATAATATAGTTATTTGTCACACTATATTTAATCAAGCTTTCATATTTAATTTAATTAATCCAAATAACAATTAATTAAATAAATCATTTAATCACATAACTCAATACAAATAATTAACCATTAAATTGAAATATCATGATAATAATAATTTCTTTAATTCATTAATTATTTATTTAACAAATAATTAACCAAATAAAATCAAATCAATTAAACAAATATTTATTCAACGATAAACACATCCATTAAATATTTATATAATTCAATAAATATTTAATATTACAATTAAAATTCTGTAATGTTACAGAACCGATCATTCATACTCATTCTCTTCCTTCTCCATCTTCTCCAAGCTCTCAAGCTCTCTCTCTCTCTCTCTCTCTCTCTCTCTCTCTCTCATGTTATAGGATTTTTAAAATCCCATTTAAATGAAAGTTAGCTTTCTATTTATAGAAAATCCAAAGCTACGAAAAAATAGTTATTTCGCCCCCCCAAACCTCCTTACTATTCATTACTTAAGCACTAAGTTTACTTGGCCTCCATATTTACTTAGCCATTAAGTCTACTTAGCCCTTAAGTTTACTTAGCCCTTAAGCAAAAGCACTTTACTTAGCTATTAAGTTTACTTAGTTATGACTTAACCTATCCTTTACTTAGCTATTAAGACTAATCGTATTCTACGCATCTCATTCTCGTATTCTCTTCGTATATAGTTCGTACGATATTCGTATTATACGTCGTAATAATCTTCTTACTATACTCGTATAATAACTAGTATCATACTCATATTTCTCACGCATAATAACCCTAATTATTATACGAAATCATTAACTTCTCGGAAATCACTTTTTCTAACCCTTAGGTTTCAAGTCCGCAGGCAAACATTTCTTTTTTGCCATAACTTAAATATTATTGAATATTCCATCACGTCTTAAAATTCTATCATTACGCATTTCTTGGAAATTCAAAATAAATCTCCGAACAGAAACGGATGAATAGTGCATATTTCGTCTTTTTTCCCAAAAAATATTTTGTTCCCGGAAAATTTTATTTTCGTCTTGAAAATTCTTACTCGTTCAATCTAGCTCATAGCCAGAATCCTCCCAACTTATAATCATCCTAGGTTCTAGAATAATTAATAAACACACAACACATAATATTATTAATAAAAATTCCTTTTATTAATAACTAATTCTTTAAACTTAAATTCTGGAAACCCGAATTTCCGGGTTGTCACATCATGCATTTCTTTCCTTTTTATAGGTTTCATGTTCGGGAAGTCGCTCGATGGCATCTTTCATCAAAAGGAGGGCAAATATGCATGATATCTATGAAGACTGGTGTGTGGGAGCAAAGGAGCTAAGGCATATGGAAAGGGAAGCAACAATGGGAGCATGGAATAAGTAGAATAAAGTGAAGAAGACAACATCATAATTTAAAGTTTACACATAAGCACACATAAGCACTATTTCAATAAATTTCGAAATCTAGCATAGCTAGATGACTTGGAGTATCCTATTCTCCATCTTCCTTCATTGTCTTACTTGCGACAATAATTAATCTTCTCTAGAACTTTCAAGGCTAATACTACTGAAAATACACTCTTTCAGTCTAAACATTCATATATCTTAGTACAGTCCATCAACTTACCACACATTATGAGTTCAGAAACTTTCCACAATAATATGTGTTTGAGAACTATCCAGTCAGACCATAGACGTCCATTCGCTGAGACATTTGAAAACATACCATATTATTATGAGTCACGAACTTATCATAAGTATGAGTTTCAAGAACTCGCACCTACCTTATCGTTCTCTACTTATCAAGTATATACATGAGAAAAGATTCACCTTCTCGCCATATACATATTGATAACGCGACCAATCCCAATGATTATCACTGTAATAAGCTACACAGTTGTTACACCAAGCACAAACCTCTACCCATAACAAAGGTTCATACAACTTAGATATCACATAAGTCCTCAACTGAAATTTTACAACTTCTAAATTTTTCTTTACTTAATACAAATTTTCTTTAATTCATATACTATCCTTCATAACTCAATCTGAGTTCTTCTTCCCGTACTACTTCATAGTACCCTTCATTCATAGCATTATCTAAAAATCATTCATTATTTAACAACTCATCTTTTACGACGAATCACTATGATCACATGGTGATCTTCTTATCCTTCACTCTACGATAATAGTTTTAGGTACTTCTACTTAAGGTTTATAACATATCAGCTCTGATACCAACTTGTAATGCCCCGAAATCTTGTCTATCTTCACAGCCGAATTCCGTACGTCATGAGTACATCATTCATCCAACATACATCTTTATATACTAAAATATAACAACACACACTCTCAAATCCTAGGTTCTGGAAACCTTATAACCTCTTTCATTACAAATAATGATAAATACATTATTTATTTCATCTTACAAGAATGACTTTTATCCGCCACCAAGGATACATAACAGTTCATTAAACTAATCTATAGTTCAATTTCATCTTTATACATTACAAATCTTTACTTGATCGGCTCGCTCATTCACATTCTGAATGACACTTCATCTAAATACCATCAGCTTGATCTTTACGGGATCCTTAAGTTCTTCTAACATCGTTCGCTGAATTTTTTTTTTCATTTAAAGCAAGTGTGAGCATTTAATTGCTCAGCAATTTATAACTGTTGAATAAATAACTTCAAAATTCAAACATTTATTTAGAACTTTGATAACCGAACAAAGGTTATGAAGCAGGTTGAATAATAGGAATAATCTCGATTCCTATCATTTTAAAACAACATTCACATTCACTTTGAAATACTTTCATTGTTCTACCTTTTTCATACACATTCTGTCTGGCTAGAATCATTAGCACATACTTAACAATAACGAATCATGTTTTAACAGAGCATTCTCCTATTGAACATTTTAATCACAGAACATTTCATCTCATAGAAACACCGAAGTGTTCACATTGTGGCATAAGGCCTCATACGTTCTACCACCTTGTATAAATATCACACATTCACACATAGGTAGAACTCCTCACGTTCAACATCTGAGAAGTTTAAGAAACTAGCATTCATTTAAAATATGAATGAAGTTTGGAAACTTGCCTTACGTACAGCTACAGCTTACGCTGAACTACTCAATCCAATTCCTATATAACACATAAGGAGAAAACATAAACATCAATTAGTCATATATTTGACTTACGCATTGGTTTACTTAACTTTACATCTTAGAGTTCGTGTTCTTTTAACCTAAGTTTACACGACTAACTTTCATTATCGGTTTACGACTTCATGACATACGGAGATGTCTTACTCAACATGTTCATCATCTTTGATGATTTTCATTCTTATCTTCTTCTTATAACTTCACTAGGACTCAGCACACATCATTTTTCAGCTAGTAGTCCATATGGTACTTTGAGGGGTTTCCCACAAACAACCAACAAACAAGTTCTCATCTCATCTACACTGCCATCACTGTGAGTTAGATCGGTTGCCAGTTTTGTATATACCTTCGCTTTCTGAAGGAATTATTTAGCCCAGCTCCCATATGTTAACCATCAAAAGTTATGATGTTACCACAACCTAAACTTATCTTATCCGAACCATTAAACTTAATGTTCGTTAAATCAATTTCTTATTCCTTACGGCTTTCTGGCAACTAAATGCCATACCTCAGGATTCATTCCTTATCGACTCACATTCGGCTTTGATTAATCTTAGTACCGTTCATTACGACTTTCTTGATAATGCATATCTTATTTAATACTTTCGTTAACCATTACATGAACCCCATATTCATTACTCTTTCTTAGTGTCAAAGCCATACCGATCGTTGTATACTAAGACAGATCGTTCATCACAACGACTTTGCATTCACAATGTCTATACACTTTACACTTATCTCCCATTATCATGACATAACATCGAAATGTTATTCATTACCCTGATCGCTCAACGTCTAAGGAATCACAATCATAACAATCCTCCATATTCGTTTATCGTAACTACGGTTCCTGGATATCGGTTCTGTAATCTACCGCTTAAATTCTCTATCTTTTAATCTTGTTTAATCTTTCCATTCAACCTTTACTAAAGGTTAAAATCACTAGATTGAGTGTTACATTTGATGAACATTATGTTCTTTATCTTCCCTTACGTTTCCCCCAAGAGCTGAGTACTTAAAAACTCCTCTCTTGCTTTTACCCCCTAATCAGCCATGTATTTCCTCTCTTCATTTCCTCTTGCGTTGCGGTGCAAGTTAGTAGTGAAAAACATCCCCGGCCTGGCGCTGCGGTGGCGCCTCTCAAGGCATAGTTGGCACTGCGGCGCTGAGGCTAAACCCTAGAAAAATTTCTAAGTCTTGCATCATGTTTGAGACGCTTACTTCCCGATCTCATAACTTCTTCGTTATAACTCAGAACGAGGTCTTTCCAAAGCCATTCTCTTCCTTATATTATGCTTCAATACCCCTTAGACAGAACTTTGTTCTTAATCCGTTAATGTGCCATTCATTTGAATTAATATTCACCCTTCGTTTGTTTTACGTTTTAACGCTCTTCGTTCATTCATCCGTAATTCGGTCATCCCAACTCGGAACTTGTTTGTTCTTGAGTTCATGACTCAATTTTTCTACGTTCTCTTACTTTCTTATGAAACCCTACACGTTCGGGTTCATTTACTAACATTCTACTTCTCGTTTGTCTTGTACAAAATTTTCACTATAACTTCGTTATAGCTAAGTTTTAATCCGTTCTTCATGAATGTTTCTACCGTTCCTAACCAAGAAATAAGCACCTAACTTATACGCCGTGGTTTTAAACTTGTGCATCAACAACAATTATCCTACGATGGTTTTAAATTTGTCCATCAACAACGTTCTTCGTGTTCTTCGCGTGTTCTTCGTTCGTTCTTCATTTTAATCGATATTTTGGATTATGATTTCACTTTTTATTGGAATTTGATGTTATAGAACATCATTCCTTACTTATTTCACCTACTTATTCATATAATCCACTCAGATCGTTCTAATTCATTACGAATCTTATACTTCCTTAAGAAATTTATAAAATAACTTCAAACTCATTTTTTCTTCTTTTCTCAATGATTTCAACTATATGAAATCATTCATAACCTCATCTACTTCTTATTCTCATTATGTTATGTTTTAATCATATTGGACTTAAAGAGAAATTAAATTCGACTAGGTTTTATGTTACCTCTCTTCTTTATTTTTCTTCCGCTAGACAAAGCCGGCGATTCACAAGCTTTTCTATTTCACGATCACCTTCGATCCGATCATTCATACTCATTCTCTTCCTTCTCCATCTTCTCCAAGCTCTCAAGCTCTCTCTCTCTCTCTCTCTCTCTCTCTCTCATGTTATAGGATTTTCAAAATCCCATTTAAATGAAAGTTAGCTTCCTATTTATAGAAAATCCAAAGCTAGGGCAAAATAGTCATTTTGCCCCCCCCCAAAACCTCCTTATTATTTATTACTTAAGTACTAAGTTTACTTGGCCTCCATATTTACTTAGCCATTAAGTCTATTTATCCCTTAAGTTTACTTAGGCCTTAAGTTTACTTAGCCCTTAAGCAAAAGCACTTTACTTAGCTATTAAGTTTACTTAGTCATTACTTAACCTATCCTTTACTTAGACATTAAGACTAATCCTATTCTACGCATCTCATTCTCATATTCTCTTCGTATATAGTTCGCACGATATTCGTATTATACGTCGTAATAATCTTCTTACTATACTCGTATAATAACTAGTATCATACTCATATTTCTCACGCATAATATTAGTTATTGTTGAACCTTGTAAGACTAGCGAACCCTTACTGATTCGACTAGTCCATAGTTGATGAACATTCTAAATTTCAGAACCCTTATTGATTTATCCAAAACAAACTTCCTTTGGTACGGACTCTAATGTCAAACTGAGATGAACAACCCTGTATAGGGATTACTTATGCGTTAGCGTTAAGATATTGTGCACAGTATGGTACTTATCCCCCTAAGTAAGAGTAAAAGAGTCAATAGTCTCATGACTGTTAACGGTTTCGAGTTTAACCCTTGATAACCTAGGACATAGTTCAAGGTCTGATGACCCTCAGAAGTTCTTTTGATTCTTGTTATTTATTCTTGATTCAAAAGTTGAGTTCCTATTCTAGAAGTCTTTGATTCACTCGCATGTAATTATTTTATTGTTATATTATTATACTTGTGGGCAATCGTGCTCACTCTTGCGTAATAATAACATTGCAGTTAAGAACGAAAGGTCCGACGAGCCTTCTTCTAGCAAAGGCAAGGGAAAGATTAACAAGTGATGCAAACTTGTTGTCATTATGATTATGTATTTATGTTTTAGACTTATGTTAATGTTGTGTAAGACGATTAATTGTTTATGTTTCCGTAGTTAAGATTTATGGTTAGAAAAACCTGGGATTTATGTAATTATTTCAGATGATGTAACTCCTTAAGGAGAGGATTTATTTCTATCTATTTATGTTTTCATTTATTATGGGTAGATAGACATATAATGCTTGAATAGTGAACACCAAATCATGTGGGAATTGAAGTACCCAGATTTGGGGGTGTCATAATATGGGTGTAATACATTGAGAGATGGCTATATTTCGCCTTCGTGTTCTCGATTAGTAATCCAAAATAATTAATTTAGCTTAATAGGAAGTGTAACATCTTGGGTGATGCATTAAGTGAAATTATAAAGTCATATCCCCCTTATCTGACTTAATTACTCATTTGTTAATTGTCTTTTGATTGTCAGCATTTATAGATAAAACACAATTTGTTCATTTGTTTAAGTAGACCGATATAGTTATAAAATTGGTGCATGTTAGTTTAAAATGTAATTAATATTCTTTGTGGGATTGATACTCTACTTCTTCTATACTACTTGTTGACCACGTGCACTTGTGTGTGTGTGTGTGTTATTTTGATTAATACCCAAACAAGACAACAAGTTTTTGGCGCCGTTGCCGGGGATTATAAATTTTTATTACTTTCATCATCAGTTTAAATTAGATTGGCCTTAGTTAAACAAATCTTTCTTATCTTATTTCTTTTATATTTTTCTTTTATTTCAGGTACTCTTGAATAGTGTATGCAAACTTGATCTAAGAAGCCTGATTTATTTCCCGTCAAGGACGATATTAATAGAAGGGTTCAACGATTGAGTAAGGGGATCAACGATATTAAAGAGGAAATTGAAACACCAGAAGTCATGGCGGAAAAAGAGCTGATAAGTAG
This sequence comes from Panax ginseng, assembly GCA_020205605.1. Lineage (NCBI taxonomy): Eukaryota > Viridiplantae > Streptophyta > Magnoliopsida > Apiales > Araliaceae > Panax > Panax ginseng. The sequence goes on from CM035141.1 coordinate 43,496,980, forward strand.
GTTTTATAACTACTTATTGGATACTAACTTACTATAACTGTTGTTTAATCTCAGTCGTTTTAGTTGCTTTTCATGCATTTCTTCTCTTTTTGTAGGTTCCAGGTTCGGAAACTCGCTAGGTGGCATTGTCGTAAAAAGGGAGGACAAATTGTCATAACACACATGGGTTCTGATGTAGGGGAGAAAATGTAGGGGAGAAAAAGGGACTAAGGCATGTGGAAAAGGAAACAAGAGTATGCATTAAGGTGTTTGGATTGAAGCTACAACAAAAGTGCGATGGTCGCAAGATCGCTAACAAGTGCAAATTGAGTCCAACTTAAAGAAGGGAGCCTTGATTCTTCATCCCCCATTCTGATTGCCTTCTGTCATGCTTGCTCCCGAAACAAGCATAAAGGGAACACATGTAACACCCCCAAATTCGGGTATCCGTTACCTCAGACCTGGTGCATCACAATACTATATTCGTCTAACTATTAATAACATCAATTCATAATTTAGTGAATACAACTTAGATTTGATACTAATTAATATATTAATTCCTTTTCATTTCCATGATCTATGAATCGATCCCAAAACCTTCATAAGTCAATTCCCAATCTTGGTGGTTAACCATTCTTGTCCTTACATCATATTGGATGTTATACTTAATAAGATGTAGAATAATTAAAACTTTTATGAATTCTTTATTCATTTCCCTGAATCACAACCTTCATCATTTACATTTCTTTGAATCAAATTTATTCTATGCTTCGATTCATCAAAGTTACATTTTAAAAATTTACATCTCAATTAGATGTTTTTTATATATCGACTAGTACAGTTTTACAACTCCACAAGAGTTAAACAACTATCAAGTACATCATCTAAAACCTAAAACATGGTTCAAAATCATAACTTTAGGTAAACAAATCAATCTGCTTGTGATACTATTGAACTTTATCAATCAAGTAGCACATAATTTTACCGTGAGTCCTTAACCTTCAAAAGTGGTTATTTGCAAAGGTGAGCTCGATAACCCAGTAATTCTAATAGTTTTCATGCATCACATAACATATAATATCATGTGCAGTTTATACAATCATAATCATTTAAACTTAATACGCATGCTGCTTCTCAAATAGCAAGTATAGAGATTAACTTTTTAAACATATAATCATAGATTCACTTTCAAATTTATTACATATCTCATATGCATGTCATATATATAACTCAACATTTTCATGGCAAGATATAATTCACCCAACAGTTATAAATTTCATATAACAAATAGGAACTGAAAGACTTTCCTGCCTCGTAGATTATCAATTACAACTTAAATGCTTATCATTATCTGCACTTCGTGTATTCCTACACAATTGTATAATCATGGATTCATACCCCTCAGTCATACATTTCCTTACATTCTCAATGTAATAACACTTGTTACATTATTTTCTAACTCAGTTCTTAAAACCTTCGTTTCACTTATTTATCATACTCTTAGGATAGCTATGTATGTATAAGTATACTGTAGCCACACATACTTGACATCAACATTCATAAACCTTTATCACACACTTGACTAGCTATGTGTTCATTACATATTTAAAACTCATAGATGCAAGATTCACATTGTTCTTGCATTTTATAAACCTTAATAAAACTTAACAAATCTAGGTTTTATATAACCATTACTCGCTCATGTACTTAAAACATCACTTAAGTCAAGCATTGAAGCTTAAGACATTCATACACATATGGTTAAAGGTTCATATTATAATTTAAACAGTTAAACAACACTGCCTTACAACGCACTGCAGTTTGGCCTGGGATGGGCGTAGCTACGCCGTCCCCTGACTAGACCAGATTAACATTTTTATTTTCTAATTCACACCTCACTGCAGTTTGGTGCCTCTTGTGTTTACTTTAAACTATATTCATACTTTATAGACTTATTGCCATTTATTTCATGGCTAAGCGAGTTCATGCAACAAGGGTCTGACTATGTAACCAATAAGGATGTTAAACAACTTTCAATACGTATGCTCACATATATTCATCTTATCTACATATGACTAGCATAGTTTATCACTTGAAAACTTACTTTTAAAACATGCTTGAATGACTTTTATTTTGTTAAACTAGGGGAGTGCACTTATCGGCCATGTTTAGTGACCTAAAAGATACTAGCATGCAATCCCTAGAAGTCCAAAATGTGAGCAACACATTACTCATAGATATAAAATTGCAAAGCGTTTAAGTTCACTTTTAAAAGTCATTCTAGGCCAAGTTAAAGCAACTCGGTGAAATTGTAAATCTCATTTCCTAGCTAACTAAGCCATATACGTATGTTATCACGTTTAGAACTTGAAGTACACAAGTTCCTTTAAGTTCATTCTCATAGTTTCAAGTTTTCTTTAGAAATATACACTAAAGTGACTAAGAGGTTCATGGTATTTAAAGGGGCTTGAAACCACATGTCATACCTATTTCCATTCATAACTAGGTCAAACTAATCATGCAAGGAAATTTCAAATCACATGTCATACTCATTTGTATATGTTTCTACACATGCTTACAAGGTCAAAATATAACCACTCCATGTTTATACAACTTAGTTTGCAAAAATATACGAGTTTGCCTTTGAAATCGTTTTAAACCAAATCAAAGGAATCTAACACATACGAAACAACTTTGAATCTTATATTATGCATAATTAAACTTTGTATACATGTTATCAAGGTCAAAACATAAATGACTCAAAGTTCGTTAAGGTTTGTTTTCAAAAATCTTCAAGTTTCTTTTCAAAACACATGCTAAATCATTCTAAAGAAATCCATTATAAGTAAGGTAACCTTAACTATATATCATACCTATTATCATGCATATTTTATTTAAACTAACATGCTAGAGATATCACATTTAAACAAAAAATTAGTGTCAAGTTACGATGCCTAGCAGCAATTGCTTACCGACTTGTCTGATGAAGTGGCGAATCAATCGCTTCTTCTTCCCGATAGTTCGAGAACGGCTCTGCTCCTGCAGAACTCAAAACCCATACAAGAAACATTCATGCAACATGCTTAAAATCAGCCACATTGTTTCCATATATTCATATAACACTCAACTAACATGATAGCAATTCTCAAATCACATAAACAACCAGTTTGATTCTTCAACTCAAGATTTTTGCTATTTTCCATAATTTTACATGTTTAGCGAATTTCATCACCACTGATTCGTTTCTAAACCAAATTGGTTTGTTTAACTTTCATTGTTTTTGTATTTAGTCATATTAACAACATCTAACAACAATTTATGGATTACAACAATCCTTAGCCATCAATTTTTGACTAAAAATAAGTATTTCTTGACATTAGTAAGAAATTGCAAAACTTAGGAATCAAGAACATATATTTTAGTATTATTACCTCTTGATTGCTTCAATTTGCTAACTATAGCTCTTCAATCCTCCCATTTCTCTCAATTCTACTAACCTTCCATAGCCAATTTTCTCAAACAACTCAACCAACGTAAAGGAGAAGAAGGAGGCTCTATTTATAGAGATTTCAATACACATCCAATACCTTTACACAATGTTTTGAACTAACAGGGAGAAAGAGAAGCCAAATGGCAATGAAGAGTTGGTAAACTACTCCCTCCTCCTCCTCCATCCCTCCCTTCATTATTAGCTCTAGATAACTATTATCAATTCTCAGCAACCATGAAATAGCATAGGCCAATGGCCTATCACAACTAAAAAGTTTTGGGACACATAAAATGGGACAAGCTACATTACTTCCTTACTTATTAGTAAAATGGTCCCCATTCTACTAAAGTTAATTCCTTTTGGGCTTATTAAATTAGTTATAATGATTTAACATTACTATATTAAATTAAGTTATGGGCACATATACACACATTTATATGTACATACCCATATGTAGGAAGTATACTTATATTTTAAATATACACCAATATATAATCTTATATCCCATGTACATTGGGCTAGTCCAAATAATATTTTAATTGTGCTAAAATGTCATTATTTCCTATCACACATAAATGTCATAGTGATTAATATCAATTATATATTCTCTTACCATTAATTCTTTTATAATAATTCCAGTTAAACCTTTAGTCTGGTTTAACTTTAATACTCATTCCACACAAGGCTCATTTATCCCACTTGCTTGAGTTATATAACTCAAGATCATTTATGCCACGTTTGACTTTTCCCCAATTTTATGTTATTTTAGTATTCATTTAATATAAGGTATGGGTGAGACACCATACTAAATTATTTAACCACCTTAAATAATTATACCCTATGAAATTGTAATCATGACATCCTTATTTAAAATAATCATTTTCCTTCAAATAATTAGTATGTACAATACCAATATAATATAATTCCTTAATTTCTTTTCTTCCATAAATTATCCCAAAACAATTTCATTAGCCACATCTTAACGCATGAACTTACTATATCCATCTCTAATAAATATTTAGTTATAAATATATTGGTCCTCTCATTTGTTAAACACTTATTATCCATTAACATCTTTCAACTATCAAATCCTTTCATATATTACCATTCTATTAAAATTTCCATTTAATTAACATATTCATTTCAATTTCTTTATGTTAAACACATATTAATTCACTATCTTATATAAGTGAATTAATCCTTTTTATTCAATTTACCATCATGCCACTGCCACAAAAAACTTTATAATATAATATTCCATAATATCAATTAATTAACTAATATTTATTCCGGGTTAATTAACTAACTCTTATTCAAATCTTATTTTTCTAACTTAATCCATTCACAGACAACTTGATCACCGATTATGACTTTTATTACACATATGAGTCCTTAATAAATATGTCTTGAAGTCCAAATTTCAAAAACTTACCTGAACCTTCTTCTTACGTGCCTACATTTGCTTTGTGTCTTTGCCTTAGGCTTGAAGTGGTGCAAATTCTTTTGTGGCGCCCCCAAATTCGGATATCTTCCAACCTGGCAGATGGTGCTACACGGTACTACCATTTACACATACATTCAATTGAAATAACTCAAAAGAGTGAATATGTCTTCTATATATTCCAAAATAATATTCCCTTCCCAGGTTTTTTATAACCATTACATATGTTTCTTGTCATAATATCAAATAATTACAACATTAAACCTATACTATTACATAGACTGTTCAATGGTCTGTTTTAGCCTTTCCTTTATCCTTGGAGGATGCTTTAGGTCGTTCAGTCTTAGCTGCATTTATATGGTTCAAGCAAGAATGAACATAACCAGCTCAGCAAGTATGACAATTTCATTTAAACAACAAGCTTGAATCATAGGAATTGTATATCTTCAATAACTGAACAATAGTCATGAAGTATTATCGATAATTCAAAATAGCACTTCTCTTTTCTTTTAAAACATTTCACAATGAACCACGTTCATTAAGCATATATTTTTGGTCCAAGACCTTGAACATTTCTTCTTTCTTTGAAAAGGACAACTCGACACTAAGTCTGTAAGTCCGGTATTACTTACGAGCACGTCTATGTGATCAGCCTATAGTACTCTATGTTGTACAACACTACTTTCTTTAAACATATATACATTTATGGTTTGGCAACCACACGTGCCTGTCGTTTGACGACAAAACATTTGTTAATCATACTCAGTCTTTCTTTGAAAATCATACCAAAATAATTTGGCAAAACTTAACAACATTGATAGATTATAAGAAATCCATAAAACATCTTAAGTCTAGCCCAAGGAATTGGCTTCTACTTTATCATACATCAATTCATACGTAAGGTACATGAATTAAAAAGCTTATCTAGAATGAACATAGACAAGGGTTAGAACACTTGCCTTTGGCATCTTCTATCGTTAATACAAATTCCCTTTGTGTCTTTAAGGTTTCTACAATATATGATCACATAAAATACCACATTAGGTCATATATAATCAAGTAAGGTTACTATTATATCTTACCTTTCTTCTCAATCTAATCATGCTTTAGATTGTTTAACATTGGATACGGTTTCGTATTACATTGTTCTTACATTCAATTAAACTTTCTTCAACCTTTAGTCATTAACTTAAGGTTATAAACATACCTCGTTGATGTTACTTTAAGTCAATTAATCATATAGTTCATATTTAATTAACTTCTTTCTTCTTTATACACTTAAGCCTTCTTCTCTGCCTCTCCTCTAGTGCTAGCGTTGTGGCGCCAGGTTGCCACCATCAACTCGCGTTGCGGCGTTGGTTTGTAGTGTACAAGCCTCGACCTCGGCGCTATGGTGCCAAGATCATACACACAATGGCGTATGTGTGGCCACTCTTCAAGAGCTTATGGGCACGACTTCGTGACTGCGACACCGCTTTTGAGCCTTGCTTTTAGCGGCTGGCTTACACACTGTGCACCAAAAAATTTTGACAGTTTGTTTACTTAGTGAACTTCCCGGACTCATAATTTATTCATTTCAAGTCCGAATTGGCTCGTACAAAAGCCATTAGCTCATAAATTACATGCTCTATAATTTCATTAGAAAATATTTCATTTTCGAATCTTTTAGCTCGAAATTCACCAATTAGTTCATTATTACGAAAACGATAAACGTTCGTGAACGTTCAAAACTTGTTTTTCGTTCTAAGTCGGAATTTGGTCATTTTTGAGTCCGCAACTCAAAAATGCCAATTGAGACTATTCTCTATCGAAAACCAACGTTTTCGAGCTCAATGCTAACTTTTGACTTCAATTCTGAGAATTTAACAATTTCGACGATTATCGTCTAATCTCATAAATTTTGCCATAACTTCGTTACTTAAGATTTTTACACCGTTCCAAATTGAATTCATTCCATTGTCACAACATGTATAATCTAAGTCTAAAAATGATGGTGTTAAACTTGTCCATCAACAACAACATAATCCAATTTTTCAATGACTTTCAATGGTTTATAAATTTTATACTAATGATTTCACTTCACAAGGTTTATTAAGGTTTCATCCATTAACAACCCTCCCTATCACTCCTTAACAAACATGCTCTACCACTACTATCTTCTCTAACAATTGAAGAGAGGGAGAATCATGGTTTAATATTCTTACCCTTGAAGTTCTCTTGATTAATTCTTCTTCTTCCTCTTGTTCTTAGCAAAGTTCTAGCCTTTCTCACTTTTCTCTCTTAATATAAGATGTTGGTGAAATAATGGACAAACAAAATAATCTAGCAAGTCCCTTATTTATAGGAAAAACAAAGTGAGGGCAAATTGGATAATAAGCCATCCCACCTCCTTTCTCCACCTCCTTACTATTCCATCCTTGGTCACCAAGTAAAACCACTTTACTTGGTCACCAAGATGGTGCCATGTGATCCATGGGGCCCACATGGGTCGCCCCATGGGTTATTCTTACCCATTGGTTCGATCCACGGATCCGGTTCTTAATTTGGGTCTAGGTTTTAATAACTTTGGCTTAACCCTTGGGCTTGCAATTTCAAACATTGGGCTTTAACATTAATTCACTTGGGCTTGTACAATTCCTACACAAATTCTACAAGTCCAATACCATTGTTCAATACTCATAACATATTATTTACGTATTCTTCTCGTATGCTAACTCGTATACTCGTTCATAATATACGACATACCATTATTCATACATACTCATATTCATTACCTCGTACAATACTTACGTATCACACGATCAAGGTTTATTTGTTAACGCTGCACTTTACCTTACATTCTCGAATTTAGTCCGCAGGCGAAAAACTGTGTTTGTCATACATGAATTATTATTACATAATCCATCTTACCTTATTATTCTATCGTTACATATTTCTCGGAAGTTCAAAAATAATTCCCGAGCAGATATCGATGAATAGTGTTTTTTGGAAAATTTCTCGGAAAACATTTATATTCTTCTTGGAAATTCAAACACTTTAATTCTACCATGTAGCCAAAATACTACGCTATTCCGACATGTTTAGGTTATAGAATGACATTCATCTTGCTTACTTATTATAAAAGAATTTTATTCATTATTAAATCAACTAAAAATATTTTACAAATAATCAAATTTTCTCGGTAGTTACATTCTCTCCCCCTTATAAGGATTCTATCCTCAGAATCTCGTTTTACATTAAACAAATAACTAAGGGAAATTCTTCTTCATCTTTTCTTCAAGTTTCCACGTTGCTTCCTCTGCATCGTGGTTACTCCATAACACCTTGACCGAAGGTATAACTTTGTTCCTCAGAACTTGCTCCTTTCTATTAATGATTTGAATTGGCATCTCTTCATATGATAAGTCCTTCTTAATATGAATAGGCTCATACTCTATTACGTTCTTATAGTGTGGCTTATAAGGACGTAACACAGACACATGAAGCACATTATGTATGCGTTCCAAGTCTGGAGGTAATGCTACAATGTAAGCTACCTCTCCTACCCATTTTAATATTTTGAAAGGTCCTATAAACCTTGGACTTAACGTTTCCTTCTTTCCAAAGCGTATCTTTCCTTTCCAGGGAGATACCTTTAGAAACACATACGAGCCTACTTCAAACTCTCGGTTTACTCGATGCAAATCTGCAAACTTCTTCTATCTGTCTTGAGCTGCTACAAATCACATTCGTATCAGTTTCACTACATCCTTTGTTTGCTGCACCATTTCAGGTCCTAGCATTTGGCGTTCTCCCACTTAATCCCAACACAATGGTGTTCTACACTTTCTTCTGTAGAAAGCTTTATAAGGCGGCATACCTATGCTCGCATGATAACTGTTGTTATACGCAAACTCTACTAGTGGTAGATGATCATCCCAACTACCCTTGAAATCCATGACGTAAGATCTCAACATATCTTCTAGCGTCTGAATTGTCCTCTCGCTTTGCCCATCAGTTTGTGGATGATAAGCCGTACTCAGATTCAGTTGCGTTCCCATCTGTTCTTGCAGACTTCTCCAAAAGTTCGATGTGAATCGTGGATCACGATCTGACACAATCGAAACTGGTACTCCATGTTTGGAAATGATTTCCTTAACATAAAGTTTGGCTAACTGTTCTAAGTTATACTTAACCCTTATTGGCAAAAAGTGAGCCAACTTCGTCAACTGGTCCACTATTACCCAAATCGCGTCGTACCCCTTTTGTGTAATTGGAAGTCCCACCACAAAGTCCATCGTGATATGCTCCCACTGTAACGCCCGAGAATTTTGGATTTTTAATGAATTAAATTTTTATTAGATTATGTGAATTAAATAAATTTAATTGATTTATTATGTGAGTAAGATATTCGAAGGTCATTCTAGGACCTAGAATGTGTGGATGTGGTTAGTGTTCTGGCTATGTGGTAGGATTAATTGTTTTGAATTACCAAGACGAAAAGACATGTTTTTGGAGAATTTTTCCCGTAAAAACAATATTCAGCCGATTTCGTTTGGAGCTTAGGTTCGAATTCCGAGAAACGCGTAATGATAGAATATGAAGATATTATGGAATATCCAATAATATTTTCGTTATGGCAAACAAAGTTTTTGCCTGCGGACTTAAAACCTAAGGGTTTGTGAAAGTGATTTTCGAAAGGGGAATGAAAAGCGTATAATCATTTCGATTATTATACGTATGAGATACGAGTATTATACTAGTACGAATACTAGTATGGTATGAAGAATAATACAACGTATAATACGAATATTATATGAGTATTAGACGAAGAGAATACGGAAGTTATACGCGTAGAATACGAGAAGTTTTAATGGATTATGAGTTAAGGATTTTGTATAATCCAATTGGAATTGGACAAATAGCAAGCCAAACGAATTATGTAAGCAAGCCCAAGTCAAGGCCCAATATTAATTAAAGACAAGCCCAATCCAAGAAGTTAAACCGTGGGTCGAACCGGCGGGTTATGGGATGGGTAAAACCCATGGGGCAACCCATGGGATGACCCAAGAGGGAGGTGGGCTGGCCACTTGGCCACCAAATAAAGTGATTACTTGGTGGCTAAGTTGAAAAGGAGGTGGAATAGTAAGGAGGTGGCCACTTTGTCCATTTTGCCCTCCATTTGGAAATCCTATAAATACAAAGCTAGAGTTGGACTTTTAGTGTTTTACAAACATTGTCCAATATATATTGAGAGAGAGAGAAAGAGCTAGAAACTTATAATCAGTCTACTTCCAAGCAAACCATAAGACGTTTTCTAAAGAACGTGAAGAACGACAAAGGTAATAGTTCGTTAACTTTTATCTTTATCTTTTTTGATTTCTTTCTCGTAGAGAATCGTAGATTGGTGGAGCATGATTATTGAGGAGGAATAAGGATGTCTTGTAATAATGAAAACATTGCTAAGTCATGGTCGAATGAAAATCGTAAATATTTACGTAAGTTAAAAATTGTGGAAAGCTATGAATGTGAACTTGGTTATGATTGGATGATTTGGAAACCTTTATAGCTAAGGTATGTGCATATGATTGGTTAGGATGTAGATGATGAATCAATGGAGTGTTCCATTTGATTTGACTTATAGAACACGAGCAACGAAGTTATGGTAAATTTTGTGAAAATAGACATTAAACGTCGAAAACGTAAAAATCTTGGATTAAAGGTCAAAAGTTGTCGTGTGACTTGAAAATGTTGGTTTTTCGATGCCAACATGTGAGATAGGGTATTTAAGAGTCGTGGGTGCAAGAATCGTTGAATTCCGACTTATAACGAAGAAAATGAGTATTGAACGGTCGAAAGCGATAAACGAACGCTCAAAATGAACTAAAAGGTAAATTTCAAGTTCACGGATTTGAAAATGTGAAATTCTTATATGAACACCTAGAGAATGTAATTTGTGAGTTGCGGGCTTTCGAATGAGTCAATTCGGATGTAAAACGAACAAATTATGAAGCCAAAAATTTCGTTGGAAAAACCAACTGTCAAAGCTAATTGAGGCACAGGGGTGGCGCCGTAGCGCCAACCTAGTGTATTTTTTTCATGCCGCGGTGCCAAGTATGGCCGAGAGAAACCAAAAACGTCTGGAGACTCACACCGCATCGCGAGAATTAGTCTGAGGACTCGCACAAGAAGACACGAGTCCCGCAAAACCCACGGAGGAAGGGCAACATGACCGAGTTATTACTAGGGATGTCAAATACTTGTACGTGAGTGTAAAAGAGTTGACCAAGTTAGATTTTAGTTTCAAGTGAAGGTAAACTAATAGGACGACAATGAAAGTACTTAAGGTACATAATAAGACTGACCTTAAATCACTTATGAAGTGATAACGTTAGAAGATTAGATATGGTTTGATAAGAATTAAATGAAGAACTCAAGAACGTAATAAGTGAACCGTGAATGATGTTCAAACGTTGGTACTTCAACAATAATTATCAAATGTCGGTTAGTAACGTAGGAACGTTAACAAGCCATAACGAAGCATAGAAAGACGAATTGACTTTATTAATGAGATAAATTCAAGTAAGACATAAAAGAGAAAGAAGTTGGTTAGAAAGATAAAGTTAGTTGTTTGTTAACTGATTATAGTGTGCTATGTGAATATATCATGTAGATCCTATAAAGACTAAGAACTGATTGAGTAATACATTCGAAGACGCTTGAAGGCAAGTCTTTCTTAACGCGTGTCTAACCTCCGTGTTAGTCAAGTTTTCTATGATTCATGTTATAAGATGCATGAGTTGTTTTAAAGAAAGAGTCGATGCCTATTTTTACTCGGCTAGACAAGTCTTGAAGAATTGATTTATTTGTGTACAATTCTTTTGATATAAAACTATTAATGCTATCTTATGCCAAGTATTTGGTACGGATGTAAAGGTAAGTTTGTCTATGAACAAACAAAATTATTTTCATCGATTATTCGATGGGCACGTGAGGTTGCCAAATGTTAAATGTAAATACGTTTAACGGAAGAGTGTTGATCAACATAGAGTACAATAGGCTGATCACCTAGAAGTGCTCGTAAGTAAAGACAAATGGATGGCCTTAGTGCCGGATGTCCTTTTCAATTATGAAAATGAAAAGAGTATATTCATGGTCTTTTGACCGGTTCAGAATTCCTAAGCTATTATATATATACTTTGGAATCGTTGTTATGAAATGAGAAGTACTATTCAAATGTTTAATAGTGCTTCGTAGTTAATTATTCTGTTATATAAGCTGAGCATATAATTCTCAATGTGATATTTATATGATTACTTGTTAGACTTGCTGAGCTAGTTATGCTCACTCTTGCTTGAACCATATGATTGCAGCTAAAGCCGAACGAATTGAGAGTTCTAAGAGAGATAAAGGCAAGGCTAAGTGGACAGTTTATCGTCCTGTAATAGATTAGTGTATTTGTATGTAATATACTTATGAATAAAAAAGAATGTATTCGGTTTATGAACCTGGGAAAAGGATTTATTATGAATATAATAATAATATAGTAAGTACACTCATTTTGTTGTTATCTCAATGGAATGACTGTATGAATTGTAGTATCGTGGAGCACCATCTGTCGGGTTGGAAGATAACCGGATTTGGGGGCATCACAGGTTGGTATTAAAGCATTAGGTTATAAAACTTAAGGAGGAAGAACCTTAGGCTAATAACCTCATTAGGAAAGGAAAAAACCGAAAGAAGTTAACTTGAGTCAAATGAGTTAATAAGGTATTGGGGAAACTGTAAGACCCCAACTTTTATGAATAAAGATGATTTTTCTATAAATATCATTTTTGAATATTATGGAATGAATTTGATACATTGTTATAGTTGTGGGTAATATTTATAAATTTTGCAAAGTACACAAGTTGTTATATAATATTCAATTGGTCAGGAAATATTCGTTTTAACAGGGAATATTCGTACAACGACACAATCATTGGTGGACCCATAGCGAAATTATTATCGAGTTAAAAACGCAAAAAATTATCTTTTTATAAAAATAACGGCAGAAGTTTTACCGTTAACTATTGAAACACTCGTTGTTAAAAGTACAGTAATACGCGTGGTTGCATAGTAGTACACAGTATTGATTATTGATGCTTACGTGAGAAGTTACTCAGTTATACTCAATTATTGCTACAGTAATTGCTGCATCATATATCTCATATTATTGATTCAATTATTATCACAGTATCATCTGCATAATATGTTATATTATTAAATCAATAATTGAGACGACAAAGTAATTCATATTATTATTTGCAATATTGACAATGTCTAGAAGTTTTGTCAAGGAGAGGTTTGGTCACCTAATTGTGCGCCAATAAGGAGAAATCCTTATCGAAAAGCCCCCTCTTTCCTGGGAACGACCTGGTTATTATATATTGTGAGTTATAATATTAATGATGAATAAGTTCGTGTTGGTTAAAGATGAAATTGATAGTTCCATTGTGTGGGAATTATTAGTGTTAGTAGAAATCGATATTTATTTTGATAATAATTGATGTTTGGAGGTTATATTGACCAATCGGGTATTCGGGGCACTTTTTGTGTCAGAGTACTATTCACCCGGTTACTATTCACCCGATTACTATTCACTCTAGTATTGTTCACTCGGGTATTTGGGACACTTTTTGTGTCGAAGTACTATTCCCGAAGTACTATTCACGGGGTACTATTCACCCGAAAAATATATTTCTTTTCGGTCCAAATCATTTTTGGGTATAATATTATTCCATGAGGAGATGTGATAATTTTTCAGACCGTTGGTTGAAGTTTTAATAGTAAATTAGTATGGACCGTTGCTTTAAGTTTTAATAGTAAATCAATATGGACCGTCCGTTTAAAAGTAAATCAATCTGGACCGTTCATGAATTAGTTACTATTCAGTCCATTCTCCTATAAATAGAAGCTCATTCCTTCATTATTTCCTACAAATTCACTGAAACTCTAGAGAGAGAAAGAAGAAGAGAAGTATGCTACCTCACTTTTCCAATATCCAGTTTCTTCTAAGGTAAGGGGTATTATTGTTTCGAATTCATGAAGAAAGTTAATTTCTTTCAATACTCGTAAGGGTTGTTATTCCATTCTTTATTATTCTGTTGGAATAACCTGTCTATGCGGTCTATCGCATGCATGCTGAATTTTGTTGTTATTCCATTCTTTATTATTCTGTTGGAATATCATGTATGCATGCGGATTACGCATGACCGGTTCCATTCTTTATTATTCTCGCTGGAATATCCTATCTCGCAAGGATAACGGCGTGACTGGTTCCATTCTTTATTATTCTCGTTGAATAATATGTCTGTGCGAATTACGCACGCCTGGTGAATTCTAGTGTTATTCCATTCTTTATTATTCTGTTGGAATAATCTGTCTACGTGGATTACCGCATGGCGGAAAAAATCTATTTGCGGTTTCATATATTCTATTATACTCAATTGGTTAAAGTTTTGGTTTCTATACTCCATGAAATTAGTGGAATATCCTTGATATTTGCGTTTCATCCAATATCTTTTCATGGAAATATTCTTCTGAGCATTCTTGAATTTTATTCCACAAAGCAGTATCATGTTGACAATTTGGACGTTATTGAGTTCAGGATAAATTAACTTATAAATCTTTAAAATTTATTCTTGAACTTGTTTTATTGAATTGCCATCATCCTCATGCTTATATTATGTTGAAAGTCATATGTGGCCTGTAGTGCATAGATGGACTTGGTATGATTATGACCATGGATTATTCTGTATAATCATGACCATAATGTTACAAATGATGTCGTAAAATCCTCAGTGGCCGTAGTGCATTGATGGACAGTTGTTGGCATGATCATGACCATTGATGAATACACGAATATCCTTGGCCCGTAGTTCATGGATAATTTGTGGTCGTGATACTAATGATTATCCTTGGCCGTAGTGTAGGGATGATGTGGATTATTTATTAAGCTAAGTCTTAGCGATAAAAGTGATGAAAAACCTTTTAAATCATAGAAGATAGTAGATTTTATTCTCTACTTGACTTTTCTAATGGATTGCTTGTTCCGCTGTAGTTAAACTTGATGTTTGTTATATTTTATCAGTTTAACACTGTTGAAGGCTAATGATAATTTATTTTGCATTATCTTAGTCATAATATTTTTTCTTTGGGCTAGTTGAGCTCACCTTTTGCTTTCATTGTTCTCTTGAAATGAGAACGTGGCGAGGACTAGTCGGGAAACGGAGTGATGTATTCCGGATGATAGCATTAGTAGTCCCCACTATTCTATGAAATAGTGTGATAATAAATGTATTGAGGACTTCTTTTGAGTTTGAATCTTTATCTGAAGACAATATTTGTATTAAAACTCACAAATCATGTTGTATATTTAAGATTGTATTTGTATTACATACCATGTATTTGGCGACTAAGAATAGGTGATGTATACCTATTTTGGGGCGTCACAACAGGTATCAAAGCTTAGGGATATGATCCTGGCTAAGATGTGAGACTAGAATTAGGAGGGGAGAGACGGGGAATTCCTTCGCTAGTATGACCTACCTAAGTTTATTTGGTACTTAATTGGTTGGTCAGAGTATAGGGATAATATGTGATATGATAACTAACCCTTGCTTTGTGGCAGTATCTGAAAATGGCATCCTAGAATGTTGAGAATAGCAATGGAGCACATGAGACCGTTTAGTCTCCACATATCAATAATCAAGATAATGTGCATTAGGAAGGCGGCAATCCTCATGCAAACAACAACACTGACCAAATGATGAATGATGGAATGTTTAGAGGCTTTATGCAATTTATGAAATATTAAGCGAGAGCGGCTCCTGTCCAAAATATAGGTGGAAACACTGGAAACACTCGTACGGTCATCGCTAAACAGTTCAAGGAGCTCGGACCACCGGAGTTTATTGGAGAGCCAAAACCACTTAAGGCGGAAGCGTGGATAAAGCAGATCACCAAGATATTTGATGTCTTGGGATGCTCTGAGGAGTAAAAGGTTCCCTTTGTCACCTTTATGTTACGAGGAGAGGCAGATTACTGGTGGGAATCAGTAAAGCATACTCAACCTACTGTACTGAAGATGTCTTGGGAGAAGTTCCAAGAACTATTCAACGACAAGTACTTTCCCGAAAGTATTCATCACATGAAAGAGGTAGAGTTCATCAAGTTGGACCAGAACAATATGACCGTGTCACAGTACGAAGCTAAGTTTGCTGAGTTGTCCCAGTTTGCATCTCACTTGGTTGCTAAGTTTTCTAAGAGGTTTGAAACCCGAGATACGTCAATACTTAATTTCTCACAAGCTGTGTTTGTATTCAGATATTGTTAATAGGGCTCAGTTATTGGAGCGCGATAATGAGTCAAATCAACCAAGAGAAAATAACCGGCAAAATGATAATACCAGTGGTAGCAGTCATCGAAGCGGTGACAACAAACGTGGAGGGAATCAACATGCCAGAAATAGTAACTACTTCGGTGGTAATCATGGCCAAGACAATAAGAATGGACACTTCAAGAAGAGGAGATTCAACAATGATGGAAAGACACATCGCACCAACACCCGTTGTTAAGGAAGGAGAACGACCACCTATCATATGCTTCAAATGCGGAGGGAGGACATATCGGTCAAAATCACGGCGATGCCATCCAAAGTGTGTTATAATTATGGAAGAAAGGTCACCTAGCCCAATTTTGTCGTGCATCGAAGATAAGTCCGGTTGGAGCGGTGACACAAAATACCGCCCTGAACAAGTCAAAACCAAGAGTTCAAGGAGAGCTTTTGTTGTGACCTCCCGGAAAGCAAGGAACCCCGAACGAGGTCATCACAGTGTAAGCTTATCATAAACTCTAGAGAAGTCTATACCTTATTTGATACCGGTTCTACCCATTCTTTTATTTCTCCTACTTGCGCTCAACGATTAAATTTGACTCTGGAGAAATTAGACTTTGACTTATCTGTGGAAAATCTGTTGGGAGAAACCTTCATTACATCCACTGTTTATAAGTCTTGTTTGGTTCAAATCGGTACCCTCACATTACTTGTCGATCTTATTTAATTGAAAATACTTGCATTTGATGTGATTCTAGGGATTAATTGGTTAACTACTCATCATGCAAAAATTGATTGTTTTCGTAAGGTTGTTAGCTTTCATATTCCTAACCAACCTATTATGTGAATTCAAGCAACCAAACTATTAAAATATATCACTGTCATCTCAAGCCATAAAGCTATTCATTTATTGAAAAATGGATGTTAAACTTTCTTAGCTCATGTCATAGATTTAAACAAAAATACGTCAGTTTTGAATGATATTTCTATTGTTAATAAATTTCCTGACGTATTCCCTGAAGAACTTCATGGCCTACCCCCAGAGCTTGAAATTGAATTTTGTATCGACCTTGAAACTGGTACAAAACCCATTTCCAAAGCCCCATATCGAATGGCTCTATTGAACTTCGAGTTAAAGACCCATTCACGAGAATTGTTAGACATTGGTTTCATTCATCCTAGTACGTCTCCTTGGGGTGCTCCTGTTCTATTTGTGAAAAAGAAAGATGGGAGTATGAGACTTTGTATTGACTACCGAGAATTGAACCATGTCACTATCAAGAATATGTATCCGTTACCTCGCATTGATGACCTATTTGACCAGTTGCAAGGAGCACAATTATTTTCAAAGATCGATCTTCGTTCTGGATATCATCAGCTGAAGGTTAAAACTTTGGATATTCCAAAGACTGCCTTTAGAACTCGGTACGGGCATTATGAATTCTTAGTCATGTCTTTTGGATTGACTAATACTCCTGCTGCCTTCATGGATATGATGAACCGATTATTCAAGGAATATTTAGATCACTTTGTGGTCGTCTTTATTGATGACATCCTCATATATTCCAAAAGCCGTGAAGATCATGAGCAACACTTGAGGCTGATACTCCAAAAGCTTCATGAAAACAAGCTTTATGCCAAGATGAAGAAATGCGAGTTCTGGCTTGAGGAAGTAGCATTCCTTGGGCACGTAGTATCAAGTCATGGAATATCTGTTGACCCGAAAAAGATTGAAGCTTTTCAAAGCTGGGAGAAACCTAAATCAGTGACCGAAGTACATAGCTTTCTCGGATTAGCTGGTTATTATCGGAGATTCGTGGAAGGGTTTTCTCGAATCGCTACTCCATTAACTCAGCTGACTCAGAAAGATATAAAATTTGGTTGGAGCATGGATTGTGAGAAGAGTTTTAAAGAACTCAAGAGGAGACTCATTTCAGCACCTGTTCTGACAATACCATCTGGCTCGGAGGGATTTGTCATCTACAGTGATGCATCGGGCAAAGGGTTAGGATGTGACACCCCCAAATCCGGGTACTTCAATTCCACAGGATTTGGTGTTCACTGTACAAATATCATCTATCTATCTATCCATAATAAATGCAAACCATGAAATAGATAGAAATAAAATCTTCCCCTTAAGGGTTACAACATCTGAATAATAATACAATCCCAGGTTAAACTAACCTTAAACATCTGTGCGGAAATATAAAAAATAAGTCTTAAGTAACATCAATTCTAATTACATCACATAAATAATTAGTCTTCATTACTTGCTAAGCTTGCCCTTGACTTTACTAGTGGAAGGTTCGTCTACCCTTTCATTCTTAACTGCAATGTTATTATTACGCAAGAGTGAGCACAATTGCCCACAAGTATAACAATATAACAATGAATAATAACATGCGAGAGAAATAATAACTTCTGAAATAAAAGCTCAACTTTTGAATTAAGAATGAATAACAAGAATCAAAAGATTTTTGAGGGTCATAAGACCTTGAACTATGTCCTAGGTCCTAGGTTAACAAGGGTTATACTTGAAACCTTTAACAGTCATAAGACTATGGACCTTTCTACTGCATTACTTGGGGATCACCCTTCAGTACCATCATCATGCACAATATTTTAATGCTAACGCATAAGAAATCCTTATACAGGGTTGTTCATCTTAGTTTGACATTCGAGTCTGCACCAAAGGAAGTTTGGTTTGGATAATTCAATAAGGGTTCTGAAATTTAGAACGTTCATCAACTATGGACTAGTTGAATCAATAAGGTTCACTAGTCTAATAAGGTTCAATAATAATGATATTCAAATTGAATAATAATCTCAAGAAGTATACAATAGAACAAATATTGTATAACAGAATCATACTTGAAAAGATAATATATCTTTAATATAACAATTCAAACTTGAATAATAGTAATGAGAATTTACTCGAGGTAATTAATAATCTTGAACAATGATAACAAGTAGGGTTAGGAAACTTGCCTCGTGCGTAGATTACACTTTAATTAAACACGTTCCTTGAATATAATCTTACATACCATTTACATTCATAATACCAGTTAATTATAACTTAACTAATCATCATAAGTTCATTCTCTTTGTCTAACTTTGATTATGACTATACTTAGTCAATTTATCACATTCATTGTCACATAATTTACACTTCATAAATAACAAGTTAATTATGCAATCAATAATTCAATCCACATGTAATTATGTTATTTACATGTTAAGTATTTATTTTAACATCTCATTATACTTATAATATATTTTTATGTTCATTACATTAAGTTAACATCACATTCATGGACTTAAACACTTTAAAAATTTCGTTTCAGAACTTTTTAGAGTGGCCTATCAACTTTCACTTTTATACTAAGGCTTCGTATTTATGTGCCAGGTAGCGTTAAACTTGAGACTGGCCAATGATGGCGCGAGGAAAAAAAGCGGCACATGCTAACGTATTTATACAGCGTACCGATTCTTGAAATGACAGTTCGCAAAAAATCGCAGAACGTGCCAATTTCTAATTTCTACACGAATTTAGACATACCCACATGATATAATTCACACATAATCATTACCCATCATTTACATAATTATTTTAACCCATTAAAATTCATAATTACAGAATTAAAACATGCAAATTTTCACTGTTCTTTGTGTTCTTGAAGATTTTGAACAAAACATAAAATTTAACACTATGGATTCGTTATAACACCGAATCCGTTCATTTAAGGCTTGGTCCCTTCGTATCAACATGCATAATCAAATGAGAGTGGGAATTTTATAAAAATATTTATGTTTGACATATTAAAATCCTGTATAAGGGCCATATGGCCATAACCCATACTCTGTAATTTTTTTGAAATAACAAGTCATTGTATTATGAAACTTATGATATGGAATCATATACAATATATATTAAACATGCTACTATGACATAAAATCACGTATATGACCACATAGTCAATACACTTTCCAACCACAGAGAATTTTACAGAAATTGGAGAGCCATATTTTATAACACTAAATGACGTAGAAAAGAATTGGGTTAAAGAAATTACCCAAGCGTAGAATTAATAGAAGATAAATTACTTCTCAGATGACTCTCACAATCCTCTTAACAATCTCTGAATTCTCAACTTTTTCTCTGTATCTCTCTCTATTATGCTTTCTAGACTTAGGCAAATAATGAAGAAGAAGGAAGAAGACGTAAACTAAATAAGGACAACTGACGCGTTGAGTGGTCAGTTAACCCAGTCATGGGTAACTTCCTCCAACTCCCACTAAGGCCATATTTGGCTAGGCTTAATAGATTTCAAAACCATTTAATTTAATAAAGCTTTATCATATAGTTTAATTAATGTCACACTTCTTATAAAATAAATCCAATATTTTATTTAATTTACTTTAAATAAAATATAATAATTTCTCATAAATTCACATAGTCGCATAATTAAATTTCTCATTAATAAATAATGTCAAATTATTAACTCTCTAATTAATAATTAAATTAATTTAAATACCAATAGGCTTATTAAATATTTCTTTTAATACAATAAGCTCACATAATCACATACTTCGATAATAAAAATTCTCTACATTAATTTAATAAATGTAACACATATAATTAAATTAATCTACCACAATTGCATCAATTAATTATTTAATCTAATAATTAAATCATCGAAAATATTAATTTACTTCAATGAATATTAAAATTAAATTACAAGAATCTCGTTCGTCACATAGGATGTGTTCTCATGCAACATGGAAAAGTCATAGCCTATGCCTCTCGACAACTCAAAGAATATGAGAGGAATTATCCTACTCATGATCTAGAGTTAGCAGTTGTTGTCTTCACACTTAAAATTTGGAGGCATTACTTGTATGGGGAGAAAGTGCAGATCTTTACGGATCATAAAAGCCTAAAATATTTCTTCACCCAAAAGGAACTCAACATGCGGCAACGACGTTGGCTTGAACTGTTAAAAGATTATGATCATACCATTCAATACCATCCTGGTAAAGCGAATGTAGTAGCTGACGCATTGAGTAGAAGATTATATGCGGGTACAAGTGCACTATTGTCAACGCAAAGGCCAATTTTATATGACTTGCAAAGGATGCAGATAGAGTTAAAGACTACAGGGACCAACGTGATGATGGCGCATATATAAGTAGAATCGACTTTAATCAATAAAGTTAAAGCTGCTCAAGCTACAGACCTGGAACTGATGCGTCTGAGGAAGAAAATGCAAGAAGGTGCTATGCCGGAAGCAAGAATCGAGGAGGAAGGAATACTTTGAGTCAACTCCAGACTTTGTGTTCCTAACGACCCTGATTTAAAGTATAAAATCATGATGGAGGCAGACAACACACCATTTGTAATCCATCTTGGGAGTACCAAAATATATCATGATCTTCGACATACATTTTGGTGGAGCAATATGAAGAGAGAGATCGCGGAGTTTATCTCAAGGTGTCTAACTTGTCAACGAGTCAAGGCGGAGCATCAAGTACCAAAAGGTCCATTGCAACCACTTGAAATTCCAGAATGGAAGTGGGAGTACATTACCTTGGATTTCGTTACCGGTCTTCCCAAGGTTTCTCAAGGCATAGATGCGATTTGGGTCATTGTTGATAGATTGACCAAGTCGGCTCATTTCTTACCTATATGAGAAACTTATACACTTGAACGTCTTGCTCGTATGTACATAAATGAGATTGTAAGACTGCATGGTATGCCAGTATTCATAGTTTCTGATCGAGACCCAAGATTCACTTCACGATTTTGGGTTAGTTTGCAGAAAGCTATGGGCACGGATTTATGATTTAGCTCGGCATATCATCCTCAGACGGATGGGCAGTCAAAGAGGACTATTGAAAATCTTGAAGATCTATTAAGACTCTGTGTCCTTGACTTCAAGGGAAGTTGGGACAAGTTCTTACCATTGATGGAGTTTTCCTACAACAACAGTTATCAAGCAAGTATTGGCATGGCTCCATTCGAGGCGTTGTATGAAAGAAATTGTCGTTCTCCAATATGCTGGGATGAGGTGGATGAAGCAACATTGTTAGGACTGGAGTTGGTACGTATGACTACGGAAAAGATTCAAACGATCCGACAACGTAGAAAAACCTCACAAGATCGACAAAAGAGTTATGCTAATCTTCATCGAAAGGACGTGGAATTCGATATTGGAGATCATGTGTTGTTACGTGTTGCTCCATGGAAAGGAATTATGAGATTTGGAAAGAGAGGAAAACTCAATCCTCGATTCATTGGCCCATTTTTAATCCTCGATCGAGTAGGAACTGTGGCCTGTAGACTCGCTTTACCGCCAAGTATATCTCGTGTTCATAATATTTTTCACATATCCATGTTACGTACATTTGTGAAAGACCCGAACCACATTATTGAGTTAGAACCGGACGAAATAGCTGAAGATTTAACGTATGAAGAGGTTCCTATTAAAATCTTGGATAAAAAAGAGCATATTTTACGCTCCAAGGTTATACCTCAAGTCAAAGTTTTGTGGAGGAACCACGATGTTGAGGAAATGACATGGGAGTTAGAATCTGAAATAAAATCAAGGTATCCTTACCTCTTAAACATACTAGGTACGTACCCTAATTTCGAGGGCGAAATTTCATAAGAAGGGGAGGTTGTAAGACCCCAACTTTTATGAATAAAGATGATTTTTCTATAAATATCATTTTTGAATATTATGGAATGAATTTGATATAATGTTATAGTTGTGGGTAATATTTATAAATTTTGCAAAGTACGCAAGTTGTTATATAATAATCGATTGGTCGGGGAATATTCGTTTTAACGGGGAATATTCGTACAACCAAGACAATCATTGGTGGACCCCACAATGTAATTATTGCCGGAGTTAGAAAACAACAAAATTATCTTTTATAAAATTAATGGCAAAAGTTTTACTGATTAATCTGTTGAAACACCCGGTGTTAAAAAAAGAATGATGTCTGGCGTGGTTGCATAGTAGCACACTGCAGTATTGATTATTGATACTTTACGTGAGAAGTCACTCGATTATACTTAATTATTACTCACACGAATTGTTGCATCATATCTCTCATATTATTGATTCAATTATTGTCACAATATCATCTGCATAATATGTTATATTATTAAATCAATAATTGAGACGACAAAGTTATTCATATTATTATTTGCAATATTGACAATGTCTAGAAGTTCTGTCAAGGAGAGGTTTGGTCACCTAATTGCACACCAATAAGGAGAAATCCTTATCGGAAAGCCCCCTCTTTCCTGGGAACGACCTGGTTGTTAAATATTGTGAGTTATAATATTAATGATGAATAAGTTCGTGTTGATTAAAGATAAAATTGATAGTTCCATTGTATGGGAATTATTAGTGTTAGTAGAAATCGATATTTATTTCGATAATAATTGAAGTTTGGAGGTTATATTGACCAATCGGGTATTCGGGGCACTTTTCGTGTCGGAGTACTATTCACGGGTTACTATTCACCCGATTACTATTCACTCTAGTATTGTTCACTTTCGAATTATTTGGGACACTTTTAGGTAATCGAGTACTATTCCCGAAGTACTATTCACGAGGTATTATTCACCCAAAAAATATATTTCTCTTCGGTCCAAATAATTTTTCGGTACAATATTATTCCATGAGGAGATGTGATAATTTTTCAAACCGTTGGTCGAAGTTTTAATAGTAAATCAGTATGGACCGTTGCTTTAAGTTTTAATAGTAAATCAATATGGACCATCCATTTAAATGTAAATCAATCTGGACCGTTCATGAATTAGTTACTATTCAGTCCATTCTCCTATAAATAGATACTCATTCCTTCATTATTTCTTACGAATTCACTGAAACTCTAGAGAGAGAAATTATAGAGAGAAAGAAGAAGAGAAGTCTACTACCTCACTTTTCCAATATCCAATTTCTTCCTAGGTAAGGGGTATTATTCTTTCGTATTCATGAAGAAAGTTAATTTCTTTCAATACTCGTAAGGGTTGTAATTCCATTCTTTATTATTCTGTTGGAATAACCTGTCTGTGCGGTCTATCGCATGTTTGGTGAAATATGTTGTTATTCCATTCTTTATTATTCTGTTGGAATATCTTGTCTATGCGGATAACGCATGACTTGGTTCCATTCTTTATAGGTACTTTGGAACACAAAGATACGGTTATAGAGCCAGGGTTTAAAGCCCTGCTCGAACTGTCGAGCCTTCCTCACCTCGGTGTCCACTTGGTGTGGACCGAACCTTGTCAGTTCATTAAACTTGGCGGCATATTGGGAAATCGTCATGTCTCCTTGTTTCAAATCTAGAAACCGCATTTCCATCCTTCCCTGCATGCTCGTGGGAAAGTAGTTCTCGTAAAATATTTCCTTGAACCTCACCCACATTATGGCATCTATTCCGGCCCTAGCCTGATTGGCCTCCCACCAATAGTTGGCCTCTCCCTCCATCATGTAGGTTGCAAAGGCAACCTTCTGGGCCTCATCGACATTTGCGATCACAAATGCCTTCTCGATTTCCTTCACCCACATTTGGGCTTCGATAAGGTCCGTAGTTCCTTTGAACTCCGGCGGACCCACATTCTTAAAGTCCTTAAATGTAGCAGCTCGTACTACACCAGGATTTATAGGAATATTAGCCCCGGTTTGATTAAATGCTGCATTTAAAAAATTTACGAACTCCTGCATGGGATTAACCAGACCTTCCTCCGGTTCGTTTGTGTTCGCACCTTGGTTACGTGGTACTCTTCTTTGTGGCATTTTACTGTTACAATAAACACATATTTCGTTATTATTCATTTCCTGTCATTTAGTTATTATTCAATGTTAAACAATAACTTAAACATTCATTACTAAACATTTTTCGAAAAAGACTTATATTGATTCATTATAGTATAATACTACATCGGTTACATTACACATCCAAAGCTGAATACATTACTTTCCCGCCATTGCTTTCCAAAAATTGGGATTTACAAAAGACTACCCTTGATTATACAAAAAAAGGCTTTATGTCACTACTAGATATAAACATATGTACATATTTAAACTACTCTAGCCCCTAGAAGATTACATTTGCCTTAAGGCATTCTCAAAATCCGCCTTGGCAAGACCGACGATAATATCACGGCTGATAGAATGCCGCGTCTGCCCTACTTCGATGGGATAACCGGCCACTTGCAACTGGAAATCCTCATGAGAACTCCTATTGATATAGGACATTCTTCCTATCTTCTGCTTCTTGGTCTTTAACTCCCCCCTGAGCTCAAAGACCTCTTGTTTCAACTCATGGACCTTGTCCTTAGCCAACACCCTTTCATCATGTTCATGCTCCCACATGGACTCCACGTTCGTCTTGTCTTCTATAACAGCTTGGAGCTCTGCCTTCAACTCCTTAACCTCCTGACAATAGTTGATGTTTCTATCCAACACTGACATGAAGAGTGACATCATTGACTCCCCTGGAGTCATCTCTGCTTCTATTTCTACGGGATTAAAGGACACTACCTCCACTTCTTCTTCCAACATGCCGTCAAATACGGACATGAGGTCTAGGCTCTCTGAGTCACCAGACTCAACCACCACTATCTCAGGATCTGCTGCTTTGGGGCTCGGTATAATCTCTACCTGATTAACCGATCCTTTACTGACTACATGCACATCTCTATTTTCTCCTGACATCTACAACAACACAAAAGTTTGATCAGTACACGTTAGTAGAATAATAAAAACACATATTATATGGTTATCTTCCATCTTTTATTCTTTGACTTTTCTTAAGGTTATGACTTAAGGTTTTATTTCCCCCCTTAAGTTTTATAACCTATTGCTTTGATACCAACCTGTGACACCCCCAAATCCAGGTATCTTCCAACCCGATAGATGGTGCTACACGGTGCTACAGTTCACATAAACATTCAATTGAAATACCTCAAAAGAACGGATATGTGTTATATATATAAAAAGAATATTTACATTCCCCGGGTTCTTTACAACCAATATATTTGTCTTTGTCATAATATCAAATATTATTCTTTCAAAACCTATACTATTACATATGCAATCTACGGGTTTGCCTTCGCCTTCCCTTTATCCTTGCCGGATCCATCGGTCCGTTCGGTCTTAGCTGCATTCATATGGTTCAAGCAAGAATGAGCCTAACTAACTCATCAAGTATAACAATTCTAGGAAAATAGCATGCTTGAAACATAGGAATAATATATCTTCAATAACTGAAAAATAGCTATGAAGTATTATCGACAATTCAAAATAGTACTTCTTTTCATTCAAAACATTTTGTAACAACAATATTCAGTAAAACATCAATTTCGGTTCAAGACCGTAAACATATCATAAGTACTTTAAAAAAGGACGTCCCGACACTAAGTCCGTAAGTCCGGCATAGCTTACGAGCACGTCTAGGTGATCAACCTATAGTACTCTATGTTGATCAACACTACATTCATTAAACGTGTATATGATTAAGTTATGGCAACCTCACGTGCCTGTCGTTTGACGACAAAACACTTTAGCATACTCAGTCTACTTTTGAAAACCACAACAATATTAGTTTGATAAATCCTTATCAACACTTGATAAAATAATATGGCATACGTCTAGCCGAAAGAATTGGCTTTGACTTCCTCAAACATTAACTCATGCGAAGAATACATGAATCACAAAGACATGTCCAGATCGAACTGGAACAAGGGTTAGAGTACTTGCCTTTAGCGTCTGCTTATAAATATAACATGTGCACTGTAGGTTTATAAGGTCTCTACACTAGATAATAACATCATATAGTACATTAGGTTATGAATGATCATACATGGTTCCTAAAGAATCTTACCCTTCTTCTCAATCTAATTACATATTAGATTTGTTCTTAAAGGTTCTGGCTTTCCATTACGACATTCTTACGTTCATAAGTAATTGACTTAATCTTAACCCTAAGTGTGCATACTTGAGGTTTAATATGTCTTAACAATGTTTCATTAAGGTATTTAATTAAGTGTTCATTCATTACCATTCATGTTCAACATGTAAACCTTTTTCTTTATCTAGGTCATGAGGTTGGCGCTGCGGCGCCGGCTATTACACTAGGTTCCGCGCTGCGGCGCTACCTCTTATTGCTCAAAAACCCGGACTCGGTCCTGCGGCGCGAGTCTCTTTGTTATGTGTCGCGCTGCGATGCGAGTTTGTAGGGGTTGAGGCTCCCTTTGGCACTGCGGTGCCGGCTAAATGACTTGGAGTCGCGCCGCGGCGCAGACTCTGTGCCACATAAATGTTTGACAAATTTTCCAAAATATGAGATTCTCGGACTCGTAACTTCTTCGTTATAAGTCCGAATTGGCTCGTTCAAGAGCCTATGGTTCACAAATTACGTACTCTATGCGTTCACGCAAGAATTTTATCTATCTTATTTCGTTTGCTAAAATTTCACCTATTAGTTCATTTTAACGAAAACGATAAACGTTTGCGAATGTTCAACGCTCGTTTCTTCGTTCTAAGTCGGAATCCGGCCATTTTCGAGTTCGCAACTCTATAATGCCAAATATGACTTGTCTCCATTGAAAACCTACGTTTCTGACTTCAAACACAAAATACGACATTCATTCCGTGAATTTCACGAATTCGACGATTATCGTCCAATCGTGTGATTTCCGGCGAAACCTCATTACAAATCATTCTAGGTGGATTTTAATCAGCATATAAACATTTCAAGTTACTTATTACACCAACTTATCATCAAAGTAGGTTTTGACTTATCCTCATAAGTCAATGACTTATTCAACTTACTAACTACAAATTCATGCTTATGACTTACTATGAACTTAAGTCCATCAATTAATGTTCTCATACTATTTTGAACATACTAACATCATATGACAAACATATGGAAAATTCTTCACAAGTTCATCAACTTATTTAGGTTCAAGTTGCTTATTCAACTTATTCGGCTTAAGTTCATTCATCAATGACTTATTACATGCTATCATCAAACCATCCCACTTCTCTATCAATCCTATCATAGAAGAGATAAAGATAATAGATATGAGTCTTACCCTTGAAGAGTATTACTTCACTTCACTTTGGAAAATCTAGCAAAAGTTGAAATGGCTTATATGTAATAACCCGAAATTTCCTATGTAAATAAAAAAGAATTTTGCATATAAATTTTTGTTTTATTTTAAAGATGGGAATATTTGACAAGTAATGTGTATGTATATATGTAATAAATAAAATTTCTTTATTACATGAATAATTTCAAATAATTTTATTTTAGAATTTATTGATCATTATAAAGTATATACTTATAATAATTAATTTTATAGTAGAAATGTCTTTATTATTTATTTTCTATGAAAATGTGATTTTATATTATTTAGATAATATATGAAATAAATATTGGAATTATTATAATCACTATTTTATTATATGAATTTTAGCTCAGTTATTAAGTTAATTATTTTAAGTTAATTAATAATGTTAGATATGGAAAATAAATCAGAGATGGAATCCAAACCCTAAATTTGGGTATTGATCAAGGGATGAGAAAGATAATATAATATTAATTATATTTTTGATTTTTCAATGCTATAAATATGTACTGTATATCTGTAGTTTGATAATGGTAGGCCAAATATGGTAAATTGTGGCATAACCCTCATATCGTGTTATTAAACCCTAATTGTTAAACTCGGTTATGAGTTCGAGACGGTGTAGTACTTGTGTTATATGAATTTTACTGTGTATTATATAATTTCTGCAATTAGGAGAAACCCTAATTATTATTTAAAAACCCTAATTTGCTAAAATTAGAAACCCTAATTACTGTTTTAATAAATTATAATGATAATTAAGAAACCCTAATTGTTAATTTGAGAACCCAAATGATGTTAAGGAACCCTAATTATTAAACCCTAATTTTCTAGTAAAACCCTAATTTAATTAGTGTGTTTAAAATTAAAATTTTATTATACTTTAATTTTTAATTGTCCAAACCCTAGTAATTAATTGAGAAACTTTAAGATGTAAAATCTAGTAATTAAACCCTAGATTTAATAACCTTGGACAAGAATACCCTTGAAAATAAAAATAATTACCAAAATACCCTTTTGTCCCATATGTTGAATTATTGCTAGCCAAATCTTTGTAAGATCTGGCCAGCCACCCTACAATATCAACCTAGCAGCTACAAGACCAGCATATCAGATTCAATTCACCAGTCAAGTTCATTGCATCAATTTAATTGCATAGATTAAGAGAGAGAAAATGCATTATTACCTTATTTGTGGAACAAACATTTAGCCATACTCTCTCAAGACCAAACCCACGAAATTTCCTTGCTAGATCAGTCCCCAATCAAGCCCCACGAACACTAACCTCAAATTAGAAGCAAGAAATCAAGAATCAAGGTGCAAAAAGGTATAAAAGAACCCTACTTAAAAATTCTGTGATTTGATGTTAGATCTTATAATTGATTGTTAAAATATGTTGTATGGGGTGTTAATCAATGATCTGGGTTGCTAGATGTTAAACCCATAACATCTAGAGGCTCAGATTTGATGATTTTTGAAATCTGGAATTTTTGAAAATAAGGGTCTGTCAGGAGATCTTGAATCTGGAACTTGAAGCAGGCTCATATCTGTTGTATATTAAAAGATATTCGTGGTCAAAGTGAGTTGACGATCGAAATTCGAAGTTTACGGGCAACCCGTAAACCCGCATTCGACAGATGATTTTTGAGCTTTTGTTCTTGCTGATCTGTTATATTATGGTCATGTTCTTGTTATAGACTTGTAGTTTGACACGACTACTACATCTTAAAACTCATAGAACAACCAGATCGGTTACATGATCAAAGATATGGGTGGTCAAACTAGGGTTGACCACCAAATTTTATGAGTTTACGGGAAAAACCCAGATTCATGAAGAACAACTTCTCTGGCATAGTTTGACCATATTATATCTTCTTTTTGTGTTGTTGTTTTAGTGATGTTTTGTAATAGATCTATTTAGCTACATGTGGTATACAACCTTGATCTTTTAGATCACAAAAATGATGCACGATCATCATGTAGTGGGAGCTCAAAAGTGAACAGTAGAACTGTTCTTCATTTCTGGGCAAACCCAGAAATGAAGAACAACTCTGACAGTGTTTTGGTTAGATTAGATGTTGCATTTGATGCATGTTATGACCAAGATTGTTGTTGTATATTGTAGTATTACATTAGTTCTACAT
Organism: Panax ginseng; assembly: GCA_020205605.1. Classification (NCBI taxonomy): domain Eukaryota; kingdom Viridiplantae; phylum Streptophyta; class Magnoliopsida; order Apiales; family Araliaceae; genus Panax; species Panax ginseng. Next base: position 43,527,544 of record CM035141.1, read on the forward strand.
ACTGTGATCATTAGATAGTCCATCAACACCACGATCGGATCAGAAATCGTAGTCAAAGTACCCCACTCAAAATCTGACATTAGTTTTCTGGGAATGATGAAGAACACCATTAGCGACAGTTTTGTCGCCTAATGTACCTTTAGCGACAGTTTAATTTCTAAATTAATTATTTTAATTAAATAAATAGAGAAAATTAGTTTTAATTATAAAAAATACCAAATAAATTATTAAAAATTATTTTAAAGTCCGAAAATTAGTTTTTAATTATTTTAAGTATATTTCATAAATATTTAATATTTTTGGAATATAAAAGTATTTAATTTATTTAAGTATAATATTAAATAAATAATTTAAAATGATTTTAATACATGAAAAATCATTTAAAATATGTTATGATATAAAAAGATATTTTAAGTTATTTTCTATAATTTTAATATTTTGTGATGATTTTCATTATTAATTAGATATTAATGATGATTAAGTTATTTAATAAAGATATTAAATAAATGATGGAAAATAGAAATAATGAGTTAAAATTTATATAAAATGATTTAGAGATTATAAAAATATTTTAAGTTATAAAATAAAACTTTTGATATTTTGTCATGAAAATATTAATATTTTAATATTAAGGATATTAGATTTATTTAATAATTATATTAAATAAAGTAATGTAAAAATGATTTTTATATTAGAAAAATTATTTTAAGTGAAAATAAAGTGTTTAAAGATATTTTAAGTTATAAAATATAACTTTTAATATTTAAAGGATAATTTCATTAATAATTTAATCTTAATGACATTTATTTAACATTAATGATATTAAATTTATTTTATAATTATATTAAATAAATAGTTTTAAAATGGTTTTATTAATTTAAAATTATTTAAAAGGATATAAATGAATTAAAAATATTTTAAGTTATAATTAATGACCTTTTAATATTTGAATAAATAGAACATTAATACTTAAATATTAATGGTAATTATTTAAAAATGATTTTAAATGTTTAAAAATCATTTAAGGGTATTATTAATACTTTAAAAATATTTTTGAGTTATTATAAATAACTTTAATATTTTGGCAATAGAATTAGTTAATATTTAAATCATTTAATAATGATTTCAGTGTTTGAAAATTCATGATAAAGTATAACTGTGACATCCCCAATTTCAGGTACTTTTTACCTCAGTTCTGGTACATCATTTCTATAACTATTGCGGAAGATATAAACATAGATTATTTATACATTAATCTCTTACAACATAAATCCCAAGGTCTACAACCTTAACTTATTACATACCTTCAATATCTTAAAGGTTTACAATACTATTTTCGTCAGAAAATTTAATATATCTAACTGCATCATAATTTAATCTTACACTTTGCATTTGCCTCTGTCTTTATTCAAGCATTCATCTTAATCTGAAAATTTTATCATGATATAGCAAGGGTGAGCAACAAATTTACCCAGCAAGTTTTAAATACAATGAAGATATATCATGATTGAAAAGAATGAATAAGCTTTCAGGTTTTCAACAATATAATAATTGTGAAATAACATGAATCAAGTTTCAATAATTTCATGACTGAATCAATAATGTTTGAAGGTCAACAATGACCATAAATAATTTAATCGAACCTTATGGTAATGAAGTCGATCGACCTTTTCATACACGATGAACATATGCAACATGCACTAAGTGCGAATCAATAATCGCTTTTTTAGACATGAATAATCATCAATTATCATTCACTAACATACTTTGAAATATAACTCAAGTTTGAGTTAAGGAAACTTGCACGATTAGATTTGACTCATCTTTACGCTAGCTTTAAGTTAACTTCTTTTGGTAAGACCTATCATTAATAATAAGATTGGTCTTTCAATCAGCATATTCTACTTTGTATCATAATAAAATTATTTTATTAATAGATTATCTAACACTTAATCAAATATTAGATAACATCTTAACACATCAGTATTATTATCATTCTTTGATAATTCTTCAATCACTGTATCATATACATTATGATTTAACACTCTCATTATCATTTCATAGGTTATTCTTTAACATCTAATAAGTCAAATACTTATCCAAAGAACTTTGGATTCTAAATCTAGCAACAACAATCGCCAATCCAAAGAGATTAGATTCACTATTCATCAATCCAAAGAAGTCGGATTCTAAATCCTTCAATTTCAGTAAGCTTCTTTTCAATCCAGCAAGCTGAATTCATCAAATTTTCTAATCCAGCAAGCTGGATTCCATATCCTTTTCATGAAAAACACTAAATCACTTATTATTTTTCTATCCTTTGCCCAAACACATAATATAGTTCATTGAATATCAATTTCAACAAGTACATAGAAAAATATCATAAATCTCTTATTTTAATCTTCCGTCGAATATTATTAATTATGTAATAATATTTTACGCTAAGGTTATTAACCTTTTAATAACATTACATTCAAATACTACTAATAATATCTTAACCCAATATTATTAGTCATATAACAATAAGTTAAGTCATTAATCACATTAATAAACAATTGTTTTTAATTGTTTTCCTTTTGTTAATACACTTGTTTAAGCATTCTAAAATGACATAAACAATACAACACTTCACACCCGACCCAAAACTTCATCAAAAACCTGTATAAGCCATGCTCAAGGGTCTCAAGTCATAAATTGTACTTTTCATATTTTTGGACATCATATATTTAATTAAATCTATTTATCCATTTATCATCATTTAGATGAAAAATACTAAATTAGTTCCAAAAATATTTCTTTTCTGGGATTTGACAGAATATAGTTCCATATTGAACATATATTTTTCCTGGAATTTTTAAAATCCATTTACTATATTTAAATAGTCCATAATAGCCAAATATTCTCCGATTTTTAATAAATCGAGATTAACTCCAACAATTCTGAAATTTTTACAGTATGCTCCTGCAATACACATGTACTTCCAGTAAACATTTTGTACTTTTTGGACTTATACACAGAGAGTTATTAGGGTGGCTTCATAAAAATAGTCCTTCACCGTACAATCCTTAACTCTCAAACCGTATGGCCAAAACTTCTCAAATTTTTACACAACCTGCATATCTTTTGATATTAACACCCCAAATTTTTCTAGAATTTTTAAAGCACAAAACGTGGACAAAATAGCCCCCATTTCAGACTGGCCCAAAACAGTCTTATTTTCTTTTTCCAAAATCGGGACTGTTTTGGCTTAATCAGTCACTACACCATGAAAACTCAACATTTTTGAGTTCTACCACTTGGGTTAACTACTCAACACGTATATCTAGCACCTTTCTTTGACGGATCGTAAAAAGGAGTTATAGATTTAAAACGGTGGATTTTCAAAGTAAATAGAAATTTTTGATTTCAAAACTAGAAAAATTAATTTTCTTTTCCTTTTTGATTCCAACAAAATAAACACCCAATATGGGTAAATCCATACTTAAATCTATAAAAACACATATATTAGAGGGGTTTGAACTTTCAAATCAAAAATCCCCTTTCATCATATTACAAAAAAAAAAAAGAAGAAATTATACCTTTACTTTTCTTCTTCTTCTTCTTCTTCTTCTTCTTCTTCTTCATCTATGGAGGATCTATCTTTCTCCTACTTTCTCCCTCAAGGGGGCTGCCGCCCCTCCCCTCTTCTCCTTCCATGGCTTCGGCCACGTCTTTTCTCTCTCTATCTACCGATCTTCTTTCTTCCTCTTTCTCTTTCTTCTTTTCTTTTTCCTTCTTATCTTTCTTATCTCTTATCTCTTATCTCTTATCTCTTATCTCTTCTTATCCTTCCAACTCCTTATTTTATTTTAAATTGTTAATTTACTTAACAAATGACTAGATAGCCCCTCCTTAAGTGGATCAAAAATTGGGCCACTTATTAATTAAATTCTATTGGGCTTGAATTTTTATTATTTTGCTTACTAACAAAAATAAATTTGGGCTTCCACCAAAAATGTATTTGGGCCATTATAATACTTGTCCCACACATAATATATTGGGCTAGATTAACAATTTAATTGCCCTTAAATCACTTTATCCACAAGTCACATGCTTAATTAATTAATTGGACTTGTTTAAATAATATAACCTCCTTAGTCCATTAAATCTAATTCTTTTGGACTCTAAATAAATTATTGGGCTATGATATTATTATAGTCCATTACTCTTAATTCTATTTTACCCTAATTATTTAATTAGGGTTTTTATTTCTCACACTAGAAAATAAATTCCTTACTTGTGCCTTTTCTTGTCAAAAAATATCCCCCCATACTTGGATCAAATTTTTGGGATTTTTAAATTATTGATTGGGCCAACTCTTGGGCCACCATATTTAATCTCATTGGACTTTTAATAAATTTCTTTGGGCCATAACAAAATATTACATTTCCAACACTCTTATTATTACCATTCCCTAATTATTTAATTAGGGTTTTCATTTACTCCATTAAAACATAGATCCTTACTCATGCACATTTATTTCCTTAATCCAATTAGACTTGCTATAATTAGGTTATAAAATTAATTAACCGAGATGTATAAAATAAATCTCTTAAAACTAGTATATATTATAAATACTAATATTCTACTCATATTATAACCTCTTAAGTTATTTAATTCTTCATTTCTAATATATATTTAGGATTACATTAGTTTTTTTATTTGTTTATATAATAAACAAATATAAAACATCACATAATATTCATATTCACTTACTCACATAATCATTAAATAAATTGTGACATATTCCACAATTCTCTTAGATTAGACACTAGTATATAATTAAAATACTAGGACCACTAAATAACAATAACCATTTAGGTCATTTAATTCTCATACTTAATTTATATAACTTATTCAAGTTATACAATTTATATTGTATACTTAAATTTAATTTCCTCCTCCTCTCCATAAATTGTTTTCAAACAATTTATTTATATATTAAATATATAATTTAATATATTCAATCATTTATTCAAATATGAATTTAATTTACTAACTTCCTTGATACCAATATACACATTTACATATTGGATCTCCTCTCATATTTTTACTTTACATCATTTGGTATAATATTAAATATTATACCATTATCCATATAACATAATTTACTTCTCACACTAATTTTGACTTTTCTCCATAAAAAGTCAACTTTTAACTTTGACCAAAAGTCAACCTTTACACATTTTGTGTTTACTGTCCATTCAGACTAACTTGACGCTCCGGATGCAAATCCGAAAGTCAATTGCTTCAAAATTCTATCTCTAACTCAAATTTTGAGTTTTAAATTATTCCCTTCATATTGCTAATCGTATTAACTAACTACTTTATACTTATTCAATTCACATCAAATTTTACAGGTATCACAATACCTTATTCTTGATATTCATTCAAATACATATAAATTCATTTCTAGGGTTTTGAAATTTTGTAACCCATATTTTCTCTATCCTCATTCTAATAGAAAACCATATAGGTTTTACTTGAAATTTTTTAAATAAATCCTCAAATTCTCATCTAGGTTTTATTCTTTAACCTTTATTCTAATCATTCAAGATTTTATGAATTTTCGGGTTGTCACATTCACCCCTCTTCTTCTAAAATTTCGTCCCCAAATTAAAGCATACTAATCTCTCGCTTATTCTCTTGATCAAAACTAGGTTTACAACTTAACCTTTACAATTTCCTCATTTGAGGATTTCTCTTCTATCTTCAAATTTCACCATAACTACTCACTAGGAGTTTACATCTTCTAAACATTCATCAAAACTAAGTTGTCATAATAACCTTTATTCAATCATCTCAGATTATACTCGTACGCAACGAGTTCACACTATTTCATATTCATCATCACATACTACCATAACATTACTTTAAAGTGTTTAAAATTTTCATATCTGTCTGAGGGATCATAAAATCATGAACTTTGAGGTTTAGGGTATTTCTACCTGCTACCTCTTTCAATTAAGAAAGAAAGGTACTCTACCTCTGAAATATTTTATATTTGGTATGTTTACAATCACGAAGAAGGTAAACTACCGATGCGGGTACTTTAGAGGATCAGTCTGTTGTACCTTAGTAATCGGAACGACTATATTCATTCTTAGATTGGCGTATTTTATCCAATTAGTATATCCCCATTTTCAGGGTTGTTCACCTCGGACTTATCATAAGATTTCGCACCAAAATAATTTGGTTCTAAGATAAGCTTTCAAAGAATACTTTGAATTTCATAAACATTTGTTTAATCAATCAAATAGCTTAGACGCATATCAATATTTCAATTTCAATCCAAACATTTCGCCAAATTTAATTGGCACTAAACTTTTCTTTAAATTCTTAAAATCATTTTATGACGTCATGATACCGCATCGTATTTACAATCGTTTTGAGGATTTCGCCATTATGTAACTTTGTCATACTACATTATACTATAGTGAATGACGATCTTTAGATCACATCCGACACTAAGTAATTTCTCGCATTGATAACTCCATCATTTTTATCATCTAACACCAAAGTTACATGATGCATTAATGATATAAAAATACATTTTGATAATTCAAATCATTTTCGTCTAAATTCAATCAATTAGCATAGATTCTTCTTTAAATCGCTTCAAAAAACTTTTAAAAAATCATATGTTTGGTGTCATCAAGCCACAACAAGTAACGATGTGTTAGTGGCCCAAGTCCACACCTACACACTTGTCACCATGTGTTGAGGATAACAAAATTCATTTTAAAAGCACATCGATTGTGTAATTTAGCTTGATGTCAAAAACATCAAAGTCTAGCATAGCTAGAAGATTTGGAATACCTATGCTTCCATCATCAACTTCCCTTCTCTACTGATCCATTTCTTAATAGTTTTATCTATTTCTATCATCCTCAATTCTCCATTCACAACTTTCCCATACCTAGTTCATCAAACTTACCACACATTATGAGTTCAAGAACTTTCCACAATCATATAAGTTTAAGAACTTGTCCTAGTCGGACCTTTTCAAGTCCATTCGTTGAGGGGTTCAAAATATATCATATGATTATGAGTCATGAACTTACCATAAGTATGAGTTTTAAGAACTCGCAACTAATCCTTATATTCTCTACCTATTCGTTATACACATGAGAAAAGAATCACCTTATCAACATGCATATAACAAATAGCACGGCATCAGGTTCCAATGATTATCAATATAAGAAACCAAGTGGTTGTCAAACCAAACTCGACCATTAATCAATATAGGTAGCTAAGCGGATAATTCCTTGCCCATACAAAGAATTGGTCAACCTAACCACTATATCGACCAGGAAGCTAAGTGATTCTAAAACCAAGTACAAATTCCCTACCATATAAGGAATCATACAACTCAAATTTCCGATATGAGTCCTCAATTGAAATCCTTCATCATTCTTACTTTCTCTTTTCTTAATACGAATTTTCTTTAATTCGCATCTTAACATTTACCACTCTTTTCTGAGTTTACATTGTACCATTTCATAGTACCTTCTCTTTATAGCGTCAAGCTATATCATTCCAATCACTTAACATATCATATGTTATTCAATGATTTAATCTGATCACGTCGTGATCTTATTTCATAATCATTTCTCCTTATACTTATGATCGTTTTATTTTACGATCTTCTTATTCTTCTCTTTAATCATATTATATTATGATTTTATTAACATTTCTTATCTTATAGACATTGTCTATTTATTATCACTTTTTAGCTTTATTACATGAGTCAGGTAACTCCGGATTCTTATCTTTATATCTCTTCAAGATTCTTCTTTGAATCTTAATTATCTTTCTCTTTACTTTAATGATGAATTTTCTAAATTCATCTCTTATCACTTAAACTCGATTTGAGTTTATTCCTTATCACCATCTCCGTGATATAGCCTAAGGTACACCTACCTAAGGTTTATAACCTACGGCTTTGATACCAACTGTGACATCCCCAAATCCGGGTCCCAAGAACTTTTTGGTACGCTACGATACTTCATCATCATACATATTCTATCATCTATCGCGAACATATAAACATATATTGTTTATTTTACATAATTCTATAACATTTTCCCAAGGTTTATTAACCTTAACTTAATACATACCTTCAATATCTTAAAGATTTACAATGCTATTTTCGTCAGAAAATTTAATAGATCTAACTACAACATAATTTAATCTTGCACTTTGACTTTGCTTCAGTCTTTATTTGAGCTTTCATTTAAATCTGAAAATTTTATCATGATATAGCAAGGGTGAGCAACAAATTTGCCCAGCAAGTTTTAAATACAATGAAGATATATCATGATTGAAAAGAATGAATAAGCTTTCAAGTTTTAAACAATATAATAATTGTGAAATAACATGAATCAAGTTTCAATAATTTCATGACTGAATCAATAATGTTTGAAGGTCAACAATGACCATAAACAATTTAACTGAACCTTATGGTAATGATGGTGATCAGCCTTTCATACCTGATGAACATATGCAACATGCACTAAGTGCGAATCAATAATTAGTTTAGACATGAATAATCATCAATAATCATTCACTAACATACTTTGAAATATAACTCGAGTTTGAGTTAAGGAAACTTGCCTGATTCATTGATTACTTCCACTGCTACGCAGTTTAAGTTAACTTCTTTTGGTAAGACCTATCATTAATAATAAGATTGGTCTTTCAATCAGCATATTCTACTTTGTATCATAATACAATTACTTTATTAATAGATTATCTAACACTTAATCAAATATTAGATAACATCTTAACACATCAGTATTATTATCATTCTTTGATAATTCTTCAATCAACGATTCATATACATTATGATTTAACACTCTCATTATCATTTCATAGGTTATTCTTTAACATCTAATAAGTCAAATACTTATCCAGCAACCTGGATTCTAAATCTAGCAACAACACTGCCAATCCAGCAGACTAGATTCCAAATCCAAAGACCTAAATCCATCAAATTAATCGGATTCCAAATCTAAGTCTAGATTGCAATCCAAATCCTTTCAATTCCAAAGAAGTCGGATTCTAAATCCTTCAATTCAAGAAAAATCCAAAGAAGTCAATTCATCAAATTTTCTAATCCAAAGAAAGTCGGATTCCATATCCTTTTCATGAAAAACACTAAATCACTTATTATTTTCTATCCTTTGCCCAAACACATAATATAGTTCATTGAATATCAATTTCAACAATTACATTGAAAAATATCATAAATCTCTTATTTTAATCATCCGTTGAATATTATTAATTATGTAATAATATTTTACGCTAAGGTTATTAACCTTTTAATAAAATTACATTCAAATACCACTAATAATATCTTAATCCAATATTACTAGTCATATAACAATAAGTTAAGTCATTAATCACATTAATAAACAATTGTTTTTAATTGTTTTCCTTTTATTAATACACTTGTTTAAGCATTCTAAAATGCCATAAACATCACAACACTTTACACCCGACCCAAAACTTCATCAAAAACCCCATATAAGCCATGCTCAAGGGTCTCAAGTCATAAATCGTACTTTTCATATTTTTGGACATCATATATTTAATTAAATCTATTTATCCATTTATCATCATTTAGATGAAAAATACCAAATCAGTTCCAAAAATATTTCTTTTCTGGGATTTGATAGAATATAGTTCCATATTGAACATATATTTTTCCCGAAATTTTAAAATCCATTTACTATATTTAAATAGTCCATAATAGCCAAATATTCTCCGATTTTTCATAAATCGAGATTAACTCAACAATTTTGAAATTTTTACAGTATGCTCTCTGCTATATACATGTACTTCCAAAAAATATTTTGTAATTTTTGGACTTATACACAGAGAGTTATTCGGTGGATTCATAAAATAGTCATTCACCGTAAAATCCATAACTCTCAAACCGTATGGCCAAAATTCTCAAATTTTTACACAACCTGCATATCTTCTGATATTAACACCCCAAATTTTTCAGAAATTTTTAAAGCACAAAAAAGGACAAAATAGCCCTGTTTCAGACTGCCCCAAAACAGTCTTATTTTCTTTTCCAAAATCGGAATGCTTTTGGCTTAATCACACTACACCATGAAAACTCAACATTTTTGAGTTCTACCACTTTTAACTAGTAAACACGTATATCTAGCACCCTCTTTAACGGATCGTAAAAAGGAGTTATAGATTTAAAACGGTGGATTTTCAAAGTAAATAGAAATTTTTGATTTCAAAACTAGAAAAATTATTTTTCTTTTCTTTTTGATTCCAACAAAATAAACACCCAATATGGGTAAATCCATACTTGAATCCATGAAAAACATATAGATTATAGTGGTTTGCACTTCCAAATCAAAAACCCCTTTCATCAAATTACAAAAATAAATTAGAGGAATTTATACCTTTAATTTCTTCTTCTTCTTCTTCTTCTTCTTCTTCTTCTTCATGGAGGATCTATCTTTCTCCTCCTTTCTCCCTCAAGAGGGCCGCCGCTCCCCTCTTCTCCTCCATGGCTTTCACCCACTTCTTTTCTCTCTCTCTCTCTTTTCTTTTTTCTTCTTTTTTCTTTCTTTCTTTCTTTTTCCTTTCCTTCTTTCTCTTTTCTCTTATCTCTTATCTCTTTTCTCTTCTTATCTTCCAACTCCTTATTTTATTTTAAATTGTTAATTTACTTAACAAATGACTAGATAGCCCTCCTTAAGTGGATCAAAATTTGGGCCACTTATTAATAAAATTCTATTGGGCTTAAAATTTTATTATTTTGTTTACTAACAAAAAAATAAATTTGGGCTTCCACCAAAAAATGTAATTGGGCCATTATAATACTTGTCCCACACATAATATATTGGGCTAGATTAAATAATTTAATTGCCCTTAAATCACTTTATCCACAAGTCACATGCTTAATTAATTAATTGGACTTGTTTAAATAATATAACCTCCTTAGTCCATTAAATCTAATTCTTTTGGACTCTAAATAAATTATTGGGCTATGATATTATTATAGTCCATTACTTTTAATATTACTATTTTACCCTAATTATTTAATTAGGGTTTTATTCCTCACACTAGAAAATAAATTCCTTACTTATGCCTTTTCTTGTCCAAAAATATCCCCCATACTTGGATCAAATTTTTGGATTTTTAAATTATTGATTGGGCCAACTCTTGGGCCACCATATTTAATCTCTTTGGACTTTTAATTAATTTCTTTGGGCCATAACAAAATATCACATTTCCAACACTCTTATTATTATCATTCCCTAATTATTTAATTAGGGTTTTCATTTACTCATTTAAAACATAGATCCTTACTCATGCACATTTATTTCCTTAACCCAATTAGACTTGCTATAATTAGGTTATAAAATTAATTAATTGAGATGTATAAAAATAAATCTCTTAAAATTAATATATATTATAAATACTAGTATTCTAATCTTATAACCCTTAAGTTATTCAATTCTTCATTCCTAATATATATTTAGGATTACACTAGTTTCTTTTATTTGTTTATATAATAAACAAATATAAACCATCACATAATATTCATATTCACTTACTCACATAATCATTAAATAAATTGTGACATGTTCCACAATTCTCTTAGATTAGGACAGTAGTATATAATTAAAATACTAGGACCACTAAATAACAATAACCATTTAGGTCATTTAATTCTCATACTTAATTTATATAACTTATTCAAGTTATACAATTTATATTGTATAATTAAATTTAATTTCCTCCTCCTCTCCATAAATTGTTTTCAAACAATTTATTTATATATTAAATATATAATTTAATATATTCAATCATTTATTCAAATATGAATTTAATTTACTAACTTCCTTGATACCAATATACCTATTTATATATTGGATCTCCTCTCATATTTTTACTTTACATCATTTAGTATAATATTAAATATTATACCATTATCCATATAACATAATTCACTTCTCACACTAATTTTGACTTTTCTCCATAAAAAGTCAATTTTTAACTTTGACCAAAAGTCAACCTTTACACATTTTGTGTTTACTCTCCATTCAGACTAAACTTGACGCTCCGGATGCAACCGAGCAGTCCGTGCTTCAAAATTCTATCTCTAACTCAAATTTTGAGTTTTAAATTATTCCCTTCATATTGCTAATCGTATTAACTAACGACTTTATACTTATTCAATTCACATCAAATTTTACAGGTATCACAATACCTTATTCTTGATATTCATTCAAATACATATAAATTCATTTCTATGGTTTTGAAATTTTGTAACCCATATTTTCTCTATTCTCATTCGAATAGCAAACCATATAGGTTTTACTTGAAATTTTTTAAATAAATCTTCAAATTCTCATCTAGGTTTTATTCTTTAATCTTTATTCTAATCATTCAAGATTTTATGAATTTTTGGGTTGTCACAATCTAAACGAATATTAAACTACACGATAGAGTCTTAGACTTGATATTTACCCAATAAAGCCGTCGGTACACCGAAATATTTCAGAAATTGATCTGGACTTAGATAAATTGACTAGACATGTGTCTGTTTATGACCCAATGACTGTTAAAACATATGTGACAATGTGATTAGGTTATGTGTTGACAGTAATTAGCAGTACTATATGATATGATATATTATTCTAATTGAACGAATGATCTTATTACTGATAGGTCGTTGTATAAAAGATTAATCTAAGTCGCGTTATTGGCAGCATCTCAGGCAAGTATCTAAACCTTATACACTACTTTTATTTCGTGTAAACAGGTATATCATATTATGCAAGTATCCTACTTTTGCATTTACTTTATGCAATGGACATGAGTAAGAAAGTTTCAGAATTATATTATTATTGTGCCAGATTATTAACTCTATTATTATTGATTATGTATCAAATCTTTGTATTCATACAAGTTCTTACATTATCCGATCATTGTATTATTGTATAATTCAGATATTTATTCTGTTCGTTAATTCGTATATAGGGTTAGACAAGTGTCCCCACTTGGATAACCATATGTTGATACATACTTATTGATTTCAAGTATGTATACGTTGACTTAAAAGCCGTCTAAGCTATTTGATTCAGCTAGACATAAAAATATTGTTGAACAAGATAGAACGTTATTGTATCCAACCAGATTGTTTTGGTTTGGATTCTCGACTAAGTATGAACATCCCGAATATGGAAAAACTTTTGTGCACCTAAGGTGGATAGAGTGAACAATAATATCGTTCTTGCACGTAGTATTGATCAATACAGGGCACATTGGGATGATCACCCTCGTGCCCGTAAGTTATGACGGTTTACAGATGAAGTTCTGTTTAACCTTTTTGAAAATAGAAAACAATGTTCATAGTATGTTGACAGATCTCCAGCTATAGTCTGTACGTAGTTTCAAAAATTTCATATTAAAATGATATGTTGTTATTATTGGTTCAACTTACTTCACAACTGTTGATTCGTTATAGAAGTGTCTTTCAAAGAAAACATTTAATTCTTTCAAATTAATATATATTGTTATTTACTACTTGTGGGCAAATTAAATGCTCATTTTGCTTTAAATTTAAATGTTTTCGATTAAGTATGATCAACTTTGAAGGCTCGAAAAGAAACAAGGGAAAGGAAAAGTCATGCGAATGAGATTTATAATATGTTGTGTAATAGTTATAGTTTATTAAGACAATGATACTTATTATCTATGATGTAATGAATGTTTAAAGGTCTAAATACACGAGAGTAAACTTTGATGCATATGTAAATTAAGTTTGAACTTTATATTATTGTTATTATTATTAGTATTATTCACTTATAGAAATGGTATCGTGAAGCAGGAGTTCGGGTTTCAAGTACCTTGGATTTTAGGCGCGTCAAGTTGGTATCAAAGCTTTAGGGTTATAAACCTTAGGTGGGATAAGACCTTAGGCTATAACCTTAGAACAGAGGGAAACGTTGAAAATACAGATAACTCATATAGAGTTTAAAAGAAGATGAATTGAATAAATTCATCATTGAACAAAATAAAAGATAACTCTTATAAAACTATTGTTTGCTGTGTGTATATACTATTTACTTAGAAAAGATAAGTTGTGTGTAGATGTCAGGTGGAAAAGAATTAGGATACTCTCTGATCGTAAAGAAGGAGCTGATATCAAAGCCAAAAGCTGAAATAGAGGCTCATAGTTCGCACAACCTTGATGAGGTGGTGGTATTGGAAAAAGCGTAATACGGATCCGAAAATGGTGGAACCGATGATAGTGATTCGTACACTAAAGTTGAGCCGATCAAGCATCAACGAAAGTACAAAATCAAGAACAAGGTTTCTTCTCTAGAAAAGTCAGGGAAATAGAAAAGCTACTAAATAACCAATTGCGAAAGGCGTTAATAGAAACTATGGAAGAACAAGATAAGCTTAAAATCCAAATTGATCAAATGGGAGCCCCAATTAACAAATCGTGTGCAGCTCCGAGCAAGAAAGGGAAAAGAAAAAGGAAAGACCGTGACTTAGGAAATTAGTAGGATTAGTATTTAATTATGTATGTTTGATAATGTACGGGTGTAATGTAATATTCTCAAACTTTTGTGTAAGTTATTACAGTAATTCATGACTTTTGTGGTCACAAAGGGATAACAATATGTGTTATGTTATGTAAAGTACTTTGAATTGATGAATACGAATCAATGTTTCATTGAGGGAATAAGTTTTGTATAAAACTTTGTGTTACATGTTAAACTTCTACAATAAGGTTTAGAATGTAAGTTAAATTTATGATTTTATGTAATCAGATAATGCCGCCAAGACGTCAAACACGAAATCAAAGGGCAGAGAAATCTGTCAACAACGCTGAGGGACAACAGCAAGACGCAATGCAAAACTTTGCGAACATGGTAGCTCAGGCTATGCAGCAGGGAACCAACCAGACAATCGCTTGGCAAACTTCAAAGACTTCAAGGCGGTAGGACCACCAAAATTCAAGGGAACAACTGACCCTATAGAAGCCCAGACATGGGTTAACGAGATAGAAAAGGCGTTCGTAGTTGCTAGGGTAGATGAGGGGAAAAATACCTCTTTTGCCACCTATATGATGAAAGGAGAGGCAAACTTTTGGTGGGAAGCAAATCAAGCGAGGGCAGGAGAGGGAGTAGTTACTTGGGCTAGTTTTAAGACTTTGTTTTTCGAAAACTACCTCTCAGCTAGCATGCAGGCTAGGATGGAGGTAAAATTTCTGGAGTTGAAGTAGGATAACATGACTGTTGCGGAGTATGCCACAAATTTTAATGAGTTGGCTAGGTTCGCTCCGCATCAAGTTGATACGGAGGCTAGGAAGGCAAGAAGGTTCGAGCTGGGATTTAAACCCTGGCTCTACAACAAGGTGGCAGTGTTGCAGATCAATACTTTTGCAGCACTCATGGAAAAGGCTATCATAGCTGAGGATGAGAGTGAGGCCATAAGCCTTTACAACAAGGATAAGAGGAACAAAAGCAAGACTGTAAGAGTTGTGCAGGTAGAAACTAATAGTGAGAATAGGGGTGAGAAAAGAAAGGGGAATTATTTTGGGAATGTTCAGGTTAAACAGGAAGGTGTGAAGAAGTAGATAGTTCAGTGTGGGAAATGTGGGAAGAATCACTCTGGTGAGTGTCTGAAGGGTAAGTTTGTATGTTACAATAGTGGCAAGGGCTGAGGGTCATATCTCTCCCAACCGCCCCCAACCCAAGGATGAACAATGGGTGTTTTCTATATGGATCGACTGAACATAAGGTGAGGGATTGTCCAAAGAGGAAAATGGAGGCAGGGAGTGTAACCACGGGAAAGGAAGCGGGACTATGGCAATCACAAGACCGACTTCAACCAACAAACCAACCGCACTTGAGTCTTCAATATGACGGTCCGAGATACCGTGGCGGTTTGGGAATGGAACTCCGTATTATTATTCGAATAACAGATATTACGATATATATGATTTTCCTTTATATAACAAATTATTTTATAAATAAAATATTGAGGGAGGAATTTGAGTTCTTTTAGAAATAAAATTTCCGTTTAATCAGAAAGATAAGCTTTATATGAATCGTTAAAGATTTGTTCGATCAATTATGATCGAGATCTATTGGCAATGATTGCGTAGGCTATGTACCCTTGTATGTATGAGTTTTAAAACGATGATTCCGGGGATGGAATCCTTATAAGGGAGGGTGAATGTAATAACCCGATATTTCCTATTTAAATAAATAAGAAATTTTGCATATAATTTTTTTTTTATTTTAAAGATGGGAATATTTGACAAGTAATGTGTATGTATATATGTAATAAATAAAATTTCTTCATGAATAATTTCAAATAATTTTATTTTAGAATTTATTGATCATTATAAAGTATATACTTATAATAAT
Source organism: Panax ginseng (assembly GCA_020205605.1). Classification (NCBI taxonomy): domain Eukaryota; kingdom Viridiplantae; phylum Streptophyta; class Magnoliopsida; order Apiales; family Araliaceae; genus Panax; species Panax ginseng. The sequence continues at coordinate 43,544,010 of CM035141.1, forward strand.
TAATTTTATAGTAGAAATGTCTTTATTATTTATTTTCTATGAAAATGTGATTTTATATTATTTAGATAATATATGAAATGATTATTGGAATTATTATAATCACTATTTTATTATATGAATTTTAGCTCAGATTATTAAGTTAATTATTTGAACTTAATTAATAATGTTAGATATTGAAAATAAATCAGATATGGAATCCAAATCCTAAATTTGGGTATTGATCAAGGGATGAGAAAGATAATATAATATTAATTATATTTTTGATTTTTCAATGCTATAAATATGTACTGTATATCTGTAGTCTGATAATGGTAGGCCAAATATGGTAAATTGTGGCATAACCCTCATATCGTGTTATTAAACTCTAATTGTTAAACTCGGTTATGAGTTCGAGACGGTGTAGTACTTGTGTTATATGAATTTTTTATGTGTATATATAATTTCGTAATTAGGAGAAACCCTAATTATTATTTGAAAACCCTAATTTGCTAAAATTAGAAACCCTAATTACTGTTTTAGTAAATTATAATGATAATTAAGAAACCCTAATTGTTAATTTGGGAACCCAAATGATGTTAAGGAACCCTAATTTTCTAGTAAAAACTCTAATTTCTATTAAAAACCTAATTAATTAGTGTATTTAAAATTAAAATTTTATTGTACTTTAATTTTTAATTGTCCAAACCCTAGTAATTAATTGAGAAACTTTAAGATATAAAATCTAGTGATTAAACCCTAGGTTTAATAACCTTGGACAAGAATACCCTTGAAATTAAAAATAATTACCAAAATACCCTTTTGTCCCATATGTTGAATTATTGCTAGCCAAATCTTTGCAAGATCTGGCCAGCCACCCTACCCTATCAACCTAGCAGCTACAAGACCAGCATATCAGATTCAATTCACCAGCCAAGTTTATTGCATCAATTTAATTGCATATATTAAGAGAGAGAAAATGCATTATTACCTTATTTATGCAACAAACATTTAGCCATACTCTCTCAAGACCAAACCCACGAAATTTCCTTGCTAGATCAGTCCCCAATCAAGCCCCACAAACACTAACCTCAAATCAGAAGCAAGAAATCAAGAATCAAGGTGCAAAAAGGTATAAAAGAACCCTACTTAAAAATTCTATGATTTGATGTTAGATCTTATAATTGATTGTTAAAATATGTTGTATGGGGTGTTAATCAATGATCTGGGTCGCTAGAGTTAAACCCGTAACATCTAGAGGCTCATATTTGATGATTTTCGAAATATGGAATTTTTGAAAATAAGGGTCTGACAGTGAATGTCAGATCCCATAGATCTCTATCTGTTATGGTTTTTTATGTTTTAAAGGTTTGTACTTGTACTGTCAGGAGATCTTGAATCTGGAACTTGAAGCAGGTTCATATCTATTGTATATTAAAAGATATTCGTGGTCAAAGTGAGTTGACCGATCAGAAATTCTGAGTTTCTGGGCAACCTAGAAACCCAGAATTTCTTATAGTGATTTTTAGAGCTTCTGTTCTTGCTGATCCGTTATATTATGGTCATGTTCTTGTTATAGACTTGTAGTTTGACATGACTACTACATCTTAAAACTCATAGAACAACCAGATCGGTTACATGATCAACGATATGGGTTGTCAAACTAGGGTTGACCACCAGCCTTGTGAGTTTTTGGGAAAAACCCAGATTCATGAAGAACAACTTCTCTAGCATAGTTGGACCAGATTATATCTTCTTGTTGTGTTGTTTTTTTAGTGATGTTTTGTAATAGATCTATTTAGTTACATGTGGTATATAACCTGGAACTTTTAGATCACAAAAATGATGCACGATCATCATGTAGTGGGAGCTCAAAAGTGAACAGTCGAAATGTTCTTCATTTCTGGGCAAACCCAGAAATGAAGAACAGCTCTGACAGTGTTTTGGTTAGATTAGATCTTGCATTTGATGCATGTTATGACCATGATTGTTGTTGTATATTGTAGTATTACATTAGTTCTACATACTGTGATCATTAGATAGTCCATTAACACCACGATCAGATCAGAAATCGTAGTCAAAGTACCCCACTCGTATAATGCATACGCATCATACGATTACAACTTTCTTTCCTTAACTCTTAATAAACCTAACGTTCCAAAATTAAGTCCGCATGCGAAATATTGTGTTTTTCATACTTAGATTATTATTACATAATCCATCTCATCTCGATATTATAACGTTACGTATTTCTCGAAAGTTCAAAAATAATTCCCGAGCGTTAAACAGTGAATAGTGTTTTTCGTAAACTTTCTCAGAAAACTTTTATTTTCGTATTGGAAATTCAAACACTTTAATTCATTCACGAGGATCAAATACTACGATGTTCTGACGTTTCTAGGTTATAAAACGATATACATCTTATTAACACATATAATGACAAATAAGATTATTTTATTCATTATTTAATTCTTTCAAATATTTTACAAATGATCCGAATTTCTTGGTCGTTACAGGGACAACTGTGACATATCCACCACTAGATTCACCACCCGCAGAGGGTGGTTCGGCTGAGCATTAGGGGAGTTTTCTTTACCCCTTACCTTCATTCAATGGGGCATTGAATATTATAAGTTTTGGGGTATTGGGCTAGTAGTATAGTTGCATGTAGTATTGGCTTGCATGTAGTTTTGGCATGATTAGTTTAAATTTTGCATGAAGTTGCATGTAGTATTGGCATTATTAGTTTAAATTTTGCATGTTCATGTTTAGTTTATTTGTTTATGTGTTAGAATTTTTTTTTTTAGTTTGCATGTCTCACAATTCTTGTTGTATGGAAATTTTTGTCTAGCCGATAATGATAGTGAATTTTGAAAGATTTTTGAGTATGTTGGATAACATGAACCTAGCTATAATGTTTTACACGATGAAATTCATGTTGCTGTTTAAATGCTTTCGGTTTGCACGAATGTGTTCACAATCACTTGAAGGTATAAGAAGTATGTGTTGCATTGCTCGATAGAAAATGTAGTGTCAAAAAGAGAAATATGTGGAACATGGATGTAGACATGCAAAACATTGACATTCAAACTTTGGGAAAACATGGGTATGCTATGTATAAAAATAAAAAAAAAATCAAATAACAATAACGTGGCTAGTCTTATTTCAGGGCCCTGGCTACTTGAGTAAGTACGCCCGAGGGGATTGTCTCTACACCTAGCGCCCTAAGGTCTTTTATGGTCTGGGAGTCGTTGGTTGAAAGCTCGCTAAGGGATAGCAGTGTTGCCTAATGGAATAAGACATTGCACAGTCATGTGAAAAAAAAAATGAAAAGAAAGAAAGAAAAACAATAGCAATAAACACCGCGGGAAAGAGCGAAACTCGCCCTCGTGAGTAGTAATAAAGCAGTTAAGCCCATTGTTGAACCTCAGTTTGTTTTGATATGTTGGAATAGTCTTCGTTGCATATGTATACACGAGTCTTGATTTAAACTATAATTTTCTGTTTTGAGCAATTTAGCATGTGTATTCTTTGCTTAAATCAAGTTTTGGGTGAACACAACATACACACACAACATATCTATAGCATGTATGAATTATCTGAGTGTATGATATTATTCCTATGGTTCGGTTTGAATTTGTATTCTTGAATCTGGATAATTTGCTGAGACATTTTGGACTGAAATTCTGTTAGAGTTTGGAACAATGTGAGACGAGTTTGCATATTAAGTTAGTTGCATAGTAGTGCTTTTGCATTTTCATTGTTATTTAGCATGCATTGCTTGAGGGCAAGCAATAGTTTAAGTTTGGGGGTATTTGATAAGTGGGTTTTACACCTACTTATTGGATATTAATTCACGTGAACTATGTCCATCTCAAGTATATTTTAGTGTGTTTTTAGTTGCATTTCATGATATTTTGCATTGCATTTACTTAAAACTTCTTTGGTGTAAAAGTGCAGGATATGGCATAATTTGGTGATGTAAATGGCATGAGGTTGTTGGATGCATGGCATGAGGATCAAGTGGAGCAGGAGACTAAGCATGGATGGACAAAGGAATGAGCGATGAGAATGATCGATTCGTGGCAGAACTGAACTTAAAGTTTCTGAAGCCGTAATGGCTATACTGAAGACAAGACACGACGCCTGCGTGACCGACCACTGGTGGACGTACATGGCACATGCAAATCGCGTACTGTGAGAATTATTACTATAAGCGTGGCGTGCAAGCGCACGATATTCTTCTTCTTTGGTAAGTTTATTTTAATTTCTAATTTTAAGGGTTGTAATTAATAAAAAAACGATTTCTGACTGGTGTCAGACGCATCATTCATTAGTTTTTACGTATTTTTATATTGGTAACTAGGGTTTACACTCTGAGGGAGATTCCAACGTAGAACGAAGCCTAAACTCCAACTTTTTTAATTCTTCTTGGGATTTTCTATCATTGTGGATAATTATTAGTATTTTACTGGATTTATATGAGGATTTGAACGTTACTAGTGGATTATAATCAGCAATTGGGTTTGATCGTTTCTATCCTTCATCTTTCAATTGTTCGCTTATTAGCCATGTTTAGCTTTGATCCCATAATGGCTTTTGGTTCAGTCATGAACTAAACTCCATTATGGGATTCTAACGAATTTTAATATGTAGTTTAGTTAAATGCTTGAATGCTGGACTGTTTTACATATCATATGGGATTTCTATCATGGTTGTTTTGCATGTATGAATGCTTGATCACCATTCGTTGTTAGTACTTGTATGGAATTGACAATGAACATGCAAGTATGGATTGTAATCATGATAGCATACGTATATGGGGCTGTTTTGTATGGCTTATGTATTTCGTGAACCAGATAGACATATACTATTTCACCGTATGAGTTAGAATAAGGGCTTGTGCTTAAATTCAATATGGTTGCAATTTCACATAGACATATAGTGATTTTGGTTATATTGATGATTACATGGACTCTATCGCTTGTGGATGTTGTGTAACTAGATCATAGTACATTGAAAAATGGCTATGACTCTATTAGTGCTCTTGGCTACTTTCCTGTGATATGTGAAGAATTCTTGCATGATAGTGGTGATTAGATGAAGTATTAAATGAAGTTAGGATCCTATTACTTTCAGATTTGATTTATTACATTTTTATTCTTGTTTTAGTCGTTATTTGCAATTAGAGTAATTCACCAATTATATTCATTAGTTTGAGCATATAAATATAGTGATTTAATTGATGCATTGTGATTTGAATTAGACAACTTTCTCTGTGGAATCGATACTTTACTTACTCTATATTACTTGTTGACACATATATGCTTGCATTAGTTAGAGCTCTTTTGTTAGAACTGAAAAAGAGGCAACAAACACCTGAAGTTCTCCTGATAGAAAATGCTCCAGCTGAGGGGGAGCCATTAGTCCTGCAAATGGATGATCATGTTGAGGGGGAGCCTCATGATATCTCCTTGATAGAAGAAGCTGCTCCTATAGAAAATGAGGGAGAACCAGAGCAAGAACAAAATGAAGTCATTGAGATATTGGTATCCCCAAAAGAAGATAGTGAAGAAAAGGGAGAAAAAGATGATGATGACCTCGAGATCACAGGTGTGGGCCGTGATGGGTATAGGAGTTATCTCTACAATCAGATGTTCTCTTACCTACCCATGATCCCATATCATCAAGCCCAAATCCTAAACTCATGGAACCATATGTTTTGGAGCTTCAAAGAATATCAACCATCACTGTGCTAGCTTATGGATTTCCAGGCTCTTTCAAATTTGCCAAGAAGCTCATCACAAATGATCCCTCCTCAAGAATGGTGCATGCGATATTAACTATCCCAATCCTTTTCAGAGTAAACCATTATCCACTATCTTTTTCTAGCCAATTTTATGAATTTCCAAGCTGGTTGGAAGTGGTTCTAAATCCACCAAGTCAACTCCCAGCTACAGAATCCCAAAATTATGTAACTGATGAAGCAAATACACCAAACTTCATATTAATCCCAACGCCCATTATCTCCACGATTATTAACTCTACCCCTATCGAAGAGTCTTAAGCTCAAATCGTAGAGCCACCCTCTCCTGACACCCAAACATAGGCCCCTCCATCAGATATTCCCTCTTCATCCACAAATGAATACTTCAACCTTGATCTTGCCCTCTACTCCTTGCAAGATAAATTCAAGAAAACATCTCCTCCCTTAAACAATCCTCAACTCAGTGATCTACTCTCATAACTGCCCACTAAAGATGAGTTGAATGAAGTGTCCAAGAACATGATCAAGGATATCGATGCAAGTATGGAAGCTCACTTATAATTCATTCATCTCAGGCTGACAAACATGATCACTGCTATAAACAATCTCCCAGGCACCCATAATGCTGAGCTTACAAAGAAGTTGAGGGAGATCATTAAGGATATAATTAAAAGCATAAAGGATAGAGATGATATTCACTTCCGAATAGCCAACAATCAAAGAGAGGCTATTCTTGCATTATAGAAATCTCAAGAAGCCGAGAATAACCTCATGATGGAGAACATCATCAATTTGAAAACTGCAGTTAAAGAATTTCAAAAAGACTACGTAAACCAAGAACAGGAAACTGACACTGTTCTAGCCGTCCTCCGAAACAGAGAAGCTCGATCTGAAGCTCTGATCAAGGAAAGTCGAGAGGATATTGCTCAAACTCAAAGCCAACTCAACAAGCTTGTCCAAGGAGTGACTCGCCTATCTGATGACATTCGAACCCTTAATGCTGACATAAAGGGGGAGAATAAAGGGAAATGAGTTCAAGGAAGCCAGGGAAGAGGCAAAGGACAATTCCACACTCAAGCTTTAAGAAACCCTCCTACAAGGCAATTCCACCAACAGACTCCACGATCAAGCAATCAGACTTAACGATCTGATCTGCAGGAAGTTTTAATGGCTCAGCCAATAAGGAGTCAAGGGCCAGCTACTAGCTCACAAAATGTGACCACTACAGGCCTAAGAATGCCAATTGGAGATCCTGCATTCATGAATAGGCATGATCACAACCCAAGTATAAGCCTAAGTGAGCTGGAAGAGATAGCCAGAAGGGATGAAGCAAGCAGGAAAAGAAGGGCTGAGGAGTATGCCAATCCTCCACGCAAAAGACCAAAGAAATAGAGATAAGATGAAACTTTAAGTCTTATTGATGTAAAGCTTAACTGTAATATCTATTCCTCAAACATCAATAAATTAATGCTTATTCTCTAGAAATTTTAGCTGCTCACTGAAATACTAAGTCATGTTTACTTTCCTGCAAATGCATCTAGACACTAATAATCTTGACAACGAATCTCCTTGGTTATGTCAACATCAAATAGGGGGAGATTGTTGGGGGAGTGCATATTTTGATTTGATGTTTAAATACAAATGCTCATGATTATTGGTAAAGTCCTTCAAGGAATATGTGTATAAGGACTTAGTGGTAGATCCAATTTGTTAGGTTGATCTAAGCTCTAAATGAATATTTTTCTATAAATGAATGTATAGAAAAGAAGATCAAACTTGTTAGGTTGATCTTGAGATGTAATAGATAGGCTTCGAAGAGATCGTAGTGTATCAAGCTGATCAAGGTTACAGAAGTCAAGGAAGAAACGTAGAACTTCTAGGATTGTAGTGTGCCTGCCTTGAAGAAGCCTCTTCGAAAATCGTAGAGTGGTCTCAACGTTTACCGAGCCAACTCAGAGATCGTAGTGTGCTCTCGAAAATGTAGAGTTTATAACTCAAGCAAGCGAAGATCGTAGTGTGCAAGTGTTTAGGAAAAATCATAGTGCTCTTTGTTGATAGCATCATACCAAGCACCAAGGCGACAATAAACCACGACCTAAATCGTAGAGTATCAGCTACTTTATGTCAGAAGCATCAAGCCCCACGTTTTGTATGGAGACAACCTCCAACAAATGTGGAATGGGTTTTAAACATTGTAGTACTCACCAGTCCCAAAGGTATAAAAGATATCCTTAGTATGCAACAAAGAAACATATTGAAGAAGCTAAGGAAAGTACCATTGGTAAAAGGAAAAACACCTTTTCAGGTGTTAGGTGAGAAAGTAGTTTGCTGTGTCAGTGGGCCAGAATGTATTTCAGAAGATGTGCAGAAAAGTCTCCATCAAAGAATAGAAATGTCAAGCGCATTTAATGCCTCAACGGATGGATCCAACGGATAGTTTTCAAGATCACATATATGCAAAACATATGCTGATGAGAAAAAGAAGCAAGCATTGAACAAAAAGAACAAGAACACTCAACGCTCAACTCAACGATCTAAGAAAAAGAGAAAGCTTGCTCAGCTACTCAGTTCTTTCGAACAAGTGCTTAAATAACAACTAAGTAGAACCAATCAAGAACTCAACAACTACCAATCAACTGAAGAAATAGTTCCAAGTCAGAAGGACTTGAAGAGTTCTAAGTGAACTATGAAGAGCCAAGTCTGCTGGACTTGAAGAGTTCAAAAGTGAACTAAGAAGTTCCTAGACTGCTGGTCTAGAAGGAATCTGTGAGATTTAAAAATTGTAAAAGACATCCTTAGTGGATTTCCTACTCGAGGAGTAGAAGAGTGGAATAGGAGCTTTAAGTGCTCTGAACCACTTAAAATGACTATGTCTCTTATATTCTTGCTATAACTGCCATAACTGCAATAACTTCCTCACTCTCATAACCTCACCATATCTTAAGGGAGATTAAAACAAATATTAATTTTGCTGAGTTTTAATCACTATTAACTAACAAGTTTAAAATGAAAAGATTTTTAAATATCTATTCAACCCCCCCCCCCCCTCTAGATAACTATTGTGCCTCCGGGAACTAACAACATAGTTTCAAGATTTGATTTACAATAATCAAAAATTACATAACAAAATGTATTTATACCTTTGATTACCATGCTCTCCTTCTTCTTCTTCTTCATTATTTGATTATAGAGGTTTGATGTCTTACCAAAGACTCCCCTTTCTCTCCTCCATGGTTGCCGAAATTTGCCTCTCTTCTCCCCCCCCTCTCTCTCTCTATTTGGTTCATTTGATTAAAAATAAAATAAAAGGGATGAAAGAAAAACAAAATAAGATAGATTAGATATAGATATATTGCACTATCTCATTCCTTCTCCTTTTCTCTTCCGTAAGTCATCCGGCCATGTGGCCTTGCTCCCATCTATCTATCTCTTTCTTCATTACCAAAAGATTGCTTGGAAGTATTGCCAAAGTGCTGACTAAATAACAAAATGACACATGGAATAGTAGTTCACCAACTAAAGCAAACTATCATCACATTAATCTCCTTTTTTCTCCGTATCCCATATCCGGTCACTTGGCCTTATAATTCTCCAAATCTTTACTTTTCTTTTTATCTCTTATTTAGCATACTTAATTAAAATGCCCCCTCTCAATTGGGTTAAAGTTGGGCCACTCATTAATTCTTCTGGGCTTCTAAATTAAAAATGTTTGGGCTATAACAAATAACATATTCCAATATTCTTAATATTACCATTCCCTAATTATGTAATTAGGGTTTGCATTTCTTCAATTTCAACATAAATCCTTACTTGTGCACATTTATTTCCTTAACCCAATTAGACTTGCTATAATTAGGTTATAAAATTAATTTAGATGTATAAAATAAATCTCTTAATGTTAGTATATATATTTATATACTAATATTTTACCATATTATAACCTCTAAGGTTATTTAATTATCACATCTAATATATATATTAGGTTACATAACTTAATTCTTAACTCGCTTTTATATACAAAATAAATGTATTCACATTATATAATGTATATTTATTTAATCATATACATAATTCACATAATCATAACATATTTCACTTCTAACTCCAATTTTGACCTTTTTCTATAAAAGTCAACTATTGACTTTGACCAAAAGCCAACCCTTACACATTTTGTGTTAATTGTCCTTTCTGGCTAAACTTGACGTTCAGGACGCAACCGAGTAGTTCGTGCTTCAAAATTCTATCTCTAACTCAAATTTTGAGTTTTAAATTACTCCCTTCTTATTTCTAATCGTATTAACTAACGACTTTATACTTATTTAAATTCTTATTTGCCAGTCAAAAAGCCAACGTTCAAGCTACGTTAATTACTAACATAGTTTTATCTTGATCCTTATATCATTAACTTAATTCATCATTCCTTTTTGCTAAAACATATATATAACCTTACTAAGTATATATATTTTAATACATATACTCATCTTCATTTAACCTCGTAGCATCTCATCATGTGAAATCTTATTTCCTTAATAAAATTTCCATATGTGCTTATATAACATTTCTTAGATTATTTAGTTCACATCGAATTTACAGGTATCGTAATACCTTATTCTTGATATTCCTTCAAGTATATATTAATTCATTTCTAGGTTTTTAAAATTGTGTAACCCATATTTTGTATATTCTGATTTGAATAGAAAACCATATAGGTTTTACTTGAAAATTTTAAATAAATCCTCAAATTCTCAAATAGGTTTTATTCTTTAACCTTTACTCTAATCATTCCAGATTTTATGAATTTTTGGGTTATTACATAAGCCTCCCTAGCGATTAATGACTTTCTAAATAATATAGATTTCAACATTAATCATAAAAGAAATTTTGAGTAAATAGTTACCGTACAATTCAATCCTTCCACCATACAATGTCCTAATTAAATATAAGACATGGAATTACTGTCAAGTCTTATTTTATTTAATTATATGTATTTCGATTCTTAAATGCACAACTCCAAATAATGTAAATTAGAAACTCCTTTCTAATTTTATTTTGTCTTGGCTAAGGACTACTAGGTTGTCATTTATCGAATCACATAGGACATTTCTCTTCTTTTACTAAAAGCAGTAGATTCTTTATTGATCATTCAGTATTTCCATATATAACTTATTATACCTAAGCATACCCTTTGATATACCCTAAGGGTCATAAGGAATAAGTCAAAGTATAATTCATTATACACGAGATACTATGATGATCTCAAGTCTAAGGATCACTTGTACTACTATCACTTCAGGATTTCCTATTGACATTTAAGTAAAACTCCATTAGGTATTCCTTAGCGAGTCACGTTCAGTGAACTTATTCTCCAATAAGCACCTACATACTTGCTTTAGTGTCTCCACACAAATTATCATGAGATCAATCATCCTCGTCCAATGAGCAAGTAACGTATGTACCAATCTATCCAGATTCACTAATCCTGTTTTTAGTAATCCATCGATTGGGAACATTTTAGTTTTTAAGTTATCTAAGAACTTAGATCTCATTAGCATGATTTCATTATGATTTTAAAAGCATTACTTAAAACTATGAGTTTATCACATACTATTAAAACAACTCCTTGTAAATAAAGTAAAGCATTTAGTAAATGAATACTTTTATTAATAAATGAATAAGATTGTTAAAAAGTATATGCTTTATCATCAACATGAATTGCTTGTGTGCATACTATTTTCAATCTCCCACTTGCACTAAAGCCAATCATCATGGTATCTCATACCCTTATTCTCTAAGTGACGATCATCTTGATGTTGGATAAACTTCAATAAATGGATATGTAATGTTGTTCTTGAGAGTCCACTATCTCTATAGTAATTTCCAATCTTTCAATGATTCTTCTAATCAAATGAAACTGTCGCAACACATGTTTAGATCCAAGATAAGACTTAAGAACTATTCTTAGTGTGACGCCCCCAAAATAGGTATACATAACCCATTCTGAGTCGCCAAATACATGGTAAAGAATACAAATACAAACTTAATTATACAACATGAGCTAAATGTTTTAACACGAATATTATCTTCTAGACAATATCCAAACTCAAATGGAGTCCTCATTACAATTATTATCACACTATTTTATAAAATAGTGAGGACTACCACAACCACCATCTCAGACCATCACTCCATTTCCCGACTAGTCCCAACTACGTTCTCATTTCCTGAAAAGAACAATGAAAGCAAAAGGGTGAGCTCAACTAGCCCAGTAAGAAATATTATGACTAAGATAATGCAGAACAAATTATCGTTAGCCTTTAACAGTGTTAAACTGATAGAATACAATAAATAACAAGTTTAACTGTAGCGGAACAAGCAATCTATTAGAAGAGTCAAGTAGAGAATGCTATATACTATTTTCTTTGATTTAAAAGTTTATTATCAATTTTATCGCTGAGACTCAGCTCAATAAATATTCCACGTCACTGAATTATTAATGCACTATGGGCCAAGGATATTCATTACTATCATATCCACGAATTATCCATACACTATGGGCCAAGGATATTCGTGTTATCACCAATGGTCATGATCATGCCAACAACTATCCATCAATGCACTACAGGCCAATGATGACTTTTATCACATCATTTGTAACATTACAGATCATGATTATACCGATACATAGTCATAATCATACCAATCAACAATCCATCTATGAACTACGGGCCAAATATGACTTTCCTCACAATATAAACATGAGGATGATGATAATGATATAAGAATTCAATTAAATGAGAGCAAGGATAAATTTTAAATATTTAAAATTCAATTTATCCAAAAATCAATAATGTCCAAATTATCAACATGATACTGCTTTGTGGAGTAAAATTCAAGAATAATATTGTATCAAAAAATGATTTGGACAGAAAAGAAATCAATTTTTGTCATTAATAGTACCTGAGTAAATATTATCGTGTGAATAGTACTTCATGAATAGTACCTTGTGAATAGTACCCCAACATGAAAAGATTAAAAATTATCAACAATATTTAGAATGATATTTTCGTGAAAAGATACTAGATAAAGCACAAATTTCAGGGATATTCTACTAATTTCACGGAGTATAGAAGCAATACTTTAACAAAATGAGTGTAGAATTCGGAATCTGAAACGAAATAATATTACTTCCATACTAAAGAGTATGGAAGAAAATATTATTTCTTACGAATATTGAAAAAAAATAATATCCCTTACTGTGACGCCCCCAAATCTGGGTACTTTCAATCCACAGATATGGTGCTACACGGTACTGTTACGCCCCCAAATCCAGGTACTTTTAGCCGCATACTGGGGAACAGTCATGTCCCCTTGTTTAAGTTCTAGAAACTTAATCTCCATCCTCCCTTGAATGCTTGTAGGGAAATAGTTCTCGAAGAAAACCTTCTTAAACTGTTCCCACGTAACAACATCAGTTCTAGCCCCACCCTGGTAAGCCTCCCACCAGAAGTTGGCTTCCCCATTCATTATGTAGGTCACAAAAGAAGTCTTTTGCGCCTCTGCTATGTTTGTAATAACAAATGCCTTCTCTATCTCCTTCACCCATGTCTAGGCCTATTTTGGGTCCGTAGTTCCTTTGAACTCAGGCAGGCCTACACTTTTAAATTTTCTAAAGGTAGTCATTCTGGCTACCCTAGGTCCCACGGGTGCTCTACCCCGGATTTGGTTAAATGCAGCCGTTAATAAATTAACGAACTCTTGCATTGGGTTATTCTGACCCCCCCTGATTATCATTATGAGATTCAGCTTCCTGATTACGTTGTCTCCTTCTTGGCGGCATTATTCTGATTTAAATAAATAAAGTTTCATTATTATCTATTTGCTTACTTAGTTACCATTCAACAACAATAACTCATACCACAACAAAGCACATTTAATAAAAACTTCATTATATTAATATGCTTTTTCAAAGTTCAAAACTATTTACAACTTGGTTCCATAGCTAAAAGCTATTACATTTCTATCCCGCGATTGGCTTTTACAAAAATTGGAATTTACAAAAGACTACCCATTAATTATACAAAAGAGGGTTTTACGTCACTATACATATACAAAAAGGTCTACCGATCTACTAACACTACTTTATAATATTCTCATACTTCTGATTCGCTAGAATCGACACAGTATCCCGACTAATAGTGTGTCGAATCTGTACCGACTCAATGGAATAACAAGCAATTTTTAACTTGAAATCCTCATGAGCACTATCGTGGATGTAAGACATCCGTGTTATCTTCTGGTTCTTCTCAACCAGTTCTTTACGAAGCTCTACGACCTCATTCTTATAGTCCTTAGCCTTATCTATCATGAGCACCTTCTCATCATGCTCTAACTCAAAATCTGCTTCTGCAAACTCCTTCACTTCATAAAGAGCACTAATCTTTTAATTCTGGTTCTGCACAATATTGTGCAGTTGCACGTTACGGTCAAGCACCGAGAGATATAATGCCCTCATTGTATTAACCAATGTTACCTCCATATCCTCCTCTACATCGATCATCATATCAAGGTATGATGCGAATCCCATTACTCCCTCTAAGTATACCTCCTCTAAAAAATCCTCCTCAGGCTCGGACTCTTCTATTATCACCACTGGTACTGTCGCTATTAGCACTGGTATTGGCTCTACTCGGTTCATTAACTCTTCGCTCACTACTTGTATATCCCTATACATGTAGCTATCGATGGACATTTATAATAACACATAACATGTTGATTAGTACATAATACACAATAATATAAGCACAAATCACATTTAGTTTATTTAAGGTTAATTTCCATCTTTTAAATCTTTCGGTACTTAGTTTCCTCAATACTTAATTAACTCATTCGACCCGAGTTCAATTCCTTCTGACTTCTCTTTTTCTAACAAGGTTATTAGCCTAAGGTTCTTCCCCCTTAAGTTTTATAACCTAATGCTCTGATACCAACCTGTGACGCCCCCAAATCTGGGTACTTTCAACCCACATATATGGTGCTACACGGTACTCATGAATATACATTCATCCCATTGAAAAGACAACAAAATGAGTGTATTAACTACATTCTTATTAGAATAATAATGGATCCTTTCCCAGGTTCTGAAACCGAACACATTTTTCGTTTATCATAGTATAATTCATACAAACATGTTAGTCTATTACAAGATAATCTACTTATCCATCTTACCTTTGCCTTTATCCCTATTGGGACCCTCAGTTCGTTCGGCCTTAGCTGCAATCATATAATTCAAGCAAGAAGTTAGCATAACTAGCTCAGCAAGTCTAACAAGATATAATACATACACCACATCAAAAATTATATGATTATTCTTTAATAACTGAACAAGTAGCTATGAAGTACTATAAAACATTTGATATCACTTTTCATTCACATAAAACAATTCCAAAGTACTTAAAGTAGTTTAGGAATTCTAAGTAGAATATTCGTTTTATGCGTCGTAATTATCTTCGTACTATACTCGTATAATAACTAGTATCATACTCGTATTCTTCACGTATAATAACTCTAATCATTATACGTAAACCTTAAATTCTCGGAAATAACAATTCCTAACCCCTAGGTTTTAAGTCCGCAGGCAAAAACTTCATTTTCCATAACTAAAATATTATTGGATATTCCATCTCGTCTTAGAATTCTATCATTACACGTTTCTCAAAAATTCAAACTTAATTCCCGAGCAGAAATGGATGAATAGTGTTTTTACAGAAATTTCTCGAAAAACTTTTATTTTCGTCTTGAAAATTCAAAACAATAATCCTAAAACATAACCAGAATCCGAACCACATCCGCACATTCTAGGTCATAGAACGGCCTTCAAATAGCTTACTCACATAAATAATCAATTAAATTCATTTAATTCAAATAATCAAATAAAAAATATAATTCTCATAAAAATTCGATTTTCTCGGGTGTTACATTCTCCCCCCTTTATAAGGATTCTGTCCCCAGAATCTCGCTACAATTACAAAAATAAATGGGGAAAATTTTCCTTCATTTTACTTTCGAGTTCTCACGTTGCTTCTTCGGCATTGTGGTTCCTCCAAATTATCTTCACCGAAGGTATTATCTTATTTCTCAAAACTTATTCCTTCCTATCAATAATATGAACTGAAAGTTTTTCATACGTTAAATCTTTTTCTATCTGAATAGATTTATACTCTATTACGTGCTTGTAGCCCGGTTTATAAGGACGCAACACTGACACGTGAAATATATTGTGTATTTGTAGCCAGATCTGATGTTGTTTAAACGTTATGATTGTTGATAATTGTAGTTTGGTATTTTCTCTACAAGACCCAATTTATAGATTGTCCAAATTAGTTCAGATGAGAGAGTTATACTCGGTCAAACGTGCCTACTCGCTAACTGCCTTATGAAATCTGGGTTGGTGAAGAACACCTATAGCGACGGTTTTGTCACTATAGGGGTCTTTAGCGACGGTTATTATTATTATTTTTCGGAAATTGATTTAAAAATTAGAAAAATTAGATTTTAATTATTAAAAATACCAAATAAATTCTGAAAAATTATTTTAAAGTCCGAAAAATAGTTTTTAATTATTTTGAGTATATTTCAGAAATATTTAATATTTTTGGAATATAAAAAGTATTTATTTATTTAATTATAATATTAAATAAATTATTTAAAAATAGTTTTAATTCATGAAAAATCATGAAAAATTATATTATGGTATAAGAAAATATTTTAAATTATTTTCCATGACTTTTAATATTTTGTAATGAATTTCATTAATTAATTATATATTAATGATATTAAAGTTATTTATTGATTATATTAAATAATTAGTTTAAAAATGATTTTAATATTTTAAAAATTATTTTAAATGAAAATAAAGTATTTAAAGATATTTTGAGTTATAAAATATAACTTTTAATATTTAGAAGATAATTTCATTAATAATTATATATTAATGATATTTAGTTAATAATTTGTGATATTAAGTTTATTTACTATTTATATTAAATAAATAGTTTAAAATGGTTTTATTTATTTAAAAACCATTTAAAGAGGATATTAAGGATTTAAAATATTTGAAGTTATAATTAATGACTTTTAATATTTGGATAAATAGTGCATTAATATTTAAATATTAGTGGTAATTATTTAAAATGATTTTAATTATTTTAAAAATCATTTAAGGGTAATATAAATGTTTTTAAAATATTTTGAGTTATTATAAATAACTTTTATATTTTGGCAATAGTTTCATTAATAGTTTAATATAAATTAATTATTAATGATAATGAAATTGTTTAATGTTTAAATCATTTAATTATGATTCCGATGTTTGAAAGTTATAAATTTACCAAACTAGGTGACTTGAGAACCGATTATGAAGTTATGAAGTTTTGAAGAACACCTATAGTAATGATTATATCACTATAGGCCCTTTAGTAATGATTTGAATTATTTTAAATTTTTCAATTTAAAATTTCAAAATGGTTAAAAATAAGATGTCCGATATTTGCGAGATGTTGAGGTATAGAATAAGAGTCTTAGACTCGATTATTTACAAACAAAGTTGTCGATGCAGCAAAAATGTCGGACCCTAATAGAAAGAAAAGGCTCTTTGTAAGAGCATGGATGAGATATTTAAAAATGTATAAAAATATTTCAAGTATAGAATAGGAACTAAAAGTATGATCACTTTGTGATTATGTCTTTGTTGTAATAAACGATGCACTATGTGTTAAGATATATTGTTCTAATCAAGCGAATGATCTAATTATTGATAGGTTGTGATAAAGAGATAAAACCTAAGTTGAGATTTATAATCGTGAATCGGTAAGTATCCTACCTTTGCATTTCCTTTATCTGATGGACATGAGTAAGAAGTTTCAAATTCTTTTCTATTCACATGTCACAGATTATATACGCTTTGATTATCAACATGTTAGCTCGGATATATATTACATTCATTGATTTCTAAATGGTTATACAAGTGTCCCCACTTGGATAATCATGGCATTTATTCACATGTTGATACACTTTTTCAATTACCCGTATACATATATGTTGAATTACATATTATTGTTGAGTAAGATTAAAAACCTTCGGGTTTGGAACCCGGGCATGTATGAACATCCCTATATGGGAAGATTTTTCGCATGGCGGATAGAGTGAAGCGATGAATTTCGTTCAAGTTATATAGTATTGATCAATACAGGGTACAACGGGGCTGATCACCCTCCGTACCCGTAAGCTAGAGCGGTTTGCGGATGAATTTCTGCTAAACCTTTTCGAAAATGAAAAACAATGTTCATAGTATGTTTCTTAAACCCTATTCATGGGTAGAGCCTAATTTCAAGAATTTGAAAGAGAGTTGTTATGTGAATTTTTTATCAGTACAGATTACTTCACAACTTTTGCTTCGTTGTTGAAGTGTTATGTAAAGAGAATACTTATATTCTTTCAACATATATATAATTGCTATTACTTCTTTGGGCACTCAAATGCTCATCCTTGCTTAAATTAAATGTTTTCGATTATGTATGAGCAACACAAGGCTCGAGCACGAACAAAGGAAAAGGAAAGCTGATCGAATAAGTGTGTATTATGAGTTAATGGTTATAGTTGTATTGGTATCTATTCAAGTATTGTAAGGAATGTATTTGAAGGTCTCGTACCTGGGAAGTAAACTTTGATGTATGTAAATTAAGTTTGAATGTAATATTACTATTGTATGATTCAGCTTATAGAAATGGTATCGTGAAGCACCGAGTTCGGGTTTCAAGTACCCGGATTTGGGGGCATCACACCTCTCTTATCTTTCTTAATATTTCAAAAGGTCCTATAAACCTTGGACTTAACTTCCTTTTCTTCCCAAAGTGTATTTTCCCTTTCCAAGGTGATACTTTGAGAAAAACATACGAACCTACTTCAAACTCCATCTTCTCATGAGGAGGATCTGCATACTTCTTTTGTCTATCTTGAGCTGCTACCAATCGAGTATTTATTAACTTTACCATGTCTGTCGTTTGTTGTACCATCTCAGGTCCCAACATCCGGCGCTTCACCTACTTCATCCCAAAGACAAATGGAGTCCTCGCTTCCTCCCATATAACGCAACCGTAAAGGCGGCATGCCTATACTAAGCGTGAAAACTATTGTTATGGCGAATTCCACCAAAGGTAGATGTTCATCCCAACTCATGGCGCCCCCAAATCGGTATCTTCCAACTTGGACATATGGTGCTATCTTTGTCTAACATTCATACATTCATTCAACTGAAAGATCTCAAAGAACGAACATAACTTCTATATATTTAAAGTAATATTTATATTTCCTAGGTTCTATTCCCATTACAAAGGTTCTTCGTCATAATATCAGTTACATTACAATAATAGACCTATACTATTACAAGATAGTTTAACAATCTTCCTTAGCTTTTCCTTTATCTCTTTTCGATCCTTCGAGACGTTCAGTCTTAGCTGCATTCATATGGTTCAAGCAAGAGTGAGCATAACTAGCTCAGCAAGTATAACAATTTTATAACAACATGCTTGACACATACGAATTGTATATCTTCAATAACTGAACAATAGTTATGAAGTACTATTGATAATTCAAAATAGCACTTCATCTTTTCTTTCAAAGTGTTTTACAATAATAACAATTTTTAGTAAAACATTCACTCCGGTCAAAGACCTCGAGTATTCATTCTTTATTGGAAAGGACAACCCGGAAGCAAAATCCGTATGCTGATATTACTTACGAGCACTTCTAGGTGATCAACCTATTGTACTCTATGTTGATCAACACTACATCCATTAAACGTATGCGTTTAAGCATTTAGCAACCTCACGTGCCTATCGTTTTACCGACAAAACATTTGTTTAACATTTCAATCTTCTTTTGAAAACCATATCAAGTAGTTGACAAAAGATAGCAACATTTGATAATAAATGATTAGATTATCAATACATCAAGTCTAGCCAAAGGAATTGACTTTAACTTCAACATACATCAATTCATGTGAAAGAATACATGTACTTCAAAACTTGTTCAGATTGAACTGAGACAAGAGTTAGAATACTTGCCTTTAGCGTCTGCTATGGTATATTAACTGTATGTTCAAGTCTTTCAAGTCTCTACAATACATGATCACATAAGGCCTTATATTAGGTCACATATAATCAAGTATGTATATGACTATTTCATGCCTTCATCTCAATCTAATTGTGTATTAGATTCAGTTATTATCTGTTCCGGTTCATCATTATCCTTTCATTTATATTCGACTAGGTTATCTCAACCTTTATACAACGTGCTTAAGGTTTAACAAATTTTAAACAATGTTACATTACATTCCTTAAGTTGTGTTTACTTTTAAATCAATTAGCTTTCCTTTGTTTGTACTTAGAAACATTCATTACCATCCTTGTTCTGAGACTGGCGCTACGGTGCGAGTCCTTACTTAATGGGTCGTGACTGCCATTTCCACTCGAAAGATTTTAGATTATATACATGGTATATTGCTATTTCATAAATTATATTATGGTTACATGGCTGCGTGAACTCTTGGAGTGTGCTTGGATATTGTTACGCGATGCGGTGCGACTCATTTAGCCTAGGGTTGGCACCGTGGCGCCAACTCTGTGCACCAGAAAAAAATTCAGTCTTTGAATTTTGTGAACTTCCCGGACGCATAACTTCTTCGTTATAAGTCCGAATTGGCTCATTCAAAAGCCTACGGTTTACAAATTACGTAATCTATGCGTTCATGAAATTTTTTTATCTATTTGACTTCATTTGCTAAAAATTCACCCATTGGTTCATTTTTAACGAAAATGATAAACGTTAAATGAACGTTCAACGCTTTCGTTCTTAGTTACGAGTGGAATCCGGTCATTTTCGAGTCATGACTCTTAAATGCCAAATATGACTTGACTCCATCGGAAAACAATGGTTCCGAGTTCAAACACAAAATTTGACTTCTATTCCGAGAATTTTACGAATTCGACGGTTATCATCCAATCGTGCAAATTCCGGCAATTCTTCATTCTTATGATTTGTTCAACATTACAAATGAATTCCATTCATCTTGTGAACATCTCAACATACTTATTACAACAACCTATATTCATTATTGGATTTTTAACTTATTCTTTATGAGATTATAACTTGTCAAATTATAAACTACTAAGATTTTATTATTCATGACTTATGACAATTAAAGTTTCTTAATCATCATACTTTATATGTTCTTCACATATAACTTTACTTAGGTATACATGATACATATGATCATATAAGTTCTTGTATCACTTCTCTTAATAAACTCATTACAAGTTCATAATTTACATACTAACATTCAAGGTTAACTTATAATAAGTTTATAACATTTATAAGTTCAAATGACTTATTGCCAACTTATGTGGCTTAAGTTCATGACTTACACATTCTTCTTGCTTCTTATCATTCATGTTTCTTTATCCATCTTTTCTTATCAACCTATCATGGTAGAGATAGAAGATATTGGAGAAGAAGTCTTACTTTTGAATTCTTGGTAAGGTAGTTTTCTTCTTCTTCTTACTTATGGAAGTGACTTATTGTAACTTATTCTCTCTAACACTTAAGCACTTTATAATCTTTGGATTATTTGAACAACTAACAAATGGCTTGTTTGCCTCCTCTATCTATAGAAATTGCAAAGCTAGGGTAGATTAGTCATTAAATCAACCCACCTCCTTAAGCCACCTCCTTACTATTCATTACTTGGCTAGCACAACACTTATCCTATGCTTGGTCATTACTTCTAATACTTGATCATTACCTTAACTTGGTCACCACATATTAACCATATTGATATGGTTTACCCCATGGGTCATACAACTCATGGATTCTAGTTTGGGCTTACCTTAAATCGACCTTTGAGGTTTGCATTAATAAACACTAGTTGGTTCATTAATTAATAATTGGGCCTCTCCCTTTAATTCACTTGGACTTGTATTAATTCAATCAACCTTTGCAAGTCCATTAGCATTACTTAATACATATAGTTTATGTATTATTTTCGTATTCTAATTCATATAGAATTTATATACAATATTTCATCCTTCATACAAACTCGTATAATACTTCGTATTATACTCGTTTTCATTACTTTGTACAATACCAAGATATCATACCATTATCACTTATTCATTACCACTTCGCCTTCCTTAACGTTTATAAATTAAGTCCGCAAGCGAAATATTATATTTTCCATAACTAGATTTTTATTACATAATCCATCTTACCTTGTTATTCCATCATTACGTATTTCTCAGAAATTCAAAAATATATCTCGAGAAAATACCGATGAATAGTGTTTTTTGAAAAATCTCTCGGAAAACTTTTATTTTTGTCTTAGAAATTCAAACACTTTAATTCGTTCATGTAGCTCAAATACTACAACATTCTAACATCAATAGGTTATACAATGACAACAATCTTGATAACACATAGAATCATATTTCATTATTATTTAATTTAATAAAATCATTTTACAATAAGATCCGAATTTCTCGGTCATTACAAACTCCCCTTGAAATCCATAATGCAAGATCTTAACATATCTTCTAGCATTTAAATTGTCCGTTCACTTTGTCCATCTGTCTGGGGATGATATGTCATACTCAATCTTAAGTGCGTTCCTATTTGCTCTTGTAAACTCCTCCAGAAATTCGATGTGAATCGTGGATCAGGATCTGACACATTTGAAACAAGTACTCCATGTCTTGAAAAAATTTCCTTGACATAAAGTATGCTAATTGTTCTAGGTTATACCTAACTCATATTGGTAAGAAGTGAACCGATTTCTTCAACCGATCCACTATTACCCAAATAGAGTCTTGTCTTTGGAAATCCCACCACAAAGTCCATTGTGATATGTTCACATTTCCACTCTAGAATCTCTAGTGATTGTAACAATGCACTTTTTTTGACAAGCTAAGCACTTAATAACATATTTTGCTATCTCCCTCTTCATGTTCGACCACCAAAAGTTCTGTCGAAGGTCTTGATACATCTTAGTACTACCGGGATGTATCAAGTACCTTGAACTATGGGCCTCACTCATTATCTCTTCTTTTAACTCAAAATTATTTGGAACCCAAATTCTTCCTTCAAAACGAAGTAATCCATCCTTGTCAAGGTTATACTTAGTCTTCTCTTCATCTTCCATCCTCTTCTTTATTCGTTCGCATTCTTTGTAACCCAAATTTACTTCTCTAACTCGTTCTACAATGGTTGGCTAAGTCTCCATTGTGAACAACATCTTTACCGCTTCACTCAGTAATTTAACTTCTAACTCCATTCTTGCCATCTCCGTTATTAACTCGTTATGAGTCGTTAACATTGATAGCTTTTCTCTACCCTTCATACTTAACGTGTCGGCTACTACATTTGCTTTCCCCGAATGATATAAGATATCACAATCATAATCCTTTATCAACTCTAACCACCTTCTCTGCCTTATATTCAACTCCTTCAATGTGAAGATATATTTCAGACTCTTGTGGTTCGAGTATATCTCACACTTCACCCCGTATAAATAATGTCTTCATATCTTTAAGGAAAAAACTACAGCTGCCAATTATAGATCATGAGTAGGATAAACCTTCTCATATTCCTTTAACTGATGTGACACATACGCAATGACTTTGCCATGCTGCATGAGCACGTAACCTAGTCCTCTATGCGAAGCATCGCTATAAACTACAAAATTCCCCGTATCATCTGGCAAGGACAATACATGTGCCTCACATAATCTCCTTTTTAGTTCCTGGAAACTATTCTCATACTTCTTAGTCCGCACATAATTCAAAGAATTCCTCATCAAATTCGTCAACGGAGTAGCTATTTTAGAAAAGTCACGAATGAACCTTCTATAGTATCCTGCTAACCCTAGAAAACTCTGAACCTCGGTTGGCATTTTCAGTTGCTCCCAATTTTTAACTGCTTCCACCTTTGCTGGATCCACAGAATAACCATCTTTATCAATAACGTGCCCTAAAAATTGCATTATTTCAAGCCAAAATTCAAACTTAGTGAATTTCGCATATAAATTCTCCCTTCGTAGTGTTTCCAACACTATTTTTAAATGTTCAACATGATCTTCTGGCATCTTAGAATAGAGTAGAATATCATCAATGAACATTAGGATGAACTTGTCCAAATACTCTTTGAACATTCTGTTCATCATATCCATAAATGCGGCTGACACATTTGTTAACCCAAACGACATAACCAGAAACTCGTAATGACCATAACGAGTTCTGAACGTCGTCTTAGGTATATCCTCCTTCCTCACTTTCAGTTGATGATACCCTGTACATAAATCTATCTTAGAAAAATACTTTTCCCCTTTCAACTGATCAAATAGATCATCGATCCTGAGCAATGGGTATTTATTCTTAATCGTTAACTTGCTCAACTCTCGATAGTCGATACAAAGTCTTAACGACCCATCCTTCTTCTTTACAAACAATACCGGTTCTCCCCACGGAGACACACTCGGTTGAATGTACTTCCTATCTAATAGTTCTTGTAGTTGAACCATTAACTCTTTCATCTCTACTGGTGCCATCCTATATGGTGCCCTTGCAACTGGTGTCGTACCCGGCAACAAATCAATCACAAATTCGACCTCCATATCCAGCGGAAGTCCTAGTAACTCCTCTAGAAATACACCTATGAATTCGTGTACTACCGGTATCTATTCCAATGATGTTCCCACTCTTTGGGTATCCACAACATGGCACAGGTAACCTATACACGCCTTCCTCAATATTTTCCTAGATTGTGTCATGGTTAGACAACAAGAGCGTCCCGGTGATTTATTACCGTAAAACACTACCTTGGTTTTCTTAGAAAGCCGAAGGTTCACACTTTTCCTATGACAATATATTATCACTTTATGGTTAATTAACCAATCCATACCGAGAATTACATCGAATTCCCTTAACTTTATCGGTAAAAGATCTACCGATAATCTATTACCTCTAATATCTACTAAACAATTCCTATAAATGTGTTCAATAGGAATTACCTCTTCGTTTCTACCTTAACGTCTAAAGGTATTTCTAATCTTTCTGGAATTAAGTTTAATCGCTTAGCAAATTCACATGCTATAAAAGAACAAGTAGCACCCGAGTGATCAAATAACACATAAGCATTTACTCCATTGACTAGAATGATACCTGCTACTACATCCGCTGATGCAACCACATCTTGGAAAGTCATATCAAAAGTACGGGTTGTGGGTCTACCCGACGATAGTGTTTTTCCAGTAATGTCTAACTTACCACTACCAAAACCCTTACTATCCTCTGACCCCTTCTTTGGGCAATTTCTTGACATGTGGTTGATGAGTGGGATTTATAATCGCGAATTGGAAACTTTTTGACTTAAATAGTTGCCTGTTCTTATAGATTTTATATGGTTTTATATGATTATAATGTTATTGGGCTTAATCGATGCAATGTATAGCTTTACATGTGTTTTCTAGCATTTAGGAGGAAAATGGTCATATTTCCCATACTCTTGCCGTGGCGCCAAAGGTCAGCTTAAAGCTCGCACTGCAGCGCCACATCCCTGGTCCAGCCTGACATCACCATGGCGTCGCAGCGCCACTGACCCTATGTAGACTCGCGCTTCAGCACGAGCTCCGGTTTTTCCAAGCTTACGTGGCGTTGTAGCGCCAACCACAAGGCTACTGCCCGCGCCACAACGCGAGCTCCGGTGCCCAGGCAGAGATAAATGATATTTGACCTAGCCTGAAGGCAACAGACATATATAACACAGAAGCTTTCCCCTGCATTCATTATCTCTGAATATCTCATAACCTATATCATATGAGACCTTAGAATAGTATAGCTTATCTTAGATTAGTTTTTCTTCTGTAATTTCTCTTTCTTTCTCATGTCTGTAATATAGATTAAGTAGATTAGGGAGAAGTCTGTTATTTCTTTGGAGCATAAGAGCAAGGAGCGACATGGATTATAAAGCTTGATAGGAGCGAATTTCTTAGTGACCGAAGGGCTTTGACAAAGTTCCTTCTTATCCATTTATTTCCTCAAATTATGTAATCCATAAATGTTATCTTTATTACTACTTGTATTTGGTTTAATAGCTATGAACTGAATATTTGCTCTAAGGTTATAATGGAACCCTTTGTTATTTAAATTAACTATCTTATCTCTTTGGTTGGCACCATATGATTTGGTTTAATATATTTGTGTTTAATGATTCTTGTTAAGACATTAGTGATCATTTTGGTAATCTACATGATATCGACAGAAGGATTATAGATTTACACCTAAATATATTGGCATGTGATTGTGGTTTTTGACTTCATAAGTTGTGCATAGAATAGACATATATATGTGCGCCACGTGCGACCTTATTGAGAACTTATGCTTAATTCCTTGTTATGATTAATTCGCATAGAAATGTGTAGGATTGTATCTAGCTTGGATGTTCTTTTCTGCTCTATTCCCTTATGGGTGGATCTGGAGAGAATATGTTTGTGCATACCTCGACAGAGGTGCATAAGCACTTGTGTGTTCTCAATCGATAAATTGTCATGACCATTAAGACCAAAGAGAGAAGGGTAGCTAGTTTGATGAATCATAGCACGCCAGGTGTTCGACAGAATGCCTGTGTGGGGTGAAGTTGTGACCTTAGCTTGTAATTCCTTAGATTACCATTCGTTATCCATTTACTTACTTTGTTAATTAGTTTTAACTAGATTAATCACACTTCCATTTATTGTTGTTTGAATAAGACTTTAGCGATACCCAGTCGGTACTTGGTAAATATTAGCCATAGTTCCTCGTGGGTACGACATTCTTACTTATCACTGTATTACTTGTTAGACAGCGTATACTTGCGTGTGTTTAGTGATCGGTTTTCATACCAACAAGTTTTTGGCGTCGTTGCTGGGGAACTATTATTCTAATATTGTTCAATATTGATTTCAATCAATTTAGTCATACTTTGAACGTATATATATATATATATATATATGTATATATATATATATTTCTTTTATTTGTTTGATCTTCCTTTCTTTTTGTTTTTAAGTTTACAGATTATGGACGATCAATGTTATCAATGGCCTTATGAGGGGACGATGCAACCAAGATCAGAAGAAGGACTCGAGAAATTGCAAGTTCAAATTGCTAATGCCTTGAGGTTTTCTGAATATCTTGAGTGTCAGTCCACTCAGAATGCCTACTATCATGAACGAGCTGACTTTGAACCAATTCCCTACCATCCAAACTGCCAGGGTTATCCAAACTCATGGGACTACAGTCAAGAGCAATATCATGATTTGAATCATACCTCTTAGTCTGACTATCAGTCTCCACCAAAATATGAATTGACATCTCGACCCAATGATAGTTTTTCTGAGTACTCAGCACAAGAGGAAGAGAACAAACTTGAAGAGCTTCTCACCAACATTATTGAGAGAAATGAGGTTCGGATGGCAAGCCAAGAAACCGCAGTACAAAGCCTCGAAAGTCAATTGGGGCAAATCTTCAATGCCATCACAAATCCAGGCAATGCCATCTACCGGGCATAATTGATCTCGACGATGAAGAAGTAGAGCAGTGCACGGTGGATACACGAGGAGAAGGCGATGAGTCTCACCAAAGTGTTGAAGGCAATGTCAATGTGCAAACTGACCAACCGGCGGAGGTTGAACTAGAAGAGGAGAGGATCAACAATGGGTATACTGTCAAGAGTAATCAGCAGTTAGAAACCACGCTCATGACTGTGGAAATCCTAGAGGGCCCATTAGAGCACAAAGAACGCTTCCAATTTAATGAAATAGGCGAATTATTGGATAATTCCAGTGGTGAAAGTTTCTTTGTGCCGATGGATGACTGAATGGATGAGTAAAACGAGGATGATCCATCATCCGTGTCGGCCAAAAATTCAAAAGAATTAACAAATAGGCGGCATGAGATGGTCATTTTCGCTTATGAGCCGGATTGAACGGCGTCGGTATAGTCAAGCCGACGAATTTAAAACAAGCGCTTAGTGGGGAGGCACCCACATCTCGGAATAAATTTTATCTGTTTTCCTTTACTTATATCTAGTTTACTCTGTATTTTTCTTAAGCATGTTTTTGTGACTATCATATGTTTATTGTAGGTAGCAGTGTGTAGTTAGTTATTATATTATTTCTAATAATGCATTTTTGCTTCGAAGTGTTTTCTGTTATATTTGTCTTGGCATGTGTAGAAAACAGATAGAAAAAGCTCAGAAATTTCCCCTCGTGCCATGGCTGAACTAATGTACTTCAACTTCGCACTTGTAGTGGGGTCCAAAAGTTTATTTTCTCGACCTCCTCCTGCAGTTGACTGGATAATCTTGTGTAACTCACGCCGCATGAAGCTTGAGCGAGCCTCACCCCTAACTAACTTTCAAGTAACACCAACCAACAAAGAGAAGGCCGCGCCATGGCGCCACAAGCGAGATTTGGTTTTTTAAAAAGTTCTTTTGGCCTGCAGATCATGCCACTCATCTCCATTCCTCTCGTGAGCTCGTGACACAAGAACAAAACACCCCCCCCCCCAAACCAAAAGTTATGTATACTACCCCTAGCCCTTAATCAAACTACACACAAGATTCAGTTTCTCTTTCCCTCAAGACCCCAAGCAAGTTGCACGCAAAAAAAGGAGATAAGAATCAACCAAGGGTTTTTCTTCCTCAAGGTAAATTTTTGATTTTCAGAAACCAATTGAGGGATAAATTGTTTGGATTTGTGAAATTCTTGTTGTGCATCTATGTGATTTCCACTACCAGAAATCTGGTTTGAGCTCTTTCAAGCAAGGTTTGTCCAAATTGGTTTTGAGAAACACCCGCAAGGTGTTTGAGATATTGTCTAAACGAAGAATTTCACTATTTTGGGCTGTTTTGACATTGGCAATTATTGGGGTTTATTTAGCCTAAGTTTGGGGGAATTTTGGCACTGCTTAGGGACTACTTTTGCATCAAACCAACTAAAATTTAGACATGGCACAAAAGAAGTAACGCCTTAATATGGGAGGATCGTCGTCCACGGCACCACCAATGGCTTGGGACAGAACCAAATCCATCAATAAGGAGGCATGGAAAAGATACAAAACCTCTTTTGTCGTGCGAAACCTAATTCCTGAGCAGGGGTTGAGGCCTGAGAAAAAGGATAGCGAATTATTGGCCATGATTTCGGGGTGCCAATGGACCCATTTCACAAAACCACCTGGGTCAACTATTGTATCTGTGGTTCGGGAGTTTTATGCGAACGCCAATGCCGAAGGTGATGTGTTTGTCCAAGTTAAAGGGGAAGCTAGTGGCGTTTGGAAGTCAGGCCATCAATGCACTATTTTCCACACCCAACTATGAGGGCAATGACTACATGGAGCCGGGACTCCACAGCTATGACCTAGAGGATATCATTAGGAGGATGTGCAAGCCCGAGACCGCTGATAAGTAGGTTTTATACCTACTTATCCGATATATATTACTTGAATTATTTGCTTAATCTCATGTTTCTTAGTTACTTTTCATGCATTTTGTGTTCGTTTTGTAGATTATATGCTTGGGGAGTTGAAATTGCAAAGAATTGGTATGAAAACGCAAAGAAAAGCAATCCGGACATCGTTTGGGCTTTTATGTTATTTTATGTTCTTGGTTTGGAACTTGGATTACATTGTAGAGCTTCTTCTTAGCTTTTCGAAACATCTTGAATCATTCCAATCGGAGTTCGGATGCAAGAGTTATGACATTTGTGCCAACGGACGTCGAACGTCACTATTTTGGATGGTCATTTGCATAACAGTCACTTCCAGCCCAATTTTGACCTTCATCCGTTCATTATTTATCAATTCTCAAAGAATGAAAGTTGTAGATCTCGTCGATATCTTTGATTTGATAGGTGGCAGGCCTCGTATCTCTTCCCAGATCAAATGTTATGGCGTTTTCCCAAGGGACGTCAGAGCAGAAAATTTTCCATCACAAAACATGGCCAGGGGTGGGCGTCAACCCCACAAGTCGAACCCTAGCCCAAGAGAGGCCCAAATCAACATAAACCCCGTAGGAAGGCAAGGTAGCCAAAAATCTTGTGAAAAGTGTGAATTTTGGTAAAATTTGAGTCCGGGAAGGATTGTTTTGATCCGATTTACACAAGGACTTCCAAGAGAACTTCCAAGAGAACTTAAAGACATATGAAGAGACTTATAAAAGGAGGAGAATCACAAGGATTAGGAGAGATGAGAGACTAGAGAAAGGATTCCATTAGATTAGATTAGAGTAAATTAGATCAAAACACTAGTTCAAATTAGATTTGGATATTGAAGCAACTTGAAGACCATTGAAGATCAAGAGCAGGAGCTTGAGGAAGATGGAGATTTGCTGACAACAGATTTATTCTTTACTCTACTCTTATATTTATCTTTTAATGTGTATTCAATTGTGGATTCTTAGTTTTAATTCAATAATCATGAACTAATTCTTTGTTTGAGATTACAATAGATCTTATTGTGTAGTTTATTTTAATATGCTTAGCTATTAATTACTATGTTCTATTGTGAGGATTGTCTATTATGATTTGGACTTAATTGTTTAATTGATTGGCCATCAATTATCGTGATAATCTATATGAACTCGAGAGATGAAGTATTGATTTAGATCTTATCATGATAGCATGTGTCATGAATTTTGTCAATAGAAAATTTTTGATTATTGTTAAGGTAGAGATACGTTTGACATCGCATGTAATCGGATAGAGAACTTATTCTTCAACCTTCTTCAATTGTAATTCACATAGAGATATAGTGGGTTAGTTGATTAAGGTGTTTAACATATTTCTATCTTAATTGTGGATTGATATTAATATGGGTATTATGCATCGAGAGGTGATTTTATCTGCTTTAGTGTTCTTGATTAACAATTCAGGATAAAGAATAATTGATGAGAAGTGTGTTAACTTAAATGAAGCAATAAGTGAAGTTGTGATCTTAAATCTCCGTAATCTGATTGTTAATTAGTGATAATTAGAATTAGTGGTAATTAGAATTAGTTTACTTATAAATTGAAATTCCTTCGTTTAAATAAGATTGAGTTGGTTACGGGTCTGTAGGTGGATATTGGAGTTCTTATTCACGAGTCAATTTTGAAGGCAATAAAGAGTATCGTGGCTTCGGGACTTCCACATCCTTCCTTGATCACCCAATTATGCAAGTAGGCAGGTATTCAATGGGGGCCAGAGGAGATAGCCTTGCCTCCCATGGCAGTCATCGACCATCAGACGATCTCACGCTTCACTGTGTGGGATAGAGCAGAGTCTCATGGCAGAGGCGAAGGCTACGGGCCACCTACAGTGCCACCTCCTATAGCAGAGCCAGAGTAGGAAAAAATTTCAGATGTCGGCCCAGCTGCACAGGGACTACTGACTAACATCATGGTATCTGTGACGCCCCCAAATCCAGGTTCTCTAACCTCAGATTCAGTGCTCACGATCCTATCATCATCATAAGCATTCTATAACTATTTCAAAATAATAAACATACATTGTTCATTATACAAAAGTCTCAAAACATGGTCCCAAGGTCTCTCTAACCTTAACTTTAAATACACCATTTATAATACAAATAGTTTACTCAAGAAACTCCATTAGATAATAACTAATTTAACATTCATTCTAAAATTACTCCTGGGTCTTGCCCTTGCCCTTGTCCTTCGCATTAGATCCTTCGGGCTTAACTGAAAATAGAGGTCATGATATAGCAAGAGTAAGCAACTAATTTGCTTCACAAGTTTAAAAAGACAAAGGAGATACATCATGACTTAGAAAGAAATATTGCCTTCAATGTTCAACAATAATATAAGATTGTGAAGGAACATGAATTAATAATCAACAATTGAATATTCAATAATTGAATAACATGAACTGAGTGGTTTTGAATAACCATGAACATTTGCCAAGGTGCTCAGTGATTTAAACTGGACCTTTTAATAAGTTTTGGTATTCAAGGGGATCAGCCTTTCACTTACTAATATTATTAATCATTTAATAATATTTTATTTAATCTCGAATATTATTATTTAATAATAATACTCTAATCTAATATTTTTATTTACATAACAACATCATATTATAATATTATTAGTATTTTAATAATATTCCAATGATTTATTAAATTAATAAACAATTTATTCTAATTGTTCATCCTTTAATAACCTCTTATTTAATATCCATAAAAGGTCATAAGTAATATTTATTATTATAAATTACCAAAATGCCCTAATATAGTCATGATATAATATATTATGAGCATTCAAGCATAAAAATCATATTTTTCTCATTAAAGACATCATTTAACTATTTATTTCCTTTTATTTACAACCTAATCATTTTTAGGAAAAATAGCAAACAGATTCCAAAAATTCTCAGCTTCTGGATTTTAACGAATATGAACCAACAATGATCCTCTAATTTTTCTAGAATTTTAGAAAATGATTTACTATTTTTAAAGTGCTCAAAACACTCGGATCTTGCTCTATTTTTAAAAATTGAGTTTTGCTCAGAAAAAATCTAAAATTTTCAGGGTATGCTCTCTTAACATATATGAAGCTACTGTAAAATTTTGGAATTTTCCAGTGTATACACAGATGATATATTCGTAGGATAATATTTATGGAGTCCTTTACTGAAATAGTCATTACGCACAATATATAACTCGAAAGCGTTATGCTTTTTTTTTCCTACGCCGTAGATAACTTCATAAGGTACCTCTGTAATATTTTTCCAGATTTTTACAAGACAAGGAAC
The DNA here is from genome assembly GCA_020205605.1 of Panax ginseng. Lineage (NCBI taxonomy): Eukaryota > Viridiplantae > Streptophyta > Magnoliopsida > Apiales > Araliaceae > Panax > Panax ginseng. The sequence continues at coordinate 43,576,640 of CM035141.1, forward strand.
TAGCCGAAACAGCCTCATGAAAAACAAGTCATAGCTGATTTTGGATTTCAAGGCTTTAGCATATAAAGTGGACTGTTTTTGTAAAAAAAAAATCTCAAAGGTTTCAAAACATGCTATATTTGTGATCTACCACTTGGGTTTACTAGATAACTCATGTATCTAGCACCCCCTTCGACGGATCATAATTCCAAGTTGTAGAACTTGAGTTACACAAGATTTAGTGGAAGAAAAACAAGAGTTTTCACCCTTGGAGAACATATGCTCATTTTCTTCCTCTAAGTCTTTGATCTAACACTCAAGATACTTAGTTCCATGCATGATGGTATGTATAACTAGTGTATCTTGAGTAGTTGTACATAACCCCATCAAAACTCAAGCTATCAAAATAAGGTAAGAGAAGAAGATGAAGGTACATTATACCTTGACTTAGTAGCTACCTTCCTTGATTTTCCAAAGTAACTAATAAACTTAGGGGCATAAACCACTAGAACTCCTATAATTCTTCTTCCTATGGCTGAAATTCTCTCTTTCTTTTCTCTCTTTGAAGTTGGCTAGCTTGGGGAGCAAGAGGTAGAAGAAGAAGATGAAGAAGATGGAGAGAAAATGAGATGTTGGAAGAATGAATTGTGTTTACAAAATGAAATGGCCAATTCATTAATAATTCTCCCACAATTATTTTGTTGCCCATTAGGTAAAAACTTTGTATTATTACTTACCTTAGGTTAAACATGATTAAATGTGCATAATGGAGTGGCAACCAATGGGAGCCTTACAACATTGTCCTTATGCTTATTCATGTCTACTAATGGACAAGCTAGATTAATTAATCCACTTAGGATCCTCATAATATCCACCATTTAGCTTTTATTTTAAATGCCCAATTTTGATTAATCAAATGTCTAGAATACCCCCAATCAAGTGGGCTAAGTATTGGATTACAATTTATTTTCCTTGGACTTTTCTTTTAATTGATTTGGGTTAGATAAAAACATAGTCCAACAATTTTAATAATGTTACCCAATTTGATAATTTAGGGCTTTCATCTCCAATCATATGAAGTTTAATTACTTATACATATGATTTTATCTCATAACCTAATTAGATTTACAAGAATTAGGTTTAAAATTATTAGTCACTTGAAATACTAAGTTTACCCACTTAAGTTAGTATCGTATAAAATACTAACTTTTTAGGTGTTACCATAACCCTTAGGTTATTTAATATCCTTACCTAATGTATAATTAGGTCACAAGGCTTTCATTTTTAATGAAATCCATAAATGTATGTATCCATATATAATACAAAGTTTAAAAAAAATGTACATACATACATGGTGACTTAAGATTCACGGTTATTATAGTATCCCTCACCCTGCTGCATCAGAAACATGACGCCGAGGCACAGAGGCAGCAGAGGCACATAGCAGCAGTGGCTCAGAGGCAGGAGATAGCGATGCAGTACCAGGCTAAGCTTGTGAACACCATGCAGAACATCTACACTGATTATTATGGCGAGAATGCTGAGTCCACGCCATACCAGTTCGCAGAGCTTCCTGTCTTCCCATTATACCCTCCGCCATCACCGTCCGCCGAGGTTGATGAGGACTAGACCGCTACTGAGTGAGCGAACTTTAGGGAAGCCCTCTTGTATACGATTGATTTATGTTTAGCAATGAGGGAATTGCTCACCTCAAGTTTGGGGGTGTTGTGGCTTTTATCTATTTTATTTTCGTACTGCCACGTTAGGTTGCATATTTAGTATTTTGTTATGAACTGCGGGATTATGCTTGGATTTTTATCATTATAAATGCCATGAACTGTTTTTGGTTTTTATTATTAATGCTTTGATTATTATCAGCATGATTGTGGTTTATAGCCATCTTTTAGGGGCTTATACAGATTAGATGTTTGTGCCATGTGAATGGTCTTTTTACCCTATTTTGAGCAGCTATGTAGCAAGGGTGTTATAGTTATCTTTAATTTTTGATTGTGGCTGATGACAAGCGTCATGTATTTATGCCTATCTCTTAGAGTCGTGTCAAGCATGTATGAGCGAGGGGTTGTTCAATTGTTGAGTTTAGACTATTATTGATCCTTCCTTCTTAGTGAGCACCGACCAACTATGTTAACTAGTTATTTTTTTGAATTTAGTTCGCATGTTTATTTCTTTAAGAGTTTGTTCACTCTTATAAACTTTCATTTTTACAAGGTAATAAAAGACTTAGACGTTTATACAGTTTTGGATCTTGGATTCTGGCATGTTGACATATAAAAAAAATAAAAATGAATGAAATGAGAATAAAAATAGAAAAGAAGAGTTTATATCGAAAGTCTTGCAGTGGATCGAGATGGAGCGTAAAACGCACTCGCCCATAAACGCAGGATCGATATCGAGATGGAGCATAAAATGAACTGGCTAAATAATCTTTGTTTTTGTTGTAAAATCTCAGTTGGCTTATGTTGATTACGTTGCCTTTACTGCTCGAGTTATTAGATTCATAGGGGTGTTCTACACCTAGTGCCCTAAAGTCGTCTGGCTTGGGAGTCACTGATCAAAAGCTTCATGGGTAGTTCTGAATAGCCTAAGGTAATTAAGGATTGTCCGAGTAAGATTTTACTGTCGTCATGCTAGAGTCTTTTGATTTTTTTCGGTACTTGCGTTTTAGTAATACTTGTTGAATGTTTAAGTTGTGGAGTGTGCATATTATTATTAATAATCGACTGTATGGCTTATTTGAGCCATGATTAGTTAGGACGGTTGGTCTCTACACACACACATAGAATGGATCGAATACAGTCTTATGCTTGAAATTGAATGAACCCTTATTCATATTTGTGTTTGCCCTATTCTCTGGGAGTAGCTATGTTCGAGCTTTGAAGCCATGATGCTACTATACAATTTTATTTTTCTTTCCCGTGAGTTTTACTCTTGTTAGTGTGTGTTAGATAGTTTACTTGAGGACAAACAAAGATTTAAGTTTGGGGGTATTTGATGAGTGTGATTTATACCCGCGAATCGGATCTTTATTACTTAAATAGTTGCCTATTCTCGTAGATTTTATATGGTTTTATATGATTATAGAGTTATTGTGCTTAATCGATGCAATGCAGAGATTTACAGGTGTTTTCTAGCATTTAGGGGGGAAATGGTCATATTTCCCATACTTATGCCTGACGCTAAAATTCGACTTAAAGTTATGCTCATGACTTACCACATCCTTGTTATTTGACATCACCATGGCATCACAAATACCATCGAACCTATGTAGACTCGCGTTGCAGTGCGAGCTCAGGTTTTTCCAAGCCAACCACAAGGCTATTACCCGCGTTGCAATGCGAGCTCCGGTGCCGAGGCAGAGACAAATGATTTTTGACCTAGCTTGAAGGAAACAAACGTATATAACACAGAAGCCAGCCCTTGCATTCATTATCTCTGAATATCTCATAACCTATATCATATGAGACCTTAGAATAATATAGCTTAGCTTATATTAGTTTTTCTTCTGTAATTTCTCTTTCTTTCTCATGTCTGTAAATATAGATTAGAAGATTAGGGATAAGTCTGTTATTTCTTTGGAGCACAAGAGCAAGGTGTTACATGGATTGGAAAGCTTGATAGGAGCGGATTGCTTAGTGACCAAAGGGCTTTGATAGAGTTCCTTCTTATCCATTTATTTCCTCTAATTTTGTAATCCATAAATGTTATCTTTATTGCTACTTATATTTGGTTTAATAGCTATGAACTGAATATTTGCTCTAAGGTTATAATGGAACCCTTTGTTATTTAAATTGACTGTCTTATCTCTTTGGTTGGCACCATATGATTTGGTTTAATATATTTGTGCTTAATGATTCTTGCTAAGACATTAGTGATGATTTTGGTAATCTACATGATATTGACAGAAGGATTGTAGATTTACACCTAAATATATTGGCATGTGATTTTGGGTTTCAACTGCATAAGTTGTTCATAGAATAGAAATATATATGTGCGCCATGTGCGACCTAATTGAGAACTTATGCTTAATTCCTTGTTATGATTAATTCGCATAGACATGTGTAGGATTGTATCTAGCTTGGACGTTCTTTTCTATTCTATTCCCTTATGGGTGGATCTAGAGAGATTATGTTTGTGCATACCTCGACAGAGGTGCATAACACTGTGTGTTCTCTCGATGACGACAAATTGTCGTGACCATTAAGACGAAAGAGAGGGGTAGCTAGTTTGATGAAACATAGCTTGCCAGTGTGTTAACGATGAATGCTGTGTGGGGGGTGAAGTTGTGACCTTAGCTTGTAATTCCTTAGATTACCATTCGTTATCCATTTACTTGCTTTGTTAATTAGTTTTAACTAGATTAATCACACTTCCATTTATTGTTGTTCGAATAAGACTTTAGAGATACACAGTCGATACTTGGTAAATATTAGTCATAGTTCCTTGTGGGTACAACATTCTTACTTATCACTGTATTACTTGTTAGACCGCGTATACTTGTGTGTGTTTAGTGATTGGTTTTCTGACCAACAGTGGTCCATCGACCCACATACAAAATAGCCATGGTTCTTCTTAGGATTAGGACAATTGGGTGATATGTGACCCTCCTACCCATAGTTATAACAAACCAATTTCCCTTTCAGACAGACTCCAAGATGAGTCTTTCCGCATGTCTTGCATGCCTCCATCCTATGCTTAGGATCCCATTGTTTCACTCTAGTATTCCCGGAGTGAAACATTCTTCTGCTTGGACAGACTTCCACTGCCACTAGCTCCCTCCACCTTGGGTCCTCCTTCTCCCTTACCCTTATTCTTCCTTTCCTTGTGGTATTAGCTCAAAGCCTCACTACCACCCTCTGCAATGATTGCCTTCTCTAGAATGGTCCCATATGAGGCACTTTAGAAAACAGAACTCCTATTGTAGAGCCAAGGTTTTAATCCCTGCTCAAACCTACGAGCCTTCCTCTCCTTCGTGTCCACTTGGTGTGGAGCAAACCTTGCCAATTCATTAAATTTAGCCGCATACTGGGGAACAGTCATGTCCCCTTATATAAGTTCTAGAAACTTAATCTCCATCCTCCCTTGCATGCTTGTAGGAAAATATTCTGATTTAAATAAATAAAGTTTCACTATTATCTATTTGCTTACTTAGTTACCATTCAACAACAATAACTCATACCACAACAAAGCACATTTAATAAAAACTTCATTATATTAATATGCTTCTTCATAGTTCAAAACTATTTACAACTTGGTTCCATAGCCAAAAGCTATTACATTTCTATCCCGCGATTGACTTTTATAAAAATTGGGATTTACAAAAGACTACCCTTTAATTATATGAAAGAGGGTTTTACATCACTACAATATACAAAAAGGTCTACCGATCTACTAACACTGCCTTACAGCATTCTCATGCTTCTGATTCGCTAGAATCGACACAATATCTCCTCTAATAGTGTGTCGAGTATGTCCCGACTCAATGGAATAACAAGTAATTTTTAGCTTGAAATCCTCATGAGCACTATTGTGGATGTAAGACATCCGTGTTATCTTCTGGTTCTTCTCAACCAGTTCTTTACGAAGCTCTACAACCTAATTCTTATAGTCCCTAGCCTTATCTATCATGAGCACCTTCTGATCATGCTCTCACTCAAAGTCTGCTTCTGCAGACTTCTTCGCTTCATAAAGAGCTCTAATCTCTTCATTCTGTTCTGCACAATATTGTGCTGTTGCACATTACAGTCAAGCACCGAGAGATACAATGCCCTCATTGTATCTGGAGGTGTTGGCTCTATTGCAGGTACCACCGTATTAACCAATGTTACCTCCATATCCTCCTCTACATCGATCATCATATCAAGGTATGATGCCAATCCCATAACTCCCTCTGAGTAGTCTTCCTCCGAAAATTCCTCCTCAAGCTCGGACTCTTCTATTATCACTGTTGGTACTGCCGCTATTAGCATTGGTACTGGCTCTACTCGGTTCACTAACTCTTTGCTCACTACGTGTATATCCCTATACATGTAGCTATCGATGGACATCTACAATAACACATAACATGTTGATTAGTACATAATACACAATAATATAAGCACAAATCACATTTAGTTTATTTAAGGTTAATTTCCATCTTTTAAATCTTTCGGTACTGAGTTTCCTCAATACTTAATTAACTCATTCGACTCGAGTTCAATTCCTTCTGACTTCTCCTTTTCTAACAAGGTTATGAGCCTAAGATTTCCCCCCTTAAGTTTTATAACCTAATGCTCTGATACCAACCTGTGATGCCCCCAAATCCGGGTACTTTCAACCCACATATATGGTGCTACACGGTACTCGTCAATATACATTCATCCCATTGAAAAGACAACAAAATGAGTGTATTTACTACATTCTTATTATAATAATAATGGATCATTTCCCAAGTTCTGAAATAGATCACATTCTTCGTTTATCATAGTATAATTCATCCAAACATACTAGTCTATTACAAGATAATCTACTTATCCATCTTAGCTTTGCCTTTATCCCTATTGGGACCCTCAGTTCGGTCGGCCTTAGCTGCAATCATATAAGTTAAGCAAGAAGTGAGCATAACTAGCTCAGCAAGTCTAACAAGATATAATACATACACCACATCAAGAATTATATGATTATTCTTCAATAACTGAACAAGTAGCTATGAAGTACTATGAAACATTTGATAGCACTTTTTATTCACATAAAACAATTCCAAAGTACTTAAAGTAGTTTAGGAATTCTGAGCAGATCGAAAGACCATGCACATTCTCTTTTTGTTTTCATTCATGAAAATGACATCCCGGCACTAAGTCCGTAAGTCCGATATATCTTACGAGCACTTCTAGCTGATCAGCCTATAGTACTCTATGTTGATCAACACTCATCCGTTAAACGTATTTATGTTTAAGTTTTGGCAACCTCACGTGCCCATCGAATAATCGATGAAAATACATTTGTTTGTTTATATACAAACTTACCTTTGAATTCGTACCAAATACTTGGCATAGGATAGCGTTAACAATTCTATATTGAAAGACTTGTAAACAAATCAATCTAACTCTTAAGAATAGTATGACGCCCCCAAAATAGGTATACATCACCCATCTTGGGTCGCCAGATATAATGTACTGAATACAAATACAAACTAATTATACAACAGTCGTGTAAAATACGACAAAAAATAGGTTGTGAGTTTTAATTCAAATATTGTCATCTAGACAATATCCACACTCAATGGAGTCCTCATTACATTTATTATCAAACTATTTCACAGAATAGGGAGGACTACTAATGCACCATCTAGGACCATCATTACATTTCCCCAACTAGTCCCAGCCTTTCGTTCTCATTTCACAAGAAACAATGAAAGCAAAAGGGTGAGCTCAACTAGCCCGATGAAAAATATTATGACTAAGATAATGCGAATAAGTTATCATTAGCCTTCAACAGTATAACAACTGATAGAATATAATAGACAACAAGTTTTAGATCAAAAACTGCAGCGGAATAAGCAATCCATTAGAAGAGTCAAGTAAAGTATAAATCTACTATCTTCTATGATTTAAAAAGTTTTTCATCAACTGTATCGCTGAGGCTCAACTTAATAAATAAAATCGAATCATCCATGTTCCATGGCCAAGGATATTCATGTAATCATCAATGGTCATGACTATACCGAATAATCCCTGGTCATAATCATACCAACAACTGTCCACCAATGAACTACAGGCCAATGAGGACTTTTACCACATCATTCGTCACATTACGGTCATGATTATACCGAATAATCCCTGATCATAATCATACCAAGTCCATCTATGCACGTAAGCCAAAGATGACTTTCATCACAATATAAGCATGAGGATGATGACATTGACATAATAATTCATTAAAACAAATTCAAGAATAAATTTTAATGATTTATAAATTAATTTATCTAGGAACCAATAACGTCCAAATTATCAACATGATACTGCTTTGTAGATTAAAATTCAAGAATGCTCAGAAGAATATTTCCATGAAAAGATACTGGATGAAGCGCAAATATCAAGGATATTCCACTAATTTCATGGAGTATAGAAGCCAAAGCTTTAACCAACTGAGGTATAATAGAATATATGAACCTGTAAATGGATTTTTGCCGCCATGCGGTAATCCACGTAGACAGATCATTTCCACAATTTAATAAGGAATGAATACGAAGGATCATTCACCATGCATGTGGTAAACCACATAGACAAGTTATTCCAACAGAATAATAAAGAATGGAATAACAGAAGAATTCACTATGCATGCGATAGACCGCACAGACAGGTTATTCCAACATAACAATAAAGAATGGAGCCAGGTCATGCATAATCCGCACAGACATGATATTCTAACAGAATAATAAAGAACGGAACTAGGTTATGCGTAATCCGCACAGATATGATATTCCAATAGAATAATAAAGAATGGAATAACAACAGAATTCACCAGGCATGCGATAGACCTTACAAACGAGTTATTCAACAGAATAATAAAGAATGGAATAACGAGAAGAATTTCACCATGTATGCGGTACTTGGCATAGGCGAGTTATTCAACATAATAATAAAGAATGGAATAACAACCCTTACGAGTATTGAAAGAAAATAACTCTCTTCATGAATACGAAAGAATAATACCCTTACGAGTACAACAAATAATATCCCTTATGAGTACAACAAATAATATCCCTTACCTTAGAAAAACTGAATACTGGAGTAGTGAAGTAGCAGAATACTTTTCTTCTTTCTCTCTATAGTTTCTCTCTCTAGAGTTTCAGTGAATTCGTAAGAAATAATGAAGGAATGAGCTTCTATTTATAGGAGAATGGACTGAATAGTAACTAATTCATGAACGATCCATATTGATTTACTATTAAAACTTAAAGCAACGGTCCATACTGATTTACTATTAAAACTTTAAACCATCGATCCATATTGATTTACTATTATTACTTTCCACCAGCGGTCCATATTGATTTACTATTATATCTTCAACCAACGATCCATATTGATTTACTATTATAACTTCAACCAACGATATGAAAAATTATCACATCTCCTCATGGAATAATATTGTACCCAAAAATGATTTGGACCAAAAAAAAAAATATTTTTTGGGTGAATAGTACTCCATGAATAGTACTTCGGGAATAGTACCCTGTGAATAGTACCCCGACACGAAAAGTGTCCCAAATAACCGAGTGAACAATACTAGAGTGAATAGTAACCAGGTGAATAGTAACTCGTGAATAGTACTCCGACACAAAAAGTATCCAAAATACCCGATTGGTCAATATAACCTCTAGACATTAATTATTATCGAAATAAATGTCGATTTCCACTAACACTAATAATCCCAACACAATGGAACTATCAATTTCATCTTTAATCAACATGAACTTAATATAACTCACAATATTTAACAACCAGGTCATTCCCAGGAAAGAGGGGGCTTTCCGATAAGGATTTCTCCTTATTGGCGCGCAATTAGGTGACCAAACCTCTCCTTGACAGAACTTCTAAACATTGTCAATATTGCAAATAATAATATGAATAAATTTGTCGTCTTAATTATTGATTTAGTAATAATAAATATTATGCAGATGATACTGTGACAATAATTGAATCAATAATATGAGAGATATGATGCAGTAATTACTGTAGCAATAATTTAGTATAATTGAGTGACTTCTTACGTAAGCATCAATAATCAATCTTGTGTGCTATTATGCAACCACAGCGTATTCTTCACTTTTTACTAACAAGGTAGTTCAACGGTTTAACGATAACACTTTCGTAGTTATTTTTATAAAAGATAATTCTATCGTTTTTCTAAGTATGACAATACTTAGTTGTAGGGTCCACCAATGATGATTATTAATAAATCGCTGGATATTCCCAAACAAAAAGAATATTCCCAGAGCCAAATGAATATTTTATAACAACTTGAATACTTTGCAAAATTTATAAATATTACCCACAACTATAACATTATATCAAATCCATACCATAATATTTATAAAAATATTTCGAGAAATTTAAATCTTTATTCATAAAATTTGGGGTCTCACAATCTCCCATCCTTATGAAATTTTGCGCTCAAAATTTATGTACGTACCTGGTATTTATAAAACCCTAACTTTTTGAATAAAGATGAATTTTCTATAAATATTATTTTTGAATATTATGGGGTGAAATTGATATAATGTTATAATTGTGGGTAATATTTATAAATTTTGCAAAGTACGCAAGTTGTTATATAATATTCGATTGGTCGAGGGAATATTCGCTCTAACAGGAATATTCGTATAACGACACAATCATTGGTGGACCTGAATAATTGAATTATTGTCGGATTGAAAAAAGCGACAAAATACTTTTTTTATGAAAATAACTGGCGGAAGTTTTACTGTTAACTATTGAAACACCCGTGTTAAAAGTATAGTAATATGCGTGGTTGCATAAGAGTAACTACAGTATTAATTATTGATGCTTACGTGATAAGTCACTCGATTTTGTTGGTATTATTAATGTAATAATACGTAAAATCTTTTTATATAAAGCAGAATACTTTTATAAAGTTATTTTATAAATAGAATATATTATATTCTATTATGCATAGTGTTACATAGTGTCTGCATAGTATTTGCATAGTAAAATCTTTTATAAAGTTATTCATTTTATTAGATTATAAATAGAATATATTTTATTTTATTTAAAAGATTTTGCTTTAAATATGGACCGTCAGATTAAAGTAAATCAATCTGGATCGTTCATGAGTTAGTTACTATGCAGTCCATTTTTCTATAAATAGAAGCTCATTCCTTCATTATTTTCTTACGAATTCATTGAAACTCTAGAGAGATAAACTATAGAGAGAAAGAAGAAAGTATTCTGCTACTTCACTAGTTATATATCCAGTACTCTTCTTCTTAAGGTAGGGAATATTATTTGTTGTACTTGTAAGGGGTGTTATTCTTTTGTATTCATGAAGAGAACTTATGGTATTCCATTCTTTATTATTCTGTTGGAATAACCTATTTACGCGGGCTACCCTATACTTGGTGACATTCTTCTATTATTCCGTCTTTACTATTCTGAATATCCTGTCTATTACGCCGGACCTGATTCCGCCTTTATTATTCTGTTGGAATATCCTGTCTGTGCGTTTTACGCCGGACCTGGTTCCAACTTTATTATTATTTTGTTGGAATATCATATGCATGCGTTTCTGTGGGACTGATTTCGTATTTATTAGTATTACATTGGAATAACTTGTCATCTGCAATCTACCGCATGCATGGTGATTTCTGTTGTTATTCCATTCTTTATTATTACATTTGGAACATCCTGTCTTAGTGCGAATTTCACGACTTTGTTTTCGTTATTTAGTATTCTCATTTTGAATAACTTTGTCTGTCTGATATCGCATGTATGGTGATTTCTTTTGTTATTCCATTCTTTATTATACTCGGTTGGTTAAAGTTTTGACTTCTATACTCCATGAAATTAGTGGAATATCCTTGATAATTGCGCTTCATCCAAAGATCTTTTCATGGAAATATTCTTCTTAGCATTCTTGAATTTTACTCTACAAAGCGATATCATGTTGACAATTTGGATGTTATTGGTTCTTGGACAAATTAATTCTTGAACTTATTTTATTGAATTCTTATATCATTGTCATCATCCTCATATTTATATTTTTTGAAAGTCATCTCATGGCACATAGTGCATAGATGGACTTGGTATGATTATGACCGAGGATTATTCGGTTGTAATCATGACCGTAATGTTATAAACGATGTGGTAAAAGTCCTCATTGGCCCAGTAGTGCATCGACGATTGTTGAAATATAATCATGACCATTAATGAATACACGAATGTCCTTGGCCCGTAGTGCATGGATAATTTGTGGTCGTGATACTAAAGAATATCCTTGGCCATAGTGCAGGGGTGATTCGATGATGTGGATTATTTATTAAACTGAGTCCTAGCGATAAAAGTGATGAAAAACCTTTTAAATCATTAAAGATAGTAGATTTTATTCTCTACTTGACTCTTTTAATGGATTGCTTATTTCGCTGCAGTTAAACTTTATGTTTGTTATATTGTATTAGTTTAACACTGTTTAAGGCTAATGATAATTTATTCTGCATTATCTTAGTCATAATATTTCTTCTTTGGGCTAGTTGAGCTCACCCTTTCTTTTCTTACCGCATCTCTTGAGAAATGAGAATATAGGCTGAATGAGTCGGGAGCGGGTGATGGTCCTAGATGGTGCATTAGTAGTCCTCACTATTCGTGAAATAGTGTGATAATAATTATAATGAGGATTTGCTTTTGAGTTTGTATACTCTCTAGTAGACAATATTTGTATTCAAACTCACATTTTATGTTTTGTCGTATTGTACCACAACAGTTTGCATTATTAAGTTGTATTTGAATTACATACCATGTATCCAAGCGACTCAAGATGGGTGATGTATACCTAATTTTGAAGGCGACACAGTTGGTATCAAAGCTTAGGGATATGATCCATGGCTAAGATGTGAGACTAGCACTAGGAGGGGAGAGACGGGAAATTCCTTCACTAGTATGACCTACTTATATTTATTTTATATTTAAATTGGTTGGTCAGAGTTTAGAGATAATATGTTACATGTCAACTAACCCTTGTTTTGTGGCAGTATCTGAAAATGACATCCGAGAATGTTGAGAATAGCAATGGAGTACAAGAGACCGTTGAGTCTCCAATATCAATAATCAGGATAATGTGCATCAGGCGAGATGAATGATGAATGATGGATTGTTCATGCAAACAACAACACGGACCAAATGATGAATGATGGATTGTTTAGAGGCTTTATGCAATTCATCCAACATCAGGCGAGAGCGGCTCCTGTCCGAAATGTAGGTGGAAACACTATAAAGCCTCGGACGGTCACCGCTAAACAGTTCAAGGAGATGGGACCACCGGAGTTTATTGGAGATCCAAAACCACTTAAGGCGGAAGCATGGATAAAGCAGATCACCAAGATATTTGATGTCTTGGGATGCTCCGAGGAGCAAAAGGTTCCCTTCGCCACCTTCATGTTGCGTGAAGAGGCGATTCTTGGTGGGAATCACGTAAACGCGTCACCCGACTGGCCTTTTCAAGATGTCTTGGGAGAAGTTCCAAGAGCTATTCAACGAAAAGTACTTTACCGAGAGTATTCATCACATGAAAGAAGTGGAGTTTATCAAATTGGAACAAAACAATATGACCGTGTCACAATACGAGGCTAAATTTGCGGAGTTATCCCGGTTTGCATCCCATTTGGTCGATAATGAGGAGTGAATGACGTGAATGTTTTTAAGAGGTTTGAAACCGGAAATACGTCAATATCTTATTTCTCATAAACTGTGTTTGTACTCAGATGTTGTAAATAGGGCTCAGTTATTGTAGCGCGGTAACGAGTCAACGCAACCATGAAAATACCAGTGGTATCAGTCATCGAAATGGTGACAACAAACGTGGAGGAAATCAACATGCCAGAAATGGTAACCACTTCGGTTGTAATCATGGCCAAGACAGTAAAAATGAACATTTCAAGAAAAGGAGATTCAACAATGATGGAAGGACGTCAACACCAACACCCGTTGTTAAGGAAGGAGAACGACCACCTATCATATGCTTCAAATGCGGAGGGGAGGGACACATCAGTCCAAACTGCGATGCCGTCAAAGCATGTTATAATTGTGGAAGAGAAGGTCACTTAGCCCGATTTTGTCATTCACCAAGAAGACAAGTTCAACTAGATGATGGAGGCACCAAAAGTCGTCCCGAAAAAAGTCAAAGCCCAGGTGGTCTGAGGAGAGTGTTTGTTGTGACCTCCCAGAAAGCAAGGAACCCGAATGAGGTCATCACGGGTAAGCTTATCATAAACTCTAGCAAAGTTTATACCTTATTTGATACCGATTCTACCCATTCTTTTATTTCTCCTACTTGCACTCAACAATTAAATTTGACTCCGGAGAAATTAGACTTTGACTTATCTGTAGAAACTCCGTTGGGAGAAACCTTCATTACATCCACTGTTTATAAGTCTTTCTTGGTTCAAATCGGTACCCTCACATTACCTGTCGATCTTATTTCATTAAAAATACTTGCATTTGACGTAATTCTAGGGATTGATTGGTTAACTACTCATCATGCAAAAATTGATTATTTTAAGTGGGTTGTTAGCTTTCATATTCCTAACCAATACATTATGCGAATTCAAGCCACCAAACCAGTAAAATCAATCACTTTCATCTCAAGCCATAAAGTTATTCGTTTATTGAAAAACGGATGTCAAGCTTTCTTAGCTCATTTCACGGATCTAAACAAAAATATGTCAGTTTTGAATGATATTTCTATTGTTAATGAATTTCCTGACGTATTCCCTGAAGAACTTCCTGGCCTACCCCCAGAGCGTGAAATTGAATTTTGTATCGACCTTGAACTTGGTACAAAACCTATTTCCAAAGCCCCATATCGAATGGCTCCTATTGAACTTCAGGAGTTAAAGACCCAACTACATGAATTATTAGACATCGGTTTCATTCATCCTAGTACTTCTCCTTGGGGTGCTCCTGTTCTATTCGTGAAAAAGAAAGATTGGAAAGACACCCACTAGCACGAAGACTATTCCCCATGACTCAAAACATAATGTGAGGAAGAAATCTATTTTCTTTGAATTGCCATATTGGCGGATACTTTTGTTGCGCCACAATCTAGATGGAATGCACATTGCCAAAAACATTTCTGATAGCCTGATTGGAACATTGTTGAGTGTGCAAGGAAAGTCAAATGAGAATTTAAAAGCATGATTGGACTTGATAAAAATGGGTATAAGAAGAGAGCTCCATCCAATACACGTGCAAGAAAGCAATTCAAAGTACCTTTTGCCGGCTGCAAGCTACTCAATGTCTAAGAAAGAAAGATATGATTTCTTGCAAGTGTTGAAAAATTTTAAGGTACCTGATGGATATGCTTCAAATATTTCACGTTGCATCAATTTGAAGGGTGGAAAGATCTCAGGTTTTAAAAGTCACGATTTCCATATATTAATGCAACAATTACTTCCAATAGCAATACGATGTACCAACTTGCCTAGACATGTCTGCTCAACAATAATTGAACTTTGAAACTAGTTTAGAGAATTATGTTCCAACTATAACACATCGGAAGATTATGAACAGTTGAACAAGAAAATTCTGTTAATACTTTGCAAGCCTGAGATGGTGTTTCCTCCTGCTTTCTTTGATATAATGGTACATTTGTATGTCCACCTTGATGAAGAGGTGAAGATAGATGGAAATGTGAAATATCGACAAATGTGGGCTTTTGAAAGATACATGGGCAAGTTAAAAGGGTATATTCGCAACAGAAGTCGTCCAGAATGGTTAATTGTAGAAGGGTATATCGCTAAAGAATGTGTTACATTTTGCTCAAGATATCTGAGTCAACACAATGCTGCATAGAAACGAGTTGAAAGAAATGAAGATGGATACGAACAAGGTGAATCAAGTTTATCTGTATTCAGAAGCATATGTCGATTTCTTAATGTCCCAAAAGTTTTTACTCTATGTGGCGATGATGTCAAGAGTGCACACATATATGTGCTATTCAACTGTACAGAGGTTGAGTCATATCTAAGCTGAGTAAATAAAGAATGACATTTATTGTTCAAAATATTAATAACTTTTGTTAGCCAGCTAGCTATGACAAGATTCATATATGTTACGACGTGGAAAACGTAAGCAAAAACTGACGCTAAAGGAAATTGACAATGCTAAGAAAAAGGAATTTCCTGAATGGTTTAAGAATTATGTAAGTACTACATTACGTGAATATAATTTTATGCAAAAATTTTTAATGGTTATTAATAATAAATGGATGGAATTTTCTTATATCGCTACCATTTTGTAGATGGCAACTATGAATAATGATGCTTCAAAGGAAGTTCAAGTTCTTGCATTTGGCCCAAATTTGATAAGCAGGAGAGGAGATGGTTATTTGGTAAATGGGTATCGATTCCATTATACAAGTTGTGAGAGTAAGAGGACAACGCAGAATATTGGGGTATATGTGGTAGCAACTACTCGTGGATATTCCTCTGCTAGAGACCAAAATCCTAAAGAAGATGTAGTTGAATACTTTGGTATTTTGGAAGATGTTGTTGAATTAGATTATTACGGATCTGGCAAAGTTTTTCTATTTAAATGTAAGTGGTATGACAGTTTAGCACGTGATAGAGGGGTCAAAACTGATGATTATGGCTTCACGCTTGTAAATTATCAAAAGTTTGGTTCAACCGATGAGCCCTTTGTAATGCCTTTTCAGGTTCAACAAATATTTTATGTTGATGATCAAAGGGATAAAAATTGGTGTGTGGTTATAGGAACAAAGCCGAGAGATTTATGATAACAATTGTTGGTAGGTCATACGTTGGGCACTAAATCAATTCCAAAAAAGAAACATGATTTGGTATTATTTGATGTTATTTAAATATTTTTTGTCGTTGATCATGTATTAGACTTCTATGAATAGAGTATTTCTTGAATTATGTACTAATTTTTGTTTTATTTGTAGTACCAAATAAATAAAAAAGAGATTGATCAAGCGGATATGTATACAGTCCCACACTCGAAGTGATAACTCAATTTTATCGGGAGCATCCTCGAATGTGGTACGTATTTATCAATACTCAAACAATGGATAAATTGGTTAGTTTACTAATTTTTTGCTTTTGTTTAACTTGGTTTTGTATTTGACTGCTATGGATTAAAAACAAGTTTTATGTCTGCATGCAAAAATTATAAATAAAGTCACTTTTTAAAGTCTATAAAGGGTATTGCTGACTTTGTTTATAAATTATGTTTACTTTAAATTACTACTTCCTCTTGTTGCGCTCACTACTGCACAATTTTAGAGGGGTGTGGATAAGTTCAGCAATCTATACAAACAGAAGTAGTAGTCTTCCTGCTCATTCACACCACTATGTATACCCACCATAAATTATCACCAATATGGACATTTTATGCACCAGCACGAACATTTTATATCTTATGAACATTTTGTGAAGCTAGGTATCAAACAATTCACCCCAAGGATTAGTTTTTTATTTTTACTGCATCTTACATTATTATCCTTGCAATGAACCCCAAGGATTTTAATACATACAATTTGACTGCATATCATAAGCCTGAGTGATGGAGAAGAAAATCTTATGTTTTTGTCCAACAGTGACTTTATAGACTTTAAAAAGTGACTTTATATCTAATTTAGTTTTACTATAATAGGTATTGCTGACTTTGTTTAATAGACTTGAATTAAGTAGTGTTTGGTTTGCTTCAAATCAATAAAGTATTACTTGAATTAAGTAGTGAACCAAAATTGAACGTTCGGTCTGAAATAATTAGTTAAAAAAGAGAGAATTACTATTATTAGTTGTTGCCTTCTCAAATTCCTCTAATTCAACTTCACGAAGAATTCTGTTCAACTCATTGTATTGGAA
The DNA here is from genome assembly GCA_020205605.1 of Panax ginseng. NCBI lineage: Eukaryota > Viridiplantae > Streptophyta > Magnoliopsida > Apiales > Araliaceae > Panax > Panax ginseng. Next base: position 43,594,236 of record CM035141.1, read on the forward strand.
GTAACCTTCTTCATATGGTTTCCTATTCATAAAATGAGATCAAAATAACTGAGACAAATACCATAGATTGAAATTCTAGCCAAAAACCTAATGCAATAACTTAGTATGTTGAACTGCCTTGTATATTTAAGTTATGTATATTTTGCATTGTATATTTTCACAGGAAAAAATTATTTAGTTAAAGAAGACTCAGGAATCGATTGGTGAAAGCAGTAGTACAGGACGGAATGATATACTTGCACAAGTTCTTGGACCAGAGCGACATGGTAGACTTCGACAAAGTGGAGTTGGTGCCACAGCTACAAACACATGGGGGCCTCGTGACACAAATAATGAGGTACAATGTGCTACTGGTTATGTACTCCTTTGATACAGTAACAATATTTTGTATGATTATGTATATTTAGATGATATTATATATTAATAGACTTTATTTGTTTTGTTCTTTTAGTTGTAAATGTTATATTCAGATTGGATGGCTGAATGTAGTTATGATTCTTAACAGGTAAAATAAATATGAAATATTTCTTCTTAACATGATGGGTAAAAAAAAAACTGGTTCCAAAATACCTATAGCGACGGCCACGACCGTCGCCATACATCTCATATTCGCGCCAAATCTTGCCTATAGCGATGGCCATGACCGTCGTAATAAATCTCACATTCGGGCCAAATGTCACCTATAGCGACGGTCGGTGACCGTCGTAGTATAACTCACCTATAGTGACGGTCGGCGACCGTCATAGTAGATCTCAGTCATTCGCGCCAAAGCTTCTATAGCGACGGCCATGGCCGTCGCTAGATTGATATTTGATCGTCAGTGAAAATCTTCAAGCGCATGTTTGTGTAGTTTTCTGGCGACAATCTTCCCGTCGCTATAGGAAAAATGACCATCGCTATAGGTTACAGCGATGGCTTATATAGCGATGGTATGCGACCGTCGCTATATCCTATAGCGATGGTCTTTTCATCTATAGCGACGGTCAGTGACTGTCGCTATAACTTGATCAGTAGCTAACCAGTCGATTCCTAAATCACATCAAATGCAAGTATTTTCAAAGATATAAGATCGACAGGTAACATGCGGTTACCGATTTGAATCAAACAAGACTTATAAACAGTGGATGTAATGAAGGTTTCTCCCAACGAAGTTTTAACAGATAAGTTAAAGTCTAATTTCTCCAGACTCAAATTTAACGTTGAGCGCAAGTAGGAGAAATAAAAGAGTTGATAAAACTGGTATCGAATAAGGTATAGACTTCGCTAGAGTTTATGATTAACTTACCCGTGATAAATTCGTTGGGGTTACACGCTTTTTGAGAGATCACGAAAAATGCACTTCCTGAAACCACCAACTTTATTTTGTCCGTATCTGCCTTTGGTTTCGCTACAGGACAAAATCGAGCAATGTGACCGTCTTTTCAACATCTAAAACATACCTTGGAAGGCTGTGAATAGTTTGGACTTATGTGTCCCTCCTCTCCGCGTCTGTAGCATCTAACTGGCGGTCGTTCTCCTCCCCTAGAATTTGTTGCTGGTGTTGTTGCCGACGTCTTCCAATCATCGTTAAATCTTCTCTTCTTGAATTTTCCACTTGAAACATTTCTTCTATTATCTTGGCCATAATTACCACCGAAGTGGTTACCATTTTTGTCATGATAATTTCCTCCACGATGGTTATCAATGTTCCGATGGTCATTGCCACTGGTAAGATTGTTATCATGTTGTTGCTCGTTATCTTTTGGTTGGGCTGGCTCATTATTGTGCTCTAATAACTGAGCCCTATTCACTAAATCTGAATACAAACATAATTTATGAGAAATGAGGTATTGACGTATCTCAGGTTTCAAACCTCTTAAAAACATCCGCGTCATTCTCTCCTTATTATCAACCAAGTGGGACGCAAACCGGGACAACTCGGCAAACTTAGCTTCGTACTGCGACACGGTCATATTGTTTTGCTCCAACTTGATAAACTCCACCTCCTTCATGTGACGAATACTTTCGGGAAAGTACTTGTCGTTGAACAGTTCTTGGAACTTCTCCCAAGACATCTTGGTCTGGCAAGAAGTGAGTACGCGTTCTTGATTCCCACCAGTAATTTGCCTCTCCTCGAAACATGAAGGTGGCAAAGGGAACCTTTTGCTCCTCGGAGCATCCCAAGACATCAAATATCTTGGTGATCTGCTTTATCCACGTCTCCGCCTTAAGTGGTTTTGGCTCTCCAATAAACTCCGGTGGTCCCAGCTCCTTAAACTGTTAGCGATGACCGTCAGAGAGTTGCCAGTGTTTCCACCTGCATTTTGAACAGGAGCCGCTCTCGCCTGATGTTGCATGAATTACATAAAGCCTATGAACATCCTATCGTTCATCATTTGATCGGTGTTATTGTTTACCTGAGGATTATTGTCTTCCTGTTGCACATTATCATGGGTATTGATCGTTGGTGACTCAACGGTCTCATGTGCTTCATTGCTGATCTCAACATTTTCAGATTGCATTTTCAAATACTTCCACAAAACAAGGGTTAATTGACATATCACATATTATCCCTATACTCTGACCGACCAATTAAATACCAAATAAACTTAGGTAGGTCATACTAGCGAAGGAATTCACCGTCTCTCCCCTCCTAGTTCTTGTCTCACATCTCAGCTAGGGATCATATCCCTAAGCTTTGATACCAACTGTGATGCCCCCAAAATAGGTATACATCACCCATTCTGAGTCGCTAAATATATGGTACATAAATTAAATACAAACTTCTTTTATACAATACGACAACAGCGTAGGTTAGAGTTTTTACACGACTATTATCTCATGGACAGTATTCAAACTCAAATGAAGTTCTCATTACATTTATTATCACACTATTTCATAAAATAGTGAGGACTACTATAGCCACCATCTCGGACCATCACTCTGTTCCCCGACTAGTCCCGGCTACGTTCTCATTTCTTGAAGAGAACAATGAAAGCAAAAGGGTGAGCTCAACTAGCCAAGTAAGAAATATTATGACTGAGATAATGCAGAATAAATTCTCGTTAGCCTTCAACAGTGTTAAACTGATAAAATACAATAAACATTAAGTTTAACTGCAGCAGAACAAGCAATCCATTAGAAGGAGTCAAATAGAGCATGATATCTACTATCTTCTATGATTTAAAAAGGTTTTTCAACAGTTTTATCGCTGAGACTCAGCTTAATAAATAAACCACATCATCGAATCATCCCTGCACTACGGACCAAGGATATTCATGTACTCATCAATGGTCATGATTATACCAAAAAAACCTTGTCATATTCATACCAACAATTGTCCAGCAATGCACTACGGGCCAATGAGGACTTGTACCACATCATTTATAACATTACGGTCATGATTATACCGAATAATCCCTGGTTAAAATCATACCAATCAATAGTCCATCTATGCACGTAAGCCACAGATGACTTTCATCACAATATAAGCATGAAGATGATGACAATGATATAAGCATTAATCAAACGAAATCAAGGATAAATATTAAAGACTTTAAATTTATCCAGAGTTTAAAAATATCCAAATTATCAACATGATACTGCTTTGTGGAGTTAAATTCAAGAATAATATTGTATCAAAAATGATTTGGACAGCAAAGAAATCAATTTTTGTCATGAATAATTCCCCTTGTGAATAGTACCCAAGTGAATTTTACTTTAGGAATAGTACTCGTGAATCGTACTTTGTGAATAGTATCCCATAAATAGTACTTTATGAATAGTACCCCATGAATAGTACTTTGTGAAAAGTACTGTAAAAATGAATACTACTCATGGACAGTACTCCGACATGAAAAACTTAAAAATTAACAAGAATGTGCAGACTTCTCTTCTACTTTCTCTCTAAAGCTTCTCTCTCTATAGCTTCTCTTTCTATAATTGCTCTTGTGAGTCGTAGTGAATTGGTGAGAATGAAAGAAGAATGAGCTTCTATTTATAGGAAAATATAGTTTCGACAATTGCACGTTTTGGGGCTCAAAATATTACAGTATAATACCTTCATCTTTTACTTCATTTTTAATTTAGTCCTGCAAGTATTATCAAACTTGTACCACCTCCCCTAATAGTACGTCATGTGAATCAATAGTACAATCATGTGAATCAATAGTTCTATTCATGTGAAAAATAATTACAATATAGTACCTTCATCTATACATCCATTTTTAATTTAGCTATACAAGTATTATCAATCTTGCACCACCTCCCCTAATAGTACATGCATGTTAACAAATTGTTATAAGAATGTGAATTAATAGCAATTAATTTCTCATTTATCCGATTAATTACCCGATTGGTCAATATAACCTCCAGACATCAATTATTATCGGAATAGATATCGATTTCCATTAACACTAATAATCCCAACACAATAGAAATAACAATTTCATCTTTAATCAACACGAACTTATTCATAATTAATATTATAACTCACAATATTTAACAACCAAATAATTTCCAGGAAAGAGGGGGCTTTCCGATAAGGATTTCTCCTTATTGACGCGCAATTAGGTGACCAAACCTCTCATCGACAGAACTCTCAAGACATCGTCAATATTGCAAGTAATAATATGAATAACTTTGTCGTCTCAATTATTGATTTAATAATATTAAAAATATTGACAATAATTGAATCAATAATATGAGAGATATTATGCAACAATTACTGTAGAAATAATTGAGAATAACTGAGTGACTTCTCACGTAAACATTAATAATTAATACCATGTGCTACTATGCAATCATGCCTATTACTGTACTTTTACTACCGGGTAGTTCAACAGTTTAACGGTAAAATAATGATTGTTTCGTCGTACGAATATTCCCTGTTAAAATGAATATTCTCTAACCAATCGAATATTATATAACCACTTGCTTACTTTACAAAATATATAAATATTACCCACAACTATAGCACACAAACTTTCTTCTTCTTTTTTTTTACACACTCCCGGCCTAATTCTGGTATTATCAAAATTATCTCCTTTCATCGTATAGGTGGCAAAAGCTTTTTTTGTCCCTCCGTTACCCTAGTTATCACAAACGCGTCAACATGGTCAGTTGGTCTTCTAGATCCTGGCAGTACGACGGCCTTGAAGCCTTTGAAATTCGTCAATTGATTGTCTGGATGATTTCCCACAGCTAGTATTCCATTCTGCATAGCTTGAGCGATCACATTCGAGAAATTCTGTATCGGGTCTAGTTGTTTTCCAGCTTTGTTGACAGGTTCTTCTATCCTTCGGTTTTGTTTTCGTCTTAGCGGCATTATCATAATTTATTCTTACATTCTGAGCTTTATCGTATACGTATAGCATATAACGCGAAATCTTCTATTCAAATAATCATGTACTCAAAATATTAGATTTTGAAAACTTGGTTTATTATATTAATCAGTGTTCCGATAAATAATTACTATCTTTATTCCAACTTATTTCATTAATCTATCATAGATTCATATTCATAACACTTGACATACCATAACACATATTGCTTTAAACATCCACTATCCCTTTGTGACTCAAGAGTCGGGAATCGCTGCCGTAGCTTATACAAAATATTACATTACGCGAACATACTTATCGTATACACATCATAGAATCATACATATTCAAGTAATACTAATACTACTTCTTTTTTACGCCTTCACTAAGGATCAGTTGTTAAGTATTCTATATATTCCCATCATTCTCAATAATCCATTAACACCTAGCTATACCAAGTTCGTCAAACTTACCACACATTATGAGTTTAAGAACTCACCACAAACATATGAGTTTAAGAACTCGAGCTTGACCATATACTCTCTAACTATACCCTACCTATCTGCTACACTATCGTTTCTGGGTCCAGTACTATATTTTCCAAAATAACCACCTCATTGAGGTAGCTTTCAATGTGAGCCTCTATTTCAGCTATTAGCTTTGACATTGGCTCGGTTATGAAAATTAAATCTTTCTTTACAATCTGAGGATATCCTAATTATTTTCTATCTGACATCTACACACATAAATTATCCTGATTATCACAAAGTATATACACACAACCAATAATAGTTTTATATAAGTTATCTTTTATTTTGTTTGACGATGAATTTATTCAATTCATCTCCTTATAAAACTCTATATGAGTTATTTGTATTTTCAACGTTTTCCTTTGTTCTAATTAAAGTTATAGCCTAAGGTCTTACCCGCCTAAGGTTTCTAACCTATAGCTTTGATACCATGCTGTAACGCCCCCAAATTCATGAACTTGAAACCTGAACTCGGTGCTTCACGATACTATTTCTATGAGCGAAATAATACTAATAATAATAACAATAATATAAAAGTCAAACTTAATTTACATATATTAGAGTCTAATCCCAAGTACGCAACCTTCACTATAATTCGTTACATGATAGATAATACATATCATTGTCTTAATACAGTTTAACTATTACAAAAGATACAATTAAACATATTTTGTTTGCTTTCCTTTTCACTTGTTCTTGTCTGAACCTTCGGGTTGATCATGTCTAGCTGAAAACATTTAAATTTAAAGCAAGAATGAGCATTTAGATGCCAAGCAAGTAATAACAAATATAAATATAATTAGCTGAAAGAAATAAATATTTTCTTTGTACATCACTTCTACAACGAATTTATAGTTGTGAAGTAAACTGAACCGATAATAATAACATAACAATTCTATCTCAGATTTTTGAAAGTACGTATTGACTATATATATAGGGTAGTCGACATACTATGAACATTGGTTTCTATTTTTGAAAAGGTTAGACAGAACATCATCTGCAAATCGTCATAACTTACAGGCACGAGGGTGTACATCCTATGGACCCTATATTGATCAATACTACATTGCAAGAACGATATGATCGTTCACTCTGTCCGCCTTGGGGGCATAAAAGTTTTCCCTTGATCGGGATGTTCGTACTTAGTCTGGAATCCGGACCAAAACAATATTATTGGATACAAAAAGGTTTTATCATATTCAACGATATTTTGAAATATGTGTCTAATTTGGTCAATTAGCTTGGATGTATATATATATATATATATATATATATATATATATATATATATATATATATATATATATATATATATATATATATAGGTCGATTGTAAGGACTCCACTTACTTTGTTAAAATCTGAACTATTTTTTTTTGTTTTTTTAAAATAACTAAAAAAAGTTTAATATTTATGAAACCAAATTTTTCATAATATAGTGTTTTGGATGTGATTTGGATACGATATAACAAAAGCAGTGCATGCAGGTGTGTGCATTTGTACCACCATTTTTGGTATAGGTATTCAAATCACGCCCAAAATATTATATTATGGAAAATATCGATTCCATAAAATATTAATTTTTTTTTTAGTTTTTTAAAAAAAAAAAAAGGTCCATGATTTTAACAAAGTAAAGAGCCCTCACTGATCGGTTACGTATATATATATATATATATATATATATATATATATATATATATATATATACATATAACACTATCATTTTACTTGATTAGAACAATATACTATAACACATAACACTACTTATTGCGATTGAGACATAACCTAAGCACATTGTCACACATGTTTCACAATCATTGGATCACAAACAAACATATATACAGACCAATTATACAAGTCCAGATCAATTTTCAAAACATGTCGATTGTCTTAAAGCGGCTTTAATCAGTAATTATCGAGTGTAAGACTCTATCCTATAGTTCAACATCTGTAAGTATCAGTCATATTATTTTTAAATAACTTATAATAATTTTTAAACATTTATTATAATTTATCATAAATTTTCAAACACCTAATCATTATTAAATGATTTAAATATTAAAAATTCTATTATCATTAATATTTAATTAATATTAAACTATTAATAAAACCATTTGCCAAAATATTAAAGTTATTTATAATAACTCTAAATATTTTTAAAGTATTTATATATCCTTAATTGATTTTTAAAACATTTAAAATCATTTTAATTACTTACCATTAAAATTTAAATATTAATGTATTATTTATCCAAATATTAAAAGTCATTAATTCTAACTTCAAATATTTTTAATTCATTAATATCCCTTTTAAATTATTTTTAAATAAATAAAACTATTTTTAAACTATTTATTTAATATAAATATTAAATAAATTTAATATCATTAATATTAAATTATTAATGAAATTATCCTCTAAATATTACAAGTTATATTTTATAACTTAAAATATCTTTAAACACTTTATTTTCATTTTAAATAATTTTTATAATATTAAAATCCTTTTTAAACTAATTTATTTAATATAATTAGTAAATAATTCTAATATCATTAATAGTAAATAATTAATGAAATTTACCTTTAAATATTGAAAGTTATATTTTATAACTTCAAATATTTTTAAACTCTTTATTTTCATTTAAAATGATTTATCTTATATTAAAATCATTTTTAAACTAATTTATTTGATATAATTATTAAATAAATATAATATCATTAATATTAAAATATTAATATTTTTCATGACAAAATATCAAAAGTTATATTTTATAACTTAAAATATTTTTATAACCTTTAAATCATTTTTCTAGAATTTTAAATCATTAATTCTATTTTTCCATAATTTATTTAATACATTTATTAAATAAATTAATTATCAATAATATTAATTTATTAATGAAATTTATCACAAAATATTAAAAGTTATAGAGAATAACTTAAAATATTTTCTTATAACATAATATAATTTTAAATAATTTTTCAAGTATTAAAATCATTTTTAAATAATTTATTTAATATTATAATTAAAAAAATTAAATATCTTTAATATTCCAAAAATATTAAATATTTATGAAATATATTCAAAATAATTAAAAACTAATTTTTGGATTTTAAAATAATTTTTAAGAATTTTTTTTGTTTTTTTCATAATTAAAAACTAATTTTTCTAATTATTTAATAAAATAATTAATTTTAGAAATAAATCTATTATTGAAGATCGCTTTATAGCGACAAAAAACCGGTAAGCTATAGGTGTTCTTCGTGTTCTTGGCCAAACCCAGAACCTTCAAGTCAGAGTTCGAGTTGCTAGGTTTGACCGGTTCTAGATCTGTGGTTATCAAGTTTCTGGGTTTACTAATGTATTAATATTGTAGTATAACTGTAATACAATCATTATCAATCGATTTCCTGCCCATAACACAACAGATCAGAGATATCAAGGCTTCAGAAAACCTTGTCAGAAGCTTTTCTTCTTTTCTAGGTTTTCCAGAAATGAAGAACAGTTCGAGCGAGCTACTTTGGATACTTATTTCTTGAGTTCTATATTTGATTTATGTGATCTAATACTTTCAGTGTTGTAACAACATGTAAATAAAGAGATCTAATACATAAAATCAATAAAAACAGAAACACAATCGCTAGATATTTCCTAGTCAAACCATGTTAGAAAGAACATTCATTCGGTTTCTGGAAATTCCATAAACTTAAAAATTTGATCGCGAATGCTACTTTGACCATCAGTTACTTTCAATATCTTGTTTATCTAAGAGATCTAGGAGCATGAATCTGTAGAACACATAACCAGAAATAACCCTGATACACTAACAACATCAAAACATCAAACAAACGCAAGATGGGCCCATGAACTTGTTGTCAGACACAGATGAACAAGTTCTGGGATTCCCAGAAAATGAAAAATCATGGTCGGTCAAAGCAGTTTGACCTTCCATAACTTGCAATCTAAACATGATATAAGTATGGTTTTAATTCCAGATCAAAGTCCTCCTAGCATACGACAAATCGAAAACACAAAACACCCAAAATCATTAACAACAAAAGATTTAAAGGGCCTGACATTTGGTTGTCAGACTCATTTTAAAAAATTTCCAGATTTTCAAAATCATCAAATTCGAGCTGCTAGATGTTATGGATCTAACATCTAGCAACCCAGATCATCATTATATACTACATACAACATATTTTAACAAAAAAACACAACATCTAGCAGAGGATCAAGGTCAAATATTTCAACTAGGGTTTATACCTTTAAATGAGCAAATCTGATTTCTTAGCTACTGATTTGTGATGTGTGTTAGTGGGGCTTGAATATGGGACTAATATATATTAAGATTTCATGATTTAGAGAGAGAGAGGGTCTAGAATGATTGTTGTGATAAAATGGGGCAAATAATGAGACTTTTCTCTCTCATAATCTATATATGTGTGTTAGATACATTGTATTGCTAGCAAGAATTAGCTGAGGTGTTGATAATAAATCACTTTGTCAACCATAGAAGGTCACCAACTAAAATTTTGTCAAACAATACACGTTAGCTGCAAATAATGCAAAAGGGTATAATTGTCATTAGCCTTATAAATTTAATGGCAAATATGTAACATGTCAAACCCTTAGGGTTTGACCCTTAGGGTTTAACCCTAAGGTTTAGTACAAAATTGTAGGATTTCTAATTTAGGGTTTGGAAAATGAAAATAATATAATTTTAGTTTCTAAAAATACAAAATTAAGGTTTCTTAATCATGTTTAATTTTCTAATTACATAGAACACAGCATGTAGGTTTAAGATTCACAAATTATAATTAAGATTACTAATTTAGTAATTAGGGCTCACAATTAGTAATTAGGGTTTTAAATTTTTTTAGCATTTAATGTAACGACCCCAAAATAGGTCCATTCCATCCAACCCATTCTGAGTCGCCAAATACATGGTATAGAAAATAACTACAACTTTATTACAACAATTGTCGTGCAAAATACAACAACACATATGATGTGAGTTTGGATATAAATATATATCAACTGTGACTCATGTCTCAACCGTGGACAGCACCTCATAATGACACCTTACATAAAGGTATAGTCGAAAACTATTTTAGAAATTAGAATCTTTGGGAAGTGCTCAAGGAAACCTTCGTACATGGGAGGCCATGCTTCTAGGTTATGGTAGATATCATATGGCCACGGAATTATCCTTGGTTGACCCAATAGACCCCAAAGAAAAATGAGAAGATTACTATCATATTCTTCCCAATGGCGAGTCTTCTCTTGACATATCATTATCTCCACTTGTCTCTAATTGGGTATTATACTCCAAATAAACACCAAGATTATATAGGTAGTCTTTGGTAAATATACTCGACAAAGTGGATGAGTACAACCACGCCTTATGATGACACGAGGTTGTATGTCATTAGACATCTTGTATGATAGTGGCAAAACACCTTCCAAGTTAAATTCACCTCACCCTCAACATCTATAGACCACCGTTCTATTCCTTGTTATCCTCGCTAGACCCAAATACACTTTTATTACACGAAAGAAATTGTGAAGCAAAAAGGGTGAGCACACAACTAGCTCAAGAAAGAATATCATGACTAAAGATAAATAAATTATCAATAGCTTTCAACAAATAATAAATCGTAGATTTAGAACATATGGTAGATGATAAAACTTTTCAACCATAGTTGCAGCGGAATGAGCAATCCATTAGAAGAGTCAAATAGACCATAAAATCTATTATCTTCTCCATGTTAAAAGTCCACCAATAATGTTTTATCCCTGTAACATCAATCAACAATTCCTGTCCACAATTACGTGTATAACTCATAATCGTAATTGTAGTTCTAAATTTCTTTTCTCATCCAAGACAAAGATAATTTTCATCACCTGAAACATCAAAGATTATGGTTATACCAAATCACAGTTTATGTTCATAATCCTACTAATAAATTCATCTTTGCACTACGGGCCAAAGATATTCATTAACAAGTCATCTTTACACTACAGGCCAAAGATATTCATCAGTTGGTCATGTTCATCTAAACACCTGTTCATCTTTGCACTACGGCCAAAGATATTAATCAGTCGGTCATATTTCATCTCAACACTGGTCATCTTTGCACTACCGCCAAAGATATTCAATTATATCATCATTTAGGACTAAGGATGATGAAAAATATTTTAAAGAAAACGAATCCAGTGAAACAAAAGAATAAATATTAAGGATTCGTATTTCAGCTATTCCATGTCAAAAAATACCTCATAAATAATCATAGTGGAGTAAAATTCAAGAGTAATCAAAACATGGATATAATCAAAGCTAGTATCCAGAATAAATATTTTGGACAAAAAGAAGAAAATTTCATTTTTCGGTGAATAGTGTTGTATTCGTGAATAGTGTCGTATACGTGAATAGTGCCGTATACGTGAATAGTAACTCCGACACTAAAAGATAGAAATTTCACAAAAAACATCATCATGCTTCGTGAATAGTACTCGTGAATAGTAACTCGTGAATAGTAACTCATGAATAGTAACTCATAAAAAAGTTCCAAATTTGATAAAACGTTCAAACCAATATTTCGGCATAATGATATTGAAGAAATAATATCATTTATGAAGAAAATAATCTCCCCCACCTCGTAAAAGAATAGTACTTACGATCGAATAATCGGATATAGTGCTAAAATAAATTCCACCATATAGCAATACTCGAAGTACTAAAATACTCACAAAATACGCTCGATATTATAGAGAGAGAAAGAGAGAGAAATCTTTAGTTTCTGGTGTGATTTTCAATTCTAAACTAAGCACCCTATTTATAGGAAAATGCTTAGAACACCAAAGCAGAAAATTTAATAAAATATAATATATTTTTTCTTAAACTCCTATGCCCACTTTTTTGGTCAAGCCATCAGCCATACAAATGCCAACATCACCAAAAACGTTTTTCATGAAAATATTACTTAAAACTCCAAAAAAAATAATAATAAATTAATCCGGAACTTCAATAATTCATAATAAATAGCCCTTTTATCAGAAAATTTGAATCTAGCGAGTTTTTATAGGAAATTCAATTCTCTACAACTTTGCAGAAGAAAGTTTTTCCAAATTCTAAACAGAAATTGACCAAAATCCACATACGGACGATTTTACAGGCTATAATCAAATTTCAGTCAAGAAATGAGGTCTACCAACATGTTTAACATGTTTTAAATAACTTTTGCAACAAAAATACTCTTCCTTCTCATATACTCATATATCCCACATTCATTGTAAAAATATCACCATTATATATTATAATAATATAATAAAATAGTATTTTATCAGAAAAGATAAAATATCGATTTTCAACAATTGTCACTTTAAAAATTTTCTCCATCTATATCCATATAAAATGAATATTTTCCTCATCATATAAATCAATAATTAATTATTCACAAATAATATTACAGAATCACAATAATGGCAACCAGGCAGTTCCCAGGAAAGAGGAGGCATTCCAATAAGATTTTCTCCTTACTGGTGCGCAATTAGGTGACCAAACCACTCATTAGACAGAACTTTCTAGACATTGCCAATAATGTTATCTAATAATATTATTCAGATAATATGAATTATTTCTTCAATAATGGAAAATACGGTGTAGTGACAATTATTGAAACAACAGTAATATAAAATATCAACGCATCAATTATTGAATCAATAAAATAAAATACTGAACAGTAATTACCGTAACAATTATTGAGTAGTGCCTTCTTACGTAAGAGTCAATAATTCAACAATACTGTGCAATATCGTGTGCTCCTGTGCAACAACGCGTATTACTTTACTTTACCCACCGGGTATTCCAACAAAGTTAATTCGTGAACGATTACGCCTGCTATTTATAAAAACTTTAATTTGTCGCTTTCTTCATCCGACGCTTATTACGTTATGGGGCCCACAAATGGTCATACCGCTAAATTTAATATTCCCCGACGGAAAGAATATTCCACGACCAAACGAATATTCCCCGACAACAATGAATATTTTATAACCACTTGCGTATTTTTGAAAAAATTTCATATATCACCCTTAACTTTAAACTTTTATCAATTTAACCATTTACTGAATTGTAATTATAAGAAAAATTGAATACTTTTATTTCATAAAATTCGGGGTCTTACATTTAATATTCCTAATTTATACAATTAGGGTTATCAATTTGCAATTAGGGTTTCTTAAATAATAATTAGGGTTTCCTAATTAACCTTAAATTATGCAATACACGACATAATTCAACTGACACAATTACCACACAGTCTTAAATTTCCCAATTGAATTAAAAATAGGGTTAAACAAATTAATGCTAGGGTTTGGTCATTATACAACATAATTGAACAACCATTATCAGTCCACACATATACAGTACATATTTATAGCACTAAAAAATCAAAATATAATTAATATTATAATATTATTCTTATTCCTTGATTAAAATCCAAAATTAGGGTTTGGATTTCATATCTGATTTATCTGTCATATATTACATTGTTAATTAAGTTAAATAATTAGCTTAATTAATCAAAATAAATTCATATAATAAAATAGTTATTATAATAATTTAATAATCATTTCATATATTATATAAATAATATATAAACATATTTTCATGGAAAATAATTAATAAAAATATTTTTACTCAGAAAATTAATTATTATAAAAAATACAATTTATAATGAGCAATAATTCAAAAAACATTATTTGTAATTATTCTTGTAATAAATAAATTTTTATTTATCACATAAATACTTACGCTTTATCTTGTACAAATTCTCATCTTTAAAATAATAAAACAAAACTTTATACGCAAAATTTCTGATTTAATTATATTAAAAATATCGGGTTGTTACAGAATCTATGTTTGATTAATGAAATAAGTGTGATATATTAAACTTATATAATAAGGTTTAGAATGTAAGTTAAAATTACGATTCTATTTAATCAGATAATGTCGCGAAGACGTCGAACTCGAAACCAAAGGGCAGAAGAATCTGTCAATAATGTTGGAGGACAACAACCAGACCCGATGCAAAACTTTGTAAACATGGTAGCTCAGGTTATGCAATAGGGAATACTAGTCGTAGGGAACCCTCCAGACAATCGCTTGGCAAACTTCAAAGATTTTAAGGCTATAGGACTGCCATAATTTAGAGGTACGACTGACCCTATAGAAGCCCAGACATGGGTTAAAGAGATAGAAAATGTGTTCGTAATTGCTAGGGTTGATGATGGGAAAACGACCGCTTTTGCCACCTATATGATGAAATGGGAGGCAATATTTTTGTGGGAAGCAAATCAAGCGAGGGCAGGAGAAGGTGTGGTAACTTGGGCTAGGTTTAAAACTCTGTTTTTTGAAAACTATCTCTCAGCTAGTATGCAGGCGAGGGTGGAGTTAAAATTTTTGGAGTTAAAGCAAGATAACATGATTGTTGCGGAGTATGCCGCAAAATTCAATGAATTGGCTAGGTTTGCTCCACACTAGGTGGATACAGAGGCTAGGAAGGCAATAAGGTTTGAACTGGGATTAAAATCTTGGCTCTACAACAAGGTGGCAATGTTGTAGATAAGCACTTTTGCAGTACTCATGGAAAAGGCTATCATAGCCAAAGAAGGGAGTGAAGCCATGAGCCTCTACAACAAGGAGAAAAGGAATAAGTGCAAGGTCGAAGGAGCTGTGAAGGTGGAAACTAATAGTGGAAATAGGGGTAAGACAAGAAAGGGAAACAATTTTAGGAATATTCAGGTGAAACAGGAAGGTGTAAAGAAGCAGGTAGTTCAGTAGGGGAACTGTGGGAAGAATCACTCCGGTGAGTGTCTGAAGGGTAAGTTTGCATGTTACAAGTGCGGGCAGGAGGCCATATCTCTCCAAACTGCCCCAATCCAAGGATGAACAGTGGGTGTTTCATGTGTGGGTCAATGGAGCATATGGTGAAGGATTGTCTGAAAAGGAGAATGGAGGCAAGCAGTGTAACCACAGGGAAAGGCAGCGGGACTCTGGCAATCACGGGACCAACGTCATCAAGTAAGCCAATAAAATCAACCGCAAGAGTCTTCAACATAACGGTCCAAGATACCGTGGCTGCTGAGAATGGAACTCCAAGTATTATTCGAATAACTTTTATTTTCTTATATATGATTTTCCTATATATAGCAAATTATTTTATAAAGAAATTTTGAAGGAGGAATTTGAGTTCTTTTAGAAATCAAACTTCCGTTTAGTCAGATAGACAAGCTTTATGTTGAATGGTTAAAGATCAGTCCGATCGAATCTGATCGAGATCTACTTGAAATGACTATGTATGCTATGTACCCTAATAGATATAAGTTTTGAAACGGTGATTCCGGGGACGAAATCTTTATAAGGGAGGGTAAATGTAATAACCCGATATTTTCTATATAAATAAATAAGAAATTTTGAATATAAATTTTTTATTTTATTTTAATCTAAAGGTGGAAATATGTGCCAAATAATGTGTATATATATTTGTAATAAATGAAAATATATTTATTACCCTAATAATTATATATAATTTTAAGAATTATTAGTCATTATAAATTATATTCTTATAGTAATTAATTTTATAGTAGAAATGTTCTTATTATTTATTTTATATGAAAATATGATTATTATATTATTTAAATAATATATGAAATGATTATTAGAATTATTATAATAAATATTTTATTATATGAATTTATTCAAATTAGTTAAGTTAATTATTTTAATTTTTTTAATTATGGTACGTATTTGAAAGATATATCAGATATGAAATCCAAAACCTAATTCTGGATTTAGAATAAGGAATGAGAATAATAATATTATATTAAATATATTGCAGTGCTATAAATATGTACTGTATGTATAGACAGATAATGGTTGGTCAATTATGATTGTATCATAACAAAACCTTGTATTATTGTAAGAAACCCTAATTTGAAACTCAAGCCGGAGTTTACGATCGGTCAAAAATTGTGTTATGTGATTAATTTCAATTATTATATATATTAATTTTAATTAGGAAAACCCTAATGGTTAGTTAGAAACCATAATTTCTAAATTAGTAACACTAATGTCTAAATTAGTAACCCAAATTGCTAATTGTAAGCCCTAATGTTAATTAGTGAATACTTAAACCTAATTATCATGTTTTATATAATTAGACAACCTAAGTTAATTAAGGAATCCTAATTTGGAAAATAAGAAACTAAATTTTCATTTTTAAACCTAATTTCAAAATCCTATAAATGTTATAATTTTTTTTTGTAAACCCTAAGTGCTTGGACAAATGACAAGCTTGCCATTAAAATGTCAAGGTTAATGACCAAAATGCCCTTTTTGTCACATTCGTAGATTTGTTGCTTGCAAAACTTGCCATATATTGGTAAGTCACCAACCCTAGTCTAGCTACATGCTACAAATCTCAGCAACTCAACCATTTCACCATCCAAATACATTGCATCCAATTAATATATAAGATCAAGAGAGAGAAAGCTCCTCATTTAGTTCATTTGTGCACTTATACTCATCCAAGACCCTCTCTCTCTAATACCCACGAATTCTACTGCTAGATCAGTCCCAAAATCAAGCCCCACTATCTCATATATCAGATCATAAGCAAAAAATTAAGATTTGTTCATAGTGAGGTATAAAACCTAAACCAAATTTGATCTTGATTGATGTGTTAGATCTTGTGTTTTAATGTTAAAACATGTTGTTTGTAGTCTATATAAGTGATCTGGGTTGATAGATGTTAGATCCATAACATCTATAGGCTCAGATTTTAAGATTTCAAAATATGGAAAAAGTTTATATTGTGTCTGACAAGCAAAGGTTGGAGGCTCTAGATCTTTCTGTTTATGATTTTGTGTGTTTTATGTTTTGGACTTGTGGTTTGCCATAAGGACTTTGATCTTAAACTTGAAACAAGGTCAGATCAAGTCTAGAACTCAAGATATGAGTGGTCAAAGTGCGTTGACCGACATTGACTAGCTGTTTCTGGGTAACCCAGATTTGCCCAGAAAATCTGACAGTCATTTTGTAGGGCCTTGATCTTTCCTGTGTTTATGTTTTAGACCATGTTATTGTTTTAATGTTGTTATTTGATGTGTAGGATACATGATCATGCCTCTAGAATCCTTAGATCCTTCTTAGAATCAAAGAAATCAGTGGTCAAAGTTGTGTGGACGAAACTGCCGGATGAAGTTTCTAGGTAACCCAGAAATCTTCATAAGCAGTTTCTGACCACTACTTTGACCGGCTAATATCTCTTGCATGTGTTGACGTTATGATGATCGGATGATATGTTATGGTACCTGGACATATATTTTACCATTATGAATCTTTAAATCATTCAAAGCAGGCTTGTAGTGGAAGTTATAAGGATCGAAAGTAGGCACCTAAGTCTGTTCTTCTATTCTGGAAAACCATGAAATTGAAGAACATGTCTGACAATGCTTATGAGAGCTTAGATCTCTCAGATGCGATATGTGTTGGCCATGAACTTGATTGATGATGGTAGTATTGCATTTATACTACAATCTAAACACTTTAGGCTGACCAGAATACCTTAGGATCATGGAGTAAATGATGGTCAAACATGACACCTTACTCACTGACATGCATTTCTAGGTTTCATCAAGAACACTTTCAGCAACATGAGTAAGAAAGTTTCAGAATTATGTTATTATTGTGTCAGATTATTAACTCTATTATTATCGATTATGTATCCAATCTTTTGTATTCATACAAGTTCTTAAATTATCCGATCATTGTTTATCAATACAGTACTATTGTACAACCCAAATATTTATTTTGTTCGTTAATTTATAAATATGGTTATACAAGTGTCCTCACTTGGATAATCGTTGTATTTAATCACATGTTGATACATACTTATTGATTTCCAGTGTGTATACGTCGACTTAAAAGACGTCTAGGCTATTTGATCCTGCTAGACACAAACTTAACAATATTGTTGAACAAGATAGAACTTTATTATTATCCAATCAAATTATTTTAGTTTGGATTTCCGACTAAGTATGAACATCCCGTACATGGAAAAACTTTTGTGCGCCAAAGGTGGATAAGATGAACGATAATATCGTTCTTGCATATAGTATTATTCAATATAGGGCATAACGAGCTGATCACCCCCCGTGCATGTAAGTTATAACGGTTTGCAAATGATGTTCTGTTAAACCTTATCGAAAATTAAAAATAATGTTCATAGTCTGTCAACTGATCTCTAGTTATAGTTAGTATGTAGTTTCAAAATTTTGATATAGAATTGATATGTTGTTATTATTGGTTCAGCTTACTTCACAACTGTTGATTCGTTGTAGAAGTGTCATTCAA
Organism: Panax ginseng; assembly: GCA_020205605.1. Classification (NCBI taxonomy): domain Eukaryota; kingdom Viridiplantae; phylum Streptophyta; class Magnoliopsida; order Apiales; family Araliaceae; genus Panax; species Panax ginseng. Next base: position 43,613,482 of record CM035141.1, read on the forward strand.
AGAAAATATTTAATCCTTTCAGCTAATATTTATTGTTGTTATTACTTGTTGGGCACCCAAATGCTCATTCTTGCTTAATTTAAATGTTTTCAGCCAATCGTGATCAACCAGAAGGTTCATGCAGAAACAAAGGAAAAGGAAAACAAACAGGATAAGATTTATTGTATTTTATGAAATAGTTACACTTTATTAAGACAGTGATATCTATTAATTATCATGTAATAAATTTGTAAAGGTCGCGTACTTGGAATTTAGACTCTGATATGTAAATTAAGTTTGATATTTAAATTATTGTTATTATTATTAGTATTATTTCGCTCATAGAAATGGTATCGTGAAGCACCAAGTTCGAGTTTCAAGTACCTAAATTTGGGGGCGTAAGATATAGTTCCATTTTGAACACGGTCTTTAATAAATTGATATCTTATTTCTATATGCTTAGTCCTAGAATGCATGACAGGATTATGTGTAACGATTGAGAATTTTGTAATTAATTTTGAATATTTATTGAATTAAATAAATATTTTAATTTATTTATTTATGAAGATAAATAAATAATTGATGAATTGTGATGTAATTGATGGTAATTTTATTATTTGAAGATTTAATTTAATGAAATAAATAAATTAAATGAATTGTTTAATATTTAAGAAAATTGTGATAACTTAGAATTTTTATAAATTATTAAAATAGGAATTTAATAATTAAAATTCTTATTATGAGATGTTTTGAGTTTGAGTATGTATATATACATGCTATATATTTTTTAAATATGTGATCTAGTGTGAAGAGAAATATATATTCATATATTGGGAAAGTGAGGTTCAATAGTTAAGTCAACTATTGAAGAAATTAAATGAATTTAGTAATTAACTTTAAATATTTATTGAATTAAATAAATATTTTAAATAATGTATTTATTGAGAAAAATAAATAATTTATGAAATTATGGTATAATAATTTAGTTACATGTGTATGATAATTAAATTAAAGCAAAGGTAAATTTTATTCTTTGAAGATTTAATTTAATGAATTAATTAAATTAAATGAGTTGTTTAATATTAAAGAAAATAAGTAAATTAAATAAAGCGTTGTTTAAATCTAATTTATTACTTAAATTAGATATATGATTATTTATTAATCATCAGAAGAATTATAATAAAAATTATAATTATTATAATTATTATTGTAAGTTATGTAAAATAGTTACATGTGTGACAAAAAAAAACTATACAATATAATCTTATCAAAATAAATTGGAATGAGGGGAATTGTGTGTAGCCAAACAAGGCCTTGTGGCCTTTGGCTTATTGTAACTGATGCAGACGTAAAAGCCATATCAATTTATTTCTACGCATATTATTTCTTTCCCTAAGGTTAGATATCAGTGAAAATATAGAGGGAAAGAGAGAGTTTAAAGAGAATTGGAGAAGAAGGATGAAGAGTCAAGGAGAAGTAAGGAGGAGATTAAGCAATTGTTCTTCATCGCCAAACTAAGATTAGGAAGAATCAAGAGGTAAGAATCAATTCTAAACTCTTAAGTTTTATTTCTTGAGTTCTTTATTGATAAATTGGATTTCTTAAGAAATTGGTTATAGATGTTAATGGGTTTGTATAATCCATTTTATATCATCTAAAAGTGATTTTAGAGTAATCAAACTCATGAGAACATGTTAAAGATGAATAATATGAGTTTTGTTTAATATATGTATTTTGGGTCTGTTTTGAGACTAAAATTGGTTAGGAGTTTATGTTATAATCATAAAATTGGTGATTGATTGTGTTAATAAGATAAGAAACAAAAAGAACGGAAGTTGAATGAATCAATTTGGTTAAGAAACGAAGTCGTGGCGATTGAATTCGCTAAATGTGTTTAAAACATGAAAATAAAATATGAACATGTGTTTTGGGCCAAATTTTAGGTTGTTTAATGTTTTTTTAAATTGTTAGAATTCTAGTATGTTTGTAGTTCTATGAATTATGAATCCATAGAATCGAAAACGGACTAATTTGGATGTATATAACTCAAGTTATGAAGATTAGTAGGAGAAAAAAGGTCAAAAATCGCGAGAATAGTAGCTTCAGGTCCCATTTCTGCTAACGGGCGCAGCTGCATTGTGCCCTAAGTCATTTGGGACGAATTGCACTGCGTCTATATTTAATTACGCAATTGCGCCAAACTATGTCAGGTGTGACTATTTTGATCTGTTTTAGTAAAATAGGCATAACGTTTTCATACGAACTCCGATTAAGGCGATTCAAGATGATACGGAACGAGGACAAATAGACCTACACCTTTTATTCTTTAAGTCTTTCAATATGAGGTCGGGAACAATAGTCAAAATGGTCATATGTGTGACTGATGCGTGTTCAGAGGCAATTAGAGGGCGTTGGACATGCATAAACACAAGTATAGCGATGTTAACAATAATAAATGTTGTTCTAAGTTATATAACATGAATATTATGAAGTATAATGATGCTTAACATTAATAAATGATATATTAGATAAGTTGTATACACATACTAAGCACACACAAGAGAGACAAATCGGGGGTGTGACGAATAAACATCGAAACGCCGTGATAAGTGATAATGAACGTTAAAAGTGTTTTAAATCAAATGAAATGAATATTAGAAGATATTGAATAGTATTAATATAAAACCAATAAGTAGTCCTAGCATGACTTAAACACTTGAATGAACTTCGAATATGAAATACAGTGAGATATAAGTTGAAAGTTAACACAATCAAATTGAACATTGTGTATTAATTAATAAGAAGGGTTATGGGAGGTAGAGTAAAGTTTACATTACAACTATTATGAATTGCTACATTACAACTAGTTGATGTGAATGATTATACAATTGTGTAGGGCACATGAAGTGCAGATAACTGTAAGCTGTTAAACTGTTATTGGTAAACAACGATCAAGGCAAGTCTTTCAGTTCCTATTTGCTACGTGAACTTGATGATTAATTGTTTTAAATCTTTATTGCATTGAGCATGATGTGTTATATATATGTTGAAAGTATGAACTGTTAAAGTCAATTTATAACTACGTTGATTGATTAAAGCATGATGATTGAGTAATGAACTCAATCTTTATACTTGTTATATGAACTGTAGCATGTATGTTATATATTGACCATGTTATTATGTGCTATGTGATGCATGAAAACTATTAGATTTTGCTGGGTCATCGAGCTTAACCTTGCAAATAACCATTTTTGTAGGTCAAGATTTCAAAGTAAAGTTATGTATTACCTGAAAGACATGAATCAGATGTGGTACTTGAGGATTTATACACTTTGGTTGTGTTATTATTATTTGAACCATGTTTAAGGGTCTGAATGATGTATTTAATGTTGAATTGTAATATCGTTTCGTGATGTAAACTATTGTAGTATTAAATTGATTCTGAGATATTTAGATGTAAAGGTTGAAGGTTTTGGGAATGAGAATAGTTTATAATAGAAAATTTTAATTATTCCGCAAATTTCAATGGTTGTATTATCATTTACTGATGTAAAATTTGAGGTTGAATGTGTTGCTAACGACTGAAGTCGAGAATTAAATTGTTTGAATTTTGGGGTCGTTACAAAAATAGTTAAATTAAATAAAATGATGTTATAGTTTAATTTAATAATTAAATTAGATATGTAGTAATGTGTTACGTATAAAAATAATTATAATGGAATTATAATTATAATGACAAGAACGAAAATTAATTAAATTAAAGTGTGACAAATGAAACTATATAATATAAATGTTATCAAAATAAATGGGAAGAGGGGAATTTTGTGTAGCCAAATAGGGTCTTGTGGCCTTTGGCATAACATAATCGATGGGCGCTTTGTTTTTTTTAACTAAAGTGTATGTGGGGGGAAAGGCCATATCAATTTATATTTAGGCATATATTCCTAAGGCTAAATACAGTTGTATAACCATGCTGCGATAATTGATTGTTAGAATAAAAGTGTGAACCTTTAGACTCCAAATAAGTCTAAGGTGGTGTTTTATGGTAGCTCATCGCTTAAGCAATTGTGTAGCCTTACGATGATGCAGGCCAAGAAATTGTTAAAGAAAGAATGTGTAGGTTACTTATCATACATTGTTGATACTCGGAAGAAGGGAGTAGAAATTCAAGATATATCCATAGTAAGGGAATTTTAAGATGTATTTCCGAACGATCTGTCTGGTCTTCCGCCAGACAGAGAAATCGAATTCGTAATAGACTTAGCACCTAGAACGACACCGATTTCGAAAGCTTCATATCATATGGCGCCAGTAGAAATGAAAGAATTGATGATACAATTGCAAGAGTTGCTAGATAAGGGTTAAATACGACCAAGTGAGTCTCCTTAGGGAGCACCAGTGTTGTTTGTAAAGAAGAAGGATGGATTGATGAGGTTGTTTATCGATTATCAGGAATTGAACAGAGTAACGATTAGGAATAGATATCTATTACCAAGGATAGATGACCTTTTTGACCAACTGAAGTGTGCCAAGTGTTTCTCGAAGATAGATTTGCGAACGAGTTATCACCAGTTGAAGGTACAGGAGGAGGACATATCAAAGACGGCGTTTCAAACTCGTTACAAACATTTTGAATTTCTAGTGATGTCATTTGGGTTGACGAATGCTCCGGCAGCATTTATGGACTTGATGAACCGAGTCTTCAAACCATTCTTAGATAAATTTGTAGTAGTTTTCATCGACGATACATTGACATTGCTCTACTCGAAGACGGAAGAAGAACATGCCGAACATCTGAAGATGGTTTTGGAGGCACTAAGAAAAGAGAAGATGTATGCGAAATTTTCTAAGTATGAATTTTGGATGGAAAAAGATCAATTCTTAGGACACGTGGTGTCTAAGGATGGAATTCTATAGACCCTACGAAAGTAGCAGCGGAGAGTAATTGGGAGCAACCGAAGACGCCAACCGAAGTAAGAGGTTTCTTAGTGTTAGCTGGGTACTATCGAAGATTTATCTAGGATTTTTCTAAGATAGCAAACCCGTTGACCAATCTAACGTGGAAGGCGATGAAGGTCGTGTGGACGGACACGTGTGAGGATAGTTTTCACGAGCTGAAACAGAGATTAAGAAAGGCACATGTATTATCATTACCAGATGATACGAGAGGATTTGTGGTGTATAGTGATGTGTCGCATAGGGGACTAGGTTGTGTGCTAATGCTACATGGAAAAGTCATTGCATATGCGTCACGACAATTGAAGGATTATGAAGAAAGATACCATACTCATGACTTAGAGTTAGCGGCAGTAGTTTTTGCATTCAAAATTTGGAGACACTATTTGTACGGAGAAAAATGTGAGATATGCACAGACCACAAGAGTCTGAAATATATCTTCACACAGAAGGAGTTGAACATGCATCAGAGAAGGTGGTTAGAATTAATCAAGGATTATGACTGCGACATTATTTATCACCCGGGGAAGGCAAACGTAGTGGCCGACACACTAAGTAGGAAAGGAAGGGAGAAGTTATTTCAATTGACAACTCAGGATGAGTTAATAAGGAATATGGAGAAATTAGATATATAAGTAAAGGGACAAGAGAGGTCTGAGGAAAAATTATTTGCAATAGATGTGATAACCCGAGATTTCGAATAATCCAAATTTCACGAATAATTTTTTTTTATTTTAATATTGACTATTAATTTTGTACTGAGTATCTGTGATACGAGTCTCGAGAATTAGTCAATTTGTGTACTGACTGAGAAATTAGAGTAGAGTTGTGCTTAACAACTTTAGAAACCCTAACCCTAATTTTTGGATAGTGATTCGATAGAAAATATAATTAAAATAATTATATTAATGAGTACGCGTTTGTATTGTTTAGAATTTTTTATCAATGATTGATCGGATAAGGTTTAAAATTAGTAAACCCTAATAAGGGATTAAAAACCCTAATCTTAGGTTTAGAAATCCTAACGTACAGTTAGTAACCCTAAACGAATGCCAAAAAACCCTAATTTTATATTCGGGAATCCAAAACCCTAATTAGGAAACCTTAATCCTAATTGGCGAGCATAATGTGTTTATTAAACACTAATATGATTAGGAAAATCTAATTTAATTAGAAAACCCTAATTTTAGTTTTAAACTTTTAATTTTCTAATTTAAAAACCCTAATTAAAAAATCCTAGAAAGCTAAAGTTTTAAAACCTTAGGGTTAGAACTTAAGGATTAAACCCTAAGGGTTTGTGCAATTTTCTAGTATGCCATTAAAATAATTTTGCTAATAACAAAAATGCCCTTTTTCATTTCTTTAATTGGTGACTTGTAGAAATTGCTAGCAACTTTAGTTGGTAACCTACTATGTTGACCTAGTAACTTCAAATCTCCAGCAAATCAAGCTAAATCATCAGCCATGTGCATTATATCACATTATATATAGATTAAAGAGAGAGAAAGTGCATGTATTTGGCCCATTTTATATCTAACTCTCCCACAACTCTATCCCTCTCTACATATCCAAAATTCACAAGTTACTCAGTCCCTAAAACACCCCCTTGATCACCTAGATCAGATTCAGAGAGCAAGAATCAAAGATTTGGCTAGAAGGTATAAAACCCTAAACTCATCCTAGATCTTGTATGTTTAGAAAAAAAATATTTGTTTTTCTATTTATATAAGTGTTATATGGTGTTTTTAGTTGATCTATGTTGATCCATCATGGATCCATAGCATCAAAGTGGGTAAAAATTCAAGTTTTCAAAAACTGTTCTTGAGCATTCTTAGTGGTGTGACAAGAAATGTCAGTGGCCACAGATCATTGCTCGTTTATAATTTTTGTTGTTTTAAAAGTTATTATTTGTAGCTGGTCATGTGGTCTTTAATATGCAAGTGGAATCAGTGTCATTCGATGTCTAGATTTGTAGTTATTAACGGTCAAAACCCGTTGACCGGGCATCACCGGTCAAAATTCTAGGTAACCCAGAAATATAAAAACCGAGTCTGACAAGAAGTTCTAAGGCATAGATCTGTCAGGTTGTAAGTGTTATGATGATGTTGTTGTATCCAGATTGTAGACTGTCATATGAACAATAAATCCATGCTATTATATTTCTTAAACATGAAACGTGATGATGGTAGTGGATGGTCAAACAAGGCATGTCGATCATGGGTGCAGCTTCGAAAACCCGAAACAGATTTAACACAACTTCGGCGACCTTTTGGCCCGGAGCTTTATCTGGAAAATGTGTTGTTTTTTAATTGATGTGTTGATTCCTATGTGTTCATTGTCATGTGCACTGCATGTTTGGACCAAAACCCGAACCATTTGATAACCAGAACATAGATATAATCGAGCTTGAATGTGTCAACTCGAAGATGTCTCGATTTCTGGGTTACCCAGAAAACCCATAATTTCTCTGACAGAAAATTTGAAAGCCTAGATCATCATGGTGTGGTATGATATGACCTAGATATTGGTTTCTAGTTGTAGTGTTGTATGTTGACTACAAGTTCATTGTTAAAGATTGCCTAGAAACAAAACGAAATGAGAATTAAGCCTAGTTAAACGAGCCACCTTGAGAACTGGTATGACAGTGTTCTTGAGCTCAAGAACACCTAAGACGATAGACAAGTGTCGCTATAGGTTTCTATTTATTTTATTTTCTGATTTTCCAGAAAATACTTAAAAATAGAAAATAAATTATAAAAATTATTAAAAATGGTTTTAAAAATTATTTGAAATTATGAAAAATAATTTTTGACCAACTGGAATATTTTTCTTTAATATTTAATTTTATTTAAATATTAAAGTTATTTAATTATTTAATTAGTGTATTAAGTAAATTAGAGAAAAATGATTTAATATTATGAAAAATCATTTTAAATAAGAATAAAGTATTTAAAAATATTTTGAGTTATAAAATGTGACTTTTAATATTATTAGAGAATTTTTATTAATAATTTAATATTAATGATATTAGATTTATAACCTATTAAATTAAATAAATAAGTTAAAATGATTTTATTGATTTAAAAATCATTTTAAATGAGAATAAAGTGTTAGAAAATATTTTTAATTGTAAAATATAATTTTCAATATTTCGGAGAATTCTCATTAATAAATTAATATTAATGATAATAGATTTATTTAATTATTATATTAAATAAGTGAATTAAAAATAGTTTTATTGATTTAAAAATCATTTAAAAATGAGAAAAATGATTTAAAAATATTTTAAGTTAAAATTAATGACTTTTAATATTTTGATAATAATTTCATTAATATTTAAATATTAATGGTGATGGTTTAAAATGATTTTAATTAATTTAAAAATCATTTAAGTAGAATATTGATGATTTAAAAATATTTTTAAGTTATTAACAATAACTCTAATATTTTGACAAGTATAACAATAATATTTTTATATTATTAAATATTAATGATGATAAGATTATTTGATAATTAAATCATTTCAAAATGATTTAAGTGTTTGAAAAATTATTATGAATTATAATAATTGTTTACAAATTATTAAAAGCTTCCGAAAAATATTATAAATGATATTTGACTTATCTAAAATAATTTTGAAGCTTAGAGACCAAGTTTAATTGACAATAAAGGTGTAAATTGTCAGATAGGGTGACCAGTACACCGAGAATAGACCGAAGTCCAACCAGGTCGAACTAGTTAAACTTGATAAGTGTTTATATAGGTTATGAACACTAATGTGACTATATGGTAATGTGTCTAAGAGAAGATTGACTATGAATTAAAGTGTTGTGTGTTATGAAATATTATGCTAATTGTGAGACCGATATTATTGGTTATAGGTCTTTCGAAAGCAGATTAGTTTATTGTGTAGCTGTAAATAGCGGAAGAGGTAAGTTTCCTAACTCAACCTTTAGTTAATATTATTTAAATATTATAGTGGTTAATTATTGTTAATTATACCACGTCCAAGAATTTATTGTTGATTATTTGCAGTTAGTGCATGTTTAATAATTCAAATTGAATTACTGATTCGGAAAATATACATTCGTAGAATAATTGTTGTTAGATATTCATATCCGTAGTAGCTAGTATTGATAGTACAGATAATTCTTGTTTATTGTCAAATTATGTTGAGAAATGTCTTAGCTAATTATTCTGGCTAGACGAACATTTGTTAGAACTTGATAGATTCGATGAGAGAATTCAATTGTTATTGACAGATCGATGACAATTATTTCGGCTAGATCGAGAAGTAAATAGAAATTGAAATCGTAGTATTTCGTTGTTAAATCAAATCTTAATTCTGAGACTGAGAAGAATAACCTTTTATATAAAGGGAACATTTTATTGGTCGTATATTCGACCTTTGCGCGCAATTAAGTATTATTCATAATATAGGGTATAATGAAGCTGATCACTTTATATACTTGCAGAGGGGTATGATTTAATCTTTATGGTTATCTGATACACCTGAGTATATCAAAGTATAACTTTGATAGTTACTCAAGAAGAGAAGTTCAAGATCCAATGGATCGCTCAGCATAAATCTGGAAAACATTCCACTTTGGTATTTCGTAGAATTAATTCTTGATTATTCATTTGAATATCGTAGAAAACCTTGAAAGCGTTGTACTATTTCATTATCAGATTATTGTTGCGTATAATGCGAGAAGACTTGTTATTTATTCCTATACATTTATCGTATTTCTTAACTTGCGGGGCAAATTTGTTGCTCACCCTTGCTAAATAAAATATTTTAGCTAGGGAAGAAGAGGCCAGCGGGTCCAAGAAGAACAAAGGCAAAGGTAAAATGCTGGAGTAGTTATAATGAACTTAATACTATGTTGTATTTGTAGACAATTTTTGTATAACTAAAGGGTATGTTTGTAATGTTAAGGTTAGATGACCTGGACTAATGTATTAACAATCTCTGTTAATGACTTATGTATTAATTTCTATATGAATGGGTAGTTAGATGTTATTATATTTTGAATCGTGAGAACCAAACTCGGGGGTCAGGTAACCCGGATTTGGGGGTGTCACAGTAGAAGCTCGTCCAACCTTGTTGGACAAAATTAAGGAATCGCAAGAAAAGGATGAGGAGTGCGAGAGAATCACAAAGAGGATCACAGAAAATGAAAAGGGGAGATTCAAGATTGATAGATATAATATTTTGATATTCGAAGGGAGAGTGTTGGTACCAGCAGTAATAGAGTTGAGGGAAGAAATTTTCCACGAGGCACACAATACAATGTATTTCGTTCATCCAGGAGGCACGAAGATGTACTTGGATTTGAGACAACATTTTTGGTGCCCAAATCTAAAACGAGAAATCGTGGAGTGCGTTAGTTGATATCTTACGTGTCAATGGGTCAAAGTAGAGCACCAGAGGCAGAGTGGTCTACTCCAACCGTTGGAAATACTGGAGTGGAAATGGGAGCACATTATGATGGACTTCGTGGTAGGACTTCCAGTCACGCAAAAAGGTTTTGATGTCATTTGGGTTATCGTAGATTGATTACAAAGATGGCTCATTTTCTACCAATCATGATCCGATATAGTTTGAGTCAGCTAGCAAAAATGTACGTATATGAAATTGTTTCACGACATGGAGTGTCAGTATCGATTATCTCTAACCGAGATCCTCTCTTCACGTTAAAATTTTGGAAGAACTTACAAGAGAGGATGGGAACACAGCTGAGGTTGAGTACTGCTTATCATCCATAGACAGATGGGCAAAGTGAGCGAACAATAAAAACGCTGGAGGACATGCTTAGAACTTGTGTAATGGACTTCAAGGGAAGTTGGGACGATCACCTACCCTTAGTGGAATTCGCTTATAACAATAGTTACCATGCGAGTATAGGCATGCCACCATACAAAACTCTTTACGGGAGGAAATGTAGGACACCGTTATGTTGGGACGAAGTTAGAGAGTGAAAGATGCTAGGGCCGAAATTAGTTCAACAAACCGCAGATGTGGTGACATTGATAAGAGCTAGACTAGTAGTTGAATAAGATCGCCAGAAGAAATACGCAAACTTGCATCGACAAGACCGCGATTTTGAAGTCGAAAGTCACTTTTTCTTAAAAGTATCTCCCTGGAAAGAAAAATTACGATTCGGTAAGAAAGAAAAATTGAGTCTGAGGTTTATAGGACCATTTGAGATACTGAAGCCAATGGGCGAAGTGGCGTACAAAGTTTAATTACCACCTAAGTTAGAGCACATCCATAACGTGTTCTACATATCTGTGTTGCGTCCGTACAAGACTGACTACAAACACGTGATTTTCTACGAGCCCATTCAAGTGGAGAAGAATCTAGCGTACGAAGAAGTTGTTGTCCGGATATTAGATAGGAAAGAACAAACATTAAGGAATAAAATCATATCCTCTGTAAAAGTACTTTAGCAGAACCACGATGCCGAGGAGACCACGTGAGAATTAGAAGATAAAATGTTAACGGACTATCCATATCTATTCGTGTAACTTTGTATCAATTCCGAGGACGTAAATTTTTATAAGGGGGGAGGATGTAAGAACCGTGAATTTCATGAATAAATATTATTATGATTTAATGAGAAAAAAGGAATATTTATTTTAAAATAAATATTGACGTGTTATTGAATAATTCAATTAATTTAAATTGAATTTATAAGAATGTGGAGTTGTGATGAGAATTGTGAAAATGCATTGTGTTGCATTAGAATGGAGATTTAAGGAATTAATTTAATTAAGAAGTGAAGGATTAATTAATATTATATTATTAATTGTTATTGTGAGCAAAGTAAATTGCATAATTAGAATTATATCATTTAATTGATGTGTGTAAGATATGTGTTAACATATGGTTCCTACATTAAAAAAGAAAGGGTAGTGTGACACTTTAGTGTAACTATATTATGTATAGAAACTGTATAGTAAAGTCAAAATCATTATAAGTTACATAAATAATTGCTTATGTGATAATAAGTATGTGTAGAAATATTAAAGATGTACTATATCAAAGAATTTCAAATTATTTCAATAAGTGAGTCTAATTGGAATAATAAAGTTTTAAGGAGATATTAAATTATTAGTGACCAATTAAGTTGAGTCCACACGTGTTACAAATATTAATTAGACTGGATTGATGTACATAGATTATATGATGTGGATACATAAATAATCCCTAACTCTCTATTATATAGTAGCATTAACACATTAAAATTACATTTTGGGAGTATAAGAGAACAAACTAAGCATTATAAACATGTTGCAGGGATTTAAAACCCGTGTCCCATATTAAGTGTCCCAACAGTGCTCAAATAGTAGCCTATACCCTCCTTGCTTGAACTAAGTTGCTACAAATCCATGGTGATGATGGTTATGAATTGGCAGTTGGCTAACTCCCTTCTACCCATTGTTTTTTTCCATTTTCCATTGAATCAAACCTTGGTATAAAGCAATTGACTGGGTATGCATTTCTCTCTATAAGTAACTTCATTCTTCAATTCTCTTTTGCTTTAAATTGTCTGCTAAGTGTAAACTGAGAGTGTTAGCTGCTGAGCAATTGAGGGAGTATAATCAGTGTGTTGAGGACTTTAATTAAGCTTCAAGGATGTATAAATTCTACTTTTGTGTTCTTGAGCTTGAGTTTTGTCAAAATCTTGCAATTGTTTGAATTTTCTGTTGATTGATATAGAATAGCATAACATTGTGTTGTCTGGGTTTGTATACATGTTTAGAAGCATGGTAGTTGGTCTGGTTATAGATTTAACATGGTTTGTGTTGAGGTTTTGCAAAAGCAGAATCATCATTTTTCATTACTCGCTCAAGTGGTGGCGGTGGCCACTACTTACTATAATATATGATCAGCTTGTGATCCACGGGTTGCAAGTTATGTGTATTGATTTTGTGATCTTGTCCCATTCTGAGCATGCTACTTTGGTTAGAATATGCATATAAACAACCTTAACTTGTGGACTGAGATTGATATGTATATAGAAGCCATGTTAGTTGTTTTAGTACAAACATTCAAAGAAAATTTAAACTTTTGGAAAACTAGAATTTGTGAACGTGGAATAATATACTTTCTAATTTTGTGAACATGTGTAGATAACCTAGATATATACGTAAAAAAATCTAACATATGGCATAAGTTTTCTTCGTGTATAATAAGTTTTGCTAGCTTGATTTTAAAGGATTTTTCTAAATGAAAACTTGAAGTTTTACAAAACAAAGCATGATGAACATTATGGCCTTCAAATTCTAATCTTTCTAGCCTATGTAAATAACTTGAGTACGTGCACAAATGAGTATGAAAGAATGATTTAGACAATGTGGATTGATCTTGCAGACTTAAATAAGTTTTACGAATGGAGACCTTAAATTTCAATTACAAACTTGATAAACTATATAGGAAATTTTGAGCACGCTATTATGTTCTAATATCAAAATGTGAGAGCATGATGTATAGTGAATGAAGTGACTTTGAATACTTGGTGGCTTAACATGAGAATAGATGGTGACCTATGTTGATGATAGGATATAATATCAAACTTATCAATTCCAATACTAACATGTGTATTTTGCATGATTATTCATATTTATGCAAGACAATATACACTGAACTATTGCAGAAGCAGCCATGTCTTGGTTTGCACCAGGAGTAGCGTGACCGCGCCACTTGTAAGTACAAACCAAGCGCGGTCGTGCCAGTCTATAGTAGGATCATATTTCTATTGTTAATCTAAGGGTTGATTCATGTCTATATTGTTACTTTAATAAGTAGTACATGTCTAGTATAGTATACATGTATGAATAAGTATGATAATGTAAGAATATTATAACTACACCCTTAAGTCAAAATGTGATGGCAAACTATGTTCTCTAAATGACATAACATCTTAGAAACCGATTTTCATGATTATGTGATGATTTACGTATGAGATCATATGACTAAGAGAAGACAAGCAATATATGTTTAGTACTGATAAATTATATTAGTGTATTATAGTAAGTTAAGATAACAGCTGTACAGATTAAACTTGTATAACTAATGTGAATATACATGAATAGGATATTATAATTCTTTGGGAAGGGTGTTAAGCTTTACCTTGGTAAACTACGTGTAAGGCAAGTATCCGAACTCTCTTTTATATTGAACAATTTTCCCAACTTACACAAATTTGGATTTGTGCAAAGTTCTCGAATTTTATTGATTCATATATTGAATGGAAGTACTTGAACCTTACTCTTTATTGAGCATTACTTGAACTTGAACTATTATTGATCGTACAAGTAGAACTTTGAAAGTTTAATACTTCGTAATCTAGAAATGAAATTGTTTACAAACCTTGATTTCGAATGATAATTGTTCATATATGTACTGTGAAAGAAAACGGTCTAAGTCATTGCTTCGGCTAGACTATTGATATTGATCAAAAGTTATCCAAACCAAATTTACTTGGTGCTGACTCTTATAACTGAGATGAACAACCCTCTTGGTAGGGAATTATATATTGTTGGGAAACCGACGTGCACACTTGAGAAAGATTAAATGTAATGCATTGACATAGGGTACTTTAGGTTGATCACCTGTTGTACTCGTTTTGTGGAATTATCAGTTTATTACTGCTAATTCTAGAAGAAGTTCTTAGTCCTTAATGACTACGCAGTATTCATTATTTTGAAATCTTGAATTGATTAATCATTAAATATTATTGATATTTTATGTCCATAGTGACTATTGTTGATAATCATTGATACTTCTTGATATCTTGAACTATCCTTATTGTTGTACCTTGAGAAATATAAAACTACATTGAGTACCTTTATTGCTATATTACTTATTAGGCAAATTTGTTGCTCATTCTTCCTTTCCCTAAAAACATTTCAGTTAAGGCAGAGAAAGACGGCCCCTCGGGCATTGATAAGGGCAAGGGAAAGGCTACTGAGTAGTTTATGTTTATTGGAGATTATTATATTCCTATAATGACATAAGTTGTACTATGTACTAGTTATATCTAAATATGTTTAATTATGCTTAAGGTATGTAAGAGATGTTTAAGTTACGAACCCTTGGGACAAGAATAATTATATTATGACAATGTAATTTATTCTATTTTTGGTTGTGTGAGATTATGATTTATTATTAGTTAGTACGTGACAACCAAATTTGAGACAAGTGTGGTCTGAATTTGGGGGCGTCACAATTAGTAGTTGTAATTGTTTGTTCATTTAGTTCCTTTGGTTCATATATATGTGTATTTTTATATTTGTACTGGGCAATTGGCTCACGCTGTGTTCTTTTTCTGACAGGTAATTAGGGGTGATCATGATTTGTAGGATGCAGGCTACTTTTGATCCAAATTAGTAAATTAGTTTTGAGACAATTATCGAACCTTGGTTTTCTAATATTATGTAGATGGATGTTTTGTGCCTATTTTGGCATTTATTTTTAATAATAGAGACTATGTAAATGTGGAGTTCCTTCTATTTAAATTGGAGTATGTGACAATTAGTGTTCAATTTCATTGGAGATATTTTGAGATTTATTAGAGGTTTGTGTTTGTTATGTTTGTGCGTGACATCCCTTTTCCTTTTTCAGAAAGGGGGAGTTACATCCCCAATAACTATTGTCTTCTTCTTCTACCCCATGCATTCAACCTTAGTGTAAAACCCTTAGCCAGTCAATTGTAGACACTCAAAAATTTCTAAACACCTATTACTGACATTGCAGGATCGCAGATCATCTTTCAGAGATAACCCTGGAAGATAGCTTATATCCAGTACGAATACTACCAGAAGTTCAGTCTCAACCCCGGAACACACACCGGGAGTATCAGTTCCAACCTCAGAAATAACCCCGAGGTATGTAGTTCCAATACTGGAAATTCCACTGGAGAAGGCCGATTCATCTCGGAGATAACCCCAAGATATTCAGTCTCAGTCCTAACACTGGGAGTAGCAGTTGCAGTTCTGGAGATAACCCCGAAAATGCTTGTTTTAAATGTATGCAGCTTCAACCTCGGCACTCACACTGAGGCACTCAGTACAAGACCCAGAGATAACACCGGGAAGACAAGCACACCTCAAAGATTACACTGAGGACCTTAAACACTTGCAACAGTCCAATCTCAGAGATAACCCTGAGCAACGTCTGCTTTATCAGCCCAAGCCAGATATAACCCGGGTGAGGGGAAAAGTCGTCATCTTGACGCTATGATGCCACACCGCACCGTCTCAACATTTCATACATACATTTATACACAATAATGTCCCACAAGAACTAAGGAGGTCCAATCTCGAGTGACTACTGCGCAGGACACCGGATAAAATTTGAAGCTTGAAGACCGGAGGGCATGGTCCCATCTTCCTGACTTCGTACAACCTCTAATCACATGTCATTACATAACTCTCGACAACGGCGGTCCGAAATAGGTTTTACATACCTCAGTCGGATGACCGGATTGCAATTCTGAAAGTTTGAGCGAACATCACATTTCATACGTACACGTACTTCGAGATGACAGGACCCGCAGAGCCCGAGGCACCCCGGATAGCCGCAGGTATATCTACGGCTAGCTGCAGGTACACCTGCGGCTCCCCCCCTCTATAAATAGAGGGCTTGGGGTGTCCATTTTATAAGAGAAAAAGGCGAGGAAGCCTTATCAAATTTTTTCTGTACTCACCCTAAACTGAGTGCTTTCTAATTTTAAACACTTGTGAGCTCACATATAGCTACTATTGTACCGGCAGGAGTCGAGTGTTCATCCACTTTCAAGTTATAGAAGTCTTATTTGGCAGCCCACTGTAAGCCTTCTTACACACTTTGAAGCCTTTTTCTTCATCTTTGCACACACCATTCTTCACGTTGGGAGTCGTGTTGCGTTTGTTTTCCCGGACTTCGGTCCATGGTTTCATTTTAGTTTATATATATATATATATATATATATATATATATATATATATATATATATATATATATTTACTGATTGACTAACATTATCGAGTTATGCCTCGATTGAGCCTAGACTTATGTCTGGAGCATTTACTTGCTTATATATATATATATATATGAACTATAGGTTGAACTCTGTTCGATGAGCCTAGACTTACGTCTGGAGCGTTTATTTGCTTATATATATATATATATATATATATATATATACATATATATATATATGAACTGTGTGTCGAACTTTGTTCGATGAGCTTGGATTTTACATCCGGAACGTTTATTTCTTTAATATATATATTAACTGTTGTCAGACTTTGTTCGATGAGCCTAGATTTTAATTCCAGTGCGTTTACCGCTTATATATATATATATATATATATATATATATAACTTTTGTCCCGCCTGGAGTTTATTTCGTGGCGGTTGATAGCTTTTACAGCTTTATTTACATTTCTGATCCCCATGGAGGTGATTCGTGGTGGCTTATCATGTCTGTATATATATATTTATAGCTTTTATATATATACCTGCTTACTGCTTTTATATCTATTACGACATCATGTGAGCCTAGGAATCATGTGATCACAGATACAGTCTACTGGATCTAGATTCGATTCCCGTGATGGACATTTTCAGCTATAAGCAGCTTGTAAATTTATTCACGGTGTTTAGATTTGCTCAGATGGTTTTCATGCCCATGAGGAGTTCGACACCATTTTGTACATTATTTTCTCGATGATGCTTCGCATCTCGAAAATTAAAAGCAATCAAGCCGAACACTTAATAAAAAATGGAACTGTAAAAAGGTCTCAATTACTATTGAGCACAAGGGTTTGAAAAACCTATTTTTTACAAAACATCACTGCCATATCTTGTTTAAAACTAAATTTTTATACAAATTCAAACCCTGTGTATATAGGTGCGAACGAGGCCTCACATTACTTCCATATAAAAGCACATTGACCCACACACACACACACATTCATATAACAGTTTCTTGAAAAGTGACGGTCAACGTGGTAACACGGATGTCGGGGGTGCCTAACACCTTCCTCTCAAGATAAGCAAGTCCCCGGACCTTAATAAATCTCGGTTTCACCGACTTGTTTAACAGTGTCACATCACTGGGTCAATGTGCAATGTGACTCCCCCAAAATAGGTATACAGCACTCATCTTGAGTCACCAAATACATGGTACATAATTTAAATACAAACTTCTTTTATATAGTACGACAAAACGTAGCTGAGAGTTTCAACACAGATAATGTCTCGTAGAGAGTATCCAAACTCAAATAAAGTCTTCATTACAATTATTATCACACTATTTCACATAATAATAAAGACTAATATAGCCACCTATCTGGACCGTCACTCCATTTCCCGACTCGTCCCAACTATATTCTCATTTCTTGAAGAGAAGAATGAAAGCAAAAAAGGGTGAGCTCAACTAGCCCAGTAAGAAATATTATGACTAAGATAATGCAGAATAAATTATCATTAGCCTTCAACAATGTTAAACTGATAAAATACAATAAACACCAAGTTTAACTGCAGTGGAACAAACAATCCATTAGAAGGGTCAAGTAGAGCATGATATCTACTATTTTCTACGATTTAAAAGTTTATCATGAATTTTATTGCTGGGACTCAGCTAAATAAATAATCCACATCACTGAATTATCCATGCACTACGGGCCAATGAGAAATTTTACCACATCATTTGTAACATTTCGGGTCATGATTATATCGAATGATCCCTGGTCATAATCATACCAATCAATAGTCCATCTATGCACTACGGCCAAAGATGACTTTCATCATAATATAAGCATGAGGATGATGACAATAATATAAGAATTCAATTAAATGAGAGCAAGGATAAATTTTAAAGATTTATAATTCAATTTATCCAGAATTCAATAATGACTAAATTGTCAACATGATACTGGTTTGCGGAGTAAAATTCAAGAATACTATTGTATCAAAAATAATTTGAACAAAAAAGAAATCATTTTTTTGTCATGAATAGTACTCGAGTGAATAGTACCCCGTGAGTAGTACTTCGGGAATAGTAACCCATGAATAGTACCCTAACATGAAAAGATTAAAAATTATCAAGAATGCTCAGAATAATATTTCCCTGAAATGATACTAGATGAAGCGCAAATATCAAGGATATTCTACTAATTTCATGAAGTATAGAAGCAATACTTATGAACATAAGTGTAGAATTTAGGAATATGAAACGAAATAATATTACTTACATACTATAGGGTATGGAAGAAAATATTATTTCTTACGAATATTGAACAAGAATAATATCACTTACGAATACGAAAGAAATAATACCCCTTACCTTAGTAGGAGATTGGATACTGAAATAATGTAGTAACAGAATACTCTTCTTCTTTCTCTTTGATTCTCTCTCTATAGAATTCTCTTGTGAGTCGTAGTGAATTGGTGAGAATGAAAGAAAAATAAGCTTATATTTATAGAAGATTTCTAGCTTAACCCTTGCAATGTGAAAACGCAAGTGGCTTGACGACTGGTGATGTGAAAAGAAAAGTGGTTTGACGCCTGTAATGTGAAACAACAAGTGGTTTGACGCCTGTAATGTGAAACGAAAATTGGTTCGACGCCTGTAATGTGAAATGACAATTGGTTCGACGCTTGTAATGTGAAACGACAATTGGTCCGACGCCTGTAACAATCCAGAATTTTAATTGTAATTTTAAATATTTATTGAATTATATAAATATTTAATGGATGTGTTTATCGTTGAATATATATTAATTGATTTGATTTTATTGATTAATTATTTGTTAAATAAATAATTAAGGAGTTAAGAAATTGATTATTATGAAATAATATTCTAATTTAATTTAATAATTAAGTTAGAGAGTTTATAATGATTAAATGGATTATTATATTTTTATTGGAATTTGTAATTTAAATGACGTGTTAGTTGATTAAATAAAATTATAATTATAATGAAAATTATAATTTTGTTGTATTGATTTATGTGGTAAATTTATTCAATAAATTGTTATTAGATTTAATTAAGTTAAGTATTAAAACTTAATTAAATAAAGTGTGACAAATAACTATATTATAAAGGAGTTATAAAAATAAGTCAAAGGAGTTTAATTTATTTTTTCCAAACAAGGCTTAAATATATTAAGTCTTTAAATTTTTAAAATTTTTGCCAAACGAAGCCTTATGACTTTTGAATTTTGTGACAACCCGAGAATTTAAATATTTTTAAAATTTTTATTAATTGATTTAAGGTTCAATATTAGAACATATACTGAAAATAAGTGTATGCGTTTGATATTTTTGAGAATGAATTTTGAGGATTTCAAAATTCTGTGAATGATTTAAGTGAATTATTCAGGATTAAGGGAATAAGTGAATATATTCTGTGTATATGTGTACATTATGTGGTTAAGGGTCAAGAGTTGACCAGATAAACGATATCTATAACAAACCCTGGGTATATATTAAGAACGTCAACGTTCGGTTAGAAAATTCTTACGATTTATATGAAACCCTAATTTGGAAACCCTAATGCTAAGTATAAAACCCCAAGGGTTAAAAGTTATGTGAGTAATGAATATGAATTTTATGTGATGGTTTATACTTGTTTATTATATAAACAAATAAAAGAAAATAATATAATCCTAATTATATATTAGGAATGAAGAATTGAATAACTTAAGGGTTATAGGATGAGAGAAGTATGGTGTTTAAAATATATACTAACTTCAAGAGATTTATTTTATATATCTCAATTAATGAATTTTATAACCTAGTTAAGGTAAGACTAATTAGGTTAAGAAATTAAGTGTACATGAATGAGGATTTAAATTATTAAGAGTAAATGAAAACCCTAATTAAATAATTAGGGAATGATAATATTAAAAGTATGAAAATATGTTATTTTGTTTTGGCCCAAAATATTTTTATGGGAAAGCCCAAATAATTATTTAGGGAAGCCCAAATGAATTAAAGAGTGGCCCAATTTTAAAACCAATAAAAGGGGGGCATTTTAGTCATTTGATATACTAGATATTACAACAAAAACCAAAACCAAACTTGGTGATTAAAGGGCCACATGGCCGGATTTGATGAGGAAGAAAAGGAGAGGAGATGGTGGTTATACACATCATCAATAATAAGCACCACACACTTGTACAAGATATTTCATCCAATTAAGTTATGTGTCATCATTTAAAGTAGTTACCTTTCTTTTTACTCTTCCATATATTATGTAATAATTATTAAGGAAGGAAAGAGAATTTGTGGAAGAAAAACAAGGGCACTTGGCCGGATTTACAAGGAAGGAAAAAGGCATGGTTGTCATCACTTTTAGCCACAATTTGTGCACAAGATGATTACCCAATTCAAGCTAGGTGGCATAAATTTTAAGGAGCTACATGATTCACTAATATTCCATATATTTATGTGATGGTTAAGGAGAGAGAGAATTAGTGGGGAAGAGAAAAGGAATGGCCAAGAATTGGCCACAAGGAAAGGAAAAGAAGTAACCAATCTTGGGCAATTAATAAAAGCACCAACAATGGAATTTAAATTAAATGGGTGGAATAATAAGAGGCCACTTGGCCAAAATGAGAGAAAGAGAATGTAGTGGAGGGTAAAGAGGCCACATATGGCCGGATGGTATGGAAGAGAAAGGAGGAGGAATGACATAGTTTTAATATATCTAATCTATCTTATTTTCATTTTCTCTTTCATCTCTTTTATTATTCTAACAAAACTAATGAGAGAGAGAGAGAGAGAGAAGGGAGGCTATTCCGCAGCCATGAAATGAGGAAGGGGAGTCTTTGGTAAGACCTCAAATCTCCATAATCAAACAATGAAGAAGAAGAAGAAGGAGAGCATGGTAATCAAAGGTATAAATACATTTTGTTATGTAATTTTTGATGATTGTGAATCAAACCTTGAATCTACATTTTTAAACTTAAAAACCATGAATATACTTGTTATTGAGTGTTTCATGTTTATATATACCCATATTGGGTGTTGTTTTTGTTGGAAATCAAAAGTAGAGAAAAGTGATTTTTCTAGTTTATGAGCCCTAAAATTTATATGTACTTTGGATTTTCACCGTTTTTTATCTACACCTTCCTTTTGCGATACGTCAAATAGAGGTGTTATATATGTAAGTTAACTACTAAACCCAAGTGGTAGCACTCAAAAATATTTAGTACACAGTCCGTAGTGACTGATTTAGCAAAAACAATTTTGTGTCTTTTAAAGAAAAACTGACTGTTTTTGGACAGTCAAGAGTAGGGGCAGTTTAGTCATTTTTTGGAAATTTAAAAATTATGGAAAACTTTGGGAGGATACTATGATAAGTTATCTAACATCTCCAAGTGGAATAACTTAAAAAGGAGTTGTAAATTTCTGTATGGATCATTTTTTACAAAGTAGGAAAAGTGAAAAATTTACAAAAGTAAACTGCCAAGGATTTTCCAAAGGCTATTTTGGCCGCTTAAATTGTGAAATAAATTCCGGCCTTTTGAGAAATGAAACTGTATGGTGTTAAGTACCTCCTGTCCAACAATGAGCTCATTCCGACTTAAAATGAGCAAATTATGACCATTTCAATTTTGTGATTTTTCGATAAAAATCGCTATAACCGGAGTTCTATAACTCCGATGGCCACGAAATTTAAACTGGAGGCTCACGTTAACATGTACAAGATTGTGTCAAGAGATGCGAATTTCTGGAGTTGAGCATGATAGGGCTAATTTCTTAAGCTACGCACTAAAAAGGATTTTTTGAAAAATACTAAAGGAAGTTGGAAAATTATGGAAAAATACTTTTTGTGTATGATTTATATGTATATATGTTTGGACAAAGGATAGAAAAATAATAAATTGATTTGGTATTTTCATGAAAAGGATATGGAATCCAGCTTGCTGAATTGAAAATATGTTGAATCCAGCTTGCTGGATTGCAATCTAGTTGTTGGATTTGAAATCTAATTTGCTAGATTGCAGTTTGGTTTACTGGATTTGCCATCTAGATACTAGATATGGAATCCAGCTTGCTGGATTCCAAATCTGGGTTGCTGAATTGGTATTTGACTTATGTGTTCAAGAAAAACTTTTAATATATGAGATTAAATTATTTAAATCATATAAATATAATATTAATGATTGAAAATTCATGATAAATGATAATAATTATTTAAAAATTATTACGAGCTTATGAAAAAAATAATTTGATTTATAATAATTATCTAATATAATTGTTAAGTGTTTAGGCAGAGTTTAATTGAACTTAAACTCGATGATAGTCCGACTAGGCCGTCGAGATGTCAGAATTGTACCGAACTCGACTCAGACTGTAAATATTTGACTTGAGGTTAAGTCTTATTTGTGTTGTAGAATGATAGGGTTATGTGTTATGTGTTGTGTTTAGGTATTCTATGTATATCTATATATATAATCGTATTATATTGTGATGATATTATTCTAATATTGGAGATCTATATTACTAATATTAGGTCTTCGGATAAACCGTTATAAATTGCGTAGCGGTAATCAACGGTTAAGACAAGTTTGTTTTTATTTAACTCTACTTAGAGTTGTTTCATTCATATATGGTTATGGTTAATCATTGATGACTGCCATTGTAGAATTGTACTCTGTACATATTGCATGTATAAGTCATGTATGAAAGGCTGATCACCTTCATTAACATTCGGTCCAGATATATTTGTTCATCTTAAATACTTGTTCAGTCATAAAATTTGTTCCTGCTAGTTCGCAATTATATTGTTGAATTTATCTAGCTTATTATTCGAATCCTTTCAATCATAATATATCGTTAAATTATTGAACTTAAACTTGCTGGGCAATCTTATGCTCACCCTTGCTATATCATGATAAACATTGCAGATTAAGGCGAATATGTCGGATACAAGGAACGGTTAAAGACAGTTCCAGCTTTAGAATGTGTGCGATTCTATTTGTTATATTATTGTATGATATTAATGTTATTGTAAGTTAAATAAGTGATGTAATGTGTATAAGTTAAGGTTACTCGACCTTAGGGAATAATGTGTAAAATGTATTGTATAAACAATTTATGTTTATATCTTCCGCAAATAGTAATAGTTATAGAATAATTGTACCATATCCGTGGTGATTTGGGTCCCGGATTAGGGGCTCTCACAGTTGGTATCAAAGCTGTAGGTTATGAACCTTAGGTAGGAATACCTGAGACTAATAACTGCAGTTATTAGGATAAGATCTAACTCATATAGAGTTAGTCAGTCGGTAAGATTCAACGACGAATCTCGGTGGGGTATAAGATACAGAGTTCGCTAACTCTGATAATAAAGTTGAACAGTAGTGGTGAATAGATAGAGTCTAAAAGACTAACAGTTCAGAGATAGAAGATCGTAAAACAAAACGATCATAATATAGAAATGAATCGTAATATATACGATGTGATCACCCCGTGATCGGATAAGGTTATAGTATGGAGAAGGATCAAGCGAATGATTGAAAAGTTATAGCAAGATTGCTGAGTGTCAGTTGTACTATTAATTGGTACAGATTCAGGAAAGAATTATGAATACGAGTTGAATGATATTCGTATTGAGAAGGGAGTTAAGATTAGGCGGGGATTTCAATTGAGGACTCGTGTCAGCAGCTGAGTTGTATGATTCCTTGTGTGGGCGGGGAATTGTACTTGGTGTAAAAACTACTTAGTTCTGGCAATGATAATCATTGAAATGTTTGTGTCGCGCTATTTGTTATATGCATGTTAAGAGGGTGATTCCTTTCTCATGTGTAGAACAAATAGATATGTTATAGGTAGAGAATATGAGGTTAAGTACGAGTTCTTAAAACTCATACTTATGTGACATTCTTGATTCATAGTTATATGAAATGTTTATGAACCCCTCAGCGAATGGACGCCAAAGGTCTAACTAGGACAAGTTCTTAAACTCATATGATTGTAGCAAGTTATGAACTCATAAGTGTGGTTTGACGAACTGGGTATAGTTGTGTGTGAATGGAGTATTAAGGATAATAAGAATAAATAGACTGTTTCAGCAAATGATTATTAGTAAAGACATAAGTTTTCCAAAACTCCTAGCTATGCTAGACTTCAAAATTTTGACATCAAGCTAAATACGCACTATGTGCTTTTTTTAAAAAAAATATGTAGACTCGTAATCATTTTTGAAACGGTTTAAAGTGTAGTCTAAGCTACTTGTTTCAGCTAGATGAAGATGATTTGAACTATCAAAATTTATTTTTATTTATCACTCATGTACCATGTAACCTGGTACAGAAATGATAAAAGTTGATAGAGTTATAAATGCAGGAATACTTAGTGTGAATTCAATCTAAAAATTATTGTCCCACTATTGTATGATGTGTTATGACAAAGTCATATAATGACGTCATCCTCAAACGGATCATTAATACAAGATGACGACGCATCATCATCGCATTCTCAAAAATATTTTTAAAAATTTTAATTTGCCAACGGGGTTTGGCTACACCTAAATAATTTGATTGAATTGAATTATTGATATGAGTCTACGTTATTCGATTCAGCTAGACTAATGTTATGAAAACTCTAAGTATTCATTGAAAGAAATTTCTTGAACCAAATTATTTTGGTGCGGAATCCAATAAGACTGAGGTAAAAGTTTATGCGCCCAAGGTGGATACAAGAAACAGATAAAACCAGTATTACTGGGCCAGTCCTGGGCATACTGGGCTAAACACCCTCTGTATCTTCAGGGTAAGACGATTTGCGGATGAATTTCAATATAACCTTTCCGAAAATGACAGACAATAGTCTGTAAAATCCCTCAGCACAATTTCAAAATTTTTATTCTTGTGAGAAATGTATTTGGTAGCATGTGTTGATGAGAAGGAATGGTGTATGGTGTAAGGTAAATTTCGGCGACGAAATTTTTAGAAGAAGGGGTGAATGTGACAACCCAAGAATTTGAATATTTAAAAAAAAAATTATTAATTGATTTAAGGTTCAATATTAGAACCTAGACAGAAAATAAGTGTATACGTTTGATATTTTTGAGAAGGAATTTTGAGGATTTCAAAATTCTGTGAAGGATTTAAGTGAATTATTCAAGATTAAGGGAATAAGTGAATATGTTCTGTGTATATGGTTGCATATGTGTACAATATGTGGTTAAGGGTCATGGGTTGACCAGATAAACGATATCTGTAACAAACCGTAGGTATATATTAAGAACGTCAACGTTCGGTTAGAAAATTCTTACGATTTATATGAAACCCTAATTTGGAAACCCTAATGCTAAATATAAAACCCCAAGGGTTAAAATATATGTGAGTAATGAATATGAATATTATGTGATGGTTTATACTTGTTTATTATATAAACAAATAAAAGAAACTAATATAATCCTAATTATATATTAGGAATGAAGAATTGAATAACTTAAGGGTTATAGGATGGGAGAAGTATGGTGTTTAAAATATATACTAACTCCAAGAGATTTATTTTATATATCTCAATTAATGAATTTTATAACCTAGTTAAGGTAAGACTAATTAGGTTAAGAAATTAAGTGTACATGAATGAGGATTTAAATTATTAAGAATAAATGAAAACCATAATTAAATAATTAGGGAATGATAATATCAAAAGTATGAAAATATGTTATTTTGTTTTGGCCCAAAATATTTTTATGGGAAAGCCCAAAGAATTATTTAGGGAAGCCCAAAAGAATTAAAGAGTGGCCCAATTTTAAAACCAATAAAAGGGGGGAATTTTAGTCATTTGATATACTAGATATTACAACAAAAATCAAAACCAAACTTGGTGATTAAAGGGCCACATAGCCGGATTTGATGAGGAATAAAAGGTGAGGAGATGGTGGTTATACATCGTCAATAATAAGCACCACACACTTGTACAAGATATTTCATCCAATTAAGTTATGTGTCATCATTTTAAGTAGCTATCTTTCTTTTTACTCTTCCATATATTATGTAATAATTATTAAGGAAGAAAAGAAAATTTATGGGAGAAACACAAGGCCACTTGGCCGGATTTACAAAGAAGGAAAGAGGCATGGTTGTCATCACTTTTAGCCACAATTTGTGCACAAGATGATTACCCAATTCAAGCTAGGTGGCATAAATTTTAAGGAGCCACTCGATTCACTAATATTCCATATATTTATGTGATGGTTAAGGAGAGAGAGAATTAGTGGAGAAGAGAAAAGGAATGGCCAAGAATTGGTCACAAGGAAAGGAAAAGAAGGAACCAATCTTGGGCAATTATTAAAAGCACCAACAATGGAATTAAATTAAATGGGTGGAATAATAAGAGGCCACTTGGCCAAAATGAGAGAAAGAGAATGTAGTGGAGGGAAAAGAGGCCACATATGGCCGGATGGTATGGTAGAGAAAGGAGGAGGAATGACATAGTTTTAATATATCTAATCTATCTTATTTTTATTTTCTCTTTCATCTCTTTTATTATTCTAACTAAACTAAAGAGAGAGAGAGAGAGAGAGAGAGAGTGAGAGAAGGGAGGATATTCGGCAGCTATGAAATGAGGAAGGGGAGTCTTTGGTAAGACCTCAAATCTCCATAATCAAACAATGAAGAAGAAGAAGAAGGAGAGCATGGTAATCAAAGGTATAAATACATTTTGTTATGTAATTTTTGATGATTGTAAATCAAACCTTGAATCTACATTTCTAAAATTAAAAACCATGAATATACTTTTTATTGAGTGTTTCATGTTTAGATATACCCATATTGGGTGTTTTTTTGTTGGAAATCAAAAGTAGAGAAAAGTGATTTTTCTAGTTTATGAGCCCTAAAATTTCTATGTACTTTTGATTTCCACCGTTTTTGATCTACACCTTCTTTTTGCGATCCGTCAAATAGAGGTGCTATATATGTAAGTTAACTACGAAACACAAGTCGTAGCACTCAAAAATGTTGAGTACACAGTCCGTAGTGACGGATTTAGCAAAAACAGTTTTGTGTCTTTTAAAGAAAAACTGACTATTTTTGGACAGTCAAGAGTAGGGGAAGTTTAGTCATTTTTCGAACATTTAAAAATTCTGGAAACATTTGGGAGGATACTATGATAAGTTATCTAACATCTCCAAGTGGAATCACTGAAAAAGGAGTTGTAGATTTCCGTATGGATCATTTTTAACAAAGTAGGAAAAGTGAAAAATTTACAAAATTAAACTGCCGAGGATTTTCCAAGGGTTGTTTCGACCACTTAAATTGTGAAGTAATTTCGGCCTTTTGGGACATGAAAATATATGGTGTTAAGTACCGCCTGTCCAAAAATGAGCTCATTCCGACTTAAAATGAGCAAGTTATGACCATTTAAATATTTGTGATTTTACAACGAAAATCGCTATAACCGGAGTTCTATAACTCTGATGGCCACAAAATTTAAACTGGAGGCTCACGTTAACATGTACAAGATTGTGTCAAGAGATGGAAATTTTTGGAGTTGAGCATGATAGGGCTAATTTCTTAAGGTACGCACTAAAAATGATTTTTTGAAAAATACTAAAGGAAATTGGAAAATTATGGAAAAATACTTTTTGTGTATGATTTATATGTATATGTGTTTGGACAAATGATAGAAAAATAATAAATTTATTTGGTATTTTCATGAAAAGGATATGGAATCCAGCTTGTTGGATTAAAAAATCTGATGAATCCAGCTTGCTGGATTGAAAAACAATTTACTGATTTGAAAATATGTTGAATCCAGCTTGCTGGATTGCAATCCAGTTGCTGGATTTGAAATCTAATTTGCTAGATTGCAGTTTGGTTTACTAGATTGGCTATCTAGATACTGGATATGGAATCCAGCTTGCTGGATTCCAAATCTGGGTTGCTAGATTGGTATTTGACTTATGTGTTCAAGACAAACTTTTAATATATGAGATTAAATTATTTAAATCATATAAATATAATATTAATGATTGAAAATTCATGATAAATTATAATAATTTTTTAAAAATTATTACAAGCTTATGAAAAAATTAATTTGATTAATAATAATTATCTAATATAATTGTTAAGTGTTTAGGTAGAGTTTAATTGAAATTAAACTCGATGATAGTCCGACTAGGCCGTTGGGATGTCAGAATTGTACTGAACTCGACTCAGACTGTAAAAGTTTGACTTGAGGTTAAGTCTTATGTGTGTTGTAGACTGATAGGGTTATGTGTTATGTGTTGTGTGTTTAGGTTATTCTATGTATATCTATATATATAATAGTATTATATTGTGATGATATCATTCTAATATTGGAGATCTATATTACTAATATTAGGTCTTCGGATAAAGCGTTATAAATTGCATAGCGGTAATCAACGGTTCAGGCAAGTTTGTTTTTGCTTAACTCTACTTAGAGTTGTTTCATTCAGATATGGTTATGGTTAATCATTGCTAATTGCCATTGTAGCATTGTACTCTGTACATATTGCATGTATAAGTCAGGTATGAAAGGCTGATCACCTTCATTACCATTCGGTCCAGATATATTTGTTCATGTTAAATACTTGTTCAGTCATAAAATTTGTTCCTGCTAGTTCGCAATTATATTGTTGAATTTAGCTAGCTTATTATTCGAATCCTTTCAATCATGATATATCGCTAAATTATTGAACTTAAACTTATTGGGCAGTCCTATGCTCACCCTTGTTATATCATGATTCATTATAAACATTGCAGATTAAGGCGAATACGTCGGATACAAGGAAAGGTTAAAGACAGTTCCAGCTTTAGAATGTGTGCGATTAGATTTGTAATAGTATTGTATGATATTAATGTTATTGTATGTTAAATAAGTTATGTATTGTATATAAGTTAAGGTTACTCGAACTTGGGGAATAATGTGTAAAATGTATTGTATAAACAATTTATGTTTATATCTTCCACAAATAGTAATTGTTATAGAATAATTGTTCCATATCCATTGTGATTTGGGACCCGGATTTGGGGCTCTCACAGATTTCTTTTGAATTTTGAATTATAATAATATAAATTAACTAAATAAAATATAAATAATATATATATATATTAATTTGGTAACTGATAACTTATTAGTATATTAAGTATAGCGTCGGTTTTAGATGTTTTAAAATCGTACATTGTTTGTGTTTTTATTTTACGAATAATGTAGTTGGCTTAAGCCTAAGGAAAGAAAAAGTTTTCAGAGAACAAAAGTTACAGAGAAGTTGAGAGAGTCTGAGAGAGAGATAGCAAGAGAGAGTTCCTGTGTTTGCCAACAATTGTCTACAATTAGCAAGGATTTTCAAAGCAACAAAGGTATTTTTCCCATAACCTTTATATTATAATTACGTATATGTGTTAATATGTTTTATATTCTATGTGTTCTAGAATTTCACCGTGTATAAGGCTTTTACAAAATTCCTATAAATCATATGTATTTGTAATTATAATTGTTATAACTAGCATATATATATATATATATATATATTTATATATATATATGCATATATATAAGATTGTATGCTAAATTAAGTCTGCAAGAAAAGAATTTGGTTTTACATTGAATATATGCATGAGCGTGGTTTGTAGGAATATCAAAATCAGTAATTTGTTGTTAGCTAATGGTGAAATTTAACTGTGATTATGTTAATTGGGTAAGAATTAAAGAGAATATAGTTAGAATAAATCAAATTGGTTTATAACTGTGATTACAGTGTTCATTGTGTTTAACAAATGTCAACAATGGAGTTTTGGGTTTTACACTATGGTTTCAAAGATTTAAGTTTTCTAATATTGTTGTTTAATTGATTTAAATTGGTATATGTATGATGAGTAAATGGTTATGATTAATTTGTGTAAATTATACGTCTTAATTTAGATGTTAGCAATATTAATTAGTCGAGAATTTAGTTGTTTTGTTCTTCGGGTTGGGTTCTCAGAAGTTTCAAGCCCAAATAAGAAAAAAATCAGGGCCCACTCAAATTTTAGCGCCTCCAAAGACCTTGGCTAATGGCACAGTCCTCATCAAGATTACCATCTTACATATGTAATTCGTTTCCATGATTCAACTGGTAATGCAACGCACCGATTTGTAAAAAGTCCAGGAATGACTTTTGTCTTGCACAAAAGACTGTAATTGTTAATAGAATGCAATATGATGATTGTTTAACATGTAGATTTGTTATTATGGTGTTATAGTACTATGAATGAACATATAATTAACACTTAACGAGTGTGTTGTTATTTTTAATGGATGTAATTTGACTATGTGGTTAATAATAAAATCATACATGAAATAGATACTTATAGAGTATTTGTAATGACTTATTGTACCTAATGATATGTGTATAGGATATTCTGAATTCAATTGTTACGGTTTAGCCTACAAGCAAGGCAAGTTTTTTATCTGCACACTTTCGTTGAGCTAGTTTATTTACGATTTTGCAAGTTTACTTATCATATCTCGATTATATTGAGCAAATTATTCTTGTTTTAACTTGTTTCATTGAGCAAGTTATTGTTTCTAGTTCGATTACATTATTCAAATTTTCCAACTCTACACTTTTGTTGAGTTAGTTTTGTTATTACATTGTGCAAGTTTTTCTAATGTTAAACTTGTTATTTTAGCATGCAATAATCTTCATTCTGATGAACAAGTTTTATCGTTTGAGTTATTACTTATTATGCATGCTTAATATTCAATTATAAGAGTTTAACCTTAGCTTAATGTTGTTCAAAGCAAGGTATGATATATTATTCAATACTTATGCTATTAGATTATTCCTAAAGCATGAACTTAGTATACAATATTGATTCAATTATTGTTTATTCTGTAACATAGAGTTATTACCTTTATATTCAAACAATCCTTAGTTGATGACTGTTGAATTCTAAATTTCCCTTGAAACGTATCCAAACAAAACTTATGTTGGTGCGGACTTGTACTCTAAATACTGAGTTGAACAACCCTATTATTAGGGGTTTACGCTTAGCGTTGAAATGTTTGTGCACAATACATTATACGAAGGGCTGATCCCCCTAAGTACGAGGAGTCCCTATAGTCTTATGACTGTTAAAGTTTAAGTTGAAAGATTACTTATAACTATGGACATGGTTCGTGGTCTTAGGACCCTCAGTTATATTTCAAAATGTTGATAGAACATATTGTTCAGTTCTATTGAGCCTATTAGTGGGCAGTTGTTGTAAAGATGTTATTCATTATTATTTCAAGTGAGCTTTGTTTGCTCACTCTTTCTTATATAACCTTACAGCTAAAGTTGAAAAGGTCGATGTACCTAGCACCAGTAAGGGAAAGGGAAAGATGAGCAAGTATTGAAAACATGTAATCATGTTGACATTTTATTATCAGACTTTGTTTGAATTATTGTAATGAAGATATTTAATTTTATTCCGCATTTGAATGATTGTATTTAAAGGTTAGATAATTTAGGAGTTTTTAATTAATGTAATCCCTTAATGGGAAGGTTTATTATTCAATTTTATTATGATTGGGTGGTTAGATGTGAATGTTTTTATAAAGTGAACACCAAATCCTGAGGGAATGAAGTACCTGGATTTGGGGTTGTCACAAGTTAGTATCAAAGCTTTAGGTTATGAACCTTAGGTGGGGGAAAAGCCTTAGGAAGTAACCTTTGAAAAGATAATGGTGATAAACTCTTGTCGAGTTTTAAGGAAGAAGTAATAAAACACTTATGTGCTTATGTGATTACAACCTATGTGCTCGTGAGTGTTGAGTAGTAATGGTTAATAATTAAAACTTTAAATTTTTGTTGAAAGGATGACTAATGTCGGATAATCCAGTCAGGTTAGGGAGGAAGGACCTCAGATGCCTAGAGAGGAGGAGCCTCGTGACATTCAAGTGGTTTGGGAACAACTACTGCCATGGGAGTCAGCCCCGTTGGTCACAGTGGTTGACGATGAGGATGATGATGTGGAAATGGATGAGGAGGATCCCGTTGAGCTACCACAAGAGAATGAGGATGATGAGGACGAGGAAGAAGAGATTTCACTGAACTCGATCATCGCTCGTATGTACGATGAAGTCTACGACCGCAATTTGGAAATTCAGGATACCGTCGAGGAGTTGCAAGAGATAGTAGCTGAACAACAAACTTCGATGGCACAGAAGGACGATGAGATCCAGGATCGAGATGAACGTTTGATTAATGTCGAAGAGAAGTTGGTCCACACTAAAGGAGTTAATGAACAACTGATCGAGGTGATCGCAGAACTGAAGAACAAGCTGCAGGAAGAATCTACTAAAAGGACAAGAGCCGAAGATGCGTACGAGGAAGCTTTTCAACGAGTCGGGATAGCAGCGAGAGATGCACAATCAAAGAGGATGAAGATGGATGAGATGAATAACGTATTCAACACCGTGATTAATCGAGCTCAAGATCGAGTCATGGTTTATCTGATTCAGTTCGAAATGCTGCCATCATACATATTAGATCGCAGAACAATGTTCCGAATTATGGAGGAAGAGCATCGTAAGGCTACCCAATATCTTAGTAGGACATCGTAGGGATTGTATCTATTATGCGATTAATAAAATGATTAGATAATAAAATATAAATCCCAAGTGTTATGTAACCTATGGGATAGGATGATGATGTTTTCCTGAAACTTTAGTAGTTCAGAAAAGTAATGCAAATAGCAGTGATGATATTGTTCTTATGTTTTTCCAAAAGATTATAAATGAATAAAAGTTATAATTTTATTTTTCTTCAAAGTGTTATGTGTTATGTGATGATTTCTTTTATTGAGGCAAGTTAAGTAGAAAATACTTAAAGAAGTTGAGTAATAATCTAATGAGTATATTTTAACAGAAAATGCCTCCAAGACGTCAACCAACACAGAGAACCACTGAGCGAACTAACAAAGACAATGTTGATGATAACCCCATTCAACAGCTAGTGGCGTTACTAACGGGAGCATTGCAGAATCAACCTCAGAATCAAGGTACAACGTTTAAGGATTTCAAGGTGATTGGACCACCAGAATTCCATGGGTCCATAAATCCAGTCGAGGCACAGACCTGGATCATGGAGATAGAGAAAGTTTTTGATGTTGCTAGAGTATGGGAGGATCAGAAGACTGCTTTTGCAACATTTATGTTGAAAGCAGAAGCTAGTTATTGATGACAGGCTAATAAAATGTGAGAAGGATAAAGGGGTGATGACTTGGGATAGGTTTAAGGAGATATTCTTCGAGACCTATTTCCCCTATAGTTCGAAGAGTCAGCTAGAAGTGCAGTTTTTAAAACTGAAGCAAGGAACGATGTCGGTATCAGAATATGCCACAAAATTCAACGAGTTGGCGAAGTTTGCGCCATATCAAGTCAGCACAGATGAACGCAAGGCGAAGAGATTTGAGCAGGGACTGAAACCCTTGTTGTACAGTAGGGTCTCCCTGTTCTAGCTGAATACATTTGCACTGGTAATGGAGAAGGAAATTCTCACTGAAGGTGGAGGCGAGGCGGTAACAAAGTTCAATCAAGAACAGAAAAAGAAGAAGAATGAAGTGGAGATTAAGAATGGATGTGGTAGTAGTGGAAACGACAACAACAATCTGAAGAGAAAATGGAAGGGAAATATGGGCGCTGGAAATCAGCAGGGTAACCAGCAAAATAAGAAGTTTGAAGTATGTGCTACATGCGAGAAGTTTCACAAGGGGGTGTGATTAATGGGGAAACCAGTATGCTTTAAATGTGGCCAGGAGGGTCACATCGCCCCAAATTGCACTCAACCCAAGAAGAAAGTTTGCTTCACGTGCGGATCCAAGGATCACTTTGCTCGTGAATGCCCTAAGAAGAAGGCTGGAAAGATAACATGAAGCAAGGGAGGTAACAGTGGAGGTACATGGGCCATTGCTGGACCAACGACATCAAACAAACCCACAGCCAGAACCTTCAACATGACTGTGCAAGATGTTGTGCAATCAAAGGATGTTATGTCAGGTATTATCCCAATCAATGATATTGATGCTTATGTATTATTTGATTCGGGTGCTACTTGCTCGTTTATATCTGATGAATTTGCTAAGAGGTTAGGATTGCCTAATGAAGAATTGAACTTTCCTTTGAACATAGAAATTGCAAATAAGGAAGTAATCCATGTTAGGTTCGTATACAAGAACTGTAGGGTGAACATTAAGAGGAATATCATGATGGTAGATTTAATCCCAATTAGACTCGGAGAGTTTGATGTAATTTTGGGAATGGATTGGCTGTTCAATTGTGGAGCAATAATTGATTGCCAAAAGAAATGTGTAAACCTTATGACTCCGTCAAAGGTAGTTTTCTATGCTAGCAAATCACCTAGACAAATGAAATGTCTGACAATTATGCAGGCCAAGAAATTGTTGGGTCAAGGCTGTGTGGGTTATTTAGCTTACACAGTCGATACTCAGAAGAAGGGTGTGAAACTGGAAGAGATACCAGTGGTTAGGGAATTCATAGATGTGTTTCCGAAAGATTTTCTAGGACTTCCGCCCGACAGAGAGATTGAGTTCGTGATCGACTTAGCGCCAAGAACAACCCCGATATCGATGGCCCCGTATAGAATGGCTCCGGTAGAGATGAAAGAACTGATGCTACAACTGCAGGAGCTGTTAGACAAGAAGTATATTCAACCAAGCGAATCACCGCGGGGAGCGCCGGTGTTATTTGTGAAGAAGAAGGATGGGTCGATGCGTCTTTGCATTGATTATAGGGAATTAAACAAAGTCGCTATTAAGAATAAATATATGTTGCCAAGAATAGATGACTTATTTGATTAATTAAAGGGTGCCAAATACTTCTCGAAAATAGATTTGAGAAGTGGGTATCACCAATTAAAGGTAAGGAATGAGGATATACCTAGAACGACATTCAGAACTCGGTATAGACATTACGAGTTTCTGATGATGTCTTTTGGTTTGACCAATGCCCCTGCTGCATTCATGTGACACCCCCAAATCCGGGTTACCTGACCCCCCGAGTTTGGTGTTCACGATCCATAATATAATAACATCTAACTACCCATTTAAATATAAATAGGAATACATAACTCATTAACATAAGTTGTTAATACATAAGTCCAAGGTTTGCTAACCTTAAAATTACAAACATACCCCTTAGATAAACAAAAAGGGTTTACAATACAACATAATAATAATAATGTTCATTATACTACTCATGCATCTTGCCTTTGCCTTTGTTCTTCTTTGACCCGCTGGCCTCTTCGTTCCTAGCTGAAATGTTTTATTTATAGCAAGGGTGAGCAACTAGTTTGCCCTGCAAGTTAAAACATACAGTAAATGTATACGAATCAATAAGAACAGATTATCTATTTTGATAGAATGAAACCAAAGTTCGATGAACTTTGAAATAGCTGAACAAACTATTAATCAATAACAAGTCTTCTCGTATTCTATGCAATGCAATAATCTGATAACGAAAGAGTACAACACTTTCAAAGTTTCTACGATATTCTATTGAATAAACAAGAATCAATTGTACGCAATAACAAAGTGGAATGTTTTCCAGATTTATGCTGAGCGATCCATTTGATCTAGAACTTCTACTTTCTCGGGTATCTATCAAAGATTTACTTTGATACATACGCAGGAGTATCAGACAACCATAAAGATTAAATCATACCCCTCTGCAAGTATAACAAGTGATCAGCTTTATTATACCTGATATTATGCATAATATTTAACAGTGTGCAATGGCCGAATATACGACCTAAAATGTTCCCTTTATATAAAAGGTTGTTCTTCTCAATCTCAATCTCAGAATCAAGATTTGATTTAACAACGAAATTTAATGATTTCAATTTCTATTTACTTATCGATCTAGCCGAAATAATTGGCATTGATCTAGCAATAACAATTGAATTCTCTTTTCGAATTTATCAAGTTCTAACAAATGTTCGTCTAGCCAGAATAATTAGCTAAGACATTTCTCAACATAATTTGACAATAAGCAGGAATTATCTGTACTGTCAATTCTATCTTCTACCAATATGAATATCCAACAACAATAATTCTAAGAATATATATTTTCTGAATCAGTAATTCAATTTGAATTATTAAACATGCACTAATTGCAATTTAATCAACAATAAATCCCTAGACATGGTATAATTGGCAATAATTAACCACTATAATAAATGAATGAATATAACTCAAGGTTGAGTTAGGGAACTTGCCTTCCGCGTTGATTACAGCTACACAATATAATTAACTGCGTTCATAAGACCTATATTCAACAATGTCGGTCTCACAATTAGCACAATCATTTATAACACGTAACACTATATTTTACAGTCAAACTTCTCCTAGACACATTACCACTTAGCCACATTAGTGTTTATAACCTATATAAACACTTAACATGTAAGACCCCAACTTTTATGAATAAAGAATAATTTTTTTTCGAATTATATTTTTGAATATTATGGTATTGATTTGATATAATATTATAGTTGTGGGTAATATTTATAAATTTTGCAAAGTACGCAAGTTGTTATGTAATATTCGATTGGCTCTGGGAATATTCGCTTTTAACAGGAATATTCGTGACAACGGCACAATCATTGGTTGATTCATTAAATGAAATTATTGTCGAATTGAGAAAACGACAAAAAATACTTTTATAAAAATAACTATGGAGGTGTTACCGTTAAAACCGCTGAACTACCCTTAGTAGTAAAAGTACAAGAATACACGTAGTTGCACGATGATACGATATATTGATTATTGATGCTTACGTGAGAAGTCACTCAGTTATACTCAATTATTGCTACAGTAATAGATGCATCATATCTCTCATATTATTGATTTAATTATTATTACAGTATCATCTGCATTATATGATATATTATTAAATCAATAATTGAGACGACAAAGTTATTCATATTATTATTTGCAATATTGACAATGTCTAGAAGTTCTGTAAAGGAGAGGTTTGGTCACCTAATTGCGCGCCAATAAAGAGAAATTCTTATCGGAAAGCCCCCTCTTTCCTTGGAACGACCTGGTTGTTAAATATTGTGAATTATAATATTAATGATGAATAAGTTCGTGTTGATTAAAGATGAATTTTATAGTTCCATTGTGTTGGACTTATTTGTGTTAGTATAATTGATGTCTAGAGGATATATTGTTCAATTCGGTATTCGGGACACTTTTTTTGTCAGAGTTACTATTCATGAGTTACTATTCATGATTTACTATTCACGAGTTACTATTCATGAGTTACTATTCACGAGTTACTATTCACAAGTTACTATTCACCCAGTTACTATTCACTCTAGTATTGTGCATTCGAGTATTTGGGTACAATATTATTCTATGAGGAGATGTGCTAATTTTTCAGACCGTTGGTTGAAGATATAATAGTAAATCAATACGGATCGCTGGTTTAAAGTTTTAATAGTAAATCAGTATGGACCGTTGTTTTAAGTTTTAATAGTAAACCAATCTGGATCGTCTATATAAAAGTA
The DNA here is from genome assembly GCA_020205605.1 of Panax ginseng. Lineage (NCBI taxonomy): Eukaryota > Viridiplantae > Streptophyta > Magnoliopsida > Apiales > Araliaceae > Panax > Panax ginseng. The sequence continues at coordinate 43,651,959 of CM035141.1, forward strand.
AATCAATTTGGACCGTTCATGAATTAGTTACTATTCATTCCATTTTTCTATAAATAGAAGCTCATTCCTTCATTATTTCTTACGAATTCACTGAAACTCTAGAGAGAGAATTATAAGAGAACCTATAGAAAAGTATTCTGCTACTTCCCTACTCTTATATTCAGGTTCTTTTACTGGTAAGGGATGTTATTTGTTGTACTTATGAAGAGAACTTCATTATTCCATTATTTATTATTCATTGAATAACATGTATACGCTGCTACCCTATACATGGTGACATTCTTCTAATATTCTGTTCTTTATTATTCTGTTGGAATATCCTGTCTGTACGTTTACACCAGACCTGGTTCCATTATTTATTATTCTGTCGGAATATCCTATCTGTACGTTTACGCCGGACCTGGTTCCATTATTTATTATTCTGTCAGAATATCTTATCTATGCGTTTACGCCGGACCTGGTTCCATTATTTATTATTCTGTCGGAATATCCTGTCTGTGCGTTTACGCCGGACCTGGTTCCATCCTTTATTATTCTGTTGGAATAACCTGCATGTGCGGTCTATCGCATGCATGGTAATTTCTTTTGTTATTCCATTCTTTATTATACTCAGTTGGTTAAAACTTTGACTTCTATACCCATGATATTAGTGGAATATCTTTGATATTTGCGCTTCATCCAGTATCTTTTCATGGAAATATATTCTTTTGAGCATTCTTGAATTTTACTCTACAAAGCAGTATCATGTTGACAATTTGGACGTTATCAGTTCCTAGATAAATTAATTCTTGAACTTGTTTTATTGAATTCTTATATCATTGTCATCATCCTCATGTTTATATTTTGTTGAAAGTCATCTCGTGGCTTCAGAGTGCATAGATGGACTTGGTATGATGATTATGACCGAGGATTATTCTTGTAATCATGGTAACCGTAATGTTACAAATGATATGATAAAAGTCCTCATTGGCCGTAGTGCATTGATGGACAGTTGTTGGCATGATCAGGACCGTTAATGAATACACGAATGTCCTTGGCCCGTAGTGCATGGATAATTTATGGTCATGATACTAAACAATATTCTTGGTCGTAGTGCAGGGGTGATTCGATGATGTGGATTATTTATTAAGCTGAGTCCCAGCGATAAAAGTGATGAAAAACCTTTTAAATCGTAGAAGATAGTAGATTGTATTCCCTACTTGACTCTTCTAATGGATTACTTGTTCCGCTGCAGTTAAACTTGATAGTTATTATATTTTATCAGTTTAACACTGTTGAAGGCTAACTATAAATTATTATGCATTATCTTAGTCATAATATTTCTTACTGGGCTAGTTGAGCTCACCATTTCTTTCACTGTTCTCTTCAGGAAATGAGAAAGTAGCTGGGACTAGTCGGGGAACAGAGTGATGGTCCTAGATGGTGCATTAGTAGTCCTCACTATTCTGTGAAATAGTGTGATAATAATTGTAATGAGGACTCCTTTTGAGTTTGTATAATCTCTAGTAGACAATATTTGTATTCAAACTCACAGTTTATGTTTTGTTGTATTGTACACGACAATTGTATTATTAAGTTGTATTTAAATTCTGTACCATGTATCTGGCGACTCAAGATGGGTGATGTATACCTAATTTTGGGGGCGTCACATAACAAGTCTAACTAGTTCGGTCTGGTTGGACTTCGATCCATTCTCGGTGTTCTGGTCAATCTATTCGACAATTAACACATTGATTGTCAATTAAACTTGGTCTCTAAGCTTCAATATTATTTTAGATAAGTCAAATATCGTTTAAAATATTTTTCGGAAGCTGTTAATAGTTTATAAACAATTATTATAATTTATAATAAATTTTCAAACATCGGAATCATTTTTAAAAGATTTAATTATCAAATAAACTTATCATTATTAATATATAATAATATAAAAATATTAATAACATACTTGTCAAAATATTAAAGTTATTATTAATTGCTTAAAATATTTTAAATCATCAATATTCTACTTAAATAATTTTTAAAATAATTAAAATCATTTTTAAATCATCACCATTAATATTTAAATATTAATGGAATTATTATTAAAATATTAAAAGTCATTAATTATAACTCAAAATATCTTTAAATCATTTTATCATTTTTAAATCAATAAAACCATTTTTAATTCATTTATTTAATATAACAATTAAATAAATCTAATGTCATTAATATTAATTTATTAATAAGAATTCTCCAAAAATATAGAAAATTATATTTTAAAATCTCAAATATTTTCTAACACTTTATTCTTATTCAAAATGATTTTAAATCAATAAAATTATTTTTATCTTATTTATTTAATTTAATAATTAAATAAATCTAATATCATTAATATTAATTTATTAATAAAAATTCTTCAAAAATATTAAAAGTAACATTTTATAATTCAAAATATTTTTAAATACATTATTCTTATTTAAAATGATTTTTCATAATTTTAAATCAAATTTCTCTAATTTATTTAATATACTAATTAAATAAATTAAATATCATTTCTATTCAAATAATTATAATTATTAAAGAAAAATGTCCCAAATAATTAAAAGTTATTTTTCAGAATTTAAAATAATTTTTAAAATCATTTTTAGTAATTTTTATAATTTATTTCTATTTTTAAATAATTTCCAAAAATTCAGAAATTCAAAAATTAAATAAACCGTCGCTAAAACCCTTTAGCTACACAAAGCGTCGTTGTTGGTGTTCTCGAGCTCAAGAACACTGACAGCTTCGTGTTTAATATGACATGTTTGACTAGATTAATTGCTCAGTTTAAAATTGTTTTTGGGCTTGATAAAACTTGGATCTTGTAGCTGAAATGTAAGTCTACAATTATCAACTAACATCTTGGTCATAACACAAACCGACAAGTAGATCTGTACATTCAAAATCATTGTCAGACGGTTTCTGGATTTTCCCAGAAATCCAGCAGTTCGCCTAGGCACTTTCTAGGTCATTTTAATCTTGGTTTTGATCATTATTTTTGTGGTTTTATGATTCATACATGTAGAACGTATGCCAAGGAACAACGAGATGTCCATATTGCAGCCCAACAACATCAAAATCGCCAGATTCAATCTGGTCAAAGGTTGTCAGAAAAACTACCTCGACCGTTTTTGGGTTTTCCAGAAACAACACTTTGTGCTCAACTGGTCAGGTTTGACCACTCACTACCCTCGATATGTTGATGATATAAATTATCTAAAACCATGAAATCACAGAACATATAACAGGCTACAAGTATGTTACAACAAAATCAACATAACACTAAAAACCTGACAGATCAAGAGGCTTAAAACGCTTGTCAAACAGATATTTTAAATTTTTGGGTTGCCTAGAATATACTCGGTCATGCCCGGTCAACGGGTTTTGACCGATTATATCTTCGAATCCAGACATCTAATGACTGATGTTTTTTTGCAGCTTAATGATAACATTACAAGATACACATAACAACTTTAAACAACAAAAACAACAAACGAACAAGAATCTGTGGCGACTGACACTAGCTTGTCAGACCACAATTTCTGTTCTTGGTCAGTTTTGAAAATCAACACTTTTAAAGCCGTTTGATGTTATGGATCTATGGTATATCACCATAGATCATCATAAAACATCATATAACACTTATAAAAATACAAAATCACAAACTCTAACTTAGCATACATGATCAAAATATAAGTCTAGGATTTATACCTCTCTTATCAAATCTTGATCTATGATCTCCTTATCTGTTTTTGTTGTTTTAGTAACTGATTATATGACTGAGGGACTTGATAAATTCGGAGGTCTTGAGTGAGAGAGAGTTGGTGAGAGCTTATGTGAAAAATGACAACTTTTCTAGACTTTCTCTCTCTTGAATCACTTATATAATGCTTGATGTTGCTTGGATCTGCTATATTTCGGCTGGGAGGCTGAGATTGGTGTGTCTCAAAGTCAAATTAGTTGGTGAAAAACTAAAGTTGCTAGCAATTATTCAAGTTATTAATTAAAGAAAATGAAAAAGGGTAATTTAGTAATTTGCAAATTAATTTTAATGGCATACTTGGAATTTGGCATACCCTTAGGGTTTAACCCTTAGGGTTTAACCTAAGGTCCTAAACCTTAGGTTTTACATTATTAATTTCTATAATTTCCAAATTAGGGTTTTTATTAGAAAAATAAAATTTCCAAATTACAATTAGGGTTTGTAAAATAGAAATTAAGATAACTAAAATATAATTAGGGTTTTCTAATCATATTAAAGTTTAATAAACACATTAGACTTGCCAATTAGGATTAGAGTTTCTTAATTTAGGGTTTAGGATTTCCGAATTTAAAATTAGGGTTTCCCGGCATACAATTAGGGTTTTCAACTGTACAATTGATTTTCTAAATTTGAGATTAGTGTTTCTAATCCCTTAGTAGGGTTTATTAATTACAAACCTTATCCGATCAATCATTGATCAATAAATCTCTTCGGTACAAACACATACTCACTAATATAATTATATTAATTATATTTTCTACTGAATCCCTATCCAAAAATTAGGGTTAGGGTTTCTATTCTCCGTTAAGCACAACTCTACTCTAAAATTATTAGTCAATACACAAATTGACCTTCTCGAGACTCGTATTACAGAAACTTGTCACCAAATTAATAATCAATAATAAAAAAAAAATATTCGTAAAATTTTAATTATTCGAAATCTCGGGTTATAACATTCACCCCACCTTAAAAGGATTCCGTCCTCGGAATCACCGCTTTCTTATTCTCTACAATCTTTTAAAGTTGTATCATCAATTTATTTTTATCAACACAATATTTATTTGTGTTTCAAATTCTAACATGTGACTTGAATCTATAAAAGAAAATAGTTTACAGAATATCTGACTCATATTACTCGCGTAATTAAATTTCTAAATGAAATCATTACCTGCTGCCACGTCCTGAGTAGCCACTGCATCCTGCGCCGTTATGTTGAATGTACGGGCTGTTGGTCTTCCTGCTAATGCAGGTCCTCGAATTGCCAAGGTTCCACCACCGGGTCCCTTGCTGACACTTTCTGAAATTTAAATAGATACACTTAGAAGGGGGTTTGAATAACTGTAGGCACAAACTATGTCCAATTTTTATTTCTTATCAAAAATTCCTTGAGTGTTTAATGCAGCAAGCTGGATTACTGATATGTATAGAATGCAGGTTAATGGATAGCTTGACAGAATATTAGAGTATAGAAAGCAATCACACAAACACCAGAATTTTTACGTGGTTCAACTACTACCCTCTAGAATATTAGCCTAATCCACATCCAATACCAACTAGTATTGGAGACTCACTTTTTATTCAACTTTTCCAATTACAATATAAGTTCTATCAAACTTGAACACCTTTGTTCCTTGTGCACCTATGCACTCTTAAGCACCTATGCTTTCCTTCAACTTGACTGTAATAAGTTATCAACCCAAACAAGATTACCCAATAAAGATTTAGATAATTAAAATACAATACTAGATGTCTAATGATCAAGCAATATATTACTTACCAACTCAAGGCTCTAGTATGAAATGAAATGCAAGAAGGATATTACCGTAATGTATTCAAATCGCAACTCTATTCTTAATGCAATCAATATCTAGCTCGAAAGGAAAATAATCTCGCAGCTTATGTGCTATTATTTTCTATGTATGTATTTTGTGTTTTAAAATTGTTAGCTAGTTCTGTTTATATACACCTCTTTCGAGAGTATTTCCATTGCACAGATTTGATTCTGTAATCTGCTCGTTTAAAACCATTTAGCAGACATCATGATATATTCAGTTTGATTTCCATGAGATCACGCTGTCAATACTTTTAAGACTAATTGATTTTATGGCCTGTCTCAATTTCTAGAAGTCTTGAAATCAGTACCGTATATATTGACACGCTAGTTTCTATATTTCTCAATATATATTGGACTGTTAGACCCAACCAATTAGATTTCCCAAATCATGGCTCATGACTCTTGTATTGCGTTTGGTAATCAATCAACTAGTTACCTTAATTAATTTCCTAGAATTAAGACCCTTGATATATGCAGCGTGATTTATGATGCAAGATCTATGATGTCATGATTTATGCTTACCATAATTTTCTAGCCGGTATATGGATTGGGCCGTTGGAGATAACCAATTAAATACCTTAAATTGTAATGCACGACTTCTGCTATCCCATTGTTGTCTTATCCGTGATCTTAGAGATAAAATGCATAATTTATGAGAGTCATTTCATGCTCTACCGTGTGGATTTCTTTAACAGGATTTGATTCCTTATGTTGAGCAATTTTGTCATGGAAATTATTAAACATGCATCATCAAATATGAATGCAGGTATATGTTTGTAATGCACATGTCCTAGAGCCTTATTTTGGAAAGTAATAACTGCTAAAATCTTACATATATTCCTAAGACTCAATTTAGCTTTTCTTTCTTCAAAGGCATCTTGACTTTGGACCTTATTCCTTGATGATCCTGAAATGATATATAACAGAGTTAGTGAACTAATATTGTCATCATCAAAATATAGAGTGTGACATAAGTCAACATTCTCCCCCTTTTGATGATGACAACAAGATAATCATGACTCCCCCTAAAACTATGTATTTCAAGAGAGTTATAGCTCCCCCTCAATTCATGCATACCATTGACGGCATATGTGCAATGTTTGAGCAACCCTGTATTTTGCAAGTTATAAAAAAATTAACAATAACCCTGCATTTTCTGGTTAGTCCATAACATGATACGTATAAATTATAGTACACTATGTAAACCATCATCCATCAACAGATTTAAACCTTAGTCTTAATAGCATAAGTTATCATGCATGAAAAATTAAATAATTGTCTTTGGGAAGCAGGCATAATTAGGAATCTTCTCCCCCTTTGGCATCCATCAAAAAGGTGTGTCGAGAAGCCAAAGAGGGGCAGAGTGACTAAGCATCCTCCTCGTTAAGATTAACGTGATTTGCCTCGCGAGCTGTGAAATAGGGACGGTGAAGCCTGCGGTGCATGATCTCCTCCAAGGACATGTCATTGGAAAATCTGGGGGGGCGAGAAATGAAGGTAGGTGGAGGTAACGGCAGGTCCAGAAAGTCTCCTTGATATTCGGCCATCCAATTGCATTGGGGCCATTCGGGTATGCGTGCTTGGACTTGGTCTACTTGCAGTTCCTCACTAAGATCATTCATGCAGCGCTCGATAAAGCGTCCTAGAGTTCCAATTTGGTTGCTGATGAACTTTAGCTCAGTACTTAATTGATAGGCGTTGCGGTTCATCTTCCGTTGCAGGGCTTCAACCATTGCCCGAGTGTGCAACTCGAAACCAGTCTGAAGGTCAATAAACTCATCCTCCACATTGCGAAACATGCCCTGAAGATCAGAATGACGGATGGGCAGTTTTCCTTTTTCAATGATAGAGAGACGAAGTTGAATATCTTTGACATCAGAAGAGAGTTGGGTTTGATTGTTTGCAATGGTGTGAAGGATAGTGAGAATGTCAGGGGGGAAGGAGATGAAGTAGGAGGTATGGGTTTGGAAATTTCGGGTACCACACGGATGAACTTACCTTTAAGCAGAGTGATATGAGCCCCTTTGAGATAGGTAGAGTTAATAGAATCAGTTAATTGGATGGAACCCTCTTCGTCGAGTGGAATTTGGAAGTGATTAAATAGTTTGGTGAGGAAGCAGCTGTAGGGAAGACACTTTTTGGAGTGTTTGACACAGTGAATCATATGTTTGAGCATCATCAGTGAAAAGTTAAATGTTAGGCTAGTCATTATTAAGGCCACCAAGACCAAATCCTGATAAGTGAATTCAGCGCCACCACCGAGACGAGGGAGGAGATTGTAGCGTAACAGTTTGTGGTGGATGACTGCAAGAGGAGACACTTCGGTGGTTTTTGGAAAGGTGACAGAGGACACTATTGGATTATCCAACACAATGCGAAGCTGTACTAAGGGAGACAGAGGAGTAGATATGGGCCCTTTGATAGTGAAGGGGCAGTCCCCGGTGTATGGAATGGACATTATACTCCCAAAATCCATGGGTGTGAAGAAAAGAGATTTTCCTTTAACAAAGGAGGTGTAGAAATCTCCATTATTCTCAAGATTGGTGTAAAACTGCTGAACCAATTTTGGGTAAGCGACCGAGGGAGGAGTGCTTAAGGAAGACAGACCACATGACGCCAACAAACGATGAAGAGGGGAGTTTTGGTAGTAAAACATGTCTATTGATTTTTCATAGACAAAAATTTTGTGACATATAGATGACTTAAAGCGAAGTTCGAAGTTGTGACCTCTAAAGAAGTCATCAGGGACAGCATGCATGGAAACAGGGAGAGGATTTACCGTCAGAGGAGGGGAATTGAGTGACGATTCCTTAACTACTCTTCGTTTAGTGAGCGTGGACGTCCCAATCGGTGGAGGAGAGGGTAAGCTAGCTTCTGATTCGACTAGAGAGGAGTCGTCGAAGATGGTTTGGACTGAGGGCTTCTTCCGTTTTAGCCGTCGAGTAGAAGTGGGATGAGGAGATGGTAGCAATATCTCGTCGTCCGATTCATCACGGATTTTTCTGGATCCCCATGTTTTCATCTTCACGGTTGGGGTTTGAGGGAGGTGTAGGGGTGCAGAGAGAGTTGGGATATGCAGAAGATAGAGAGAGAGAGCTTGGATTAGTAAAGTAGAGTCTGCCTTTTAAAAGATTTGGAAAGACGTGTCGCTATGTTATGGAATGAAGATCTTGAATAGATACAATGAACATAATTATGGCACCTAGATACGCTGTGACTGTCTATTTTCCTTAATGTATACAGAACGTATTTAACTCAGACACATCTCGAGTTCTCTTCTTAAGGTACAGAATTGGTCTTCCCCTAAAGGTTTTGTAAAAATATCTGCTAATTGATGCTCAGTGGGAATGAATATCAATTTTATTAAGCCTTTGGACACATTATCTCTAAAAAATGGTGGCGTACTTCTATGTGTTTTGTGTGAGAATGTAGGACTGGATTTTTAGAGATGGCTATGGTGCTTGTATTATCGCAGTAGATGGGTACATTTTCACATATGATGCCAAAGTCACACAGTGTTTGACGCATCAATAAAATTTGGGAGCAGCAACTTCCTGCAGCTAAATATTCACCCTCAGTTGTGGATAGAGCGACTGACGTTTGCTTCTTGCTATGCCATGAAACAAGACTTTGTCCCAAAAATGTACATGCACCGCTTGTGCTTTTTCTATCTATTTGACAACCTGCATAGTCAGCATCTGAGTAACCCATTAGATCAATGTTGTCACATTTTGGATAAAATAATCCTAAATTAGTAGTACCACTCAAATATTTAAATATTCATTTAACAGCCTGTAGGTGGGATTCTTTGGGTTTGGCCTGAAACCGAGCACATTGACACACACTGTACATTATATCAGGTCTAGAAGCAGTTAAATATAGTAGGGATCCGATCATACCTCTGTATTTTGTTACCTCTACATCCGTACATTTTTCATCTGATGTGAGTTTTATTGATGCGCTCATTGGTGGTCTTTGAGTTTGAATTATCAAACCCGAATCTCTTAAGTAGCTCTTTTGTATACTTGGTTTGATGAATGAATATACCTTCATGATTTTGTTTAATTTGAAGGCCCAGAAAGTAGTTGAGTTCTCCCATAAAGTTCATGTCAAACTCTTTGTGCATGCATTTGGAAAACCACTCACAAAGAAAATTATTAGTAGCACCAAATATTATATCGTCTATATAAATTTGTGCAATAAGAATATCTTTATTTTAACGTTTAATAAATAGCGTGGAGTCGATTTTACCTCGTATGAACCCATTTGATAAGAGATACTTACTCAATCTTTCGTACCAAGCCCTTGGAGCTTGTTTGAGTCCGTAGAGTGCCTTCTTGAGTTTGTATACGTAATGCGGGAACTTGTCATGTTCAAATCCAGGTGGCTGTTTTACATAGACTTCTTCATTTATGTACCCGTTGAGGAAGGCGCTTTTGACATCCGTTTGGTGTAGCTTGAAATTTTTGAAACAAGCGAATGCTAGTAGTATACGAATGGATTCCAAGCGGGCTACTGGGGCAAATGTTTCTTCATAGTCTATTCCTTCTTGTTGGTTATATCCTTGAGCGACTAATCTCGCTTTGTTTCTTGTAATTGTTCCGAACTTGTCAAGTTTGTTTTTGAACACCCATTTAGTTCCAATAATGGATACATCTTTCGGAGGAGTCATCAATTCCCACACTTGACATCTTTCAAATTGTTGTAACTCTTCTTGCATTTCTAGTAGCCAATTTTCATCAAGTATGGCTTCTTTGGCATTTTTTGGTTCAATCTGGGATAGGAATGCTGAGAAAGCACACATATTTTATGCTTTTCTTCTTGTAGTAACTCCTTCATTTATGTCTCCAATGATGTTATCAGGAGGATGGTTTTTGATGTATCTTGTTGATTTTTGAAGTTGAACATTATGTATTACTTCTTCAGTAGATTGAGAATTGTGGTCTGGTTGTTCATCCATTTTAGCTTGCTGGATATGTTCCTGATTTTCATATTCAGCTTGCTAGATAGAGTCTTGGTCTTGCTGTTCTTCTATTTCAGCTTGCTGGATAGGTTCTATAGTCTTGCTGTTTTTCTTTATGTGGTATGATGGATTTGCAGCAGTCTCTAAAATTCCTGCATCTTCTTCTCTTTCTTTTTGGAATATCATGGTTAAGTTCATTAAATTTGATATGTATAGATTCTTCGATACAAAGCTTTTGCACATTATAAATGCGATATGCTCTACTATTTTGTGCATAGCCAATGAATATTCCCTCATAAGATCTAGCATCAAACTTGCCTAAGTTCCCACTAGTGTCAAGAATAAAACATTTAGATCCAAAGATTTTGAAATAGCTTATATTAGGAAGTCGTTTATTTAATAATTCATATGGTGTTTTCAAAAGAATTGGATGATTAACACTCTATTCAAGACATAACATGATGTGTTTACGACTTCAAATTTCAAAATTTCTTTGGGGAGTTTACTTTCTTGAATTAGTGTTCTAGTTGTTTCTTGTAACGTTTATTTTTTTTTTTTCTACCACTCCATTTTGTTGAGGGGTTCTAGGTGCTGAGAATTCATGAGTTATTCCTTTTTGATTATAGAATGTAATAAAATCCTTTTGAAATTCAGTACCATGATCACTTCTGATTCTTATAAGATTAAGACTGTATTTGGTTTCCAAAATTTTAATCAGTTTTTCAAATTCTTTAAATGCCTCATGTTTTGTTCTAAGGAATAGTACCCATGTATATCTAGAGAAATCATCGACTATCACAAAAGCATAGAATTTACCGTTTAGACTAGCATGCCTTTCAGGTCCAAATAAGTTGAGATAAAGCAATTGTAAGGGAGAAGAAGTTGATACCATGTTTTTGGTTGTGAATGATGTTCTTACTTGTTTTCTGAGTTGACAAGGTTCGCATATACCTTTCTTCTCGAAATTCACTTTGGGTAATCCTCATACTAAGTTCTTTGATGACAACTTCTTGATGAGATCCATATGAACATGTCTCATTCTTCTATGCCACAGATTCGCTTCATCCTGAACAGTTGCAAGATATAATTCTTCCTCCTGTCGCTCAAAATCAAGAGTATATATATTCCCTTCTCTTTGGGCAACTAAAGCAACATTGTTAGCACCATGTGAAATTGTACATTTATCTTTTTCAAACTTTACTTGATGCCCATTATCCATTAATTGACTAACACTGATAAGATTGAATTCTAGTCCATTGTCAAGATGAACATTATTAATGTTAACTTTACCATTACTGATTTTACCTTTCCCAATTATTTCGCATGACCGGTTATCACCGAATGTGACAGTTCCATGTTTCTTTTTGACATTTAGTTCCACGAACTTAGATTTGTCTCCCGTCATATGACGTGAACATCCGCTGTCAAGGATCCACTTTTGGGAAGACACTTTGGCTTTGAAACATACATGTATAAGAGAGATATAATTTATATTTTTGGTACCCATATCTTTTTGGGTCCACTTGTGTTAGTTGAAATCGCATCACTTTTCTTTATCCATACAGTTACTTCGATTTTTCTTTCTCAAGCAGTTTATCTCTAGATGTCCTTTAATGCTACAATTTTTGCAAGAAGTAAAAGGCGTAAAATAATTTAATTTAATCGATGACTTAGATTTTAACAATTTAACTTCTTTTCTATATATTTTGTTGTAGCCTATGCCTTGTTTATCATAACTGGGTCTTTGTTTTCCTAGCATAACATTTAGGTTTTCTTCCCCATGAACAAATTTAGCTAGAGAGATTTTTAACGATTCTATTTCTTTTTGTAGATCATTACTTGGTGGTGTTTTATTAGTTGATTCATTACCAAATGCATCAATGCATACGTCTCTCATTTTTATCTCATTTTTTAGTTTTTTAACTTCATTATTTAGCTGTTTTACCTTGTTGAACAATATTTTATTGAAATTATCTAAATATCCATTCTTTGATGCTAGTACATTTTCCTTATTTGTGTGTGTTACTTTTTCTAATTCTTTCTTTTCATCTATTAGTGCCTCCACTTCCCCCATTAAAGTGTTTACTATATCTTTTAAGTGCATATTTTTTCTTTTAGTTTTTCATTTTCTTGTTTCAAAGTAATACCATTAGAAAGAAATACCTGACTGGATTCACCTTCAAGTCCCATGAAGCATATTTGAGCCAGTTCATCGTTTGCGTCTATTTCCACTTCGGATTCTTCATCATCAGTCCATGTTAGGAATGCTTTATGCTTTCTGAACTCCTTATTTCCTTGTTTTCCTTTGTTTTTGAGTTGAAGCAATCCTTTTTAAATGACTGTCGTCCACACTCAAACAGGTTTCTTCATTGGCTTTGCTTTGAATTTGTTTACGTTGAATGTATTTTTCCTTTGATTCTTTCTTTGAAGTAGGCCTTTAAGTCTTCTTGACATCATGACTATTTCATCATCAGAGTTATTCTCAAGCTCTTCTTCGATTCCTGTATTTAAAGCTAGTACCTTCTTTCGAGGAACTTCTTCCTCGTCATCGTATCTTTTTAATTGATGTTCATATTCTTCCAGTTCACCAAAGAGAGTTAATGTATCCATAGAAGAAATATTGACGAAATCTTGAAGAGTAGTAATTTTAGATGCAAACCTTTTGGGCATAGCCCGAAGTAACTTACGGCTGATTTCACTTTGTGGAATTGACTTGTCGAGCAACTTTAAAGAATTTATAAGTACCAAAAATTGTGCTTGAGCCATTTTGATTGTTTCGTCTCTTTCTAGTTTGAACATTTTGTAAATCATGCATGAGCATACTTAGCTTAACTTCTTAAACTTTGGAAGTTCCTTCGTGACTTACCACTAGGGTATCCCATATCTCTTTTGATGTGTTGCATTAAGAAACTTTATCTATTTCGGATTGCACCATGCCACTAAGGAGAGTGTTCATTGCTTTTGAATCGTATGACACCATGTATGTTTCGGTTGAGTCCATCTCGAGTAGAGTTTTTGGAGTACCATCATCTTTCCTTAGGATTACCGGTCTATTTTCTACCACCCACCATTCCCATGGGTCTCGCTTGAGATATATCCTCATCCGAAATTTCTAGAAGTTATAGTTCTCAGTTCCAAAAAGTAGAGGAGGTCGGTTGGTTGATTGTCCTTCGTGATGAGCGCTTCCAAGTTATGCCATGTCAGAATCTTTCCCTACAAGTCACCTTTAAGACCAAGATAAGTAGAGCCAAGCTCTGATACCAAATGAAATTTAAATAGATACACTTAGAAAGGGGGGGGGGGGGGTTGAATAAGTGTAGGGACAAACTATGTCCAATTTTTATTTCTTATAAAAAATTCCTTGAGTGTTTAATGCAGCAAGCTGGATTACTGATATGGATAGAATGCAGGTTGCTGGATAGCTTGACAGAATATTAGAGTATTGAAAGCAATCACACAAACACCAGAATTTTTACGTGGTTCAACTACTACCCTCTAGAATAGTAGCCTAATCCACGTCCAATACCAACTAGTATTGGAGACTCACTTTTTATTCAACTTTTCCAATTACAATACAAGTTCTATCAAACTTGAACACCTTTGTTCCTTGTGCACCTATGCACTCTTAAGCACCTATGCTTTCCTTCAACTTGACTGTAATAAGTTATCAACCCAAACAAGATTACCCAATAATGATTTAGATAATTAAAATACAATACTAGAGGTTTAATGATCAAGCAATATATTACTTACCAACTCAAGGCTCTAGTATGAAATGATATGCAAGAAGGATATTACCAGGATGTATTTGAAACTACAACTCTGTTCTTAATGCAATCAATATATAGCTCAGTGGAAAATAATCTCGCAGCTTATGTTCTATTATTTTTTGTGTATGTATTTCGTGTTTTAAAACTGTTAGCTAGTTCTGTTTATATACACCTCTTTCGAGAGTATTTCCGTTGCACATATTTGATTATGTAATCTGCTCGTTTAAAACCATTTAGCAGACATCATGATATATTCAGTTTGATTTCCATGAGATCACGCTGTCAATACTTTTAAGACTAATTGATTTTATGGCCTGTCTCAATTTCTAAATGAAATCGTTACCTGCTGCCACGTCCTGAGTAGCCACTGCATCCTGCGCCGTTATGTTAAATGTACGGGCTATTGGTCTTCCTGCTAATGCAGGTCCTCGAATTGCCAAGGTTCCACCACCGGGTCCCTTGCTGACACTTTCTGAAATTTAAATAGATACACTTAGAAGGGGGTTTATATAAGTGTAGGCACAAACTATGTCCAATTTTTATTTCTTATCAAAAATTCCTTGAGTGTTTAATGCGACAAATTTGTGATTATCGATATGTATAGAATGCAGGTTGCTGGATAGCTTGACAGAATATTAGAGTATAGAAAGCAATCACACAAACACCAGAATTTTTACGTGGTTCAACTACTACCCTCTAGAATATTAGCCTAATCCACATCCAATACCAACTAGTATTGGAGACTCACTTTTTATTCAACTTTTCCAATTACAATACAAGTTCTATCAAACTTGAACACCTTTGTTCCTTGTGCACCTATGCACTATTAAGCACCTATGCTTTCCTTCAACTTGACTGTAATAAGTTATCAACCCAAACAAGATTACCCAATAAAGATTTAGATAATTAAAATACAATACTAGATGTCTAATGATCAAGCAATATATTACTTACCAACTCAAGGCTCTAGTATGAAATGAAATGCAAGAAGGATATTACCAGAATGTATTCGAAACTGCAACTCTATTCTTAATGCAATCAATATCTAGCTCAGTGGAAAATAATCTCGCAGCTTATGTGCTATTATTTTTTATGTATGTATTTTGTGTTTTAAAATTGTTAGCTAGTTCTGTTTATATACACCTCTTTCGAGAGTATTTCCGTTGCACAGATTTGATTCTGTAATCTGCTTGTTTAAAACCATTTAGCAGACATCATGATATATTCAGTTTGATTTCCATGAGATCACGCTGTCAATACTTTTAAGACTAATTGATTTTATGGTCTGTCTCAATTTCTAGAAGTCTTGAAATCAGTACCGTATATATTGACACTCTAGTTTCTATATTTCTCAATATATATTGGATTGTTAGACCCAACCAATTAGATTTCCCAAATCATGGCTCATGACTCTTGTATTGCGTTTGGTAATCAATCAACTAGTTACCTTAATTAATTTCCTAGAATTAAGACCCTTGATATATGCAGCGTGATTTATGATGCAAGATCTATGATGTCATGATTTATGCTTACCATAATTTTCTAGCCGGTATATGGATTGGGCCATTGGAGATAACCAATTAAATACCTTGAATTGTAATGCACGACTTCTGCTATCCCATTGTTGTCTTATCCGTGATCTTAGAGATAAAATGCATAATTTATGAGAGTCATTTCATGCTTTACCGTGTGGATTTCTTTAACAGGATTTGATACCTTATGTTGAGCAATTTTGTCATGCAAATTATTAAAAATGCAGCATCAAATATGAATGCAGGTATATGTATGTAATGCACATGTCCTAGAGCCTTATTTTGGAAAGTAATAACTGCTAAAATCTTACATATATTCCTAAGACTCAATTTAGCTTTTCTTTCTTCAAAGGCATCTTGACTTTGGACTTTCTTCCTTGATGATCCTGAAATGATATATAACAGAGTTAGTGAACTAATACGGTCTCATCAAAACATAGAGTGTGACATAAGTCAACACTTTCCTTCTCCGCATTCTTCTTCGGACAGTTCTGAACCAAATGATCAGTCGATCCGCATACAAAGAAACATTTAATTTTCTTTGGACTAGGACAATTGGGTGACATGTGCCCCTCTTACCCGCAGTTATAGCAAACTCCCTTCTTCTTCAGGCAAACTCCAGCATGGTTCTTCCCACAATTCGAACATGGCTCCCTTCCTTTCCTATTATCTTCGGTCTTATTACCCAACTGGGTATTCTCACTACATTTCCTCTTATTCGGATTACTACCACCACTGCTTCCTCCGTCGTTTGTCTTCTTCTTCTTATCTTGATGAAATCGAGATGCAGCTTCGCTCCCTCCTTCAACAATTAATGCTTTCTCCATCAAAGCCGCGAACGTGTTGATCTTCAATATTGCTACCTTGTTGAATATCCCCAGCTTCATTTTGTTCTTGAATCTTCTCGCTTTTCTCGCCTCTATGTCCACCTGATGAGGTGCAAATCTCGCTAACTCGTTCAATTTGGCAGTGTATTCTGTTACCGACATGTTCTCCTGCTTAAGTTCTAAGAATTTAACTTCCATCCTGGATTGCATACTCAGCGAGAAGTAGTTCTCAAAGAAAAACTCCTTGAATCTTGTCCACAACACCACCTTTGTACCAGCTCTCGCTTGGTTTGTCTTCCACCAGTAATTAGCTTCTCTCTTTCATCAGATTAGTTGCAAAAGCCGTCTTTTGCTCTTCCGCCACTCGCGCAATGACGAATGCTTTCTCCATCTCCTTCACCCATGTTTGGGCTTCAATCGGATCCGTGGTTCCCTAAAATTTTGGCGGTCCTACCGCTTTAAAGTCCTTGAAGTTAGCCAATCTATCAGCTGGCTGATTTCTCGCTCTTCCTCTTGCTGGAGCCCTATTTTCCATAGCTTCGGCTATCATATCTACGAAATTCTGCATTGGGTCTACTTGACCTCCTTCGTTATTTACAGATTGTTCTTCCCGCTGGTTTTAATTTTGTCGTCTAGGCGGCATGATCTGATTTAAATAAAAATCTTACATTAATTCTCTTTCTTTACACAAATTCTTAACACAATAAGAATTCAATACAGAATTCTCATATAATTGCATATTTATTCAAATAGCACATAGTACATAACACATATTACTATTCCTTTTTAAATCATAACAGGATTAACAACACAACTTTACAAAAAAAGTTGTAATTCTCCATTCACACATAGTTATTACCAGTTCATCAAACTTACCACACTTATGAGTTCAGGAAATTGCCACAATTATATGAGTGTATGAACTTATCCTAGTCAGACCTTTAGCGTCCATTCGCTGAGGGGTTCAAAACATTTCATATAATTATGAGTCATTAACTTACCATAAGTATGAGTTTTAAGAACACACAAATTAATATTAATCTTATATTCATATAGAAAATAAAGATTTCATTCATACTAACATATTTATATTTACATATGTTCACACATCGTTTTTGATATTACAACACTTAATATCATAATCTTCTACCAAAAGATACTATTACATATATCTAAGTTGTCTACCGACCACACCCTTCACCAGTCTTCCTCTTGATGGGACACTTGTTGAATCCGTGACACGTCTGCCCACATGAAAAACACTTCCTCAAATTTGGCTTAGGACAATGCAAAGAAATATGTCTTTCCTGCTTACAGTTGAAGCACACGTTTTTCCACATCATGCATTCTCCTGCGTGAGTCTTCCCACACTTGCTACAGGCTTTCTTCTTCTTCAGGCTTTACTTTTCAGAATTAGGGCTGTTGTTGTCCCTCTTTCTCTTTTTCTTGTCTTTCTGCTGCTTGATTGTCCCTTCAAAGGATCCACCACCTTTAGTCTTCATTCTTTCCACCTGTGCCTTGAGCTCGTTCCTTTTTTCAGTCTTTTCGAGTAATGCTCGCTCCGTCTTCCACAATTCCTCCAAGAGAAATGCCTTATTCTGGAGTTCTTGAACTTCTACAACTAGTTGATCTTGTTCTTCAACTTTAGTCTTATTCTTTAACTCTACCTTAGCTGGCTCAGACTCTGCCTCCCCATCTCCACTCAGATACATCTTGGGATAATCGTCATGATCGCTCCTCAGATTAACCATAGGTTCATCTTCTCCCACCTTCTCAACCGATTCACTTTCATACCGGCACCTCGGCTCCTGGCATCAAGCGCAATGTACCACTAGCATCTCCGCACTCATCTTATCTTCTCCAGACATCCTACAATCAGTTCAAACAACTTGATTAGTACTTTACCAGTATAACATTCCCACACTATGTGTCCACTTAGCTCACTATTGATGCACTCCGACAATCCCTCACTTAGAACTCTAAAGGAGTTTTCTCTATCTCACGTATGGTTATAATCCTAGGGTTTTTCCCCACCCCACTTAAGGTTTATAACCTACAGCTCTTCTACCAACTTATGACACCTTGGTCACTACAACTTTGATACCAACCTGTGACACCCCCAAATCTGGGTTACCTGACCCCCGAGTTTGGTGTTCACGATCCACAATATAATAACATCTAACTACCCATTTAAATATAAATAGGAATACATAACTCATTAACATAAGTTGTTATTACATAAGTCCCATGTTTGTTAACCTTAAAATTATAAACATACCCCTTAGATAAACAAAAAGGGTTTACAATACAACAAAATAATAATACTATTCATTATACTACTCCAGCATCTTGCCTTTGCCTTTGTTCTTCTTTGACCCGCTGGCCTCTTCGTTCCTAGTTAAAATGTTTTATTTATAGCAAGGGTGAGCAACTAGTTTGCCCCGCAAGTTAAAACATACAGTAAATGTATACGAATCAATAAGAACAGACTATCTATTTTGATAGAATGAAACCAAAGTTTGGAGAACTTTGAAATAGCTTAACAAATTGTTAATCAAAAATAAGTCTTCTCGTATTCTAGGAAACGCAATAATCTGATAATGAAAGAGTACAACACTTTCAAAGTTTCTACGATATTCTATTGAATAAACAAGAATAAATTCTACGCAATAACAAAGTGGAATGTTTTCCAGATTTATGCTGAGCGATCCATTGGATCTAGAACTTCTACTTTCTCGGGTATCTATCAAAGATTTACTTTGATACATACGCAGGAGTATAAGATAACCATAAAGATTAAATCATACCCCTCTGCAAGTATAACAAGTTATCAGCTTTATTATACCCGATATTATGCATAATACTTAACAGTGCGCAATGGCTAAATATACGACCTAAAATGTTCCCTTTATATAAAAGGTTGTTCTTCTTAGTCTCAGAATCAAGATTTGATTTAACAACGAAATTTAATGATTTCAATTTCTATTTACTTATTGATCTAGCCGAAATAATTGGCATCGATCTAGCAATAACAATTGAATTCTCTTTTCGAATTTAGCAAGTTCTAACAAATGTTCGTCTAGCCAGAATAATTAGCTAAGACATTTATCAACATAATTTGACAATAAACATGAATTATCCATCTCATCAATTCTATCTTTGATTTAATATGAATATCCAACAACAATAATTCTACGAATATATATTTTCCGAATCAGTAATTCAATTTGAATTATTAAACATGCACTAACTGCGATTTAATCAACAATAAATCCCTGGACATGGTATAATTAGCAATAATTAACCACTATAATATTTTCCGAATCAGTAATTAAATTTGAATTATTAAGACCTATATTCAACAATATCGGTCTCACAATTAGCCCAATCATTTATAACACGTAACACTATATTTTACAGTCAAACTTCTCCTAGACACATTACCACACATTAGTGTTTATAACCTATATAAACACTTAACAAGTCTAACTAGTTCGGTCTGGTTGGACTTCGGTCCATTCTCGGTGTTCTGGTCATCCTATCCGACAATTAACACATTAATTGTCAATTAAACTTGGTCTCTAAGCTTCATTATTATTTTAGATAAGTCAAATATAGTTTATAATATTTTTCGGAAGCTTTTAATAGTTTATAAACAATTATTACAATTTATAAAATTTTTCAAACATCGGAATCATTTTTAAACGATTTAATTATCAAATAATCTTATCATTATTAATATTTAATTATATAAAAATATTAATAACATACTTGTCAAAATATTAAAGTTATTATTAATAACTTAAAATATTTTTAAATCATCAATATTCTACATAAATGATTTTTAAAATAATTAAAATTATTTTAAATCATCACCATTAATATTTAAATATTAATGAAATTATTATCAAAATATTAAAAGTCATTAATTATAACTCAAAATATCTTTAAACCATTTTTCTCATTTTTAAATGATTTTTAAAAAATAAAACCATTTTTTATTCATTTATTTAATATAATAATTAAATAAATCTAATGTCATTAATATTAATTTATTAACAAGAATTCTCCAAAAATATAGAAAATTATATTTTAAAATCCCAAATATTTTCTAACACTTTATTCTTATTCAAAATGATTTTTAAATCAATAAAATCATTTTTATCTTATTTATTTAATTATTAATTAAATAAATTTAATATCATTAATATTAATATATTAATAAAATTCACCAAAAATATTAAAAGTCACATTTTATAACTCAAAATATTTTTAAATACATTATTCTTATTTAAAATGATTTTCATAATATTAAATCATTTTTCTCTAATTTATTTAATATACTAATTAAATAAATAAAATATCTTTTCTATTCAAATAATTATAATTATTAAAGAAAAATGTCCCAAATAATTAAAAGTTATTTTTCAGAATTTAAAATAATTTTTAAAATCATTTTTAGTAATTTTTATAATTTATTTCTATTTTTAAATAATTTTCGGAAATTCAGAAGTGCAAAAATTAAATAAACCGTCGCTAAAGCCCTTTAGCGACACAAAGCATCGCTGTTGGTGTTCTTGAGCTCAAGAACACTGACAGCTTCGTGTTTAACATGACATGTTTGACCAGATTAATTGCTCGGTTTAAAAACGTTTCTGGGCTTGATAAAATTTGGATCTTGTAGATGAAATGTAAGTCTACAATTATCAACTAACATCTTGGTCATAACACAAACCGACAAGTAGATCTGTACATTCAAAATCATTGTCAGACGGTTTCTGGATTTTCTCAGAAACCCAGCAGTTCGCCTAGGCACTTTCTAGGTAATTTTAATCTTGGTTTTGATCATTGTTTTTGTGGTTTTATGATTCATACATGTAGAACTTATGCCAAGGAACAACAAGATGTCCATATCGCAGCCCAACAACATCAAAATTGCTAGATTCAATCTGGCCAAAGGTTATCGAAAAAGCGCTCTCTACCTTTACGGTTTTCCGTAAAGCAAACACTTTCATGCTCAATCGGTCAGGTTTGACCACTCACTACCCTCGATATGTTGATGATATAAATTATCTAAAACCATGAAATCACAGAACACATAACAGGCTACAAGTATTGTGACGAACGAGATTTTATAATTTAATTTTAATATTTATTGAATTAAATAAATATTTTCGATGATTTAATTATTAGATTAAATAATTAATTGATGAAATTGTGATAGATTGATTTAATTATATGTGTTACATTTATTAAATTAATGTGGAGAATTTTTATTATCGAAGTATGTGATTATGTGAGCTTATTGTATTAAAAGAAATATTTAATAAGCCTAATGTTATTTTAATTAATTTTATTATTAATTAGAGAGTTAATAATTTGACATTATTTATTAATGAGAAATTAATTATGTGACTATATGAATTTATGAGAATTTATTATATTTTATTTAAAATAAATTAAATAAGATATTGATTTATTTTATGAAGGAGTGTGACATTAATTAAACTATATGATAAAGTTTTATTAAATTAAACGGTTTTGAAATCTATTAAGCCTAGCCAAACATGGCCTTAGTGGGAGTTATTAGCAGTTACCCATGACTGGGTTAACTTACCATTATGCGCGTCAGTTCTCTTTTCCTTTATTATATGTATTCTTTCTATTCATTTTCTAAGTCTGAAAACAGAGAGGGAGAGAGTTTGAGAAAATTGTCAGATAAAAATTGTGAGATTTAGAGAAATTGTGAGTGTGTAATCAACAAGTTTTTGTGAAAGAGTCGTCTGTGATCATCTCTTCTAAATTATACTCTGGGTAATTTCTCCAAACCCAATTTCTATTTCACGTCATTTAGTTTTTATGAAAATGGCTTTAAAGCTTTTGTAAAGTCTCTGTAATTGGGAAAGGGTATGATTATGAGTTTATATATGTGTTAAATGTTACCATATCATATTTGATTATATATATTGTATAAACCATATCATCTGTTTCATGAAAATACATCGTATATGATTGCTTCAAAATTACAGAGTATGGGTTATGGCCATATGGCCCTTATACGTAACATTAATATGTCAACCATAAATTTTCTACAAAATTTCCACTTGTATGTGATTATGCATGCTAAAACGAACAAAACAAAACTTGAATGGTTGGATTTGGCCTTATAACGAATCCGTAGTATTAAATTCCATGTTTTTGTTCAAAACCTTCAAGAACAGTACAATTTGCATAATTTAATTCTGTGATTAGGTGTTTTAATGGGTTAAAATCACTCTATAAATGTTGGGTATTGATTATAGATGAATTCTAACATGTGGGTATGTTTAATTTGGAGAATTAATGATTATGTAGTGTTTATTTCGCTGAATTATGTGTTCTTCGCGAACTAGAAATTTAGAATCGAGTGTCGTAATATGGCAACTCCAACTCGAACTCGAGACTCAGCCAGCAAATGCCAGACACCAAGTCACAGCCCAAGACCCGAAGACAAAAGTGAAATACAGCCATTTACCACTTAAATAATGGCCCAGAAATGAGTTTTTTAAAATGTTTAAGTCTAACAATGTGTTATTAACCTAATCTAATGAACATAAAAACTTTTTAGACATATAATGAGGTGTTAAAATAAATTCTTAACACGTCCATAACACAATTACGTGTGAATTGAATGATCGAATGCATAGTTAGCTTATTGTTCGTGAAATCTAATTTTTGACAATAATTGTAGTAATTGACTAAGTATAGTCATGAATTCGAGTTAGACAAAAGAATAAACTTATGATGTTTAGTACGTTGTAATTGACTGGTATTGTGAACGTAATTGATATGTAGGATTTAAATCAAAGAACGAGTTTAGTTAAAGTGTAATCTACGCACGAGGCAAGTTTCCTAACCCTACTTGTTATCATTATGGAGTTATTCTCATTATTATTAATCAAGTTCAATTGTTATATTAAAGATTAATTATCTTTTCAAAGCATGATTCTGTTATACAATATTTATTCTATTGTATACCTATTGAGATTATTATTCATTTAATTATCGTTTATTGTTGAACCTTGTTAGACTAGCGAATCCTTATTAATTCAACTAGTCCTTAGCTGATGAACGTTCTAAATTCAGAACCCTTATTGAATTATCCAAACCAAACTTCCTTTGGTGCGGACTCGAATGTCAAACTGAGATGAACACCCTGCAAAGGGATTACTTATGCGTTAGCGTTAAGATATTGTGCACAGTATGGTACCAAGGGCTGATCCCCCTAAGTACGAGAAGAAGGGTCCATAGTCTTATGACTATTAAAGGTTTCAAGTATAACCCTTGATAACCTAGGACATAGTTCAATGTCTTATGACCCTCAAAAATATTTTGATTCTTGTTATCCACTCTTGATTCAAAAGTTGAGCTTTTATTTCAGAAGTCTTTGATTTATTCACATGTTATTATTTCATTATTATATTGTTATACTTGTGGGCAATCGTGCTCACTCTTGCGTAATAATAACATTGCAGTTAAGAATGAAAGAGCAGGCGAACCTTCCACTAGTAAAGGCAAGGACAAGCTTAGCAAGTAATGAAGATTGATTATTTATGTGGTTATGTAATGATAATTAGAATTGATGTTACTTAAGACTTATTTGTTTATGTTTCCGCACAGATGATTTAAGGTTAGAGTAACTCGATTTATTTATTATGTAGTTGATGTAACCCCATAAGGGGAGATTTATTATTATTTCTATCTATTGCATGGTTTGCATTTATTTATGGGTAGATAGATGGATGATGTTTGTACAGTGAACACCAAATCTCGTGGAATCGAAGTACCTGGATTTAGGGGTGTCACAAGTTGGTATCAAAGCTGTAGGTTATGTACCTTAGGTGGGGGGAACAACCTTAGGTAATAGCCTTATAGAAAAACATAGTGATGGAAAACTCTTATCGAGTTCTAGGAAATGAATTTTTGTAATTTATTGAAGATAATAAAAGACTTTATGTGCTTATGTGTTAAATTATGTGCTCACTAGTACGACTTAGTAACTAAAACTCGAAATTTTGTTATTAGGATGTCGGATGTTGGAGGAACTAGTCTAGCAGGGGAGGAGGAACCCCGAGTACCTACAGTACCGACAGAAGAGGAGCCTAGAGACATTCATGTTGTTAGGGAACAGTTGGTACATAGGGAGTCATGTCCATTGATCACCGTTGTTGGTCAGGAGCATTAACCTGAGACTGATCCTGAGGAGGATCCTGAGGAGGAATTTGAAGATGAAGAGGAAGAAGAGGAGTTTCCACATCACTCCATTGATGCTGAGATGTACGACACATTATACGACCGTAACATGGAGTTACGAGATGAGGTGCAGGATCTGACTGAGTGGGCGATTATTCAGCAGATTACTCTAAAGCAGAAGGAGAGGGAGATTTCAACTCTTCACTCACGACTGGGAAATGTAGAATGGGTTTTGGTCCACGAGAAGGGTCAAACCGAAGATAAGACCGCAGAAATAGAAAAGTTGAAGAAGGAATTGAAGGAAAGCTCTGAAAGGCTGATCATAGTAGAGGAAGACTGGGTGAGAGAGTCATGTCGTGCTGATCTTGCAGAAGAGGATGGTCGTGCAAAGAAGGCAAAGCTTAGAGAGACATACTCTACACTTAATCATGCAATGGATGAGGCCCATGATCGAGTTTTGAGGTACCCCATCAAGTTCGAAGGACTTCCATCGTACATGTTGGATCGCAGGATGATGTCTCGTATCATGAAAGAGGAGCGTAGCAAGGCTATTCAGCGCCTTGACAGACAGTGATAGAATTTGTTTAATTATGTGAAAAACTTAATTAGTTTTTATATGTAAATTCCGATGTGTTTATGAACGAAGGAATATTTTAATATTTAAAATCCTGTAGATTCTTTATCTCAGGATAGATGATGTAAATAGCAGTGATGCTAGCGTTTGATGTTAAAACTTTTAGTTTGAATGAATATATATCAAGTTGTTTGAGATAATGTGTTAAATGATTATATTAAATTGTTGAGTTAAGTCTTAACTATTTAGAGAATTTAATAGAGATTTAATAATATGTGTCTTCGATTCTGGGGATAGAATCTTTGTAAGTAGGGAGGAATGTGAGGAATGATTTGTTTAAATTATGATTATGGGGACTAAATCCTTATAAGGAGTGAAGGATGTAATAATCCAGAATTTTAATTATAATTTTAAATATTTATTGAATTATATAAATATTTAATGGATGTGTTTATCGTTGAACATATATTAATTGATTTGATTTCATTGGTTAATTATTTTTTAAATAAATAATTAAGGAGTTAAGAAATTAATTATTATGAAAAAATATTCTAATTTAATTTAATAATTAAGTTAGAGAGTTTATAATGATTAAATGAATTATTATATTTTAATTGGAATTTGTAATTTAAATATTGTGTTAGTTGATTAACTAAAATTATAATTATAAAGAAAATTATAATTTTGTTGTATTGATTTATATGGTAAATTTATTCAATAAATTGTTATTAGATTTAATTAAGTTAAGTATTAAAACTTAATTAAATAAAGTGTGACAAATAACTATATTATAAAGGAGTTATAAAAATAAGTTAAAGGAGCTTAATTTAGTTTTGCTAAACAAGGCTTAAATATATTAATTCAATAAATTTTAAAGAGTTTTGCCAAACGAAGCCTTATGACTTTTGGATTTCTTTTGAATTTTGAATTATAATAATATAAATTAAATAAATAAAATATAAATAATATATATATATATATATTAATTTGGTAACCGATAACTTATTAGTATATTAAGTATAGAGTCGGTTTTAGACGTGTTAAAATTGTACGTTGTTTGTGTTTTTATTTTACGTATAGTGTAGTTGGCTTAAGCCTAAGGAAAGAAAAAGTTTTCAGAGAACAAAAGTTAAAGAGAAGTTGAGAGAGTCTGAGAGAGAGATATCAAGAGAGAGTTCATGTGTTTGTTAACAATTGTCTACAATTAGCAAGGATTTTCAAAGCAACAAAATGTATTTTTCCCATAACCTTTATGTTATAATTACGTATATGTGTTAATATGTTTTACGTTCTCTATGTTCTATAATTTCACTGTGTATAAGGCTTTTATAAAATTCATGTAACCCATATGTATTTGTAATTATTATAACTAGCATATATATATATACATATATATAAGATTGTATGCTGAATTAAGTCTGCAAGAAAAGAATTTGGTTTTACAGTGAATATATGCATGAGCGTGGTTTGTAGGAATATCAAAATCAGTAATTTGTTGTTAGCTAATGGTGAAATTTAACTGTGATTATGTTAATTGGGTAAGAATTAAAGAGAATATAGTAAGAATAAATCAAATTCGTTTCTAACTGTGATTACAGTGTTCACTATGTTTAACAAATGTCAACAATGGAGTTTTGGGTTTTAAACTATGGTTTCAAAGATTTAAGTTTTCTGATATTGTTGTTTAATTGCTTTAAATTGGTATACGTATGATGAGTAAATGGTTATGAGTAATTTGTGTAAATGATACGTCTTAATTTAGATGTTAGCAATATTAATTAGTCCAGAATTTAGTTGTTGTGTTCTTCGGGTTGGGTTTTGTAAGTTTCGGTGCCTCAGCGCCAAAATCTGTGCCCCAGCTCAAATTTTCGCGCCTCACCACCAAAGTCAGAGCCGAAGCTCAACTTTCACACAGTGAGGCTTGCCAATGGTTCGGTCCTCGCTACACAATACATCATTATCAGCGCCTTACACCCACAATTCAAATCGTGGTCTTAAAGAATTGGCGGTTTCGAAAATCTAGGAATGACTTTTGTCTTGCACAAAAGTCTGTAATTGTTATTGGAATGCAATATGATGAATGTTTAACATGTAAATTTGTTATTATGGTGTTATAGTACTATGAATAAACATATAATTAACACTTAAGGAGTGTGTTGTTATTTTTAATGGATGTAATTTAACTATGTGGTTAAAAATCAAACCATACATGAAATAGATACTTAGAGTATTTGTAATGACTAATTGTACCTAATGATATGTGTATAGGAGATTGTGAATTGAATTGTTGCGGTTTAGCCTACAAGCAAGACTAGTTTTCTATCTCCACACTTTCGTTGAGCTAGTTTATTTACGATTTTGCAAGTTTACTTATCCTATCTCGATTATATTGAGCAAATAATTCTTTTTTTTAACTTGTTTCATTGAGAAAGTTATTGTTTCTAGTTCGATTACATTATGCAAATTTCCAACTCTACACTTTCGTTGAGTTAGTTCTGTTATTACATTGTGCAAGTTTTTCTAAACCTAAACTTGTTATTTTAGCATGCAATAATCTTCATTCTGATGAACAAGTTTTATCGTTCAAGTTATTACTTATTATGAATGCTTAATTCAATTCTAAGAGTTTAATCTTAGTTTAATGTTGTTCATAGCAAGATATGATATATTATTCAATACTTATGCTATTAGATTATTCCAAAAGCATGAACTTAGTATACAATGTTGATTCAATTATGGATTATTCCGTAACATAGAGTTATTACATTTTTATTCAACTAATCCTTAGTTGATGACTGTTGAATTCTAAATTTCCCTTGAAACGTATCCAAACCAAACTTATGTTGGTGCAGACTTGTACTCTAAATACTGAGATGAACAACCCTATTATTAGGGGTTTACGCTTAGCATTGAAATGTTTGTGCACAATACATTATACAAAGGGTTGATCCCCCTAAGTACGAGGAGTCCCTATAGTCTTATGACTATTAAAGTTTAAGTTGAAAGATTACTTATAACTATGGACATGGTTTGTGGTCTTAGGACCCTCAGTTATATTTCAGAATGTTGATAGAACATATTGTTCAATTCTATTGAGCCTATTATTTGACAGTTGTTGTAAAGATGTTATTCATTATTATTTCAAGTAAGCTTTGTTTGCTCACTCTTGCTTATGTAACCTTACAGCTAAAGTTGAGAAGGTCAGTGTACCTAGCACAAGTAAGGGAAAGGGAAAGATGAACAAGTATTGAAGACTTGTAATCATGTTGATATTTTATTATCAGACTTTGTTTGAATTATTGTAATGAAGATATTTAATTTTATTCCGTATTTGAATGAGTGTATTTAAAGGTTAGATAACTTGGGAGATTTTTATTAATGTAATCCCTTAATAGGAAGATTTATTATTCAATTTTATTATGATTGGGTAGTTAGATGTGAATACTTTTATAAAGTGAACACCAAATCCTGAGAAAATGAAGTACCCGGATATGGGGGTGTCACAACGCCTGTAATATGAAATGGCAAGTGGTTTGACGTTTGGTAAAGGCAATTACTATTAGTGAAAGTGACTCTTAGATGATGACATATGGGCCCCCATAGAATAAACCAAACTTACCACAAACGTCTCATAACAAACTTCTTATTTATATCAAAGATTGAATAAATATTACCACAAATCATATTATCTTCAATCAACACATATTTAATCTTTCATAAATTATTCATCATTAATATTATAACTCACAATATTTAATAACCAAATCATTCCCAGGAAAGAGGGGGCTTTCCGATAAGGATTTCTCCCTATTGGTGCGCAATTAGGTGACCAAACCTCTCCTCGACATAACTTTCTAGACATCGTCAATATTGCAAATAATAATATGAATAACGTTGTCGTCTCAATTATTGATTTAATAATATAAAATATTATGCATATGATACTATGATAATAATTGAATCAATAATATGAGATACTATACAACAATTACTGTAGCAATAATTGAGTATAACTGAGTGGCTTCTTACGTAAGCATCAATAATCAATACCGTATGCTACTATGAAACCACACGTATTACTGTACTTTTACCACCGAGAATATCAACAGTTAACGGTAAAACTTTCGTCGTTATTTTAATAAAAAGATATTTCGCTGCTTTCTAACTCCGATAATAATTACTTTGGGGGGTCCACTAATGATTGTGCCATATCGCATTTAATATTCTCCGACAAAAAGAATATTCCCTGACCAAAAGAATATTTTATAATAACTTGCTTACTTTGCAAAATTTATAAATATTACCAACAACTATAACATTATATCAAATCCACACCATAATATTCAAAATGATATTTAGAGAAAAATAATCTTTATTTATGAAAGTTGGAGTCTTACAACCTCCCCTTCTTATGAAATTTCGTCCTCGAAATTAGGGTACATACCTGGTATGTTGAAGAGGTGAGGATACATTGACTTCATTTCGGATTCTAACTCCAATGTCATTTCCTCAACATCGTGGTTTGTCCACAAAATTTTGACTTGAGCTATAACCTTGGAGCGTAGAATATGTTCCTTATTATCCAAGATTTTAACAGGTACCTCTTCCTACATTAAATCTTCCGCTATCTCATCTAGTTCTAACTCAATAATGTGGTTCGGGTCTTCCACATATTTACGTAACATGGATATGTGAAAAACGTTATGAACACTAGATATACTTGGTGGTAAGGCAAGTCTATAAGCCACAGTTCCTACTCGATCAAGGATTTCAAATGGGCCAATGAATAGAGGATTAAGCTTTCTTGTGACGCCCCCAAAATAGGTATACATCACCCATCTTGATTCGCCAAATACATGGTACATAATTTAAATACAAACTTCTTTTATACAGTATGACAAAACATAGCTGAGGGTTTCAAAACGGATAATCTCGCATAGAGTATCTAAACTCAAATAAAGTCCTCATTACAATTATTATCACACTATTTCACTAAATAGCGAGGACTACTAATGTTGTGACAACCCGATATTTTCTATATAAATAAATCATAAATTTTGCGTATAATTTTTTTTTATTTATTAAAAATAAATATGAATGATATGTGCCAAGGTAATGTGTAATATATATTTATATGTGTGATAAATAAAATTTATTTATTACATTAATTATTACGATAATTTTGTTTTAGGAATATTGTTTATTATAAATGATAATCTTAAAAATAATTTATTTTTATATTAGAAATGTTTTATTAATTATTTTTCCATGAAATTATATGTTTATATTATTCAAATAATATATGAAATGATTTTAGAATAATTATAATAATTATTTCATTATATAAATTTGTTCGTGATATTAAGTTAATTATTTTAACTTAATGATAATGAGATAAATCAGATATGGAATCCAAACCCTAATTTTGGGTTTTGATCAAGGAATGATAATAATATTATAATATTATAATATTTTGATTTTTCATGCTATAATAATGTAATCGTAAAATTTATATCATTGATGGTTGGTCAATTATGGTATATTGACTAAAACCCAAAGATTAATTGATTTAACTCGTTTATCAATTAAAATGGGAAACTTACGACTGTTAATTATCTGGGTTATATGATATATGTTATGTGTTACTTCAGGATATGCTAATTAGGAAACCCTAATTATTAAATTAAAACCCTAATTATATTTGAATTTTTAATAAACCCTAATCCGAAAACCTAGACCGGAGGTTTGATTTGTCAATAATTGTGTTACTGTGATTAAAGGTCATGTATAATATGTTTTATATCACTTAATAAATAAACCTAATTAGTGATTTAAAACCATAATGATTAAAACCGTAATTTTGTCGCGAAACCCTAATTGCTATAATTAGTAACCCTAATTTGAAATTAGAGTTTGAGATTGTTGGTGGGTGATCAATTAACAAATATTGTGGTTATAATTATTAAATTTAGAAACCCTAAATTGTTAAACCCTAATTACTAAACTAAAACCCTAATTTAGTAATTTAAAACCCTAATAGTAATTTGGTAACCCTAATTACCAAAAGAATAAACCCTAATTGCTAAATTAGCAAAAAGTCAATGATAATTATATGATCTAAACCCTAATGTTATCAGATAAAGTAATTAGAAAATTAATCTAATTAACAAACCTAAATTGTCAAATTTTAGACACAAAATTTAGTTATTTTATATTATTATTTTTGTAATAAACCATAATTGTTAAATCCTAAATTTGGAATCCTAGACTTTTGCTAAAATTGGCTCAAATCCTAAACCCTAAACCAAACCCTAACCCTAAGGGTTTGGCAATTACCCAAATGCCATTAATTTGTCATGCCAAATGACCTTTTTTGCCCCTAATTGGATTATTAAGTACTAGACTAGGTTTTGACAATTGTTATGAGTTGTTGGCTAACCCTAACAACTCTACTCCGCCTAAAATTGACAAAGAACCAAAGAATATATCTCAAAGAATTCATGCATCTATAATGTCTATTTAAGGATCGAGAGAGAAAAATGTTATTTTGTTGCCTAAATCTTCACTAAACTCATACTTGACCTCTCTCTAAAGCCAACGAAAATCTCTAGCATTTCAAATCCCCAATCCAAGCCCCAATGATCACCATACCAAATCAAAGAACACAAAATCAGATTTTGGACATCAAAGGTACAAAAAACCTTAGCTTGAATCATCAAATTTTTGTTGTTTGATGTTAGAATTTATTGTTAAAACATGTTGTTTATAAGTTATTATGACGATCCGGGTTGGTTTTAGATAGATCCATATCATCAAAATCTTCGAAATGAGTTTTTGAAAAATCTGAAAATTTTGTTGTTTAACGACAAGCAAATGTCACCCTCTGTAATCTTTGTATGTTAACTATTTTTTGTTTGTTTAAAGCTTTGAACTTGTAGTCCGGTATGTCCTCTTTAATCTAGATCAAGAATCATGCATAAATCCGTATTATATTGCAAGTTATTAACGGTCAAATACCGTTGACCTAAGATTGATCGAAACTTTCTCGGGCGATAAGAACTTGCCTGATTCGTCTCGACAGAAGTTCAATGGTTCAGATCCTGCTTGTTGTTAATTGTTTTGTTAATTTGTTGGATCTATGTTGTAGTCTGGTTATACAGAGTACATTTTTTATGCCTTAAAATCTCCTTTTAATCAGCAGGAATTAGTAATCTATGGTCAAACCGCACTGCATTTAACATGAAAAGCTATTTTCTGGGTAACCCAGAAAACACTTGAACATGTCGTCTGACATGGTTTGACCGAGTTGAATCTGGCTATTGTATTGTTGTTTTAGTGATGTTTTGTGATGGATCTATAGTATTACACGTGGTTTATATTCTGCAGCTTTGAAATCACTAAATCATATCATATCTTGCAAGTTGTGGAAGCCCAAAACGAGCCAGTCGAACTGTTCTTCATTTCTGAGTAACCCAGAAAATGAAGAACAGCTCTGACAGCTTGTTCGTGGCTCCAGATCTACTTTTTTTATAGGTTGTTTGGTCATTTTAATTGTTGTACCTTGTAGTCGCATTAGTACTACAATATCGGAATGATAAAGCATGCTCAAGAACATCGTGATATGACCGTAAATCTTGGTCAAACTCGATACCTTGTTCACTGCTATAAAAATCTGGGTTTCATCAAGAACATGAAGAACACCTATAGCGGACCAGCTACTGTCGCTATAAGCGCCTTCAATGACGCTTTTATTTATAATTTCCAAAAATTAATAAAAAATTGATAAAAATGGTTTTAATTATTAAAATACAAAATAAATTATTAAAAATTATTTTAAATTCGAAAAAATTATATTTTAATTATTTTAAATATATTTCATAAATATTTAATATTTTTGGAATATTAAAAGTATTTAATTTATTTAATTATAATATTAAATAAATTATTTAAAAATGCTTTAAATACATGAAAAATCATTAAAATTATATTATGATATATGAAAATATTTTAAGTTATCTACAATGACTTTTAATATTTTATGATAATTTTCATTAATAAATTAATATTAATGATAGTTAAGTTATTTAGTAAATGAATTAAATAAATAAATTAAAAATGATTTTATTATATTAAAAATCATTTTAATTTAAGAATATTTTAAGTTATAAAATATAACTTTTAATATTTAATGGTTAATTTCATTAATTAATGATTAATAATGATATTTAAAATTATTTAATTATATTAAATAAATTAGTTTAAAATGATTTTATTATTTTAAAAATCATTTTAAATAAAAATAAAGTGTTTAAAAATATTTGAAGTTATAAAATATAACTTTTAATATTTAAAGAATAATTTCATTAATAATTTAATATTAATGATATTTATTTAATGATTAATGATATTAAATTTATTTAATAATTATATTAAATAAATAGTTTTAAAATGGTTTTATTAATTATTTAAAAGGGATAAAATGAATTAAAAGTATTTTAAGTTATAATTAATGACTTTTAATATTTAGATAGTTCATTAATATTTATAAAAAAAATAATGGTAATTATTTAATAATGATTTTAAATATTTTAAAAATCATTTAAAGGTAATATAAATGTTTTAAAAATAGTTTAAGTTATAACTTAATATTTTGGCAATGGTTTCATTAATAATTTATTATTAATTAAATATTAATGATAATAGAATTGTTTATTATTTAAATCATTTAATAATGATTCTGATATTTCAAAAATTATGATAAATGGTAATAATTGTTTAAAAATTATTATAAGGCAATGAAAAATAAGTGCGGCTGGTGTTTAAAATATCCAAATGAATATTGAACAACTGTTTAGAGTCTTAGACTCGATAATTACCCGATGAGGTTGTCGGTAGACCGATATATTTCAGAAATTGATCTGGATTTAGATAGATTGACTTGATAAGTGAATTATTTGTGATTCAATGGTGTTAAAATTATGTGACAATGTGATTAGGAATGTGCTGACTGCAATAAATAGTATTATATGATATATTATTCTAATCAGACAATGATCTATTTAATGATAGGACTTGATAGAAAAGATATATCTAAGTTGTGTAAGCAGCAGACAAGGCAAGTATCTAAACCTTTGCATTTACTTTATGCTAAAGAAAAGGTGTAAGATAATATCTAAACTATTCATTTCAATTGTTCAAATATTTCAACCTTTGTATATACTTATGCAATGATTCTGTATAAGTAAGCTATTAAACAATAATTGTTGTACAATTTCCTTTATTCTGTTAATAGTGATCAAGTTATTTATTCTGTTCGTTAATTTCTATAACATGGTTAAACAAGTGTCCCCACTTGGATAATCATTATATTTTATCACATGTTGATACATACTTATAGTTGTTTAGTATGTATACCTCGAAATAAAGGTCGTCTAAGCTATTTGATCCAAATTTAGACATATATTTAAAGTTGTTGTTGAACAAGATAAAACTTATCCAACCGAATTGTTTTGGTATGGATTCAAGATCATATGAACATCCCAATCATGGGAAATTTTTATGCGCTTACTACGATAAAGGATGAACGATAATATCGTTCTAGCAATGTAGTATTGATCAATACAGGCATAACGGGTGATCACCCCTGCGTTCAGTAAGAAATGACGCAGTTTCTGTATGAAGTTCTGCTTAAACCTTTTCAAAAATATAAAACAATGTTCATAGTCTGTCAAATGATCATCATTTATAGTCAGACGTAGTTTCAAAAAATTAAAATTTAAAATGATATGTTATTGATTATTGGTCCAGCTTTACTTCACAACTATTGATCCGCTTGTAGAAGTTTCGCTCAAAAAGAAATCATTTAATCCTTTCACTTAATCGATATTGTTGATATTACTTATGGGCACTCAAATGCTCATTCTTGCTTAATTTAAATGTTTTCAGCTAAGTGTGAACAAACCGAAGGATCTGCCAAGAACAAGGGGAAAGGGAAAGTTGCTGAATGAATGTTTAAGCTATTCTATGTAATAGTCTAACTTTATGATAAGGATGATAAGTACTATTATTATTATCATGTAACGAATGTTTAAAGGTTTTATACTTGGGAACTAAACTCTGATAATATGTAAATAAAATTTGAAAATCTATATTATTGTTAATATTATTAGTATTATTCCGCTTATAGAAATGGTATCGTGAAGTACCGAGTTCGGGTTTCAAGTATCCGGATTCGGGGACTTTACAAATGCAAACATCTGGACCGTCGTTCCCCGACTAGTCCCAGCTACGTTCTCATTTTCTGAAGAGAACAATGAAAACAACAGGGTGAGCTCAACTAGCCCAGTAAGAAATATTATGACTAAGATAATGCAGAATAAATTATCGTTAGCCTTCAATAGTATTAAATTGATAAAATATAATAAACATCAGGTTTAACTGCATCAGAACAAGCAATCCATTACAAGTGTCAAGTAGAGCATGATATCTACTATCTTCTATGATTTAAAAAGTTTATCATCAATTTTATCGTTGAGACTCAGCTTAATAAATAAACTACATCATCGAATCATCCCTACACTACGGGCCAATGATATTCATGTAATCATCAATGGTCATGATTATACTGAATAATCCCTTGTCATAATCATACCAACAACTGTCCATCAATGCACTATAGGCCAATGAGGATTTTTACCACATCGTTTGTAACATTACGGTCATGATTATACCGAAAAATCCCTGGTCATAATCATACCAATCAATAGTACATCTATGCACGTAAGCCATATTTGCCTTTTATCATAATATAAGCATGATGATGACAATGATATAAGAATTCAATTAAAAGAAAGTAAAGGATAAATTTTTAAAGATTATAACGTAATTTATCCAGAATTCAATAATGTCCAAATTGTCAACATGATACTGCTTTGTGGAGTAAAATTCAAGAATAATATTGTATCAAAAATGATTTGGACAGCAAAGAAATCACTTTTTGTCATGAATAATTCCCCGGGTGAATAGTACCCCGTGAATAGTACTTCAGAAATAGTACCCCATGAATAGTACTTTGTGAATAGTACCCCTAAATATTATTTTGTGAATAGTACCTGTGAATAGTACTATATAAATGAATAGTACTCATGGACAGTACTCCGGCATGAAAAGCTTAAAATTTAACAAGAATGTGCAGAAAATATCCTTGTGAAACGATACTAGATGAAGCGCAAATTTCAAGGATATTCCACTAATTTAACGGAGTATAGAAATAATACTTTAACAAAATGAGGGTATAATCAGGAATACGAGACGAAATAATATTACTCACATACTACAGAGTATGGAAGACAATATTATTCCTATCAATATTGAAAAATAATATCCCTTACCATAGAAGAAGACTGGATACTGGAATAGTGAGGTAGCAGACTCGTCTTCTACTTTCTCTCTAAAGCTTCTCTCTCTATAGCTTCTCTTTCTATAATTGTTCTTGTGAGTCTTAGTGAATCGGTGAGAATGAAAGAAGAATGAGATTCTATTTATCGGAAAACATAGTTTCGATAATTGCACGTTTTGGGGCTTGAAATATTACAGTATAATACCTTAATCTTTTCTTTTATTTTTAATTTAGTCTTGCAAGTATTATCAAACTTGCACCACCTCCCCTAATAGTACATCATGTGAATCAAAAGTACAATCATGTGAATAAATAGTATAATCATGTGAAAAAATTAATTACAGTATAGTACCTTCATCTATACCTCCATTTTTAATTTAGTCATGCAAGTATTATCAATCTTGCACCACCTCCCCTAATAGTACATGCATGTGAATCAATAGTACACACATGTGAACAAATGGTTATAAGCATGTGAATTACTAGAAATTAATTGCTCATTTATCTGATTAATTACCCGATTGGTCAATATAACCTCAGGACATCCATTATTATCGAAATAGATGTCAATTTCCACAAACACTAATAATCCCAACACAATGGAAATATTAATTTCATCTTTAATCAACACAAACTTATTCATCATTAATATTATAACTCACAATATTTAACAACCAGATCATTCCCAGGAAAGAGGGGGATTTTCGATAAGGATATCTCCCTATTGGCGCGAAATTAGGTGACCAAACCTCTCCTTGACAGAACTTTCTAGACATTGTCAATATTATAAATAATAATATGAATAACTTTGTCGTCTCAATTATTGATTTAATAATATAAGATATTATGCAGATGATACTGTGACAATAATTGAATCAATAATATGAGAGATATTATGAAGCAACTACTATAGCAATAATTGAGCATAACTGAGTGACTTCTCACGTAAGCATCAATAATCAATACCGCAAAGCTACTATGCAACCACGCCAGTATTATTTTTTTTTACCACCGGGTAGTTCAATAGTTTAACGGTAAAACTTTCGCCGTTATTTTTGTAAAAAGATAATTGTGTCATTTTCTAACTACGACAATACTTCCGCCAGGGGGTCCACCAATGATTGTGCCGCATTGCATTTAATATTTCTGTTAAAACGAATATTTCCCCACCAATCGAATATTAAATAACCACTTGCTTACTTTGCAAAATTTGTAAATAATACCCACAACTATAACATTATATCAAATCCACACCATAATATTCAAAAATATATTTCGAGAAAAATTAATCTTTATTCATAAAATTTGGGGTCTTACAACCTCCCCTTCTTATGAAATTTTGTCCTCAAAATTTGGGTGCATATCAGGTATGTCGAAGATGTGAGGAAACCTTGACTTCATTTCAGATTCTAACTCCCAGGTCATTTCGTCAACATCGTGGTTTCTCCATAAAACTTTGACTTGAGGTATAACCTTGGAGCGTAGAATATGATCCTTCTTATCCAAGATTTTAACAAGTACATCTTCATACATTAAATCTTCTGATATCTCGTCCGGTTCTAATTCAATAATGTTGTTCGGGTCTTTCACATATTTACGTAACATAGATATGTGAAAAATGTTATGAACACGAGACATATTTGGCGGTAAGGCGAGTCTATAAGCCACAGTTCCTACTCGATCGGGGATTAAAAATGGGCCAATGAATCGAGAATTGAGCTTTCCTCTCTTTCCAAATCTTGTAACTCCTTTCCATGGAGCAACACGTAACAACACATGATCTCCAATACTGAATTCCACGTCTTTTCGATGAGGATCAACATAACTCTTTTGTCGATCTTGTGAGGTTTTTATACGTTGTCGGATCATTTGAATATTTTTCGTAGTCATACGTACCAACTCCAGTCCCAACAACGTTGCTTCACCCACCTCATCCTAGAATACTGGAGAACGACACTTTCTTCCATACAACGCCTCAAATGGAGCCATGACAATACTTGCTTGATAACTGCTGTTATAGGAAACTCCACCAATGGTAAGAACTTGTCCCAACTTCCTTTCAAGTCAAGGACACAGAGTCTTAATAAATCTTTAAGAGTTTGAATAGTCCTCGCTGACTGCTCGTCTGTTTGACGATGATATACCGAACTAAATCGTAAATCCGTGCCCATAGCTTTTTGCAAACTAACCCAAAATCGTGAAGTGAATCTTGGGTCTCGATCAGAAACTATGGATACTGGCATACCGTGCAATCTTACAATCTCGTTTATGTACATACGAGTAAGATGTTCAAGTGTATAAGTTTCTCACATCGGTAAGAAATGAGCAGACTTGGTCAATCTATCAACAATGACCCAAATCGCATCTATGCCTTGAGAAACGTTGGGAAGACCAGTAACAAAATCCATGGTAATGTGCTCCCACTTCCATTCTGGAATTTCAAGTCGTTGCAATGGACCTTTTGTCACTTGATGCTTCGACTTGACTCGTTGAGAAGTTAGACACCTTGAGATAAACCCCGCTATCTCTCTCTTCATATTGCTCCACCAAAATGTATGTCGAAGATCACGATACATTTTGGTACTCCCAAGATGGATTGTAAACTGTGTGTTGTGCGCCTCCATCATAATTTTATACTTCAAGTCAGAATCGTTAGGAACACAAAGTCTGGAGTTAACTCAAAGTATTCATTATTTATCGATTCTTGCTTCTGGAATAGCACCTTCTTGCACTTTCTTCCTCATATACATTAGCTCCAGGTCTGTATCTTGAGCAGCTTTAACTTTATCGATTAAAGTTGGTTCTACTCGTATATTTGCCATCATCACATGGGTCCCTAGATTCTTTAACTCTATCTCCATCCTTTGTAAGTAATACAAAATGGGCCTTTGCGTTGACAATATCGCACTCGTACTCGAAGATGATCTTCTACTCAATGCGTCAGCTACTACGTTCGTTTTTCCACGATGGTATTGAATGGTATGATCGTAATCTTTTAATAGCTCAAGCCATTGTCGTTGCCGCATGTTGAGTTCCTTTTGAGTGAAGAAATATTTGAGGCTTTTATGATCCGTATAGATCTCCACCTTCTCTCCATACAGGTAATGCCTCAAAATCTTAAGCGTAAAAATGATAGCTGCCAACTCTAGATCATGAGCAGGATAATTCCTCTTATATTCCTTGAGTTGTCGTGAGGCATAGGCTATGACTTTCCCATGTTGCATAAGAACACATCCTAACCCTTTGCCTGAAGCATCATTGTAGATGACAAATCCCTCCGAGCCAGATGGTATTGTCAGAATAGGTGCTGAAATGAGTCTCCTCTTGAGTTCTTGAAAACTCTTCTCACATTCCTCGCTCCAACCGAACTTTATATCTTTCCGAGTCAATTGAGTTAATGGAGTAGTGATTCGAGAAAACCCTTCTACGAATCTGCGATAATAACCAGCTAAGCCGAGAAAGCTACGTACTTCGGTCACTAACTTAGGTTGCTCCCATCTTTGAATTGCAGCAATCTTTGTCGGGTCAACAGATATTCCATGATTTGATATCACATGCCCAAGGAATGCTACTTCCTCAAGCCAGAACTCGTATTTCTTCAACTTGGCATATAACTTATTTTCACGAAGCTTTTGGAGTATCAGCCTCAAGTGTTGTTCATGATCTTCATGGCTTTTGTAATATATGAGGATGTCATCAATAAAGACGACCACAAAGTGATCTAAATATTCCTTGAATACTCGGTTCATCATATCTATGAAGGCAGCAGGAGCATTAGTCAATCCAAAAGACATGACTAGGAATTCGTAATGCTCGTACCGAGTTCTGAAAGTAGTCTTTGGAATGTCATCAGTTTTAATCTTCAACTAATGATATCTAAAATGAAGATCGATCTTTGAAAAGAATTTAGCGCCTTGCAACTGGTCAAACAGATCATCAATACGAGGTAACAGGTACCTATTTTTTATGGTGACATGATTCAACTCCCGATAGTCAATACAAAGTCGCATATTTCAATCTTTCTTCTTCACAAATAGAACAGGAGCACCCCAAGGAGATGTACTGGGATGAATGAAACTGATATCTAACAATTCTTGTAGTTGGGTTTTTAACTCCTGAATTTCAATAGGATCCATTCGATATGGGGCTTTGGAAATGGGTTTTGTACTGGGTTTAAGGTCGATACCAAACTCGATTTCACGCTCCGGGGGTAGGCCAGGAAGTTATTCGGGGAATACGTCAGGAAATTTATTAACAACAGAAATATCATTCAAATATGACGTATTTTTGTTTAAATCTGTGACACGGGCTAAGAAAGCTTGACATCCATTATTTAATAAACGAATAGCTTTATGGTTTGATATGACCGTGATTGATTTTAATGGTTTGGTCGCTTGAATTCACATAATATGTTGATTAGGAATATGAAAGCTAACAACTTTATGAAAACAATCAATTTTTGTATGATGAGTAGTTAACCAATTAATCCCTAGAATCACGTCAAATGCAAGTATTTTTAAGGAGAAAAGATCGACAGGTAACGTGCGGTTACCGATTTGAATCAAACAAGACTTATCAACAATGGATGTAATGAAGGTTTCTCCCAACGGAGTTTCAATAGATAAGTCAAATTATAATTTCTCCGGAGTCAAATTTAAACGTTGAGCGCAAGTAGGAGAAATAAAAGAATGGGTAGAACCGGTATCAAATAAAGTATAGACTTCGCTAGAGTTTATGATTAGCTTACCCGTGATCACCTCATTTGGATTCCTTACTTTTTGGGAGGTTACGACAAACGCACTCCCTTGAACTATCGATTTTATCTTGTCTGGGACGGCCTTTGATGCCTCCATCCCAACTGGACTTGACTTCGGTTCATGACAAAATCGGGCAAAGTGACATTCTCTTCTGCAATTATAACACGCTTTGATTATCGCGTGTTCGTACATCGCTTTGATTGTCACGATACTGCTTGCATCGATATGTCCCTCCCCTCCGCATTTGTAACATATGATTGGCTGTCGTTCCCCTTCCTTAACAACAGGTGCTAGTGATGACGTCTTTCCATCATCGTTGAATCTCCTCTTCTTGAAATTTCCACTTCTATTATCTTGGCCATGATTTCCACCGAAGTGGTTACCATTTCTGGCATGTTGATTCCCTCCACGTTTGTTGTCACCGCTTTGATGATTGTTACCACTGGTATTATCATTTTATCGGCTTCTCTCTCTTAGTTGGGTTGACTCGTTACCGCGCTCCAATAACTGAGCCTTATTTACAACATCTGAATACAAACACAGATTGTGAGAAATTAAGTATTGACGTATCTCGGGTTTCAAGCCTCTTAGAAACATCCGTGTCATTCTCTCCTCATTATTAACCAAGTGGGACGCAAATCAGGATAACTCGGAAAACTTAGCTTCGTACTATTACACGGTCATATTATTCTACTCCAGCTTGATGAACTCTACCTCCTTCATGTGACGAATACTTTCAGGAAAGTACTTGTCGTTAAACAGTTCTTGGAACTTCTCCCAAGACATCTTCAGTGCAGCAAGTTAAGTACGCTTTACCAATTCCCACCAGTAAGCTGCCTCTCCTCGCAACATAAAGGTGGCAAAGGGAACATTTTGCTCCTTGGAGCATCCCAAGACATCAAATATCTTGGTAATCTGCTTTATCTATGTCTCCGCCTTAAGTGATTTTGGCTCTCCAATAAACTCCAGTGGTCCCAGCTCCTTGAACTATTTAGCGGTGACCGTCCGAGAGTTGCCAGTGTTTCTACCTGCATTTTGAACAGGAGCCGCTCTCGTCTGATGTTGCATGAATTTCATAAAGCCTCTGAACATCCCATCATTCATCATTTGGTTAGCGTTGTTGTTTTCTTGAGGATTATTTCCATCCTGATGCACATTATCGTGAGTATTGATCGTTGGTGACTCAACGGTCTCATGTGCTTCATTGCTTATCTCAACATTTTTGGATGCTATTTCCAAATACTGACACAAAAAGGGTTAATTGACATGTCACATATTATTCCTATACTCTGACCAACCAATTAAATACCAAATAAACTTAGGTAGGTCATACTAGCGAAGGAATTTCCTGTCTCTCCCCTCCTAGTTCTTGTCTCACATCTCAACCATGGATCATATCCCTAAGCTTTGATACCAACTGTGACGCCACCAAAATAGGTATACATCACCCATCTTGAGTTGCCAAATACATGGTACATAATTTAAATACAAACTTCTTTTATACAGTACGACAAAACGTAGCTGAGAGTTTCAAAACGGATAATCTCGAATAGAATATCTAAACTCAAATAAAGTCCTCATTACAATTATTATCACACTATTTCACTGAATAGCGAGGACTACTAATGCAAACATCCGACCGCCACTCCATTCCCCGACTAGTCCCAAATTTACACGCTCTCATTTTCTCAAGAGAACAATGAAAGTAATGTGGTGAGCTCAACTAGCCCAAGAAGAAATATTATGACTAAGATAATGCGTAATAAATTATCGTTAGCCTTTAACAAAGGTTAAACCGATAAAATATAATAAACATCGAAGTTTAATCACAATGAACAAGCAATCCATTATAAGAGTCAAGTAGAGCATGATATCTACTATCTTCTATGATTTAAAAAGTTTATCATCAATTTTATCGTTGAGACTCAGCTTAATAAATAAACTACATCATCGAATCATACCTACACTACGGGCCAATGATATTCATGTAATCATCAATGGTCATGATTATACCGAATAATCCCTAGTCATAATCATACCAACAATCATCCATCAATGCACTTATAGGCCAATGAGGATTTTTACCACATCATTTGTAACATTACGGTCATGATTATACCGAATAATCCCTGGTCATAATCATACCAATCAATAATACATCTATGCACGTAAGCCACATATGACTTTTATCACAATATAAGCATGATGATGATGACAATGATATAAGAATTCAATTAAAAGAAAGCAAAGGATAAATTTTTAAAGATTATAACTTAATTTATCCAGAATTCAATAATGTCCAAATTGTCAACATGATACTACTTTGTATAGTAAAATTCAAGAATAATATTGTATCAAAAATGATTTAGACTGCAAATAAATCATTTTTTATCATGAATAATTCCCCGGGTGAATAGTACTTGAGTGAATAGTATCCCATGAATAGTACTTCGGGAAGAGTACCTCGTGAATAGTACTTTGTGAATAGTACTCATGAATAGTACTTTATGAATAGTACCCGTGAATAGTACTTTATGAATAGTACTCCGGCATAAAAAGCTTAAAATTTAACAAGAATTTGCAGTATAATTGTTCTTCGACTTTCTCTCTAAA
Source organism: Panax ginseng (assembly GCA_020205605.1). NCBI lineage: Eukaryota > Viridiplantae > Streptophyta > Magnoliopsida > Apiales > Araliaceae > Panax > Panax ginseng. The sequence continues at coordinate 43,696,243 of CM035141.1, forward strand.
GCTTCTCTCTCTATAGCTTCTCTTTCTATAATTGCTCTTGTGAGTCTTAGTGAATCGGTGAGAATGAAAGAAGAGTGAGCTTCTACTTATAGGAAAACATAGTTTCGATAATTGCACGTTTTGGGGCTCGAAATATTACAGTATAATACCTTAATCCTTTCTTTTATTATTAATTTAGTCCTGCAAGTATTATCAAACTTGCACCACCTCCCCTAATAGTACATCATGTGAATCAATAGTACAATCATGTGAATAAATAGTATAATCATGTGAAAAAAATTAATTACAGTATAGTACCTTCATCTATACCTCCATTTTTAATTTAGTCATTCAAGTATTATCAATCTTGTACCACCTCCCCTAATAGTACATGCATGTGAATCAATAGTACACACATGTGAACAAATAGTTATAAGCACGTGAATTACTAGCAATTAATTGCTCATCTATCCGATTAATTATTTGATTGGTCAATATAACCTCCAAACATCCATTATTATCGAAATAGATGTCGATTTCCACTAACACTAATAATCCCAACACAATGGAAATATCAATTTCATCTTTAATCAACACGAACTTATTCATCATTAATATTATAACTCATAATATTTAACAACCAGATCATTCTCAGGAAATAGGGGGCTTTCCGATAAGGATTTCTCCCTATTGGTGCGCAATTAGGTGGCCAAACCTCTCATTGGCAGAACTTTCTAGACATTGTCAATATTGCAAATAATAATATGAATAACTTTGTCCTCTCAATTATTGATTTAATAATATAAGATATTATGCAGATGATATTGTGACAATAACTGAATAAATAATATGAGAGATGTTATGCAAAGAATCATCGTAGTAATAATAATGAGTATAATTGAGTGACTTCTCACGTAAGCATCAATAATCAATACTGCAGCTACTATGCAACAATGTGTATTCTCAGTATTTTTACCACCGGTAGTTCAACAGCTTTAACAAAAAAACTTTTGTCGTTATATTTATAAAAGATAATTATGTCGCTTTCTAACTACGACAATACTTCCGTCATGGGGTTCCACCAATAATGATTGTGTAAATCGTCATTTAATATTCCCCGCTAAAGCGAATATTCCCCACCAATCAAATATTATATAACCACTTGCTTACTTTGCAAAATTTGTAAATAATACCCATAACTATAACATTATATCAAATCCAGACCATAATATTCAAAAATATATTTCAATAAAAATTAATCTTTATTCATAAAAGTTGGGGTCTTACATTTCCTCTCTTTCCAAATCTTGTAACTCCTTTCCATGGAGCAACATGTAACAACACATGTTCTCCAACATTGAATTATACGTCCTTTCGATGAAGATTAACATAACTATTTTGTCGATTTTGTGAGGTCTTTATACGTTGTCGGATCATTTGAATCTTTTACGTAGTCATACGTACCAATTCCGGTCCCAACAACGTTGCTTCACCCACCTCATCCCAGAATAATGGAGAACGACACTTTCTTCCATCAAGGCCTCGAACGGAGCCATGCCGATACTTGCTTGATAACTGTTGTTGTAGGAGAATTCCACCAATGGCAAGAACTTGTCCCAACTTCCTTTGAAGACAAGGACACATAGTCTTAATAGATCTTCTAAAGTTTGAATAGTCCTCTCCGACTACCCGTCCATTTGAGATGATATGACAAACTAAATCATAAATTTGTGCCCATATCTTTTTGCAAACTGACCCAAAACCGTGAAGTGGATCATGGGTCTCTATCAGAAACTATGGATACTGGCATACCTTGCAGTCTTACAATCTTATTTATGTATATACGAGCAAGACGTTCAAGTGTATAAGTTTCTCGTATAGGTAAGAAATGAGCAGACTTGGTCAATCTATCAACAATGACCCAAATTGCATATATGTCTTGAGAAACCTTGGGAAGACTGGTAACGAAATCCATGGTAATGTGCTCCCACTTCCATTCTTGAATTTCAAGTGGTTGCAATGGACCTTTTGGTAGTTGATGTTCTGCCTTGACTCGTTGACAAGTTCAACACCTTGAGATAAACTATGCGATCTCTCTTTTCATATTGCTCAACCAAAATGTATGTCAAAGATCACGATACATTTTGGTACTCCAAGGATGGATTACAAATGGTGTGTTCTGTGCCTCCATCATGATCTTCTACTTCAAATCAGAGTCGTTATGAACACAAAGTCTGGAGTTGACTCTAAGTATTCCTTTGTCATCGATTCTTGCTTTCGGAATAGCACCTTCTTGCACTCTCTTCTTTATACACATCAGCTCTAGGTCTGTAGTTTGAGCAACTTTAACTTTATCGATTAAAGTCGGTTTTACTCGTATATTTGCCATCATCACGTGGTTCCCTGTAGTCTTTATCTCTATCTCCATCCTTTGCAAGTCTAACAAAATGGGCCTTTGCGTTGACAATATCGCACTCGTACCCGCATATAATCTTCTACTCAATGCGTTAGCTACCATATTCGCTTTTCCAAGATGGTATTAAATAGTGTGATTATAATCTTTCAACAGTTCAAGCCAACGTCATTGCCGCATGTTGAGTTCTTTTTGAGTGAAGAAATATTTGAGACTTTTATGATTCATAAAGATCTCCACCTTCTCCCCATACAGGTAATGCCTCCAGATTTGAAGTGTGAAAATACAGCTACCAACTCTAGATCATGAGTAGGATATTCTTTGAGTTAACACAAGGCATAGACTATGACTTTCCCATATTGCATGAGAACACATCCTAAACCTCTGCCTGAAGCATCATTGTAGATGACATATCTCTCCATACCAGATTGTATTGTCAAAACATGTGCTGAAATGAGTCTCCTCTTGAGTTCTTGAAAACTCTTCTCACATTCCTCGCTCCAAACAAAATTTGTAACTTTTCAAGTTAGTTGAGTTAATGGAGTAGTGATTCGAGAAAATCCTTTCATGAATCTCCGATAATAACCAGCTAAGCCGAGAAAGCTACGTACTTCGGTCACTGACTTAGGTTGCTCCCAGCTTTGAATTGCTTCAATCTTTGCCGAGTCAACATATATTCCATGATTTGATATCACGTGCCCAAGGAATGCTACATCCTCAAGCCAGAACTCGCATTTCTTCAACTTGGCATATAGCTTGTTTTCACGAAGCTTTTGGAGTATTAGCCTCAAGTGTTGCTCATTATCTTCACGGCTTTTGGAGTATATGAGGATGTCATCAATAAAGACAACAACAAAATGATCTAAATATTCCTTGAATACTCGGTTCATCATGCATATCCATGAATGGCCGCAGGAGCGTTAGTCAATCCAAAAGACTTGACTAGGAATTCGTAATGCTCGTACCGAGTTCTGAATGTAGTCCTGACGTATTCCCTAAAGACTTCATGGCCTACCCCAGAGCGTGAAATCGAATTTTTTATTGACCCGAGTACAAAACCTATTTCTAAAACCCTCAAATAGTTCTTCACCCAAAATGAACGTAACATGAGCCGAAGACGTTGGATCAAGCTGTTGAAGATTACGATAATACGATTCAATACCATCCTAGAAAAGCGAACGTGGTAGCTGACGTATTGAGTAGAAGATCGTATGCATTTACGAGTGAGATATTGTTAACACAAAGGCCCATTTTATATGACTGACAAATGATAAAGATAGAGTTAAAGACTCTAGGGACCCACATGATGATGTCAAATAATACGAGTTGAACCGACTTTAATCGATAAAGTTAAAGCTGCTCAAGCTACAGACCTGGAGCTGATGCGTATGAAAAAGAAAGTGCAAGAAGGTGTTATTCCGAAAGCAAGAATCGATGAAGAAGGAATACTTCGAGTTAACTCTAGACTTTGTGTTCCTAACGATTCTGACTTGAAGTATAAAATCATGATGGAGGCGCACAACACACCGTTTGCAATCCATCCTTAGAGTACCAAAATGTATTCTGATCTTTGACATACATTTTGGTGGAGCAATATGAAGCGAGAGATAGCAGGGTTTATATCAAGGTGTCTAACTTGTTAACGAGTCAAGGCAGAGCATCAAGTGCCAAAAGGTCCATTGCAACCACTTGAAATTCCAGAATGGAAGTGGGAGCACATTATCATGAATTTCGTTACTGGTCTTCCAAAGGTTTCTCAAGGCATAGATGCGATTTGGGTCATTGTTGAAAGATTGACCAACTCTGCTCATTTCTTACCAATACGAGAAACTTATACACTTGAACGTCTTGCTCGTATGTACATAAACGAGATTGTAAGATTGAATGGTATGCCAGTATCCATAGTTTCTGATCGAGACCCAAGATTCACTTCACGATTTTGGGTTAGTTTGAAAAAAGCTATGGACACAGATTTACGATTTAGTTCAGCATATCATCCTTAAACGGACGGGCAGTCAGAGAGGAGTATTCAAACTCTTGAAGATTTATTAAGACTCTATTTCCTTGACTTCAAAGGAAGTTGGGATAAGTTCTTACCATTGGTGGAGTTTTCCTACAACATCAGTTATCAAGCAAGTATTGGCATGGCTCTATTTGAGGCATTGTATGGAAGAAAGTATCGTTCTCCAGTATGCTGGGATGAGGTGGGTGAAACAATGTTGTTGGGACCAGAGTTGGTACGTATGACTACAAAAAAGATTCAAACGATCCGACAACGTATAAAAATCTCACAAGATTGACAAAAGAGTTATGCTGATCTTCATCGAAAGGACGTGGAATTCAGTATTGGAGATCATGTGTTGTTACGTGTTGCTCCATGGAAAGCAGTTACGAGATTTTGAAAGAGAGGAATACTCAATCCTCGATTCATTAGCCCATTTTTAATCCTCGATCGAGTAGGAACTGTGGCCTATAGACTAGCCTTTACCGCCAAGTATGTCTCGTGTTCATAACATTTTCACATATCTATGTTACGTAAATATGTGAAAGACCCAACCACATTATTGAATTAGAACCGACGAGATAGAAGAAGATTTAACGATGAGAGGTAATACCGTTAAAATCTTTGATAAAAGGATCATATTCTACGCTCCTAGGTTATACCTCAAGTCAAAGTTTTGTGGAGAAACCACAATGTTGAGGAAATGACCTGGGAGTTAGAATCTAAAATGAAGTCAAGGTATCCTCACCTCTTTGACATACCAGGTACGCACCCTAATTTTGAGGTCAAAATTTCATAAGAAGGGGAGGTTGTAGGACCCTAACTTTTATGAATAAAGATTATTTTTTCTCGAAATATATATTTGAATATTATGGTTTGAATTTGATATAATGTTATAGTTGTGGGTATTATTTACAAATTTTGCAAAGTAAGCAAGTGGTTGTATAATATTCGATTGGTCAGGGAATATTCATTTTAACAGAGAATATTTGTACGATGACACAATCATTGGTGGACCCCACAACGGAAGTATTGGCATAGTTAGAAAATGACATAATTATCTTTTTATAAAAATAATGGCGAAAGTTTTACCGTTAAACTGTTGAACTACCCAGTGGTAAAATTACAGTAATACGCGTGATTGCATAATAGCACACAGTATTGATTATTGATGCTTACATGAGAAGTCACTCAGTTATACTCAATTATTGCTACAATAATTGCTGCATAATATCTCTCATATTATTGATTCAATTATTGTCACAGTATCATCTGCATAATATTTTATATTATTAAATCAATAATTGAGACGACAAAGTTATTCATATTATTATTTACAATATTGACAATGTCTAGAAAGTTCTATCAAGGAGAGGTTTGGTCACCTAATTGCGCGCCAATACGGAGAAATTCTTATCAGAAAGCCCCTTCTTTCCTGGGAATGATCTGGTTGTTAAATATTGTGAGTTTTAATATTAATGATGAATAAGTTCGTGTTGATTAAAGATGAAATTGATATTTCTATTGTGTTGGGATTATTAGTGTTAGTGGAAATCGACATCTATTTCGATAATAATGGATGTCTGGAGGTTATATTGACCAATCGGGTAATTAATCGGATAAATGAGCAATTAATTACTATTAATTTACACGCTTATAACTATTTGATTCAAATGCACGTACTATTAGGGGAGGTGGTGTAAGATTGATAATACTTGCATGACTAAATTAAAAATAGAGGTATGGATGAAGGTACTATACTGTAATTATTTTTTTCACATGATTGTACTATTGATTCACGTGATTTTACTATTGATTCATAAGATGTACTATTAGGGGAGGTGGTGCATGTTTGATAATACTTGCAGGACTAAATTAAAAATGAAATAAAAGATGAAGGTATTATACTGTAATATTTCGAGCCCCAAAACGTGCAATTATCGAAACTATGTTTTCTTATAAATAGAAGCTCATTCTTCTTTCATTCTCGCAAATACACTAAAACTCACAAGAGCAATTATAGAAAGAGAAGCTATAAAGAGAGAAGCTTTAGTGAAAAAGTAGAAGAGAAGTATACTACCTCACTATTCTAGTATCCAGTCTTCTTCTGAGGTAAGGGATATTATTTTTTTCAGTATTCATAGGAATAATATTGTCTTCCATACTCTGTAGTATGTGAGTAATATTATTTCGTCTCGTATTCCTGATTATACCCTTATTTTGTTAAAGTATTGCTTCTATACTCCGTGAAATTAGTAGAATATCCTTGAAATTTGCGCTTCATCTAGTATCATTTCACAAGGATATTTTCTGCACATTCTTGTTAAATTTTAAGCATTACATGCCGGAGTACTGTCCATGAGTAGTATTCATTTTTATGGTACTATTCACAAAGTACTATTCATGGGGTACTATTCATAAATTATTATTCACGGGTACTATTCATGAGTACTATTCACAAAGTACTATTCCTGAATTACTATTCACGAGGTACTATTTACTAGGGTACTATTCACCCGGGGAATTATTAATGACAAAAATTGATTTTTTTTGCTTTCCAAATCATTTTTGATACAATACTATTCTTGAATTTTACTACACAAAGTAGTATCATGTTGACAATTTGGACATTATTGAATTCTTGATAAATTAAGTTATAAGCTTTAAAAATTTATCCTTTGCTTTCTTTTAATTAAATTCTTATATCATTATCATCATCCTCATGCTTATATTGTGATAAAAGTCATATGTGGCTTACGTGCATAGATGTACTATTGATTGGTATGATTATGACCATGGATTATTTGGTATAATCATAACCGTAATGTTACAAATAATGTGGTAAAAATCCTCATTGACCTGTAGTGCATAAATGGACAGTTGTTGGTATGATTATGACCAGGGATTATTCGGTATAACATGACCATTGAAGATTACATGAATATCCTTGGCCCGTAGTGCAGGGATGATTTAATGATGTGGTTTATTTATTAAGTTGAGTCTCAGCGATAAAATTGATGATAAACTTTTTAAATCATAGAAGATATTAGATATCATGCTCTACTTGACTCTTCTAATGAATTGCTTGTTCTGTTGTAGTTAAACTTTATGTTTATTATATTTTATCAGTTTAACACTGTTGAAGGCTAACGATAATTTATTCTGCATTATCTTAGTCATAATATTTCTTACTGGGCTAGTTGAGCTCACCCGTTTTCTTTCATTGTTCTCTTCAGGAAATGAGAACATAACTGGGACTAGTCAGGGAACGGAGTGACGGTCCAGATGTTTGCATTAGTAGTTCTCACTATTCAGTGAAATAGTGTGATAATAATTATAATGAGAACTTTATTTGAGTTTGGATACTCTCTACGAGACATTATCCGTTTTGAAACTCTCAGCTACATTTTGTCGTACTGTATAAAAGAAGTTTGTATTTAAATTTTGTACCATGTATTTGGCGACTCAAGATGGGTGATGTATACCTATTTTGGGGGCATCACAATGCAGCTGCGCCGTCCCTAAGCCTAACCAGGGCACAGCTATGCCACCTTGTAGTGAAGTCTGCCTATTCTATTTGTGATCTGAGATTTGATGCATGCGTGTGTTGTTGTCTTAATCTGTAATACATGTCCAAATATACTATTCAAAGTGTCAATAAGCATGCTAACGATAGAATCATATATTTGATAAGTGTTTATCACTTTCAAACATTAAGTCAAAAGATGATTATGAACTATGTTATTTGATTTCATAGTGTATTACAAACAGATTTTTTTTGTATTATGTGTATGTAAGGTACGTGATGACGTACGTATGGGATTATAAGACTAAGATTGACTCTTATGTGTTCGTTTAAACTTATATATCATGTATGAATATTGAACATACATAACTAATGAATATCCTATACGTGTAACTATGTTATAATAGGATTCAAAAAGTGTTGATAGGCTATACTTTGGTAAACTATGCTTGAGGTAAGTTTTCTAACTTACACGACTTTGAATATTGTGCAAGTATCTAGACCTTATCTCTTTGATGCAAGTTCCTAACCCTATTCTTTATGGAGCATTATTTAAGCTCGTGTTATTATTGGTTGTACAAGTAATCCATTGAAAGTATGATTCATGTCCTATGACTTAATGCTTCGTAGCTTAAGATAAAGTTGTTACATTCTTCAAACTTTGATTTCGAGCTTTGAACTTATAAATGTTCTTATATACTCTAAAAAAGCGGTCCATGCCATTTCATTCAGCTAGACCTAAATCATGAATTTGAAAGCTATCCAAACTAATCGAATTGGTGCGGTCTCTTATAATTGACTGAGATGAACAACCTTCCTTGAAGGGGAAACTATACAATTTTTGGGAGACTGACGTGCACATATGAGTAAGATTAAATGTTATGCATAACGTAGGGTACTTTAGGTTGATCACCTGTTGTACTTGTTTTTTTTGGATTATCAGCATATTACTCTTAATTCTAGTAGAACTTCATAGTTCTTAGTGACTGCTCAATATTCATTATTTTGAAATCTCGAAATGATTAAGCGTTAAATCTTATTGATATCTTTCTGTCCTTAGCGACTATTGTTGAGAACCATCTGTGAGAGCCCCAAATTCGGGTCCCAAATCACCACGGATCCGGTACAATCATTCTATAACTATTACGGAAGATATAAACATAAATTGTTTATACATTAAACTTTACACATTTTTCCCCATGGTCGAGTAACCTTAACTTATACACAATTCATAACATATCTAACATACAATGTTATTATCATACAATACTATTACATTTTTAGCTGCACACGTAAACTAAAGCTGGAACTGTCTTTAACCTTTCCTTGTATCCAACACATTCACCTTAATCTGCAATGTTTTATCATGATATAACAAGGGTGAGCATGAAAGTTGCCCAGCAAGTTTAAGTTCAATAATTTAACGATATATCATGATTGAAAGAATCTGAATAATAAGCTGGCTATAATTCAACAATATAGTTGTGAATTAGCACGAACAAACTTTTGACTGAACAAGTATTAAACATGAACAAATATATCTGGACCGAATGGTAATGAAGGTGATCAGCCTTTCATACCTGACTTATACAAGGAATATATACATAATACAATTCTATAATGGCAATCAACAATAATTATCCATAAGCATATCTGAATGAAACAACTCTAAGTTGAGTTATGTAAAATTTGCCTAAACCATTGATTATCGTTACGCAAATTATCTAGCTTTGTTTGAAGACCTAATATATAAATAATATTGATATACAAATTACAATAATATCATCACAGTATTTACAATAACCTAAACACATTATCACATAAGCCTATCAGTCTATAACACACATAAGACCTAACCTCAAGTCAAACTTTGACAATTTGAGTCGAGTTCGGCAAAATTCTAACATCCCGACGGTCTAGTCGGACAAAATTTTGAGTTTAAGTTCAATTAAACTCTGTCTAAACACTTAACCATTATCTAAGATAATTTATTAACAATCCAAATATTTTTCATAAGTTCGTAATAATTTTTAAATAATTATTATCATTTATCATGAATTTTCAATCATTAAACTCAGATTTATATAATATAAATAAATACAATATTCTATTATCATTAATATCTATTTATTATCAAATATTAATGAAATACATGTCATAATATTATAATATATTTATAATATTACAAAGTATTTGTAATACTTTAAAATTACCTTTATATGATTTTTAAACAATTAAATTCATTATATGATAATTGCTATTAATATTAAAATATTAATATTTTCATGAAAAAGTACCAAAAGTTATATTTTATAATTTAAATATTTTTATAACACTTAAATCATTTTTATATGATTTATAAAACATTAATTCTATTTTTCATAATTTATTTAATATATTTATTAAATAAACTAATTACCATTAATTAATTAATTAATGAAATTCCTCACAAAATATTAAAAGTCACTTAAAATATTTTCTTCGCATCAGTAATATAATTTTTCATGATTTTTCATGTATTAAAATCATTTTTCAATAATTTATTTAATATTATAATTAAAAAATTAAATACCATTTATATTCCAAAAATATTAAATATTTATGAAATATACTTAAAATAATTAAAACTATTTTTCGACTTTAAAATAATTTTTGAATTTATTTTGTATTTTTAATAATTAAAAACCAGTTTTTTCAATTTATTTAATTAAAATAATCATTTTCGGAAATTAATAATTAATAAAATGGCCCTATAGCAACAGAACCGTCGCTATAAGTGTTCTTGATGTTCTTGAGTCCCAACCAAGAAATCATGTCAGTGTTAAAGGTACTAAGTTTGACCGATTGTAATTCTTTTATCCATAAGTTTCTAGGTTGTGAATTATTCTAATGTTATAGTACTAATGTAGTACTACAACCTTAAGCAAAGTTCAAGTCCAAAACATATAATCATAGAGAGATCTAAGTCATCCAACTTGATGTTAGACCTGTTCTTCAATTTCTGGGTTTTCCAGAAATTGAAGAATAGTCGAGGTATCTATTTTGAAGCTTTAAATCTTAGCTTTCTGAGCTTGGTTTATGTAATATAATGGTTCGCTCATGTAGAACACATGTCAGAGTGCACACATATAACATCATAACATAATAACATCATTACCCCAGAAAGATTAAGGCTGGTCAAACAACTGTCAGACTCGAGTTCTTAAGAAATCTGGGTTTTCCAGATTTCTTCATAATCTGGTGCTCAACGCTACTTTGACCCTTATTAAATTTGATTCAGTGTAATATATCTAAGTGATATAAAGGCTTTACTTAGTAGTACTAATATCAGACTACAAGTCCATAAAACAAACATGACTAAATAACCTGTCAGTGGCAAGATTAGAGTCATTGAAAAACTTGTCAGAGATTTCTGGGGATTCTGGCCGCATGCTAATTTGTTTTTTTCAATACTCAATCAACGAGGTTTGACCGCTCCAATCTCTCAATCTATTCATGATCTGGCCGTGTTTCTAGTTTTAGATCACAGTCTACATGACATAGAACATATTTATAACATAAAACAACAAGTATCAAAAACAAAGAATGATTTACGTGCCCCTCGACATTTTGCTTGTCATTTACACTCATTCAAGGTTCAAGAACGCTTCTAAAAACTTGATTTTTGTACATCTACATGATATGGATCCATGATCCAACATCCCAGATCATTAAAAGACACCCTATTACACAACTTTAAACAACAACTAACATCAAACAACATAGATCACATAATTTCTAAAAAATTTGGAGTTTATACCTCTTTAACCTTTGATCTTTGATTTTTGACTTTGATTCTGATATTGGAAAGCTAATAGGCTAACTTAGCTTTGATTCTCATTCTCTCACTCTTAGTCCCGAAAATGAAGAGAGAGAGGGCTTGGAGAAAATGAAAATTAAAGTGAATATTTTCTTTCTCTTAATCTATTTATTTGATACAAATGCAATGTATTTGACTTATATTGCAGCTGATTTGGGAGAGATATGGCGCATGCTAGGTTTAGGGTTGGTCACCCACCAATTATGTTGGCAAGATATGCAAGTTTCCTCCAATAATGCACAAAAGGGCACTTCAGACATTTAGCATACAAATTTAATGGCAAACATGTCATATGCCCTAAACCTTGGGGTTTAGGGTTTGAACCCTTAGGGTTTGAACCTTTAGGATTTAGGGTTTGAACCCTTAAGTTTTAAAATAAATTCTAAAATTTCCAAATTAGGTTTCCAAATTAGAAAATTAATATTTTCTAAATTATAATTAGAATTTTCTAATTATATTAAAATTTCCTAATCATAATTTAAATCTTGTTAATTAGGATTAGTATTACCTAATAAAAATTGCTAATTTAGTAATTAGGGTCAAAATAATGCATTAGGGTTTACAACCCAAAAATTAGGGTTTCTAATAGAAAAATAATTTTCTAATTTAGAAATTAGATTTCGTAATTTAGATTAGAGTTTTCTAATTAATTATAACTTGAAAATTAGGATTAATGTTTCCTAATTAAAATTAAAATTATTAAATTAACAATTAGGTTTTCCCCAATTATAAATTAGTGTTTTAAATCCAGAAATTAGGGTTTCCAGTAAATCTTTAGGGTTTTTCCTAATTAGGTTATATTTAATAACGTTAAACCTTATACTAACATCTGCATTCCCAAATTAGGGTTTTCAATATTCGAATTAGGTTTCGAATTCTCAGAAGCAAAAGTAGGGTTTCAGAACCGGTTTCTAGGGTTTCTTATAAGTCGCTATGGTTTTCTAACCGAACGTTGACGTTCTTAATATATACCTAGGGTTGGTAACAGATATCATTTATCTGGTCAACCCTTGACCCTTAACCACATACTTAACACATAAATGACCATACTCAAAGAACATATACACGTATACCCTTAATCCTAAATTATTCACCTAAATACTTCACAGAATTTTGAAATCCTCAAAATTCCTTCTCAAAAATACCAAATGCATACACATATTTTCTGTCTAGGTTCTAATATTGAACCTTAAATTGATTAATTAAAATTTTAAAAATTTTCTAAAAATTCACCCCTTCTTCTAAAAATTTCACCCCCGCAATTTACCTTACACCTTAGACCATACACCTTGAACTATTCACCATTCATTCACATCATCACATGCTACCCGATACCTTCCTTACCAGAATTAAAATTTTGAAATTGTGCTGAGGGGTTAAATAGACTATTGTCTATCATTTTTGCAAAGGTTATATAGAAATTCATCCGCTAACCGTCATAACTTACGGTCATAGTGGGTAATTAGCCCGGTATGCCCTGTACTTATTAAGTACTGCTGGTTGAATCTGTTTCTCGTTTATGCCATAGGCACAAAAATTTTACCTCAGTCTTATCGGATTTCGCACCAAAACAATTTGGTTCGGGAAATTTCTTTCAATGAACACTTAGAGTTTTCATAACATTAGTCTAAATTTGAATCGAATAAATGTAGACTCATATCAATAGTTCAATTCAATCAATTATTTAGGTGTAGCCAAACCTCGCTGGCAAATTAAAATTTTTAAAATATTATTGAGAATGACGCTATGATGCCGCATCAGACAATAGCTCATTTGAGGATGTCGTCATTATATGAATTTATCATAACACATCATACAATAGTGGAACATCGACTTTAGATCAAATTCACACTAAGTATTTCTGTATTTACAACTCCATTAACTTTTTATCATCTCTCGCACTCAAAGTTACATGGTACATGAGTGATAAATAAAAAAATATTTTTGTTATTTCATATCATTTATGCTTCAGTCAAATAAGTAGCATAGAATAAACTTTAAACCGTTTCAAAAATAATTACGAGTCTACATAATTTTTTTTTCAAAAGCACAGTGTGTATGTAGCTTGATGTCAAAATTTCGAAGTCTAGCATAGCTAGGAGTTTTGGAAAACTTATGTCTCCACTAATAATCATTTGCTTAATCAATTTATCGGTTCTTATTATCCTCAATATTCCATTTACACACAATTGTACCTAGTTCGTCAAACCATACTTATGAGTTCATGAACTTGCCACAATCATATGAGTTTAAGAACTTGTCCTAGTCAGACCTTTGGCATCCATTCGCTGAGGGGTTCATAAACATTTCATATAACTATGAATCAAGAAAGTCACATAAGTATGAGTTTTAAGAACTCGTACTTAACCTTATATTCTCTACCTATAACCTATCAATCTATTATACACATGAGAAATGAATCACCCTCTTAACATGCATATTGCAAATAGCGCGACACAACATTTCAATGATTATCATCGCCAGAACTAAGTGGTTTTTACACCAAGTACAATTCCCCGCCCATACAAGGAATCATACAACTCAGCTGCTGACATGAGTTCTTAATTGAAATCTCAACCTAATCTTAACTCCCTTCTCAATACGAATTTCATTCAACTTGTATTCATAATCTGTACCAATTCATAGTACAATTGACACTCAACAACCTTGTTGTAAACTGTTCAATCATTAGATTGATTCTTCTCCCTGCTATTACCTTATCAGATCACGGGGTGATCTCATCGTATATATTACGATTAATTTCTATATTATGATCGTTTTGTTTTACGATCTCCTATCACTATAATTTTAGTCTTTTAGACTCTATCTATTCATCACTATTGTTCAACTTTATTATCAGAGTTAGGGAACTCTGTATCTTATAACTCGCCGAGATTTGTCTTTGAATCTTACCGAACAACTAACTCTATTTGAGTTAGTACTTATCATAATCATTGTGGTTATTAGTCTCAGGTATTCCTACCTAAGGTTTATAACCTGCAGCTTTGATACCAATTGTGAGAGCCCCAAATCCGGGTCCCAAATCACCACGGATCCGGTATAATCATTCTATAACTATTGCGGAAGATATAAACATAAATTGTTTATACATTAAACTTTACACATTTTTCCCCAAGGTCGACTAACCTTAACTTATACACAATTCATAACATATCTAACATACAATGTTATTATCATACAATACTATTACATTATTAGCTGCACACATAAACTAAAGCTGGAACTGTCTTTAACCTTTCCTTGTATCCAACGCATTAGCCTTAATCTGCAATGTTTTATCATGATATAGCAAGGGTGAGCATGAAGGTTGCCCAGCAAGTTTAAGTTCAATAATTTAACTATTTATCATGATTGAAAGAATCTGAATAATAAGCTGGCTATAATTCAACAATATAGTTGTGAATTAGCTCGAACAAACTTTTAACTAAATAAGTATTAAACATGAACAAATATATCTAGACCGAATGGTAATGAAGGTGATCAGCATTTCATACCTGACTTATACATGAAATATGTACAGAGTACAATTCTACAATGAAAATCAACAATGATTATCCATAAGCATGTCTGAATGAAACAACTCTAAGTAGAGTTGAGTAAAACTTGCCTGAACCGTGGATTATCGTTACGCAAATTATCTAGCTTTGTCTGAAGACCTAATATATAAATAATATCGATATACAAATTAGAATAATATCATCACAGTATTTAAAATAACCTAAACACATTATCACATAAGCCTATCAGTCTATAACACACATAAGACCTAACCTCAAGTCAAACTTTGACAGTTTGAGTCGAGTTCGGCAAAATTCTAACATCCCGACGGTCTAGTCGGACAAAATTTTGAGTTTAAGTTCAATTAAACTCTGTCTAAACACTTAACCATTATCTAAGATAATTTATTAACAGTCCAAATATTTTTCATAAGTTCGTAATAATTTTCAAATAATTATTATCATTTATCATGAATTTTCAATCATTAAACTCGTATTTATATAATATAAATACCGCAATATTCTATTATCATTAATATCTATTTATTATTAAATATTAATGAAATACATGTCATAATATTATAATATATTTATAATATCACAAAGTATTTTTAATACTTTAAAATTACCTTTATATGATTTTTAAACAATAAAATTCATTATCTCGATAATTGCTATTAATATTAAAATATTAATATTTTCATGAAAAAATACCAAAAGTTATATTTTATAACTTAAAATATTTTTATAACACTTAAATCATTTTTATATGATTTATAAAACATTAATTCTATTTTTTCATAATTTATTTAATATATTTATTAAATAAACTAATTATCATTAATATTAATTAATTAATGAAATTCCTCACAAAATATTAAAAGTCACTTAAAATATTTTCTTTTACCATAATATAATTTTTCATGATTTTCATGTATTAAAATCATTTTTAAATAATTTATTTAATATTATAATTAAATAAATTAAATACCATTTATATTCAAAAAATATTAAATATTTATGAAATATACTCAAAATAATTAAAAACTATTTTTTAGACTTTAAAATAATTTTTCAAAATTTATTTTATATTTTTAATAATTAAAAACCATTTTTTTCTATTTATTTAATTAAAATAATTATATTCAAAAATTAATAAATAATAAAATGGCCCTATAGCGACAGAACCGTCGCTATAGGTGTTCTTGATGTTCTTGAGTCCCAACCCAAAAATCATGTTAGTGTTAAAGGTACTAAGTTTGACCGATTGTAATTCTTTGATCCATAAGTTTCTGGGTTGTGAATTATTCTAATGTTATAGTACTAATGTAGTACTACAACCATAAGGAAAGTTCAAGTCCAAAACATATAATCACAGAGAGATCTAAGCCATCCAACTTGATGTCAGACCTGTTCTTCAATTTCTGGGTTTTCCAGAAATTGAAGAACAGTCGAGGTATCTATTTTGAAGCTTTAAATTAAATCTTAGCTTTCTGGGCTTGGTTTATGTGATATAATGGTTCGATCGTGTAGAACACATGTCAGAGTGCACGCATATAACATCATAACATAATAACATCATTACCCTAGAAAGATTAAGGCTGGTCAAACTACTGTCAGACTCGAGTTCTTAAGAAATCTAGGTTTTCCAGATTTCTTCATAATCTTGTGGTCAACGCTACTTTGACCCTTATTAAATTTGATTCAGTGCAATATCTAAGTGATATAAAGGCTTTACTTTG
Source organism: Panax ginseng (assembly GCA_020205605.1). Taxonomy (NCBI): domain Eukaryota; kingdom Viridiplantae; phylum Streptophyta; class Magnoliopsida; order Apiales; family Araliaceae; genus Panax; species Panax ginseng. The sequence goes on from CM035141.1 coordinate 43,713,282, forward strand.
TAGTACTGATACCAGACTACAAGTCCACAAAACAAACATGACTAAATAACCTGTCAGTTGCAAGATTAGAGTCATTGAAAAGCTTGTCAGAGATTTATGGGTATTCTGGGCTGCCCATAATTTGTTTTTCGTGTACGGTCAACGAGGTTTGACCGCTTCAATCTCTCAATCTATTCATGATCTGGCCGTATTTCTAGTTTCAGAGAGTCTACATGACATAGAACATATTTATAACATAAAACAACAAGTATCAAAAATAGAGAAGGATTTACAGGCCTTGACATTTGTTTGTCAGACGACTAATGAAGGTTCAAGAATAGTTTCTAAAAACTTGATTTTTGTACATCATCATGATATGGATCCATGATCCAACAACCCGGATCATTAAAAGACACCCTATTACACAACTTTAAACAACAACTAACATCAAACAACATAGATCACATAATTTCCAAAAATTTAGGGTTTATACCTCTTTAACCTTTGATCTTTGATTTCTGACTTTGATTCTGATATTGGAAAGCTAATAGGCTAACTTAGCTTTGATTCTCATTCTCTCTCACTCTTAGTCCCGAAAATTAAGAGAGAGAGGGCATTGAGAAAATGAAAATTAAAGTAAACATTTTCTCTCTCTTAATCTATTTATTTGATACAAATGCAATGTATTTAACTGATATTGCAACTGATTTGGGAGAGATATGGCAATGCTAGGCTTAGGGTTGATCACCCACCAATTATGTTGGAAAGATATGCAAGTTTTCTCCAATAATGCACAAAAGGGCACTTTGGACATTTAGCATACAAATTAAATGGCAAACATGTCATATGCCTTAACCCTTAGGGTTTAGGGTTTTAACCCTTAGGGTTTAGGGTTAATTTGAACCTTTAGGATTTAGGGTTTGAACCCTTAGGTTTTAAAATAAATTCTAGAATTTCCAAATTAGGTTTCCAAAATAGAAAATTAATATTTCTAAATTAGAATTAGATTTTTCTAATTATATAATTTTTACTAATCATAATTTAAATCTTGCTAATTAGGATTAGTATTTCCTAATTAAAATTGCTAATTTAGTAATTAGGGTCAAAATCATGCATTAGGGTTTACAACCCAAAAATTAGGGTTTCTAATAGAAATATAATTTTCTAATTTAAAAATTAGATTTCGTAATTTAGATTAGAGTTTTCTAATTAATTATAACTTGAAAATTAGGATTAATGTTTCCTAATTAACATTAAAATTATTAAATTAACATTTAAGTTTTTCCTAATTATAAATTAGGGTTTCAAATCCAGAAATTAGGGTTTTCTAAATCAATTAGGGTTTTCAGTAAATCTTTAGGATTTTCCCTAATTAGGTTATATTTAATAATGTTAAACCTTCTACTAACATTTGCATTCCCAAATTAGGGTTTTCAATATTCGAATTAGGGTTTCAAATTCCCATAACCGAAATTAGGGTTTCAGAACCGGTTTCTAGAGTTTCTTATAATTCGCTAGGGTTTTCTAACCGAACATTGACGTTCTTAATATATACCTAGGGTTTGTCACAAATATTGTTTATCTGGTCAACCCTTGACCCTTAACCATATACTGAACACATAAATGACCGTACTCACAGAACATATTCACGTATACCCTTAATCCTGAATAATTCACCTAAATACTTCAGAGAATTTTGAAATCCTCAAAATTCCTACTCAAAAATATCAAACACATATACTTATTTTCTGTCTAGGTTCTAATATTGAACCTTAATCGATTAATTAAAATTTTTAAAATTCTCGGGTTGTAACATCATCGATACTTCTTGCTATCCTTGAACTATCATTTATTGTTGTACTCTTGAGATTTTAAAACTATATTGAACACCCTTATTGATATGTTATTTGCTAAGCAAACTTGTTGCTCATTCTTGCTTTCCCTAAAAACATTTCAGTAAAGGCACAACAAGGCGGACCCTCGGGCACGTATAAGGGCAATGGCAAAGCTATTGAGTAGCTTCATATTTATATGAGGATATTATAATAATGGAAAGACATAAATTGTGTTATGTAATAGTTTTGTCTGTGCGATGTTTAAGTGTGTTTAAGGTATGTAAGAGATGTTAAAGTTTCGAAACCTTGGGACATGAATGATTATATTAAATAAATGTAATCTATTCTGTTAATTCCATTGTGTGAGACGTTATTTAGTTATTAGATATGTAGCACGTGGTGAACCGAATTCGAGACGCGAGTGGTCCGAATTTGTGGGCGTCACAGGTTGGTATCAAAGTCGTAATTATAAACATTAGGAGCGAGAGTCCTTATATTATAACTTAGGAGAACTTAGAAGATAGGAAGGGATGAAACTCATGTAGAGTTTTCCTAGAGAGAGACTTAGTGTGTTATGGAATATAATTTCATTTTATACAATGAACTTATGTTTTATTTAACATTCTAATGGAGTTGTTGTTTGCTTGTCTTGTGTTTGTGGTTGTAGGATGACAGAAATGGGAGTACCTAGTAGAGTGGCGGAGGAGAAGCCCCAAGATATATATGTTATATATGAGGCACCCCTAGTTGTTGAGCATGTGCAGGCTGTTCCACCGTCCGAGTTTGACGACGAGGACAAGATAGAGGTAGAGTCTGATCTAAAGGAGGAGCCTATGGAGGACGAGCCTATGGAGGGTGAGCCTATGGAGGACTCTGATGAGGTTACCTTAGAGGAACAGATGTTGGGAGAGTACGAGGAGCGGATTCTAGGGTTAGACTGCAGAGTCCAGGAACTAGAGGTTAAGGCTTAAGAGAGGGAGTCCGGGTTCTAGAAACTGATGGACGAGGACCACCAGAGGAAGTTAGCGATGCAAGAGTTGGAGGTAGAGATTACCCACCGTAAGGAGGCAGGGATCCAGATGGGGACTCTGTTTCACAGGTCGATGTCTCAGAATGTAGAGTTGGCAAGAAAGCTGGAAGAGATTGAGCAGAAAATATTGAGCAAGAAGATGGAAAATGTGACGCCCCCAAAATAGGTATACATCACCCATCTTAAGTCGCCAGATACATGGTAAAGAATTCAAATACAACTTAATAATACAATTGTCTTGTACAATACGACAAAACATAAACTGTAAGTTTGAATACAAATATTGTCTACTAGAGAGTATACAAACTCAAAAGGAGTCCTCATTACAATTATTATCACACTATATCACAGAATAGTGAGGACTACTAATGCACCATCTAGGTACATCACTCCGTTCCGCGACTCGTCCTAGCTATATTCTCATTTTTTGAAGAGAACAGTGAAAGAAAGGGTGAGCTCAACTAGCCCAGTAAGAAATATTATGACTAAGATAATGCAAAATAATTTATCATTAGCCTTCAACAGTGTTAAACTGATAAAATATAACAAACATCAAGTTTAACTGCAGCGGAACAAGAAATCCTTTAAAAGAGTCAAGTAGAGAATAAAATCTACTATCTTTTATGATTTAAAAAGTTTTTCATCACTTTTATCGCTGGGACTCACCTTAATAAATAATCCACATCATCGAATCACCCCCGCACTACTGGCCAAGGATATTCTTTAAGTATCACGACCACAAATTATCCATGCACTACTGCTAAAGATAATCATGTTTTCATCAACGGTCCTCATCATGCCATAAAAAAATTCATCTTTGCACTACGACCAAAGAGAATCCATAGCCATAATCATACCAAAAACTGTCCATCAATGCACTACGGGCCAATGAGGAATTTTTCCACATCATTTGTAACATTACGGTCATGATTACATCGAATAATCCCTAGTCATAATCATACCAAGTCCATCTATGCACTATAGGCCACAGATGACTTTCAATAAAATATAAACATGAGGATGATGACAATGATATAAGAATTCAATAAAACAAGGTCAAGAATTAATTTATCCAGGAATCAATAACGTCCAAACTGCCAACATGATACTGCTTTGTAGAGTAAAATTCAAGAATGCTCAGAAGAATATTTCCATGAAAAGATACTGGATGAAGCACAAATATCAAGGATATTCCACTAATTTTATGGAATATAGAAGTCAAAGTTTTAACCAACTGAGTATAATAAAGAATGGAATAACAAAAGAAATCAACATGCATGCGATAGACCGCACAGGCAGGTTATTCCAACAGAATAATAAATAATGGAACCAGTCCCAGAAAAGCGCGCATGCATGTGATATTCCAATGTAATAATAAAGATCGAACCAGTGTCCCACAGAAAAACGCATGCATGTGATATATTCCAACGTAATAATAAAGACCGAATAATGTAAGAATTTTACCAAGTATAGGGTAGCTCACAGATACAAAGTTATTCCAATGTAATAATAAATAATGGAAAATCAGAAGTTCTCTTTATGAATACAAAAAAAATAATAACCCTTACATTAGTAGGAGATTGAATACTGCAGTAGTGTAGTAATAGAATACTCTTCTTCTATCTCTCTTATTCTCTCTATACTTTCTCTCTCTATAACTTGAATGAATTCGTGAAAAATAATGAAGAACTAGGCCTATATTTGTAGAAGATTTCTAGCTTAGCACTAGTAATGTGAAAAGGAAAGCGGCTTGACGACTGGTGATGTGAAAAGAAAAGTGGTTTGACGCCTGTAATATGAAACACCAAGTGGTTTGACGCCTGTAATGTGAAACGACAATTGGTTCGACGCCTGTAATATGAAACGACAAGTGGTTTGACGTCTGGTAAAAGGTAATTACTATTGGCGAAAGAGACTATTAGATGATGACATATGGGCCCCCCATAGAATAACCAAATTTACCACAAACGTCTCATAATAGACTCTTTATATACATCAAGGATTGAATAAATATTACCACAAATCATTTTATTTTTAATCAACACATATTTAATCTTTCAATAATTATTAATCATTAATATTATAACTTGTCGTCTCAATTATTGATTTAATAATATAACATATTATACAGATGATATTGTGACAATAATTGAATCAATAATATAAGAGATATGATGCAACAATTCATCAGAGCAATAATTGAGTATAACTAAGTGACTTCTCACGTAAGCATCAATAATCAATACCGTAGTGCTACTATGCAACCAATGCCAGACATCGTCTTTCTTTTTTACTACCGGGTAGTTCAACAGCTTTTAACTGTAACACCTCATGAAGTTATTTTTATAGAAAGATAATTTTGTCGTTTTCTAACTACGACAATACTTCCGTTGTGGGGTCCACCAATGATTGTACCGTCGTATGAATATTCCCCGACAAAAAGAATATTATCCGACCAAACAAATATTTTATAACAACTTACGTACTTTGCAAAATTTATAAATATTACCCACAACTATAACATTATATCAAATCAACACCATAATATTCAAAAAAATATTTCGAGAAATTTAAATCTTTATTCATAAAATTTGGTGTCTCACAATCTCCCCTCCTTATGAAATTTCGCCCTCGAAATTTACGTACGTACCTGGTATGCCGAAAAAGTGGGGATACCTTGACTTCACTTCAAATTTTTAACTCTTGAGGTATAACATTTGAGCGTCGAATATGATCCTTCTTATCCAAGATGTTAACACGTATATCCTCATACGTTATCCGGTTCTAAATTAATAATGTGGTTCGGATCGTCCACATATTTACATAACATCGATACGAAAAAAAACGTTCTGAACACGCAACATACTTGGCGATAAAACGAGTCTATAGGCCACAATTCCTACTTCATCGAGAATTTCAAATGGACCAATTAAATCGAGGGTTGAGATTTCCTCTCTTCGTCGATTCTTGCTTTTAGAATAACGCCCTCTTGAACCTTCTTCTTCACATTCATCAACTCTGAGTATGTAGCTTGAGCGACTTTAACTTTATCGATTAAAGTCGATTCTAATAGTATATTTGTTATCTTCACGTGGGTTCATATATTGGCACTTGTAACCGCATACGATCTTCTACTCAACACGTCAGCTACCACGTTCGCACTTTCATGATGATATTGCATGGTACGATCGTAATCTTCAATAGCTCGAGCCAACGTCTTTGGCGCATGTTACGTTCATTTTAAGTAAAGAAATATTTGAGGGTTTTAGAAATGGGTTTTGTACTGGGGTCAATACAAAATTCGATTTCATGCTCTAGGGTAGGCTAAGAAGTCTTTAAGAATACGTCAGGAAATTTATTAAAAATAGAAATATCATTTAAAACTGTGACTCTCATCCAGGACTTGGATAACACGTCACATTGATACGTATAAACTTGCCATCGTCATTCATAACGTCTCCTACGAAAGTCTGGCTTCGGTGCATTCCACACAAGGAAGTCAACAACGACAGGATAAGGGCTCTTTACTTATGGCTTGATATGACAATGATGGACATTAGTGGTTTGGTTACTTGAATTCGCATAATAGGTTGGTTAGAAATATGAAAGATAACAACCTTACGAAAAGTATGATGAGTAGTTAACCAATCAATTCCTAAAATCGCATCAAAGGCAAGTATTTTCAAAGAGACAAGATCGACACGTAACGTGAAAGTGTTGATTTGAACAAGATTTATAAATAGTGGAGGTAACGAAGGTTTCTCCCAACTGAGTTTAAACAGATATATCAAAGTCTAACTTCTTCAGAGTTAACTTCAAACATTGAACACAACTAGGTGAAATAAAAGAGTAAGTAGAACCGGTATCTAACACGGTATAGACTTCACAAGAGTTTATGACTAACATACCCGTGCTAATTTTATTCAGGTTCCTTGTCACGAAAAAAAATGCTCTCTCTTAAACTACCGGCTTTGACTTTTCTGTGACGGCCTTTGGTGCATCCATCCTAGCTGAACTTGTCTTTGGTGAACGACAAAATTGGGATAAGTGACCTTCTCTTCCACAATTATAACATGCTTTGGACGGCATCGCGCAGTTTGGACTGATGTGTCCCTCTCTTCCGCATTTGAAGCATATGATAGGTGGTCGATCTCCTTCCTTAACAACAGGTGCTGGTGCTGACGTCTTTCCATCATTGTTGAATCTCCTCTTCTTGAAATGTCCATTCTTATTGTTTTGACCATGATTACAACCGAAGTTGTTACCATTTCTGGCATGTTGATTCCCTCCATGCTTATTGTCACCGCTTTGATGACTGTTATCACCGGTATTATCATTTTATCTACCGTTTTCTCTTTTGGTTGCGTTGACTCGTTATCGCGCTCCCACTAATCGAGCCCTATTTACAACATCTCAATACAAACACGCTTTATGAGAAATAAGATATTGACGTATCTCCGGCTTCAAACCTCTTAAAAACATTCGCGTCATTCTCTCTTCATTATCAACCAAGTGGGACGCAAATTGGGACAACTTGGCAAACTTTGCTTCGTACTGCGACACAGTCATATTATTTTGTTCCAACTTGATGAACTCCACCTCCTTCATGTGACGAATACTTTCGGGAAAGTACTTGTCGTTGAATAGTTCTTGGAACTTCTCCCAAGACATTTTCAGTGCGGCAGGTTGAGTACGCTTTATCGATTCCCACCAGTAATCTGCCTCTCCTTGCAACATAAAGGCGGCAAAGGGAACCTTTTGCTCCTCAAAGCATCCCAAGACATCAAATATCTTCGTGATCTGCTTTATCCATGCTTCCGCCTTAAGTGGTTTTGGCTCTCCAATAAACTCCGGTGGTCCCAGCTCCTTGAACTGTTTAGCGGTGACCGTCTAAGAGTTTCGAGTGTTTCCACCTACATTTTGGACAGGAGCCGCTCTCGCCTGCTGTTGCATGAATTGCATAAAGCCTCTGAACATTCGATCATTCATCATTTTGCATAAAGCCTCTGAACATTCGATCATTCATCATTTGGTCAGTGTTGTTGTTTGCATGAGGATTGTCACCTTCCTGATGCACATTATCCTAATTATTGATATGTGGTGAATCAACGGTCGCCTGTGCTCCATTGATATTCTCAACATTCTCGGATGTGATTTTCAGATACTGCCACAAAACAAAGGTTAATTGACATGTAACATATTATCCCTAAATTCTGACCGACCAATTAAATATCACATAAACTTAGGTAGGTCATACTAGCGAAGGAATTCCCGCCTCCCCCCTAGTACTATTCTCACATCTTAGCCGTGGATCATATCCTAAGCTTTGATATTAAACCGCGACGCCCCAAAATAGGTATACATCACCCATCTTGAGTCGCCAGATACATGGTACGTAATTCAAATACAACTTATTAATACAATTGTCGTGTGTACAATACGACAAAAAACATAAACTGTGAGTTTGAATACAAATATTGTCTACTAGAGAGTATACAAACTCAAAAGGAGTCCTCATTACAATTATTATCACACTATATCACGTAATAGTGAGGACTACTAATGCACCATCTAGGACCATCACTGCTTCCCGACTCGGCTCGTCAAATATATTCTCATTTCCTGAAGAGAACAGTGAAAGAAAGGGTGAGCTCAACTAGCCCAGTAAGAAATATTATGACTAAGATAATGTAAAATAATTTATCATTAGCCTTCAACAGTGTTAAACTGATAAAATATAACAAACATCAAGTTTAACTGTAGCGGAACAAGCAATCCTTTAAAAGAGTCAAGTAGAGAATAAAATATACTATCTTCTATGATTTAAAAAGTTTTTCATCACTTTTATCGCTGGGACTCAGCTTAATAAATAATCCACATCATCGAATCACCCCTGCACTACGGCCAAGGATATTCTTTAGTATCACGACCACAAATTATCCATGCACTACGGCTAAAGAGAATCGTGTTTTCATAAACGGTCCTCATCATGCCATAAAAAAATTCATCTTTGCACTACGGCCAAAGAGAATCCATAGCCATAATCATACCAAAAACTGTCCATCAATGCACTACGGGCCAATGAGGACTTTTTCCACATCATTTGTAACATTACGGTCATGATTACACCGAATAATACCTGGTCATAACCATACCAAGTCCATCTATGCACTACATGCCACAAATGACTTTCAATAAAATATAAACATGAGGATTATGACAATGATATAAGAATTCAATAAAACAAGTTCAAGAATTAATTTATCCAGGAATCAATAACGTCCCAAATCACAACATGATACTTTGCTTTGTAGAGTAAAATTCAACAATGCTCGAAGAATATTTCCATGAAAAGATACTGGATGAAGCGCAAATATCAAGGATATTCCACTAATTTCATGGAGTATAGAAGTCAAAGTTTTAACTAACTGAGTATAATAAAGAATGGAATAACAAAAGAAATCAACGTGTATGCGATAAACCGCACAGGCAGGTTATTCCAACAGAATAATAAATAACGGAACCAGTCCCATGTAAAAGGCATGAGATAGGATATTCCAATGTATAATAAAGAATGGAACCAGTCCCGTAGAAATGCATGAGCAGATATTCCAACAAAATAATAAAGATCGGAACCAGTCCGGCGTAAACGTCTGAGCATGGGATATTCCAATGTAATAATAAAGACTGGAACCAAGTTCGGCATAAAACGCATGCATGTGATATTCCAACAAAATAATAAAGATCGGAACCAGTCCGGCGTAAACGCAAACGCATGCATGGATATTCCAACAAAGATAATAAAGATCGGAACCAGTCCCACAGAAAATGCATGCAGAAGATATTCCAATGTAATAATAAAGATCGAATCGTGTCCCAGTAAACGCATGCATGACGATATTCCAATGTAATAATAAAGACTGGAATAATGTAAGAATTTCACCAAGTATAGGGTAGCTCAGCGATACAAAAGTTATTCAAATGTAATAATAAATAATGGAATAATGTAAGTTCTCTTCATGAATACAAAAAAATAACACCCCTTACATTAGTAGGAGATTGAATACTGCAGTAGTGTAGTAATAGAATATTCTTATTCTTTCTCTCTTATTTTCTCTATACTTTATATCTCTATAGCTTGAATGAATTCGTGAAAAATAATGAAGAACTAGGCCTCTATTTATAGAAGATTTCTAGCTTAGCACTTGCAATGTGAAAAGGCAAGCCGCTTGACGACTGGTGATGTGAAAAGAAAGTGGTTTGATGCCTGTAATGTGAAACACCAAGTGGTTTGACGCCTGTAATGTGAAACACCAAGTGGTTTGATGTGACGCCCCCAAAATTAGGTATACATCACCCATCTTGAGTTGCCAGATACATGGTACAAAATTCAAATACAACTTACTAATACAACTGTCGTGTACAATACGACAAAACATAAACTGTGAGTTTGAGTACAAATATTATCTACTAGAGATTATACAAACTCAAAAGGAGTCCACATTACAATTATTATCACACTATTTCACAGAATAGTGAGGACTACTAATGCTATCCTCGTGGACCATCACTGCTCCCCAACTCGTCCCCAAATATATTCTCATTTCACGAGAATAGTGAAAGATAGGGTGAGCTCAACTAGCCCAATGAAATATTATGACTAAGATAATGCGTAATAAATTATCATTAGCCTCCAACAATGTTAAACCGATAAAATACAATAGACATCAAGTTTAACTGCGCATATGAACAAGCAATCCATTAAAAGAGTCAAGTAGAGAATAGAATCTACTATCTTTTATGATTTAAAAAGTTATTCATCACTTTTATCGCTGAGACTCAGCTCAATAAATAATCCACATCATTAAATCATCCCTGCACTGCAGGCCAAGGATATTCTTTAGTATCACGACCACGAATTATCCATGCACTATGGGCCAAAGATAATCGTGTTTTCATCAACGGTCCTAATCATGCCATAAAATAATTCATCTTTGCTCCCTTAGCCGAAAAGAATCCATAGCCATAATCATACCAAAAACTGTCCATTAATGCACTACGGGCCAATGAGGACTTTTAATTTCACATCATTTGTAACATTACAGTCATGATTATACCGAATAATCCCTGGTCATAATCATACCAAGTCCATCTATGCACTACAAGCCACAGATGACTTTCAACATAACATAAACATGAGGATGATGACAATGATATAAGAATTCAATTAAACAAGTTTAAGAATTAATTTTTCCAGGAACCAATAACGTCTAAATTGTCAACATGATACTTCTTTGTAGAATAAATTCAAGAATGCTCAGAAGAATATTTCCATAAAAAATACTGGATGAAGCGCAAATATCAAGGATATTCCACTAATTTCATGGAGTATAGAAGTCCAAATTTTAATCAACTGAGTATAATACCGAATGGAATAACAAAAGATATCACCATGCATGTGGTACTTGGCATGAACGGTTATTCCAATGTAATAATAATAACGGAACCAAAGAATTAAAATTCACAATTAGATGGGATGTTCCAATGTAATAATAAATGCGAAATAATAAATGATGGAACCAGTCCCATGATAGCACGCATGTGATATTCCTAAGCGTAATAATAAAGATGTAATAATAGAAGAATGTCACCAAGTATAGGGTAGATCAGCAGATATACGAGTTATTCCAATGTAATAATAAGAATTGGAATAACAACAGTTCTCTTCATGAATAAGAAAGAATAACACTCCTTACGAGTACAACAAATAATATTCCCTACCTTAAGAAGAAGAGTAATCGGATATATAAGTAGTGAAGTAGCGAATACTTTCTTCTTTCTCTCTATAGTTTATCTCTCTAGTTTCAAAGGAATTAAATGAAAATAATGAATGAATGAGCTTCTATTTATAGAAAAATGGAATGCATAGTAATTAACTCATGAACTATTGAGATTGATTTACTTTAATCGACGGTCCATATTTAAAGAAAAATCTTTTAAATAAAATATAATATATTTTATTTATATAAAAAGATTTTTACTATGCAAACACTATGCGGGCACTATGCATAATAAAATATAATATATTCTATTATAGAATAACTTTAATAGAGTATTCATTTTTTATATAAAAAGATTTTACTATGCAAAACATTATGCATAATAGAATATAATATATTCTATTTATAGAATATCTTTAATAAAGTAATTTGTTTTATATAAAAGATGTTTCTATTTTATTACGTTAATAATACGAATAAAACAAAACTTCTAAATCAACAATAATTGAATCAAATAATGTGAGATACTATGCAAAGAACTATTGTAGCAATAATTGAACAAAACCGAGTGACTTCTCACATAAATATCAATAATCAATACCGTACTACTATGCAATAACGCCATTACATCATTACTTTTACTATCGAGTAGTTCAACAATATCAACAGTAAAAACTTCCACCATTATTTTCAATAAAATATTTTTTTCGCTTTTCTCAATCCGAAATAATAATTACATTATGGGGTCCACCAATGATTGTGCCGTCGTACGAAAATTTCCTGTCTAAAACGAATATTCCCCGACCAAGCGAATAAAATATGACAACTTGCATACTTTGCAAAATTTATAAATATTACCCACAACTATAACATTATCTCAAATTCACACCATAATATAAAAAAAATTATTTCGAGAAAATTAATTCTTTATTCATAAATTATGGGGTTTCACAATCTCCCTTCCTTATGGAATTTTGCCCTCGAAATTTACGTACGTACCTGGTAATCCGAACAGGTGAGGATACCTTGACTTCATTTCAGATTCTAACTCTTGAGATATAACCCTTGAGTGTTGGATACGATTCTTCTTATCCAAGATTTTAACACGAGATCTCATACGTTAAATCATCCGCTATCTCGTCCGATTCTAAATTAATAATGTGGTTCGGGTCATCCACATATTTACGTAACATTGATACGTTAAAAATGTTATGAGCACGCGACATACTTGGCGGTAAAATGAGTCTATAAGCTACAGTTCCTACTCAATCGAGGATTTCAAATGGGCCAATTAAATCGACGGTTGAGATTTCTTCTCTTCAGCAACTCTTGCTTCTAGAATAACGCCCTCTTGAACCTTCTTCTTCACATTCTTCAGATTCGTGTATATAGCTTGAGCGTCTTTAACTTTATCGATTAAAGTCAATTTTACTCGTATATTCGTTATCTTCACGTGGGTCCCTAGAGTCTTTAACTCTATCTTCATCATTTGTAAGTCGTACAAAATTGACCTTTGTGTTAACAACATCGCACTCGTAAACGCATACGATCTTCTACTCAACGCGTCAGCTACCACGTTCGCTTTCCCACGATGGTATTGAATGGTACGATCGTAATCTTCAACAGCTTGAGCCAACGTATTTGGCGCATGTTACGTTCATTTTAAGTAAAGAAATATTTGAGGGTTTTAGAAATGGGTTTTGTACTGTGGTCAATACAAAATTGGATTTCACGCTCTAGGGGTAGGCTAGGAAGTCGTCATGAATACGTCAAGAAATTTATTAACGATAGAAATATCATTCAAAACTGTTACTCTCATTCAAGACTTGGATAGTACGTCACATTGATACCAACTGTGACTTCTATCCCTTAACCTAGATAGCACCTCACAATGATACCTATCAACTTGTCATCGTCATTCACGACGTCACCTACAGAAAGTCTGGCTTCGATGCATTCCACACCAGGAAGTCATCAACAAAAGGATCGCGGCTCTTTACTTATTGCTTGATATGACAATGATTGAATTTAGTAGTTTGGTTGCTTGAATTCGCATAATAGGTTGGTTAGGAATATGAAAGCTAACAACCTTATGAAAAACATGATGAGTAGTTAACCAATCGTTTCAAAAAAAAAACACATCAAAGGCAAGTATTTTCAAAGAGATAAGATCGACAGGTAACGTAAAAGTGTCGATTTGAATCAAACAAGATTTATAAACAGTGGAGGTAACGAAGGTTTCTCCCAAAGGAGTTTCAATAGATAAATCAAAGTTTAACTTCTCCGGGAGTTAAGTACCAACATTGAACACAACTAGGTGAAATAAAAGAGTGAGTAGAACTGGTATCTAACACGGTATAGACTTCGTAAGAGCTTATGATTAACTTACCCATGATAATTTTATTCAGGTTCCTCATCACGAGAGAAAAAAACGCTCTCTCTTAAACTACCGGCTTTGGCTTGTCTGGGACATCCTTTGGCATCACTATCCCAGTTGGACTTGACTTCGCCATAAGACAAAATCGAGCTAGGTGACCTTCTCTTCCGCAATTAAAACACGCTTTGGATTGTTGCGTCATACTTGGATTTGATGTGTCCCTCTTGTCGCATTTGAAACATACGACCGATGGGCGTTCTTCTTCCTTTGAAACGGGTGCTGGTGCCGACGTCTTCACGTCATTGTTGAACCTTCTCTTCTTAAAATGTCTATTCTTATTATCTTGGCCATGATTACTACCATTCTTGGCATGATAATATCCCCCATGATGGTTATCGTTGTTCCGATGACCGTTGCCACCGGTATGATTATTATCGTGTTGTTGGTCGTTGCCTTTTGGTTGTGCTGACTCATTATTGCGCTCCAATAACTGAGCCCTATTCACAACATCTAAATAAAAACAAAGTTTGTGAGAAATGAGGTATTGACGTATATCGGGTTTCAAACCTCGCAAAAATATTCGCGTCATTTGCTCCTCATTATCGACCAAATGGGATGCAAACCGGGATAACTCCGCAAACTTAGCCTCGTACTGTGACACGGTCATATTGTTTTGCTCCAGCTTGATGAATTCTACCTCCTTCATGTGACGAATACTTTCAGGAAAGTACTTGTCGTTGAATAATTCTTGGAACTTCTCCCAAGACATCTTGAGTGCGTCAGGCTGGGTACGTTTTATAGATTCCCACCAATGATCTCCTTCTTCACGCAACAAAAAGGTGGCGAATGGAACCTTTTGCTCCTCTGAGCATTCCAAGACATCAAATATCTTGGTAATCTACTTTATCCATGTCTCCACCTTAAGTGGTTCTGGCTTTCCCAAAAACTCCTGTGGTCCCAGCTCCTTGAACTGCTTAGCGGTGACCAACCGTGGGTTACCATTATTTCCACCTACATTATGGACAGGAGCTGCATTCGCCCGTTGTTACATGAATTGCTCTTTAAACTGCTTAGTGGTGACCGTCCGAGAGTTATCAGTATTTCTACCTGCATTTTGGACAGGAGCTACCTTCGCTTGTTGTTGCATAAATTGCATAAAGCCTCTGACCATCCCATCATTCACCATTTCATCGGTGTTATTGTTTTCATGAGGAGTATTGTCCTCTGGTTGCACATTATCCTGATTATTCATCTGTGGAGACTAAACGGTCTCCTGTGCTTCATTGATAATCTCAACATTCTCGGATGCCATTTTCAAATACTGCCACAAAACAAGGGTTAATTAACATATCACATATTATCCCTATACTATGACCGACCAATTAAATACCAAATAAATTTAGGTAGGTCATACTAGCGAAGAAATTCCCCGTCTCTCCCCTCCTAGTTCTTGTCTCACATCTCAGCCAGGGATCATATCCCTAAGCTTTGATACCAACTGTGACGCCCCCAAAATTAGGTATACATCACCCATCTTGAGTCGCCAGATACATGGTACAGAATTCAAATACAACTTATTAATACAATTGTCGTGTACAATACGACAAAACATAAACTGTGAGTTTGAATACAAATATTATCTACTAGAGATTATACAAACTCAAAAGGAGTCCACATTACAATTATTATCACACTATTTCATAGAATAGTGAGGATTACTAATGCTATCCTCTGGACCATCACTCCGTTCCCCGACTCGTCCCAGCTATATTCTCATTTCAAGAGAAAAAGTTGAAAGAAAGGGTGAGCTCAACTAGCCCAAGAAGAAATATTATGACTAAGATAATGCGAATAAATTATCATTAGCCTCCAACAATGTTAAACCGATAAAATACAATAGACATCAAGTTTAATCTGCAATGAACAAGCAATCCATTAAAAGAGTCAAGTAGAGAATAGAATCTACTATCTTTTATGATTTAAAAGTTTTTCATCAATTTTATCGGCGAGACTCAGCTCAATAAATAATCCACATCATTAAATCATCCCTGCACTACAAGCCAAGGATATTCTTTAGTATCACGACCACGAATTATCCATGCACTACGGGCCAAAGATAATCATGTTTTCATCAACGGTCCTGATCATGCCATAAAATAATTCATCTTTGCTCCCTTAGCCGAAAAGAATCCATAGCCATAATCATACCAAAAATTGTCCATCGATGCACTACGGGCCAATGAGGACTTTTAATTTCACATCATTTGTAACATTACGGTCATGATTATACCGAATAATCCCTGGTCATAATCATACCAAGTCCATCTATGCACTATAGGCCACAGATGACTTTCAACATAACATAAACATGAGGATGATGACAATGATATAAGAATTCAATTAAACAAGTTCAAGAATTAATTTTTCCAGGAACCAATAACGTCCAAATTGTCAACATGATACTTCTTTGTAGAATAAAATTCAAGAATGCTCGGAAGAATATTTCCATGAAAAATACTGGATGAAGCGCAAATATCAAGGATATTCCACTAATTTCATGGAGTATAGAAGTCAAAATTTTAATCAATCGAGTATAATACCGAATGGAATAACAAAAGATATCACCATGCATGCGGTACTTAGCATGAGCGGTTATTCCAACGTAATAATAATAACGGAACTAGGTCGTGAAATTCACAATCAAGCGGGATGTTCCAACGTAATAATAAATGTGGAATAATAAATGATGGAACCAAAGTTCTACAGTATAGCATAGACAAGATATTCCAACAGAATAATAAAGACGGAATAATAAAAATGGAACCATCCTAAGCATATAGCACGTAGAGGATATTCCGGCGTAATAATAAAGATGAATAATAGAAGAATGTCACCAAGTATAGGGTAGATCATGATCAAAGTTATTCCAATGTAATAATAAGAATTGGAATACCAACAGTTTCTCTTCATGAATAAGAAAGAATAACACCCTTACGAGTACAACAAATAATATTCCCTACCTTAAGAAGAAGAGTCTTTGGATATATAAGTAGTGAAGTAGCGAATACTTTCTTCTTTCTCTCATAGTTTATCTCTCTAGAGTTTCAAAGAATTAAAAGAAAATAATGAATGAATGAGCTTCTATTTATAGAAAAATGGAATGCATAAGAAACTAACTCATGAACAATTGAGATTGATTTACTTTAATCTGACGGTCCATATTTAAAGAAAATCTTTTAAATAAAATATAATATATTCTATTTATATAAAAGATTTTTACTATGCAAACACTATCTGGACACTATGCAAACACTATGCATAATAAAATATAATATATTCTATTTATAGAATAACTTTAATAAAGTATTTTGTTTTATATAAAAAGATTTTACTATACAAAATACTATGCATAATAGAATATAATATATTCTATTTATAGAATAACTTTAATAAAGTATTCTGCTTTATATAAAAGATGTTTCTATTTTATTACGTTAATAATACGAATAAAACAAAACTTCTAAATCAACAATAATTGAATCAAATTATGTGAGATATTATAAAGAACTATTGTAGCAATAATTAAACAAAACCGAGTGACTTCTCACATAAATATCAATAATCAATACAGCAGTAATACTACTATGCAACAACGCGTATTACTATACTTTTACTACCGAGTAGTTCAACAGTATCAACGGTAAAACTTCCGCTGTTATTTTCAATAAACTATTTTTGTCGTTTTCTTAATCCGACAATAATTTTGTTGTGGGGTCCACCAATAATTGTGCCGTCGTACGAATATTTCCTATCCAAAACGAATATTCCCCGACCAATCGAATATAATATGACAACTTGCATACTTTGCAAAATTTATAAATATTACCCACAACTATAACATTATCTCAAATTCACACCATAATATAAAAAAAAATATTTCAAAAAAATTAATTCTTTATTCATAAAATCTGGGGTTTCACATTTGACGCCTGTAATGTGAAACGACAATTGGTTCGACGCCTGTAATATGAAACGGTAAGTGGTTTGACGTCTGGTAAAGGTAATTACTATTGGCGAAAGAGACTCTTAGATGATGACATATAGGCCCCCATAGAATAACCAAATTTACCACAAACGTCTCATAATAGACTCTTTATATACATCAAGGATTGAATAAATATTACCACAAATCATTTTATTTTTAATCAACACATTTAATCTTTCAACAATTATTAATCATTAATATTATAACTTGTCGTCTCAATTATTGATTTAATAATATAACATATTATACAGATGATATTGTGACAATAATTGAATCAATAATATAAGAGATATGATGCGAAGAATTCTTTGTAGCAATAATTGAGTATAACTGAGTGACTTCTCACGTAAGCATCAATAAGCAATACAGTGTGCTACTATGCAACCACGCGTATTACTGTACTTTTACTACCGGGTAGTTCAACAATTTTAACGGTAATACCTCCGCCGTTATTTTTATAGAAAGATAATTTTGTCGTTTTCTAACTACGACAATACTTCCGTTGTGGGGTCCACCAATGATTGTGTCGTCGTACAAATATTCCCCGACAAACAGAATATTCCCCAACCAAACGAATATTTTATAACAACTTGTGTACTTTGCAAAATTTATAAATATTACCCACAACTATAAAATTATATCAAATCAACACCATAATATTCAAAAAAATATTTCGAGAAATTTAAATCTTTATTCATAAAATTTGGGGTGTCACAGAAAAGGAGACTCTCCGTACTCAACTAGATTTGGAGGTAATGGATAGGATCCACTTAGAGGAGAAGTGGTGTTGGGTAAAATCTAGTTACGCATAACATGCAAGTATACGTGGTCAACAAGTAATAAAGTAAAAGTAAAGTATCGTTCCCACGAGGAATTATTTAACAAGAATCACCAAGTACTAACCCGTAACCAACTCAATCTTATTTAAATGAATGAATTTCAATTTATAAATAAACTAATTCTAATTATCACTAGTTAAATTAAGATTACGGAGATTTAAGATCACAACTTCACTTATTACTTTATTTAAGTTAACACACTTCTAATCAATTATTCTCTATCCTGAATTGTTAATCAAGAACACTAAAGCAGATAAAACCACCTCTCGATGCATAATACACATACTCACTTAAATCCACAGATGATAGAATTAAGCAAGACACCCTAATTAACTAATCCACTATATCTCTATGTGAATAACAATTAAAAAGGATTTAAAGCACAAGTTCTCTATAAGATTACATGCGATGTTAGGTATATATATATCCTATACATAAATTATGTATTCCAATGCCATGCAGAAAACACAATCACGTGCTACTATTGTAAAGCCCATAAAATAGATTAATTATTATAATAATTCTAAAAATCATTTCATATATTATTTAAATAATATATAATTATATTTTCATAGAAAAAATAAATAATAAAAACATTTCTACTGTAAAATTAATTATTATAAGAATATACTTTATAATAATCAATAATTCTAAAATAAATTTTTTTGTAAACATTCATGTAATAAACATATTTTTATTTATTACATAATTACATACACTTTATCTTATACAAATCCTCATCATTAAAATAAAATTTTAAAAAAAATTACACGCAAAATTTCTGATTTAATTATATAGAAAATATCGGGTTATTACAACTATGATCAGATTTAAATCAATACTTCATCTCTCGAGTTCATAAAGATTATCACGGTAATTGATGGCCAATCAATTAAACAATTAAAGCCAAATCACAATAGACAATCCTTACAATAGAACATAATAATTGATAGCGAAACATATTAAAATAAACTACACAATAAGATCCATTGTAATCTCAAACAAAGAATTAGTTCATGATTATTGAATTAAAACTAAGAATCTACAATTGAATAATCATTAAAAGGCAAAGATAGAAGAAGATGAGAAGATAGAATCTGTTGTCTGTAGATTTGAAGATCCCTCCTTGCTCCTATTTTGAATCTTCAATGGTCTCCAAGTTACTTTAATCTCCAAATCTAAAAAAAACTAAGGTTTTGATCTAATCTACTCTAATCTAATCTAATGGAATCCTCTCTCTTTCTCCACTAATCCTTGTGATTCTCCTCCTTTTATAAGTCTCTTTATATGTCTTTAAGTCCTCTTGGAAGTCCTTGAGTCAATCGGATCGAAACAATCCTTCCCGAACTCAAATTTGGACAAAAACAAACCTTGTAAAGGGCCTTGCGTGGGGTCCCTACTATTTTCCACTGGTATGCATGCCCACGGGGTCCTTTTCTACTCTGACGTCCTTTGGGAAAACGACCATAACATTTGATCTGGGAAGAGTTATGAGGTCTGCCACTTATCAAATCGAAGATATCGACGAGCTCTACAACTTTCATTCTCTCAGAATTGAGAAATAATGAACGGATGAAGGTCAAAATTGGGCTGGAAGTGACTGCTATGCAAATGGCCACCCAAAATAGTGAAGTTCGACGTCCGTTGGTACAAATACCATAACTCTTGCATCCGAACTCCGATTGGAATGATTAAAGTTGTTTTGGAAATCTAAGAAGAAGCTCTACAGTGCAATCCAAGTTCCAAGCCAAGAACATGCATCCAACTTGGGGTTAAAAGCCCTGCAATCTTCCCTTCTTGTATTTGATTGCATATTTTAGTCCAAAAGATGTCCGAATTGCTTTTCCTTGCTTCTTCATGCCAATGTTATGTCATAGCCTACCAAATAACATAAAATGTATGAAACATAGGTTTAAGAAACTAATTCAAGTAATAGATACCGGATAAGTAGGTATAAAACCTACTTATCAAATACCCCCAAACTTAAACCGTTGCTTGTCCTCAAGAAAAAACACAAAACAACAATGTTATCAATTCAACCAATCTACATGCTTACGAATCCAGTAGTAATGACAGAAACAAGTCTAATCAACCGGCCTTAGAGAAATCAAATAAACATAATAATACATCATATCAAAACAAATTAATAATTTCTCAATCAATCATTAAATCTTAGACTGTTATCAATAATATAGTGTGTGCGTGTGTGTGTGTGCTCCACAACAATGTTAACTGATATAAAATCAAATTTAACACATAACATGTCTCTTCAAAGGAATCATACAGTGTAAACTCAAGAAATTCAAAAACAAGCTAGATCCAACTAAAATCACACAATTACCAATATCGAGGGTCAACATGGGATACTTATGCTTCATTTTTCATCTACGGGGGCTTTTTGCTCTTATTTACCGTTTTATACATTTTTTTGTTTATATACACATAACTATGCAATGTCTTATTCCCTTAGGCTTTTCAATGCTACCTTAACGAGCTTTTGACCAACGACTCCCAGACCATTAAGACCTTAGGGCACTAGGTGTAAAGACAATCCCCTCGGGCTTACTTACTCAAGTAACAAAGGCCACAAAACTAGACAAGCACGCCACGATGTTTATTCATACTTTTTTTTCTTTTTCTTTTTCTTTTTTTCCTTTTTTTATAGCTTATATACCCCAAATATTCCCCTAAACTTAGGTTCTTGTCTAACTTTAGCCATCACTACTTTTTCTTGTCATTCTTTCATTCAAACTAGCATTATCCTTTAGAGTCCCATTATGTATCAATTTAAACTCAATCAATCAACAAGTTGTTTTTACTGTGCTATCCTTATTATACCAGTTTCAAATAGAAAAAGACTCAATTCATAACAAGAAATCACATCAAAGCTCTAATAGTCAGTACTATACTTGTCTACCCAATTCCAATCTCATCATTGGCCAAAACAAACTGTAAATATCAAACAGCTGGACTCATGCAAGATGAACATAGTAACTAACTATTATTTTTGATTTTTTTGATTTTTTTTTACAAGAACTGAATATAATGTTATTCAAACTATACTATTATGCAACTACTTATGCAGTTGTACTACATGAATGCAAACATAATGAACCTAAAATAAATTAACAACATATGAAAAATAACATAACATAAACATGAAACTAAACATACAATAAAGAACTAAACTAAACTCCCCCAAACTTAGCAATTACAATGTCCTCATTGTAAGAATATAGCGGTAAGTAGAAGATAACTTCCATGTAATCAGCTAAGCAATAGGTGATGGTGGCGATGGCGGCGACGATCATTTTCCTATTCATTGAACCTCCAATACCTGTAATGAAGAGAGACAACATGGATTATATTAGCACTTGGATTGGTAAGAGAATTTAATAAGCAAATTAATTCCTATCTACTAAATAAACTAGTAAAGCATATAAATATAAAAATTCTTGGGTTGCCTCCCAGTTAGCGCTTAAATTACAGTCTTTCAACCTGACTTTGTCTGGTCAACGCTATCCAATTCATCTTCGATAATTGAGGAACCCTCCATCCATCGGAAACAATGTAGCTTTTGGTAGGTTCCCAATTGTGATAGTCATTGCATTAAAATTACCTAGTATGCTTTCTTTAAAGTGGATGAAACTCGACTCCCGCCGGTATAAGAGTAGCTATGTGTGAGCTCACAAGTGTTTAAAATGAGAAAGCACTCAGTATATTGCAAGTACGAAGCAAATTTGATATGGCTTCTTCGCCTTTTCTCCCCTTAAAATGGCCACCCCAAGCCCTCTATTTATAGAGGGGGGGAACAGTGTACTCGAGGTTTGCCGGGTTGCCCTGTGTTCGTGGGTCGTGGTCGCCGTCGCAATGATCGTTCATGGAGGTAGTGTAATGTCTGCTCGAACTTTCAGAATTGCAATCCGGGCATCCGAATGAGGTATGTAGGTCCTATTTTGGACCGCCATTGACAAGAGTTATACAATGGCATGGGATTAGAGGTTGTACGAAGTCATGAAGATGGGACGATGCCCTCCGGTCTTCAAGCTTCAAATTCTATAAGTTACCCTACATAATAGTCACTCCGGATTGGTTTTCCTTGATTCTTGTGGGACAATGTTGTGTATAAATGTGTGTATGAAATGTTGAGACGGCGTGATGTGGCTTCAAAGTGGTGAGATGATGACTTTGCCCCTCACTGGAGTTAACGCCGATTTGGGCTAATAAAGTAGATGTTGCTCAGGGTTATCGTTAAGATTGGACTGCTGTAAATATTGGAGGTCCTCAGTGTCATCTCTAAGGTGTGCCTGTATTCCCGGTGTTATCTCTGGGCTTTGTAATAAATTCCTCAGTGTGAGTGTCGAGGTTGAAGCTGATCGCATGCACTTGAAACAAGCATTTCTGGGGTTATCGCCAGAACTACATTCCTTGGGGTTATCACCAAGGTTGGAATTATTACTGCCAGTGTGTGTTTCAGGGTTGAGACTGAACTTCTGGTAGTATCCGGACTTGACATGAACTGTCTTCCAGGGTTATCTCTGAAAGACGAATCTACCCTCCTACAATGTCAGTGATAGGTGTGCAGAAAATTTCGAGTGTCTGCAGATGCCCCTCTTTATCATACTCATACAATACAATGCATGGGTAGTATAAAGAATCCCAAACACTGGAAATGCAACATGATGCAAATGTAAGATGCATGTGTGCGGGTTTGTTGCCCAACATGTTGTGGATGATTGACGGCTCCATATTTCTTTTAATGGGGATTGGCAATGATGACTAGATTGGATGTGTGATCCAAATCTTTTAGGATGTTGACGTTGGGGCTATCACCAAGGTCCTTAATCCCTGATACAGACTTACTTCCGAAGAGGTGCCTTTTATGTGTAAGAGATCTGTGGGGATACAATTTTGTCTATTTTGAGGATGTGTAAAACATATTCCATCATCGATCCTCTTTGATGACTTTGACCTTTCCTGGTTTGCATCGCCAGGATATTTCAAGGTGCTACTGGATTTACTACCAACATCATATGTTGTCAGGGCTGCCTGACCTTCGTTGATGTGTACCTCACCGACGTGTGAATCAACGGATGAAAACCCTATGGGGTAGACTGTTAAGGCTACTTGACCTTCGCTGACATGTGAATCAACGGCTGAAAACCCTATTAGGCAGATTGTCAAGGCTGCTTGACCTTCGTTGATATGTGTGTCAACGGCTGAAAACCCTGTGAGGCAGATTGTCAAGGATACTTGACCTTCATTGATATGTGTCAATGGAACATTGCGTTGTCACCCCCGTCGGGGATCCACTGGGGAATATGAATACCAACGGACGAAATCATCGAATAGCTTTCGATGCATCGATGGGTTTACTTGCCATCGGCTGAAATAACGTCAAGGGTTCTTGACCTTCATTGATACGTACACCAATGGATGACAACGTGTGGTGACCCCCGCCGGGGAATGCGTTGTAACCCCCTCTGGGGTACGCATTGTACCTTATGGTTACAACTATGAATTGGCAGCATTGGACCTTCGTCAGGTATTGCCGAGCGTGACTTGCAATGTGTAAGATCATCGACATAGTATACCCCGTGCTTGGGTGAATACCAATAAGTGACGTGCAGACCCAAGGTTCAATCTGAGAGGACCAGGATTGTAAGCTATTCTGCTCAATCGTGTAGCGTTTTTATTCCCGATTTAACCTTTTTGGTCTGTGAGAACTCCTTTGCAACTCGAATTGGACCGAGCCAGAGGGGTGGGGCCCACATAGAGGTGTCGCAGGTACACCTTCTCCAGCCGCAGATGGACCTGCGACTAACCGTAGATGTTATAATCCTGCAAGTTGCTTTCATAAGTCATTTTCAAGTTATGTCGCGAAGGAAATCTGATAGCTCTTCTTCAGATCTGCTAAGTTCGGGTGACTTTCTGCAAATTCTATCACCGTACAAGTGTTCTACACTATCCTGGTAACGTATGTATGTATTTTTTTTCTATTTTTATCCGTTGGAAAATGAATTATCACATGAAATGCTTCTAAACACATAGTAGTGATTATGTATGCTCAAATGACTTGATAAAAATATTCAACATAGTAAATGTTAGTATTAAACCATGCTAAACATAATGATGTGAAAAAATTTGACTTTTGAGACAGTCAAATTGGCACCTTTTTCTGCTATTTCTTATCCTCTTTGAGGACAAATGAGCAAAAGGTAAAAAGGCAAACTTCTCCTGGTATTGAGGATAACCTTATGGATTGATATTTTTTATTTTTAATGCATATATTGTGTATGACTTTGGGGCAGGTGTGCTACTGAATGGCCACCTAGTCATGACTATGTGCATGTGGATAGTCCGATTTTCAAATGGGACTATGGCAATTTTTTTCCAAAATGTAGGCATTTGACTAATCATGCATTTTTAACTCTATTGTAGATGTATGTTAAAGTAATGCATGCATGCATGTAGTTGTTGCCTCTTTTTTAGTCTTAGCAAAAGAGCTCTAACTCATGCAAGCATACATGTGTCAACAAGCAATACAGAGCAAGTAAAGTATCGATCCCACAGAGAAAGTTGTTTAATTCAAATCACTATGCATTAACTAAATCACTATATTTATATGCTCAAACTAATGAATAAGATTGGTTTGTTCTTGAATTGTGAATAACGACTAAAACAATAATAACAACGGAATAATCAAATCTGGAAATAATGGGATCCTAACTTCATTTAATAATTCATTTAATTACCACTATCATGCATGACTTGTTCAAATATCACAGGAAAGTAGCCAAGAGCACTAAAAGAGTCATAGCCATTTTTCAATGCACTAAGACCTACTTACACAACATCCACAGATGATAGACTCTATGTAATCATCAATATAACCAAAATCACTATATGTCTATGTGAAATTGCAACTATATTGAATTTAAGTATAAGCCCTTATTCTAACTCATATAGTGAAACAGTATATGTCTATCTGGTTCACGAAATACATGAGCCATATAAAATAACCCCATATATGTACACTATCATGGTTACAATCCATACTTGCAAAACAATCATGATAGACATCCCCTATGATATTTAAAACAATCCAACATTCAAGCATGCAATCAAACTACATATTAAAATCCGTTAGAATCCCATAATGGAGTTTAGTTTATGACTGAACCAAAAGCCATTATGGGATCAAATCTAAACATGATTAATAAACAAACAATTGAAAGATGAAAGATAAAACTATCAAACCTAATTGCTGAATAGAATCCACTATTAATATTCAAATCCGCATAACAATCCAGCAAATACTAATAATAATCTACTCTGGTAAAAAATCCCAAGAAGAAGTAGAAAAGTAGGGTTTTGGCCTCCTTCTACGTTGGAATCTCCCCCAGAGAGTAAACCCTATTTACGATGATGAAAATACGACAAAAGATATCCAAGATACGTCTGACAACAGTCAGATATTGTTTTTAATCACTTACAAAAATTTTAATTAAAAAATAAAATAAAACAAATCAAATGACTTTTCAGATCTCATGCATGGCCACAAGACTCCTCCTCCAGATACATTCCTCTCATGGCGCGAGACTTGCGATGAAGTTATGGTGTCTAGCCGGGCTCTACATGTAAGCGCGTCCCCTAAGCTTTTCATGCTCGCGGCCCCGCAACTTGCAATAGGTAACCATGTACGGTTTGGGTACTTTCATGGTAGCGCGTCTCGAAAGCTCATCTCTGCCGCTGCAGGCTTGCGGTTGATGAATTACTGTTCGCTCTGAGTTTGGTTCTGCATTGTTGCTGCTGCTACTGAAGTGTCCTATGTCCATCCATGCTCCACTCAATCCTTAGCCATGCATATCCCAGCTTTTGCCTCACCTCATGCGTCCATTAGCCTCGTTCTCTATAATACCATCAAATTTGGCTGATTCCTGCACTTATTCACCAAAAGGAGTTTTAAGTATATGCAATGCAAACTAACATGAAATGCACCTAAAACATACTAAAATGTACTTGAGATGGGCATAGTTCGCATGAATTGGTACTCCATAAATAGGTATAAAACCCACTTATCAAATACCCCCAAACTTGAACCGTTGCTTGCCCTCTAGCAATACAAATTAATGAACAAGGAAAATGCAGCTATATTACTATGCAACTAAATTATGATGTAACTAATCTCACATTGTTCCAATTATCATAGAAATTCAGTCCAATTTGCCTCAGCGAATTTTTTTCTAGATTCAAGAATACAGAGTCAAACCAAACTGCAGGCATAATTCACAAATGCTATAGAGATGATGTGTGTGTGTTGTGTTTGCCAAAACATGATTTAGGCACAAAATACTCATGCTATATCGCTCAAAACAGAAAATTATGGCTCAAAACAGAAAATTATGGCTTAAATCAAGACTTATGTATATATATGCAACCAAGACTATTCCAACATCTTAAAATAAACTAAGGTTCAACACTGGGCTTAACTGCTTTATTTTTACTCACGAGGGCGACTTTCGCACTTTCCCGCAGTGTTTATTGCTATTTTTTTTTTCTACACATGTACATGCAATGTCTTACTCCATTAAACAACACTGCTACCCTTAGCGAAGCTTTCGACCAACGACCCCAGCACCATGAAAGACCTTAGGGTGCTAGGTGTAGAGACAATCCGTCGGGCTTACTTACTCAAGTAGCCAGGGCCCCGAAATAAGACTAGCCACGTTATTGCTATTTTTATTTTATTTTTTTATTTTTTTTATACACAGGTACCCATGTTTTCCCAAAGTTTAAAAATCAATGTTTTATACAGTCTAAACTCACTTTTCACATATTTCCTTTTTAAAACTACATTTTATGTCGAACCGCAAACACATACTTCTTATACCTACAAGTGACCGTGGAACACATTAAATGCAAAGCCGAAAAGCATTTAAATGAAATTATGAATTGCATTGTGTGAAACATTATATCTCAACTCATATTATCCAAAATACTCAAAAATCATTTAAACACTTCACTATCATCATTGGCTAGACAAAAATTTCTATACGGCAAGAACTGTGAGATATGAAAACTAAACATGAAACTAAAGAATAGACTACAAAAATATGCAACAATAACTATATGATGTAAAAATTTAAAATAAACATGCAAAAACTACAAAACTTAAACTAACCATGCTAAAACTAAAAAAAAAAAATTTAACTAATCATGCAAACTAACGAATCATGCAAAACTACATGCACTACACTACTCCCTAATACCCCCAAACTTATAATATTCAATGCCCCATTGAATGAAGGTAAAGGGTAACAAAAAACTCCCCTAATTATCGGTGGTGCCACCCTCCTCAGGTGGTGAATCTGGTGGTGGATATGGCGCCGTTGTTAATTAAGGCCCACTCTAACACGTTCCTTCGTCTGCGCAAGAAAAGCTTGACCAAGGCCCTTGTGAGTCCCATCGTAAATGTTCCCAAATTATCATACATGGCATCGACTTTTTGCTCTAACCTTCGGAGTTGGCGATCACCATGGGTGCCATGTGCATGCGTGGACGGGCCTGCCTCATCTGTCTGAGGGGGCTGCTGTGATGACTCTGGAGAAGTGGGCTGAATGATGAATCCTAATCCACATGGGTGAGGTACACCACCCGTCCACTCTTTGAATCGTGCAATAACAACATGAGTGATTGCGTGGCCTGGATGCTGCAACTGCTCATTATTCCATTGGACTCCTTGTTGGGTACAGAGCATGGCTACCACCAATGTATGCGGAATAGTCCAAGTTCTGCTCCCTCGCATATAATGCAGCATGTTTTGATGAATTAAACGGCCTACATCAATGTACTTGCCTTTGATGATTCCCCACAAAATAATAGCACGCTCAGTGGTTATTGCATTGTAATGAGCTGACGGAACTAGCTTGGCACAGATAAACAGGTTTCATGCTTGGGCATATCGATTCAATGCTGAAGATGGAAACAATTTTGGTTCAGTTGTCCCAGCCTTATACTTCCATTTGGTGCCCGGAATACACAAATCAGTAATCACAACTGCTAGATCCGTTTCTAAATATTTACCTTCTATCCAATTGTCAGACCCAGTGGGTGGTGCGTCATATATGTTGAATACTTCTCTGATTGCTGACAGTCGAAAGTTCACCTTCTCTTCTCGAACTAGCGTTATACCTATTATTATCATCTCATCAGCATTCGCATAAAATTCTCTAACGATCCCCATTGGGATAGGTATAGGAGATGCCGTCAAGCCAACCCAATCTCTTTTGCGTATCATATACCAAAGTTGGCCATCCTGCTTCTCAGGTAGAAGTCCCCGTTCCTTCACAAAAGATTTGGCCACACTCCGATAGTAGTCTTGCTGGGCTTCCATACTGATAAATTTACTCTCGTCCAAGACATCATCTTCTTGGTTATTGAAAGAAGATTCTGATGAAGAAGAGTGGAGATTACGCGTGCTCGTTTTGGACCTATGTGTGGCGGATGAGAGAGAGAATGCAAAGGAATTGTTAATGCGCGTACCCCCAAACTTACTGCTACATAACCCAAACAGAACCCTAGATTTATGCCAGGAAAGAGATTTGGGGGTATGAACATGTATGAGAGTTGATGAGTCTTATGAATATGGGAGAACAGAGGAATACGCTTCTATTATATCAGCTGAGAGACCCAAGTAGACCACGACTCGGATTTTATACTTTTAAAAAAAATCCACGTCTGTTATCGCGCGCGACCATGCGTCCTGGCAAAGGGTTGTTGGCGCGCCATACGGTATGGCATTCTGATGCGAGATGTGTGTGGCTTGTGGTGCATGCGATCTTGAGTGTGTAATCATTGTGTGGCCAGCGTGACCACCGCTTTACAGATTCTTGAGTTTTACTCCCAAACGGATTACATGAGATTTCACTTTAAGATTCCTGCAGCACACCATTTACCAGTATCAATGTGTGAATTATAGAATAAACATAAATTAACAAGTGGATTTTATACATTACTAAAACAATGTCCCATGCATACTCTAGTACATACTAATTTATGCTCACATAGCTCTATATTACGAATGAAATAAAGATGAACTAGCTAAATACTACTGAATAAATAAAAATAATGGGTTGTCTCCCATCAAGCGCTAAGTTATAGTCAGTTAGCTTGACTGCCTCGGATGCTCATGTTGAAGAAAGAGTTGAGGCGACCTGCTGTCTGTCTACCTCACCACCAAAGTAATGCTTTAAGCACTGTCCATTCACCTTAAAAGGCTTGTCTGGCGACGTATCGAATACTTCAATTGCACCATGCGGAAAAACAGTTTTCATTGTAAATGGTCCTGACCACCTCGATTTCAGCTTCCCAGGAAAAAGTTTAAGTCTGAAGTTATAAAGCAAAACCCTTTGTCCTGGTTCAAATGCTCTCTCAATGATTTTTCGGTCATGCCATTTCTTCACTTTCTCCTTATACAGCTTCGAATTCTCGTATGCCTGCAATCTGAATTCATCCAACTCATTGAGTTGATGTAGGCATTTCTCCCCGACAGCTTTCAAAACAAAATTTAGCTTTCGAATTGCCTAATATGCTTTATGCTCGAGCTCCATAGGAAGGTGGCAGGCTTTTCCATACACGAGTTGAAAAGGTGACATACCCATCGGTGTCTTATATGTCATCCTATAAGCCCATACTGCCTCATCTAACTTTAATGACCAGTCCTTCCTTGTGGGATTCACAACCTTCTCCAGGATTCTCTTAACTTCTCGATTTGACACTTCAGTTTGGCCATTCGTTTGTGGGTGATATGCTTTAGCAATGCGATGATTCACCCCATAGTTAGCCAACCAAGTTGTAAATTTCCTGTTATAAAGGGACTGCCTTCGTCACTGTTGATAGCCCTTGGAGTCCCAAACCTCGTGAAGATACTTCTGTGTAAAAATCTGAGGAGGACCTTGGCATCATTTGTTGGAAGAGCTGCCACTTCTACCCATTTCGAGACATAATCTACAGCGAGTAGAATGTAGAGATTTCCGCAGGAAGAAACGAAAGGCCCCATGAAATTAATTACCCATATATCAAAAAATTCTACTTCCAAGATTGTATTCAATGGCATTTCATTCCTTTTAGAGATGTTCCCCACTCGCTGACATCTATCACACCGTTGGACAAAACTGTATGCATCCTTGAAAATTATCAGCTAGTAGAATCCTGCTTGTAGTATTCTAGCCGCTATTCTTTCACCACCATAGTGACCGCCATACACAGTAGAGTGACAATCCTGCAGAATCCCCTCGATCTTGCTATATGGAATACACCTTCTTATAACTTGATCAGAACACTATTTAAACAAATAAGTCTCATCCCATATATACCATTTGACATCATTCAGAATTTTCTTCTTTTGATAACCCACCAAATCAGAAGGTAGCATCTTATTCACCAAGTAGTTTGCATAGTCTACAAACCATGGCACTTCCCCTTTCACCACAAACAATTGTTCATCTGGAAAGGATTCATTGATTAAAACCTTATCATCTGTCTCCCTGTCCGGATTCTCAAGCCGAGATAAGTGGTCCGCCACTTGGTTTTCAGTGCCCTTCCGGTCCTTGATTTTCCAAATCAAATTCCTACAGTAATAAAATCCATCTAATCAACCGAGGCTTTGCATCCTTCTTTGCCACTAAATGTCGAATTGCGGCGTGATCTGTATACACTATCACCTTTGTGCCGATCAAATATGCTCAAAATTTATCAAAGGCGTACACCACTGCTAATAACTCTTTCTCCGTGGTGGTGTAGTTCAACTGTGCATCTGTAAGGGTCTTGCTGGCATAATAAATAACATGAAACATCTTCTCTTTCCTCTGCCCCAAAGAAGCCCCTACGACGTAATCACTGGCATCACACATCAGCTTAAATGGCAAATCCCAATCTGGTGCAGTAATAATTGGTGCCGATGTTAATTTCCCTTTTAGGTGCTCAAATGCCGACACGCAAGCCTCATCAAAGTTAAAATGTGCATCCTTCTCCAATAAACTGCATAGTGGTTTAGTTATCTTGGAGAAGTCTTTGATGAATCTGCGGTAGAAACCTGCATGACCTAGAAAGCTGCTAACACCTTTTACCGAAGTAGGTGGTGGCAATTTCTCTATAGTTTCCAGCTTTGCCCTATCTACCTCGAGTCCCTTCTTTGATACTTTGTGTCCCCGTATGATTCCTTCTTGTACCATAAAATGGCATTTTTCCCAGTTCAGTACTAGATTTGTTTCAACACATCGCTTCAAAACCATCACCAAATTTTTAAGGCATAGATCAAACGAGTCCCCGAAGACTGAGAAGTCATCCATAAATACTTCCACATTCTGCTCCACCATATCTGAAAATATAGCCATCATGCATCTTTGAAACATTGTTGGAGCATTGCACAGCCCAAAAGACATCCTTCTGAATGCGAATGTGCCGTAAGGACATGTGAAAGTTGTCTTTTCCTAGTCTTCCGGCGCTATCATTATTTGATTATAGCCCGAATATCCGTCTAGTAGGCAATAGTACTCATGACCTGCTAATCTGTCCAACATCTGATCAATGAATAGAAGTGGAAAATGATCTTTCCTTGTAGCTTTGTTGAGCCTACGGTAGTCCATGCATACTCTCCACCCTGTCACTATTCGTGTTGGAATCAACTCATTATTTTCATTAGTCACTATGGTCATGCCACCCTTTTTCGGTACACACTGCACTGGGCTCACCCATGAGCTATCTGAGATTGGATAGATTATGCCCGCATCCAGCCATTTTAGTACCTCTTTCTTAACCACTTCTTTCATTATCGGATTAAGTCTCCTTTGTTTTTTAACCGACGGCTTACTTTCATCTTCCATTAGGATTTTATGCATGCAAAACGAAGGGCTGATCCCTTTGATATCCGTTATGGTCCAGCCAATCGCTGATTTGAACTCTCGAAGCACTCGTAGCAGTTTTTCTTCCTGAAAAGATGTTAATGCAGAAGAAATAATCACAGGTAGCTTTAAATCTTTATTTAAAAATGCATACCTGAGATGTTCTGGAAGTGGTTTTAATTCAAGTTCTGGAGGTGTCTCAAGAGATGGCTTTAATTTTACTAATGATTCTCCCGCTTTTGTCAATGGCTCAACAGTTGTTCTGAATTTTCTGACTTGTGGAGTAGTATCCAGGTATTGCACAAGTTCGTCAAGTTCCTCGTCCTCAAAATCTGAATTTTCAGCAATTATTCTTCTCAAAGGTTCATCATCCACTCGACTCTGTACTTCATCATTTACGACCCGATCCACCAAATCAACCAAAAAACATTCCTCTTCATCTGCTGGAAACTTCATAGCTTTGAAGACATTAAAGGTGACCTCTTGATCATGAACACGCATAGTGAGTTCCCCCTTCTGCACATCTATTAGAGTCTTTCATGTGGCTAAGAATGGTCTTCCCAGTATGATAGGTATATTTTTGTCTTCCTCATAATCCAAAATAATGAAGTCAGTCGGAAAGATAAATCTGTCCAACTTCACTAATACATCTTCAATAATTCCCCGTGGATACGTGATGGATCTGTCAGCTAACTGCAAAGAAATGTTTGTTGTCTTTGGATCCGTTAATCCCAATTAATTGAACAATGATAAGGGCATCAGATTGATAATTGCCCCAAGATCACACAAATATTTTTCAAAATTCATCTTCCCAATTGTGCACGGGATTGTGAAATCGCCTTTGATCCTTGACCGGAGGTAACCTGCTGAAGTCTTTGCCGATCGCATTCTTCTATCAAGGCTACTGTTTGAAATTCCTCTAATCTCCTTTTCCTTGATAGTATACCCTTCATAAACTTTGCATAGCTTGGCATTTGTTCCAATGCCTCGGCGAAAGGTATGTTGATCTGCAGCTTTTTGAATACCTCTAAGAATTTGCTGAACTATTAATCTTCCCTTTTTTTATTTAATCTTTGCGGATATGGAAGTTGAGTGTGAATTGGTGGTACAGAACTCTTAAACATCTCCTCTGGACCTGCTTTATCTTTCTCTTCCTGCTGAACCTTAGACGTTTCAAGATTTTCTTTCTCCGTAGCTGGCTCCTCCGCTTCGAGCATCACTGCGACCTCCTCTTATGTAACATCTTGGCAGAACTTGACCTGCGATACGACAAATCATTCCCAGATCTCAATGTGATCGCTTGACACTGTTCATTCCCGTCTCTTCTTGGATTTGTCTCTGTATTACTTGGCAATAAACCCTGGGGCCTATTAGTAAGCATATTCGCCATCTGCCCCATTTGAGTTTCCAGATTCTTTATAGCCACTACTTGGCTTTTGATCATAACCTCTGTATTTGCCATGTATTTCATCATCATCTCCTCCATTTCTGATTTCTTTTCTTGCTGAGGTGCAGCTGGAGTGTGATGTTGTTGTTGAGAAAATCCCAGCGAAAAAGGTGGTATGTTGATCTACATTTCATGCAGGTTCTCGGATTTACACAGCCTCGAGGGAATTGGTTTAGCATACACTCCATGTATCAGGCTCTTCATCCTAACTATAGAGCGGTTGTGCATGACTGGGGATTTGGAGCATTCTTTTCCATCTTTCCCCGTTGTTATCCTTGGGGTTACCTCAGGGAATTGTCCGAGCAATGGTTTCATCAGACTCAGTCACTCCATTTGTTGGACTGTGAGGTGATGATGACACTGATGAATTGGTGTTTTATCACAAGTATAGAGTTTAGAGGGTCATCAGTGCCTTGCATGGCGGATATTACCCCTACTACCGTCAGATCCTTGCTAGGATTTTCGACGAAGGCGCTCAAGGGCAGGACTGTCTGTGCAGGTCCTTTGAGCGTAGATGCTATGAGAGGGCTTTTGAGTGAGCCCATACCTGATCATGTCAGAGTCAGGGATCGCATTCTTCAGCGATTGTTCCTGATGATCATTAGAGGCTGCTTCATAGCAGATAACTCTTCTATGGTGTCGTTCGCTTTGATCAGCGCCACGCGTCATGTAGACCGTATTGGAGAGTATGATTGGGGTTCCTATACCTTTGCATATTTCCTCAGGGGCATGCGTATGCGCTCATAGGGTTTAATTGAGGCTTGGCTATGATTTTATCCATTTCTGCTGGTGAGTATTTCTCTTGTTATTTCCCATTTATAGGTTAAGAGTGTTTACTGATCGCAGATGTTTTGCCATTGTGTTGGCAATTTTGGGCCTTTGAGAGGCTCCCATGTTTGCGTCATATGAGTGTGTTAGGTTTAGATACCTATCCACGAGGACGATAATGGCATCATTCCATATTGGCGGAGGTCCCTGTAGCTGAGGGTTTCACTCACTACTGCCTACAGCTGGAGTTGTTGACAACTAATATTATCACATGGATTCCCTATTCTAGGGAACATTTGGCCATCAGTTTTGAGGATGGGTACCTGACTGGCGTTGAGTATGTGATTTCCACCCGGAGAGTTCCTCTCTTTACAGATGGAGGATGGGAGCTCTATTTACGAGAGCGTGTTATTAGGAGCACCACAGGGGAGATTTGTATGCCGATCTTTCCTCCTGCCAGGCGTCATTGGCCTGTATCACAGTCACTCGTCACTGATATCCCATTGTTGGGGGTTGACGATTTTGCATTGTCAGAGGGTCCTCGCTCGGGAGATATTCCAAATACCGGTGATTCCTCGTCTTATTAGAAGCCCGATCCGCCGCCACTCAGTTTATGGGGGATATGGTTTCAGGATCCATGATGTTGACAGATTGGAAAGCTTGTGTCCGAGATCTTACTCATGTGACACAGATTGACAGTTTGACCCGGCATCTAGACCAGGCACATTTCTTCATCTGGTATTTGGACAGAGATCCGGCAGAGGCAGATTCATTTGATCATTCTAACTTAGGCACTGGCCCATCAGATGACCAATTTGGTTTTGCCGGTGCAGATCCTCCTTTGTATAGGCCTGACATCCCTGGTTATAGATATCCAGTTACTCAGGAGGAGTTACATCAGGTGGACAGGATTGATGATGTAGACATTGAGACCATTATCTTCTTCTGATGTGTATTCTCATTATCTATTTTGATATGCCTCTGTTAGCTATTGGATGGCTGTTCCCTATTCTCGTTATATCTTTTGATAGGCATCTATTAGTAGTAGGGCATCTGTGCCCCATTTCCCTGTATTTTTAGTTGTACCAAGATGATGTATTAGATGTTGATATACTTAGGAATGTATGCATAATTATTCACTCCATATATCATATTGCCATCTATTATCTGCAGTGCATGTATAATGTTATGCATATTTATGTATTTCCAGAGATATGCAGCATTGACCCCTGGATGGTCTTTTGACACGGCCCATACAGATGTCTTCTTCGATAGTTAGCCGTATTGATCATACCCCGCCATCATTGGTGGCATCTGGTATGTGATCGTGGTATGATAGCATGTCATCATCAGAGATGGTGACCATAGATCATTTGTTGTAGCATACTATGACCTTGTTGATATTTCAGGTTCCCACAGGATTCATGGATGGCATGCTGGAGCACTGGGTATCGGAGAGGCAGGTTTTCCAATTTGGGACCCAAGAGTTGACTCCCACTCTGGAGGAGTATGCACGGTTGACGATGTTTTCGCTGGATAGACCTTTCGTGCATATAGCTTTAGGGGACATGAGTCGATTGTTCATGACCCTTACTGGATTGAGGCGTAGGATGGTGCAAGATGAGCTTACATCTAGCCATGTTATATCCCAGCATTTTCTGTTTGACAGATTTGGCTCAGAGGATAGTTATACACGACATTTCGGGGATTTCACCACACCGGAGGATCATTGGCGTCTAGCCAGAGTGGATGCACTGCTATTGTGCGTACTGTCGTATGTCTATATGTCACTGTACATGGATGAGATAGATGTTGAAGTCATCACGGCAGTGAGAGCTCTTAGGGAGGGTCGTACCATCATACCAATGATTATAGCAGAAACTCTGAGGTCGGCTATATACTGCTGCACTTATCCGACATGAGTATTTTCGGGCAGCTCGGTCATGCTATACGTGTGGTTTATGTCACACTTGAGACCACTTGGCACTTTTAGACGGTATAGGTATTGTTTCACCCATGATATAGCCATGTCATACTCCTTTCAGCCATCAGAGTGTACGAACGCTATGTCTTGGACTATGTTCTTGGCGGATATCAGAGATCCGTTTAGCATATTGTCATGTTTGGGGATCAGCTCACCTTATAGCTTTATTACTCATGCTCCGGGCATGGATTATCTCCCTCTGGCTAGTTTGAGGGGCATGACTACCTACCACCCGCTGGCCGTGATATCGCAGTTTGACCAGTTCCAGGATTTTCATCCTTTCGAGGGGCGTTAGGAAAACATTTAGCTTCTCGCTATCTTTCAGCAGAGGACTGATCCCGTGTGTATGCATGTTGGGATCAGCGTTAGATAGCTGCTTTTTCTGTTAGTCATCCAGGTTGTTCGTCAGAGTATTCTGCATGGATGGAGACAGAGACTGCATCGGCTGCGGTATCCACATTGCCGAGTAGTGATTCAGACGATGTGGAGCCCATAGAGGACATTGATTCCTACCTCAAGGAGGAGCTAGTTGTCGGGTTGCCAGCATTTCTTTTAGATTCTCCCAGTACTAGTACTAATGTGATTCATCATTCAGCACAGTACTTTGAGCAGAGTCTTCATCTGATTACTTTCGAGAGAGACCAGGCGAGAGCCTTGATGTTGACTGCCCTTGATGGGAGAGACGCAGCTCTATTAGAGATAGACGATGCATTAGCTCACAGGGATGTCGCTATTGTTGAGCGGGACGAGGCCAGATCAGCCAGAGATGCAGTGAGAGTTGAGCGGGATAGTGCTATATCTGCTCGGGATGTAGCCGTCACATATAGTACTGCAGTGAGGTCCCTTACCATTGGCATGATTATAGAGATGAGCGCTTACAATGATGAGTATTTGGTCACCATACAGATGGCTGCAGATCTATTGGGTCGTGTGGATACTCTCGTACAGGAGACCACAGCTTCGCCTCCTTCTTCTGAGAGGGATGCCATGTTGGGCTATTAGCTCACATATACCCTGACATGTAGATAGGCGGATATTTTCCTGCACAGACTAGCATAGCCTTTTTGTCATGTATAGTTTACATTGTGTATATCAAACAACATTATATATATATAGCAGGAAAATATATTTTTGATCACTTCCCTTTTAGATATGCTCTGATACTTGCTTGATATTTTGCCTGCTTCTTCAGGGCTTGCGATCTTGATGTATTCTGAAATTTTCCTGGATGGATGGACATTTAGTTGTCTCTAGATAGTTCAGAATGGATCATTGATCTCTGTGTATCCCTACCATCTTTGGTGTCTTGGGACTAGTTTATGTATGGAAATGTGGAGAGGAGTGTGGTTTTCCTCTCTGAGATTGACCACACCACAGATGGTCGCCAGTACCCATATTCAGGAGGAGCCTAGTTAATTCCATCTCTTATGGATTGGTGTTGTTCTTCAAGGTACAACCGTAGCTTAGATGGTTGCTGAATCTCCTATTTTGGAGGAGTTCAGGTAATTCTATCCCTTTGGTCTGAAGCCAAATGAAATGTAGTGGATTGAAGTTTGATCCCAGTACCGTTGACAAGTGTTTGTGTTTTGGTAGGGGGTGAGACCGAACCATGACTGGCTGACTACGTACTCCTATTGAAGAGAAGATCAGGTCTGCATAGTTCGAACCTGGTGTAAGAGGTTCAACGTTGTATGGTAGAAAGGGGTGTAGGAATGTCTTTGTTGTTTTTATTTTTGTAAGGAGAAGGGGGTAGAAATGCTTTTGTTGT
Organism: Panax ginseng; assembly: GCA_020205605.1. Taxonomy (NCBI): domain Eukaryota; kingdom Viridiplantae; phylum Streptophyta; class Magnoliopsida; order Apiales; family Araliaceae; genus Panax; species Panax ginseng. The sequence goes on from CM035141.1 coordinate 43,752,038, forward strand.
TTTTGTTTTATTGCGACCGGACCATATAAAATGGTTGCCTACGTACTCCTATTGAAGAAGAGATCAGGTCGGCGTAGTTCACCCCTCAGGGCGAGTTAAAAAGTGTGATCCCATGTGCAGGTCAGCCTGCGGGGAGGAGAAAGTTTGATCCTAGGTTGAGGATAAACTGCAGGTACGAAATTTTTGATCCCATGTATGGGTAGCCAAATTGCAAACGCGAGAGGTTCAATCCGTAGTGGGATGACCTAACTTATATGAGCGTAGTGAAGCCAGGCTGCTGGCTTGAAAAGTATGTTTCCCTGAGGGGCAAAGTGTGGAAAAGAGTTGTATGTGGTAAAGGGTTAAAGAACCGGAATGACTGGTGATCTGATGATCCAACACCAGGATGTTTGCTTGATGGTAACTTCAGACATAGTATCGTTTCATGGTGTCCGAGTTGATGAGTTATGGAAATTCATCGTCGTCCATTTCTTGCAATCTGAGAGGGCATCCTGTCAATACCTCCTTGACAACAAATGGGCCTTCCCATTTAGGAGCAAATTTTCCCTATTAGAGACAATTGGTGATACATGTCTTGTATCCATTGGTCTTCCTCCAGCTGAGCGTCTATCAACACTCTGAGGGATTCCATTTCAACTTCTATGGGGAGCACTGCTTCCATCTTATAGGTTAATGCGTAGGGGGTTCCCCCAGTTGAAGTGTGCATTGATGTTCTATAGACTAACAGAGTAAGAGGCAATAAGTCAGGCCAATCTTTGTGGTTGGCAGACATCTTTTGCATGATCTTCTTGATGTTTTTGTTACCTGATTCAATAACACCAATCATCTTTAGACGGTAGATGACGGAGTTAAGATGTTTAATGTGGAATTTACTGCATAACTCCTCCATCATCTTGTTGTTGAGGTTCTTAGCATTGTCTGACACAATCACCTCTGGTTGTCCATATCGACAAATAACATTGTTTCTGATGAAAGCAATAATAACTTCTTTAGTAACCCTGGGGAAGGAGACTACTTCTACCCACAATACTGGGTAGAATAACGTTCATTCCCCACAATGAGAAGGGCCAAGGTGAACTCATATTGTCGAGTTCCCGTGGAAGGGAATTGATAGCATTCCCATGAATTTGGCACTAATAATATCTCTTGACATGGTCATTGCAGTCAGCTTTGAGAAAGAGCCAGTAATGTCCTATCTTGAGGATCTTCTTAACAAGGAGGGGGCCACTCATGTGTGGGCCAAAGACTCCACCATGGATCTCATCCATAAGCCTTTGAGCTTGGTCTTTGTCTAAATATCTGAGGAGACCTTGTCATGCATCTCTCTTATAAAGGGCATCTCCACTCAGGTAGAATTTCATAGCAAGTCGATGGATCCGCCTTTTCTCGGTCGGGCTCGCCTCAGCGGGTGTAGATCCATCTCGTAGGTATTCCTTGATATGCTGATAACAAGGATGCTGGATGGGAGGCAGCTCATCTGATACTTCTCCAACGTAGTTCCCATAAATTGGTGCATTGTGCAGGGCAATTGTGACGCGTGGCAAGTGACCCTTGTCAGGTATGTGAATTAAGGAGGCCAAAGTTGCTAATGCGTCAGCAAAGTCATTGCTATTACGAGGAATATGTAGAAAGGAGATTTCTTCAAACTCAAAAATCATCTGTAAAACTTGACAATGGTAAGGAAACAAATGTAGCTCTTTTGTTTGATAGATTCCCGTGGATTGTCTGACCACTAACTTCGAATCTCCAAAGACAGTTAACCACCTGATGCCCATTGAACGAGCAAGTTTTAGCCCCATGAGACAGCCTTCATACTCAGCTGTGTTGTTGGTGTTGACAAACTACAATTTGATTGACGATGAATCTCGCTCCCGTCTGGGATACTAGAACTGCTCCAGCTCCAGAACCTTCCATATTAACAGCTCCATCAAAATACATCTTCTATGTTTGGCGTGTATCGTACTGATTGTGTTACTAAACTGTCATTACCCCTTTATCTAGGAAGTATGTCTCCAAGGGTAAGAAGTCCCCTAAAGGTGTGGCGGCCAGTTGATCCGCAATTCCTTGACCTTTGATGGACTTTTGAGTCACGTAGACGATGTCAAATTGTTGTAAGATCAATTGTCATCTGGACAGCCGGCAATTTAACATGGGTTTATTGAAAACGTACTTGAGAGGATCCACACGGGATATGAGGTGGGTTGTGTGACCATGGAGGTAATGTTGTAACCTCATGGAGGCCCATGCTAAAGCGCAATAAGTCCTCTCAATCAGAGTGTACTTGTGTTCACTGCTGTTGAATCATTTGCTGAGGTAATAGATAGCTCGTTTTTGGCCTCTATCGTCTTTCTGTCCTAGCATGAAGCCCATGGCATTGTCACTTATGGACAAGTACATGAAGAGGGGAACATCATCCCTGGGTGATACCAAAATGGGAGCATGACTAGCTGCTCTTTGATTGTAAGGAAGGCCTTCTAGCACTCGTCATTCCATTTCATGGAGGAGTTCTTCCTTAACAGCTTGAAGATTGGCTCACAAGTTGCTGTGAGTTGAGAGATGAACCTGCTAATGAAGTTGATTCTTCCCAAAATCCCCGTATTTCCTTCTCTGTCTAAGGAATTGGCATTTATGTGATGGCCTTGATTTTGGTAGGATCTAGCTCAATCCCTTGGTGGCGGACTAGGAATCCTAGCAACTTGTCTGGTTTAACGCCAAAGGCGCATTTGGCTGGATTCAACTTCAAGTTGTACTTACGCAACCTATTGAATAGCTTCCTGAGATGGTCTAAGTGTTCTTCCTCCTTCTGGGACTTGACAATGATGTCATCCACGTAGATCTCTATCTCTTTGTGCATTAACTCGTGGAAGAGAGCCATCATAGCTCGCTGATAGGTGGCTCCGGCATTGATGAGGCTGAACGAAAACCTTCTATAGAAAAAAGTTCCCTAAGGCGTGATGAAAGCAGTTTTCTCATGATCTTCCTCAGCAACCATTATCTGATGGTACCCATAAAGCAATCGAAGAAGGACTACATGCGATATTGAAAGCGGTGTTGTCAATGAGAACGTGGATAAATGGCACGGAAAAGCTATCTTTTAGGAAAGCTTTGTTCAAGTCCCGGTAATCCACGCAAACTCGCACATTTCCTCCAGGTTTAGGCACGGGAACGATATTGGATATCCACTCAGGATATGTGGACACCATGATGATGCCAGCTTGAAACTGTTTCACAATTTCTTCTTTCACCTTCAAACTCCACTTAGGTTTCAATCGCCTAAGCTTCTGCTTGACTGGCTTGAATCCCTCTTTAATGGGAAGGCGATGAAGAACAATGTCAGTGGACAAACCCACCATGTTTTCATGAGACCATGCAAACACATCCTGGAATTGGTTTAGTAGCGTAACCATGTCATTCCTTTGGTTTGGGGGTAAGGTCTGAACCAATCTGGATTAACTTAGGGTTTTTTAAGGTTCCGAGATTGAAGGAAGTGGTTTGATCAAGGTTGAGTTTAGGTTTGTCTTTAACCCATTCTTGAATTTCTGGAGGCACCTCAATGTCTTCATGTATTTCCATCAAGTCTGAATTCATCTCTACATCAAAGGTACAATCCTTGTGGAGAAGAGGCATCGTGTCGTAAATGCACAGCACATCTAAATTTAGGGTCCTGAAACAAAATATGCTTTCACTTAGTATATATGAAAGAGTTTGATCATACACAGTGTTAGCATATACTGATAAAATAAATTCCTGGTACTGTACAGAAAAGTAAGCAGTTATGATATCTACAGGGCAGAAAGATTTCCTGCTCGTTTTACCTTTGTCGACCAATGCAACGAGTGTTGCTCCAATTGGCAAGGGCAAAGTCCTGGTGGACTGCAGTGATGGAGTGGTTGTCATCGTCCTCCTTATCCCGAATGATGGCCATTATGTCTGGACAATCATCGCCTAGGGTGTATCTGTTTGTATGTTCATCATGAACGATGATGCGTATGCCTGACATCATATGGATGACGTCTTGCTTGATTCTTCGTTCCTCCTTTTCCAGTGCGGAATCTGGAACAAAGACTTCTTTCACCTTCACTGGTACCGGCTTAGGAAATAACATAGCCATTACATTGGCTGACACCTTTACCGGAGGTTGTGCGGACTCAGAATTCGCAGGTGAAGATAATCGCCATATGGCTGGAGCTGAAGGAATCTGCTAATGCTTATGAGGATTCCTATGACTAGAACTGGCAGAATAGCCTAGTCCAGCTGTCCCAGTTTGACTGTATACTCGAATAGGGTGCTTAATACCCTGGTGATATTTACCCAGCCCTTGTCCCGGCTGATGACCCAATGACATTATTTCTTGGGTAGCCAACATTACCTCGGTAGAAATCAAGGGTTCGGGAAATGGCATTCCAATTTCATGCTATTGGGTATTTCTTACTTCCAAGGCATGAAAACTGACCGGTTCAACACCTGCATTGGCATTGATGAATGGCATGTCCCCGTGTTGAGGACACTCTGGTTCAGCGTTGACCGTGACTAGGCTATTGTTGATAATGTATTTTAGTTGTTAATAAAGGGTGGAGGGGACTACCCCTGCCATATGAATCCATGGTCGTCCCAAGAGCAGGTTGTATCCTGAATCTATCTTGAGCATGTGGAAAGATACGCAGAATGTATGGGGACCAATCTCTATTGGCAGCTCAATTACTCCAACTGAATTCTGGCGGGCTCCATTAAAAGCTTTGATAATTGTATGGCTGCTCCGAATTCGGTTGAGATTGACATTCATCTTCAACAATGTAGCGTAAGGACAAATATTTAGAGATGAGCCTCCATCTATCAAGACTCCAGCAAGCATATATCCGGAGGACAAGACCGCAATGTGTAACGGCTTGCAATGACCGGTCCCTTCGGGCGGTATATCATCATCAGTGAAGGATATCACATTGTTGTTAAAAATGTGATCAACCAAGTGCTGAAATTTTTCTATATCCACTGATGTTGGTAAGTAGGCTTCTTCCAAAACCTTTATCAAGATTTTCCTGTGATCCTCGGAAGCTAAAACCAAGTCCAGGATTGAAATTTGGTGTAGAGCTTTTTGTAAGCTTAAAACCACATTGGCTTCATTATGACCCATAGTGCGAAGGAATTGTTCAATCTTCTCCGTGGGTATTTTCCCCTTTGACTTGATTGTAGACTTCATCACCCGTTGGGGAAGATACAGTGGATTCTCCTTCGACACTGTAGCAGTTGTATGTGAGGTGGATCCTTCACCTACTCTATAATTCCATGGAACTTTGTGCAAGCTGACAATAGGATATTGTGCTTTGCATGGTAATTTGATTGGTTCTGGAGAGGCCACTTTCAAAGGATGGTTGCTTCCTCTAAGTTGAATTGCTAGTATAGTGAGCGGTTAGCCAGTGTCATCGGCCTCAGCGGATATAACTGCTACCAATCCCTTCCACTTAGTAGGACATCTATTCTCACTCTCCCGTAGCATGGTATCATCATCTGCTAGTTACAAGACACCATTATCAATTAGATTATGGATAAGGTGGAGGAGTGCCCAACATTCTTCTGTGTTGTGACCGCGAGAATGGGAGTGATATTGACATACTCCATCAGAATTATACCGTCTTGAACGGGGATTGATTGGAGGTAGAAGGGAAGTGATCCTTCCTTCATTGATTAGCATCTGAAGGATTTCTTCCATAGGTTGGCCCATATATGTAAATTCCCTTATATTGGCAAAATCCCGATGGGCTTTGGCATTCGCTCTCTTTATCACTTTGTCCTCCAGCATTTCATTTTCTAAAGGTGACGAGGGAATATTTATGACAAGAGGAAGGAGACTAGCATACTCCTGGATGACTAACTGACGTGTAACTTAATGCTGATAAGTCACCAATTCTGCCAATTACTCAATTTGCTTGCACAAAGTTTTCATCTTACGTTCCATTACGAACTGGAACTTGGCATAATCCAACTTGTCAACACCGTCTTTGGTGGTCTTAGATGACTCGCCGTTGAAATTGGAATTCATTCCATTGCTCCAATTAATCATGTTGACTTCTTCTTCTTTGTGTTGAGGAAGAGGATTGTCTTGAACGTGAGGTTGATCTGGTTTGGTGACCACGATCTCACCATTGTCTATCAGGTCTTGGATCTTGTGTTTTAAGGCCCAACAATCCTGAGTATCATGTCCAGGTGCCCCGGCATGATAAGCACATTTCTAAGCAGCATTGAAACCCCGTCCATTAGGGTTGGCTGGTGGAAGAAGATGCGTGATTTTCTTCTGTGTTGTTAGAAGAGTGAGAATATTCTCGAGTTAATCCCATAAGGGTGTGAACACTCGAGGGCGTTTGACTTCTCCACCTTTTGGCATTGGAGGGTTTAAAGACTGTGCTTGAAAGGGAGTATAATTTCTCCTCTGGATAGGCATGTTCTGATTACCTTTTTGACCCTATAATATCAGGGAAACATCCTCCTCTTTCTTTTTATGGACCCTCCGGGGGTTGTTTCCATAATTTCCGGATTTGATGTGCTCAGCGACAGCTTTAAGGGCAGCTAGGTCTTGAATCTTTCCTGACTTCAATCCCATCTCAGCCATCTCCCCGTGTTTGACCATTTCAGAAAATGGTTTACCGATGCCGACTAATACTCATTCATAGAAAGGAGCTTCTTATATGTCTATGAAAGTCATGACCATTTCTGATTCTGTCATGGAAGGAACAACTTGAGCAGCAAGGCGCCTCCACCTCTGGGAATACTCTCTAAAAGACTAAGTTATCTTTGTTTCTTGACCTTGTAATCGATCCTGGGTCGAGGAGCCATTTGAGACTGGAAGCTATATTGAATGAGGAAGGTGTGTGCTAGCTCTTCCCAGCTATGGATCTTTAAATTGTCTAATCTGGTATACCATGAACGGGCTTCTCCAGTCAGACTTTTCTAGAGAAACTGCATTCTGAGCTTCTCGTCCTCTGCATAAGATCCAAGTTCTCCAATAAACACCTTCAAATGTGTGTAAGGATCTCCTAGCCCTTCATATTTTTCGAAGTCATGAGTTTTAAACTTTTCTGGATAATGAACAACAGGGAATACACATAGGTTAGCATATGAAACACTCCCATGTGTTCCAATTCCTTTGATAGCACGAAGGGTTTCTTCCATTTGGAGGACTTTCTTTCTGATGTCGTCGATGTCTGGATCTCCTATGAGATGGGTGGCATCATGAATTTTGTTGGTCGTATCCAACTGTAGTTCAGGTATCGTAATGACCTGGGTTCCCCCTTGTGTAGAGGATTCAGCATGTACGGGTATCTTTGGACCATAAGTAGACTAGTGTAGTTCTTTAAGCAGAACAGCCAAATCTGTAATTTTCTTGCTTAATCCATCGAATTCTTTGCGAGAAACTGGATTAAGATCAGTCTGGTTGGATGACGACATGATTGACTGTACGCTTGCCGCCTTTTTGGATTTTGACCGGGTAGTAGGTCCGATTGGTTCCCTGCAAAAGACTTGCATAGTTTAGTCTTTAGGGAATATGTGTATAATAACATGTTATGATGTGTCCATTTTAGGAATTTTATCCTACAAAACGGATGTCAGCTGTTTGTAATACAGGATAGCATGTACACATTTCTTCATATTTCTCATTACATGGAGATGAATATGGAATAAAATTACAAGTAATTGATTTTATAAGTAAAAAATGAGAAAGCATGAAGAGAGTTTCCTCCATATTGGGTTTATCAGAGGCTGACCTATCTTAGGTTACTCTCGCGAATTTTTGGCATGAAGGTTCCCAAATCATCACAATTTACTCAACGGGAAATTAATCCGGTCTTTCAACTGGAGCGAATTTGGGTGGTGCCTTTCCTTAGCCTCGCAAGAATTAGTCTTCCTACGAGTCCAGTAATCAAACACCGACATGACAGCCTCCTGGTAGAGGGACCACACAACATACATTCACATACATCGCGTCTCACCGTATAGAAATGATGACATGTGTGAAGCACTAATATCACAAGCAGATATGGTGCGAAGCACTAAGTGCAACAAGTAAATGCATTCGTACACATTCATCATAAATATAAATGCAACATCCACACAAAAGTAGATAATAGTTTTGAAAAGATTATAATAGCGGCTTAAATCCTCTTTCTGGGAAGTCCCCAGAAGAGTCGCCACCTGTCGACGTCGGGATTGTTAGTTGTCCCTTTTCGTTACTTGTTCTTTGGTGTTCTCATTTTAGGTGAGATTTGTTTGAAAAAATAAGTGAAAAAGGTCTGACATGTATAATGTCGATGATGGACTGTTAAGAGTCGCCAGTTGGTTTTTTAAATGGTTGTACCAACACAACCGAGAAAAGGTTTGCACATTGACCCAGTGATGTGACAATATTTAAACGGGTCGGTGAAATCGAGATTCATTAGGGTCCGAGGATTTAATTATGAGGAGGGAAGGTGTTAGGCACCCCCTCCCCCAACATCTGTGTTACCACGGTGACCGCCACTTTTCAAGAAACTGTTATCTAAATGTGTGTGTGTGGGTCAATGTGCTTTTATTTAAAAGTAGTGCGAGGCCTCGTTTGTACCTATATACACAGGGTTTGAATTTATGTAAAAATTCAATTTTTAGCAAGATATGGCAGTAACGTTATATAAAAGAGGTTTTTCAAACCCTGATGCTCAATAGTAATTGAGACCTTTTACACTCCCATTTTATTAAGTGTTCGGCTTGATTATTTTTATTTTCGAGATGAGAAGCATCTATAAGAAAATAATGTACAAAATAATGCCGACTTCCTCGCGGGTATGAAAACCATTTGAGGAAATTTAGACACCGCAGATAAATTTACAAGCTGCTTACAGCTGAAAAAGGTCCATCACGGGAACCGAATCTAGATCCAATAGATTGAATATGTGATCACATGATTCCTAGGCTCACATGATGCTGCAATTTGTATAAAAGCGGTAAACAGGTATATATATAAAAGTTGTAAATATATATATATATATATATATATATATATATATATATATATATATAGACATGATCACCAACCACGAAGCACCTCCACGGGGGATCAGAAATGTAAATAAAGTTGTAAAAGCTATCAACCGCCATGGAGGAAACTCCAGGCGGGACAAAACGTAAAGAAAGTTGTAAAAGCGATCAACCACCACGAAGTAAACTCTAGGTGGGACGAAATATATATATATATATATAAGCAATAAATGCACCGGATATAAAATCCAGACTCATCAAACAGAGTTCGACAACATTTCATATATATAGATATATATATATATATATATATATATATATATATATATATATATATATATATATATAAGCAAGTAAACGCTCTTGGATGTAAAATCCAGGCTCATTAAACAAAGTCCGACAACACTTAATATATATAAATATATGTATATCAAAGCAGTAAAAGCTCCAGACCGAAGTCTAGGCTCATCGAACAAAGTTCGACACACAGTTCATATATATATATATATATATATATATAAAAGTAAATAAATGCTCCAGACCGAAGTCTAGGCTCATCGAACAAAGTTCGACACATAGTTATTATATATAAGTGTATATATATATATTAAAGCAAATAAATGCCCCAGGCCGAAGTCTAGGCTCAATCGAGGCAGAACTCTATAATGTTAGTCCATATATATAAATATATATGTATATACAAACTGAAATAAAACCACGGACCGAAGTCCGGAAAAAAACACGCAACACGACTCTCAACGTAAAGAAGGGTGTGTGCAAAGATGAAGAGAAAGGCTTTAAAGTGTCTGAGACGGCTTACAGTGGGCTGCCAAAGAAGACTTCTATATCTTTAAAGTGGATGAAACATGGCTTTCGCCGGTACAAGAGTAGCTATATGTGAGCTCACAATTGTTTAAAATGAGAAATCATTTAGTATATTGCAAGTACGGAGCAAATTTGACATGGCTTCCTCGCCTTTTCTCCCCTTAAAATGGCCACCCCAAGCCCTCTATTTATAGAGGGGGCCGCCAGAGTGTGGTTGAAATTTGCCGGGTTTGCCCCGGTTTTCTGGTCGCATCGTCTCGCATGATGCGTGCGGAGAGCCTTGTAATGTCCGCTCGAACTTTTAGAATTGCAATCCGGGCATTCGAATGAGGTATGTAGGACCTATTTCGGACCTCCGTTGTCGAGAGTTATATAATGGCATGGGATTAGAGGTTGTACGAAGTCATGAAGATGGGAAGGTGCCCTCCGGTCTTCAAGCTTCAAATTCTATCTGTTACCCTACATAATAGTCACTCGGGATTGGTTTTCCTTCATTCTTGTGGGACACTGTTGTGTATAAATGCGAGTATGAAATGTTGAGACGACGTGATGTGGCTTCAAAGTGGCGAGATGATGAATTTTCCCCTCACCCGAGTTATCGTCGATTTGGGCTGATAAAACAGACGTTGCTCAAGGTTATCGCTGAGATAGGACTGCTGTAATGTTGGAGGTCCTCGGTGTCATCTCTGAGGTGTGACTGTATTCCTGATGTTATCTTCGGGCTTTATAATGAATGCCTCGGTGTGAGTGTCGAGGTTGAAGCTAATCGCATGCACTTTAAACAAGCATTTCTGGGGTTATCGTCGGAACTGCATTCCTTGGGGTTATCACCAAGGTTGGAATTGTTACTCTCGGTGTGTGTTCCGGGGTTGAGACTAAACTTCCGGTAGTATCCGAACTTAACGTGAACTATCTTCCAAGGTTATCTCTGAAAGACGAATATGCCCTCCTGCAATGTCAGTGACAGGTGTGTAGAAATATTCTAGTGTCTACACCCTTCTTGTATTTGCTTGCATATTTTAGTCCAAAAGATGTCTGAATTGCTTTTCCTTTCTTCTTTATGCCAATGTTATGTCATAGCCTACAAAATAACATAAAATGTATGAAAAGTAACTAAGAAACATAGGTTTAAGCAACTAATTCAAGTAATAGATACTGGATAAGTAGGTATAAAACCTACTTATCAGAAGCAGCTAATGAGAGGGTAGACGACTTAGAGGATGAAGTCAGGTGTAAGAAGGGAAAGGTGAACAAGATGGGGTACGTGTTTTTCTCAGCTATTGAGAGAGTGATTGATGGTGTGTATCACTATTCGGCGGAGCAGGGACATACCCGACACACTATGAGAAGAGAGTTGATGGCATACATAGCACAGATCAAGTACAAGAGCGCTGTGGAGCGCGGGATGTTGGGATGAGACCCAATAATCTAGTAGTAGTTCTTTTATGTGATGTATACATCATGATGTAATCCCAAATTTTCATGTAAGATATGGGAACCTCGAGTAGGCTTATGATAAAGGGGTAGTATGTTAGTATTTTCCCCCATCTTTTGTGACATTAGGGGATATGTGTTGACATTTATAGAAGTATACTAGGGATAATTATGTTGATGTAATGATTTAGCATATGAATATAAATGATCTTATTTCAGAAACGTGTTATAAAATCTTATTCCTTTTTCTTTTGAGAAATGTTTAAGTAATATAATTAGATAATAAAAATGAAAATTTTGTGATACAGAAAAATGTTGCCCAGACATAGACCAGCGACACCAGAAGATTCAGTCAATAACGCGAGAGAACAAGTAGACCCTATCTTAAGGCTAGTAGATATGCTAAGGAAACAATAAACCAGTACCATCCAACCCTTAAGCGGTTCCAATTACAAACTTTAAGGACTTTAGGAGCGTAGGACCTCCAGAGTTTGAAGGTACTACCGATCCGATCAGAGCGCATATATGGATTAAGGAAATAGAAAAGGCCTTCACCATCGCTCATGTTGGTAAAGACCAGAAGACGGTGTTTGCCACCTACATGATGAGAGGCGATGAGACACCCCCAAATATTGGTACTTCATTCCCACAAGACTTGGTGTTTACTTTCCATACATTCATACTAACTACCCAAATATAAAAGAATTTAAACCATAAATCCTCCCATTAAAAGGGTTACATCATTAAATCAAAAATAATCTCCCAGGTTATCTAACCTTTAACATAAATCAAGTGCGAAATAAAATAATTACATCACATCATTTAAATAAAGTCTATCAACATAAAAGCCAATAAATTACAAGTCTTCATCACTTGTACATTTTTTTCTTTTCCTTTTTTTGTGGTAGGTTCATCGACCTTCTCAACCTTAGCTGCAATAATTATATTTATGCAAGAGTGAGCAAAACAAATGCTCACTAGATATAGCAATGAACAACAATAGAATAATAGCTGTCAATGAATAAGTTCATCATAATTGAATAATACTCTATCAATGATAACAAAAAACATGAATCAAAATATGAAATATATACGAGGGTCATAAGACCATGAACTATGTCCAAAGTTTTACGCATTCTTTCAACTTAAACCTAAACAGTCGTAAGACTGTAGGGACTTCTCGTACTTAGGGGGATCAGTCTTTCATACAATGTATTGTGCACAAACATCTAAACACTTACGCATAAGTAATCCACTATAATAGGGTTGTTCATCTCAGTTTTAATATACGAGTCCGCACCAATTAAAGGAAGTTTGGTTTGGATAACCTTCAAGGTAATTTAGAGTTCAACGAACATCAACTAAGGATTAGGTGAATCAATATAGTTTAATATCACTTCAAGTGCTTGATAACAATATGATATGAAATAGTCATGAATTATAAGTGAATCAACAATATACATCGAAATCATGACTTAGAAATGGACTAGAAAGCATAGGCATTTGAATATTATAACAAACCTTGCTTGAACAATAATAAGCTAAGGCTATTAATCTTACTCAATAAAAGAAGTGAATTAATGAACGTGCATGATTAATAACAAGTGGAGTAATAAAACTTTCTCAAAATAAGAATAATAGAATTTAGGAACTTGCGTAATAAGAAACAAAATTAAAGATAAGAACAATTCTCAAAGTAAGAGTTAGGTTGAAGAGTTTGCATGAACATAATCAACTTAGAATAGATATATAAGTAGGTTTAGGAACTTGCTCAATGCATCATTAAGGTTTAAGCACTTGCACAATCGTAAAAGTAGAGTTACAGAACTTGCTGCGTGCGTAGGTTAAACAATCACTACTCACATTCACCACAAGTCCTACACATACCATATGTATTGATAATACATATTAGTTGCACTAATATTAGCTTCATGAGGTTTTTTCCCACTTTTAGTATAGCTCACTAACTAAGTTTAAGATTAAACAACATCACATCTTTTCATGAGCATCACATTTTAGCTTTATTGCAACTACTTAAGTGATCATGTCACTACACCATATACACATTAACAACTTGATACAAAATCCTATTACATGTCCAATATGTTATCATTTTCTTTAGATTAGGTTATATTAACAAACAAAGGACTACATTTGCATTTGTGCATCCTGACGCCCTCTGATGGCCTCCAAATGCACAATAGTCCTACAGATGACCATTTTGACCCCTAATAACGACATCAAATTGAAACACTTAAAGCATAAAAGTTATAGGTCTACTCATCTTCATTCTGGATCATCTTGAATTGCATCAATCGGAGTTCGTATGAAAATGTTATGCTCATTTTAGTAAAACATGTCCGGTCAGTTCTTTTTCCAAAATTTGGCAAGAAAGACTACCCCCCAGCCGGGGCTGGGGTTTTTGTACTACAATAGCTAGCGGGTCTGGGGTACCTTCTGCAAATTCGTGAATGAACATCACGAACACCGATTGTCCTTTCTAACAACCATACCAACCTACCCAAGGTGTAATATGTTTACAGAAACATAAACTAATGTTTCTAACACGTTTCTAAGCACATAAACATCAAAATTAAAACATTTAATTTCACTATTTCTATTATGTCCTCTTCTTTTGACATTCATAACAAAATTCTTCACTATGAATTCGTTTTACAACCAAAACAGTTAGTTTCAATTACTTTGTTTTTGTTTCTTCATATATTTTCACAATCAATAAACAATTTACACATTATTCAATGAATTGAGTACCAATTTTGTTTGTAATTTAAGTCATATTCAACATATGTCAATGTAAACTTACTGTAATATAATTTCCTTCATAATAAAATATATTACATGAATCAATTTACTCTAAATCATCTATAAATCACATGAACACAATTTATGTCAACAATTACCATATAAAATCACATAATAAACAATTACTCCTTCACACCCATTTTTACAGAGAACTTTTCATGTATATAAAAACTAGAACTTTAGAAGAAAAATAGGGTTTTACCTTTGCTAGAAGATATGAAGAACTTGAAAATCTCTCCCCTTCTTCAAAATTCTCAACTCACAGGGAAACTCATTTATTCCTTCCCTCTTTTCTCTCTTCTTCTTTTTCTCTGTTCTTCATTTCTCTTTTACTAATACGTAATATAACTGAGATATGATAATATAATATATCGTATACTTATAATACCTATTAATATATAACATAAATACATATATATAACTGATATCAGTTATATTATTTGAAAATTAAAAGTCATAAGGCTTGTTTGGCTAAAACACTTTAAAAATTAATAACTTAAATCTTGTATGCCTTGTTTGGTAAAACCAATTAAAATAATAATTTAATCATTCCTTAAGCCTTGTTTGGTAAAACAAGATTAAAACACGAATTTCAAAATCCTAAGGCTTTGTTTGGTAAAACCAAATTAAAACTCTTTTAATTTATTTTAATAACTCATTTATGATATAGTTTATTGTCACACTTTATTCAATTAAATTCTCATATTCAATTTAATTCAACTAAAGCCAATAATAACTTATTAAATCCATTTGTCACATAATAATATTGTAGACACTCGAAATTTTCTGCATACCTGTCACTGACATTATAGGAAGGCAGATTCATCTTTCAAGAGGTAACCTTAGAAGACGCCATGTCAAGTCCAGATACTACCTAAGTTCGGTCTCAACCGGAACACACACCGAGTATGAGCCCAACCTCGGAGATAACCCCGAGGCATGCAGTTCCAATACCAGAAAATTTACCGGAGAAGACCGATTAATCTTGGAGATAACCCCGAGATATCCAGTCTCAGTCCCAACACTGGGAATAGCATTTACCAACCTTGGCGATAACCCCAAGGAAGGCAGTTGCAGTTCCTGAGATAACCCTATAAATGCTTGTTTCAAAAGTCTGCAATTAGCTTCAAACTCGGCGCTCACACCGAGTCACTTAGTACCAGACCCGGAGATAACACCGAGAAGACAGGCACACCTCAGAGATGACACTGAGGACCTTCAACACTTGCAGCAGTCCAATCTTAGCGATAACCCTGAGCAACGTCTGTTTTATCAGCCCAAACCGGCGATAACCCCGGTGAGGGGCAAAGTTATCATCTTGTCACCTTGATGCCACACCTTACCGTCTCAACATTTCTACACAGCAATGTCCCACAAGTATCAAGGAAAACCAATCCCGAGTGACTATTACCGAAGGGCACAGTCCCATCTTCATGACTTCGTACAACCTCTAATCCCATTCCATTGCGTAATAGGTCCTATATACCTCAGTCGGATGCCTGGATTGAAATTCTGAAAGTTTGAACGGACATCACGTTGCCCGTGTGCACATACTTCGAGACAGCGAGACCAATGAAACCCAGGGAAACCCTGGCAGCCTCAGGTACACCTGCGGCTCCCCCCTCTATAAATAAAGGACTTGGGGTGGCCATTTTGTAATAGAAAAAGGCAAGGAAGCCCTGTCAAATTTGCTCCGTACTCACCCTATATTGAGTTTTTCTCATTTTAAACACTTGCGAGCTCACATAGAGCTACTCTTGTACCGGTGGGACCGAGTTTCATCCACTTTAAGGATATAGAAGTCTTCTTTGGCAGCCCACTGTAAGCCTTCTCACACACTTTAAAGCCTTTCTCTTTATCTTTGCAGACACATTTCTTCACGTTGAGAGTCGTGTTGTGTGTGTTTTCCCGGACTTCGGTCCGTGGTTTTATTCGGTTTGTACATATATATATATATATATATATATATATATATATATATATATATATATATATATATATATATATATATATTATTATCAGTTATACCTCGATTAAGCTGAACTTGATGCGGAACATTTATTTGCTTTAATATATATATATATATATATATATATATATATATATATATATATAACTTTGTTCGATGAGCCTAGACTTGATGCGAGCGTTTATTTACTTTAATATATATATATATATATATATATATATATATATATATATATCAACCGTGGTCGAACCTTGTTCGATGAGCACTGATTTTATATCCAAGTGCGTTCTTGCTTTTATATATATATATATATATATATATATATATATATATATATATATATATCGTCACTTTGAGTTTACTTTGTGGCGGTTGATCGCTTATGACTTTCTTTACGTTTTGTCACTTTGAGTTTCCTCCGGCGGTTGATAACTTTTAAAGCTTTATTTACATTTACGATCCCATATGGAGGTGCTTCGTGGTTGGTGATCATGTACGTATATATATATATATATATATATATATATATATCGGTCGTTTAAAAAAGCGGACCAAATAAAGCGGACGAAAGAAGAGCGGACCAAGGCAAAAAAACACGCTGGTCGGGTTTAACTCCAAAACACACGTGTTAAACCCGACTCATATTTTTTTTTGCCTTGGTCCGCTTCTTTGGTCTACTAATTTGGTTCGTTGGAGATCCTCCCCGTATATATATATATATATATATATATATATATATATATATATATATATATATATATATATATATATATATATCTGACTTTTATATATACACCTGCCATCGCTTTCATACAAATTGTAGCATCATGTGAGCCTAGGAATCATGTGATCACAAATTCAATCTATTGGATCTAGATTCGGTTCCTGTGATGGACATTTTCAACTGTAAGCAGCTTGTAAATTTATCTGCGGTATCTTAATTTCCTCAGATGGTTTTAATACCCACGAGGAAGTCGGCATTATTTTGTACATTATTTTCTTATAGATGCTTCGCATCTCGAAAATAAAAGCAATCAAGCCGAACACTTAATAAAATGGGAGTGTAAAAGGTCTCAATTACTATTGAGCACTAGGATTTGAAAAACCTCTTTTATAAAACATCACTGCCATATCTTTTTAAACATTGAATTTTTACATAAATTCAAACCATGTGTATATAGGTGTGAACGAGGCCTCGCACTACTTCCAAATAAACAACACATTGACCCTCACACATACACATTCATATAACAATTTCTGGAAAAGTGGTGATCACCATGGTAACACGGATGTCGGGGGGTACCTAACACCTTCCCTCCGCATAATCAAGTCCCCGGACCCTAATGAATCTCGGTTTCACCGACTCGTTTAGCAGTGTCACATCATTGGGTCAATGTGCAAACTTTTCTCAATTGTGTTGGTACAACGATTTAAAAAACCAACTGGCGACTCTTAACAGTCCATCATCGACATTCTACATGTCGGACCTTTTTCACTTGTTTTTTCAAACAAATTTCACCTAACATGAGAACACCAAAGAACAAGTAACGAAAAGGGACAACTAAAAATCCCGACGTAACAGGTGGCGACTCTGTTGGGGACTTCCTGTAAGAGAACTTAAGTCGCTATTACAATCTTTTCAAAACTATTATCTGCTTGTTTGTGGATGTTGCATTTACATTTATGATGAATGTGTACAAATCCATTTACTTATTGCACTTAGTGCTTCGCACCATATCTGCTTGTGATATTAGTGCTTCGCAATGTCATCATTTCCATACGATGAGACGTGATGTATGTGAATGTATGTTGTGTGGTCCCTCCACTAGGAAGCTATCTTGTTGGTGTTTGATTACTAGACTCGTAGGAAGACTAATTCCAACGAGGCTCGGGAAAGGCACCACCCAAATTTGCTCCAGTTGAAAGACCAGATTAACTTCCCGTCGAGTAAATTGCGATGATTTGGGAACCTTCATGCCAAAAAAGCCGCGAGAGTAACCTAAGATAGGTCAGCCTCTGATATACCCAACTCGGAGGAAAGTCTCATCATGCTTTTCATTACTTATAAAGTCAATTACTTGTAATTTCATTCCATATTCATCTCCATGTAATGAGAAATATGAAGAAATGTGTATACATACATATTTAAATTAACATGCTACCATATATTACAAACAGCTAACATCCGTTTTGCAGGATAAAATTCCTAAAACGGACACATTCACATAACATGTTAATATTTACACATTCCCTAAAGACTAAATTATGTAAGTCTTTCGCAGGGAAACAATCGGACCTACTACCCGGTCAAAATCCAAAAAGGTCGCGAGCCTATAGTCAATTATGTCATCATCCGACCAAACTGACCTTAATCCAATTTCTCGCAAAGAATTCGACGGATTAAGCAAACAAATCACAAATTTGGTTGTTCTGCTTAAAGAACTACATCAGTCTACTCAAGGTCCAAAGATACCCATACATGCTGAATCCTCTACACAATGGGGAAGTCAAGTCGTTACGATACCTGAACTGCAGTTGGATACGACCAACAAAATTCATGATGCTACCCATCTCACAAGAGATCCAGACATCGGTGACATCAGAGAGAAAGTCCATCAAATGGAAGAAACCCTTCGTGTTATCAAAGGAATTGGAGCACACGGGAGTGTTTCATATGCTGACCTGTGTATATTCCCTGGTGTCCATTATCCAAAAAAGTTTAGAACTCCTGACTTCAAAAAATATGACGGGTTAGGAGATCCTTACACACATTTGAAGGTGTTTATTGGAGAACTCGGTTCTTATGCAGAGGACGAGAAGCTCAGAATGCAGCTGTTCCAGAAGAGTTTGACTAGAGAAGCTCATTCGTGGTATACTAGATTAGATAACTCAAAGATCCATAGCTGGGAAGAGCTAGCACACGCCTTCCTCACACAATACAGCTTCCTGTCTCAGATGTCTCGTGACCGGTACCAAATTACTAAGGTCAAGAAATAGTCCAACGAGTCTTTTAGAGAGTATGCCCAGAGGTGGAGGTGCCTTGCTGCTCAAGTTATTCCTTCCCAGACAGAATTAGAAATGGTCATGACCTTCATAGACATACAAGAAGCTCTTTTCTATGAAAGAGTATTAGCCAGCATCGGTAAACCATTTTCTGAAATGATCAAACACGGGGAGATGGCTGAGATGGGATCGAAGTCAAGAAAGATTCAAGACCTAGCTGCCCTTAAAGCTATTGCTGAGCACATCCAATCCGAAAATTATGGAAACAACCCCCGGAGGGTCCATAAAAAGAAAGAAGAGGATGTTTTCCTGATACTACAGGGTCAAAAAGGCAATCAGAACATGCCTATCCAGAGGATAAATTATACTCCCTTTCAAGCACAATCTTCAAACCCTCCAATACCGAAAGGTGGAGAAGTTAAACGCCCTCGAGTGTTCGACACTGTAGCAGTTGTATGCGAGGTGGATCCTTCACTTTCTCCATAATTAACTCTGGGTATATGCTGGCTGGAGTCTTGATAGATGGAGGTTCATCTCTAAATATCTGTCCATATGCTACATTGTTGAAGATGAATGTCAATCTCAACCAAATCTGGAGCAGCCATACGGTTATCAAAGCTTTTGATGGAGCTCGCCGGAATTCGGTCGGAGTAATTGAGTTGTCAATCGAAATTGGTCCCCATACATTCTGCGTATCTTTCCATGTGCTCAAGATATATTCAGGATACAACCTGCTCTTGGGATGACCATAGATTAATATGGCAGGGGCAGTCCCCTCCACCCTTCATCAACAACTGAAATACATTATCAACAATAGCCTAGTCACGGTCAATGCTGAACCAGAATGTCCTCAACACGAGGACATGCCATTCATCAATACTAATGCAAATGTTGAACTAGTCAGTTTTCATGCCTTGGAAGTAAGCAATACCCAGTACCATGCAATTGGAACGCCATTTCCAGAACCTAAGATTTCTGCCGAGGTAATGTCGGCTACTCAAGAAATGATGTCATTGGGTCATCAGTCGGGACAAGGGTTGGGTAAAGATCACCAGGGTATCAAGCACCCCATTTGAGTATACAGTCAAACTGGGACAGCTGGACTAGACTACTCTACCAGTTCTAGTCATAGGAATCCTCATAAGGATCAGTAGATTCCTTCAGCTTCAGCCACATGGCAATTATCTTCATCTGCGAATTTTGTGTCCGCACAACCTTCGGTAAAGTGCCAGCCAATGTAATGGCTATGTTATTTCCCATGCCAGTACCGGTGAAGGTGAAAGAAGTCTTTGTTCCAGAGCCCGCAGTGGAAGAGGAGGAAGGAAGAATCAAGCAGGATATCGTCAGAATGATGTCAGGCATACGCAATCGTTCATGATGAATATACAAACAGATACACCCCATACGATGATTGCCCAGACGTAATGGCCATCATTCGAGAAGAGGAGGACGATGACAACCCCTCCATCACTGCAGTCCACCCGGACTTTGCCCTTGCCGATTGGAACAGCACTCCTTGCATGGGTTGACAAGGGTAAAATGGGCAGGAACTCTTTCTACCCTGTAGATATCACAACTGCTTACTTTTTTATACAGTACCAGCAGTTTATTTTGTCAGTATATGCTAACACTGTGTATGATCAAAACATTTTATATATACTAAGTGAAAGCATATTTTGTTTCAGGACCTTGAATTTAGATGTGCCTGTACTTGCTGATACGATGCCTCTTCTCCACAAGGATTGTACCTTTGATGTAGAGATGAATTCAGACTTGATGGAAATACATGAGGACATTGAGGTGCCTCCAGAAATTCAAGAATGGGTCAAAGACAAACCTAAACCCAACCTTGATCAAACCACTTCCTTCAATCTCGGAACCTTAAAAAACTTTAAGTTAATCCAGATTGGTTCAGACCTTACCCCCAAACCAAAGGAATGACATGGTTATGCTACTAACCCAATTCCAGGATGTGTTTGCATGGTCTCATGAAAACATGGTGGGTTTTTCCACTGACATTGTCCTTCATCGCCTTCCTATTAAAGAGGGATTCAAGCCAGTCAAGCAAAAGCTCAGGCGATTGAAACCTAAATGGAGTTTAAAGGTGAAAGAAGAAATTGTGAAACAGTTTCAAGCTGGCATCATCATGGTGTCCACATATCCTGAATGGATATCCAATATCGTTCCCGTGCCTAAACCTGGAGGAAAGGTGTGAGTTTGTGTGGATTATCGGGACTTGAACAAGGCTTTCCTTAAAGATAGCTTTCCCGTGCCATTTATCCACATTCTCATTGACAATAATGCTCAATACTGCATGTACTCCTTTGTTGATTGCTTTGCAGGGTACCATCTGATCATGGTTGCTAAGGAAGATTATGAGAAAACTGCTTTCATCACACTTTGGGGAACCTTTTGTTATAGACGGTTGTCATTCTGCCTCATCGATGTCGGAGCCACCTATCAGTGAGCTGTGATGGCTCTCTTCCACGACTTAATGCACAAAGAGATAGAGATCTACATGGATGACATCATTGTCAAATCTCAGAAGGAAGAAGACCACTTAGACCATCTCAGGAAGCTATTCAATAGGTTGCGCAAGTACAACTTGAAGTTGAATCCAGCCAAGTGCGCCTTTGGCGTTAAATCAGGCAAGTTGCTAGGATTTCTAGTCAGCCACAAAGGGATTGAGCTGGATCCTACCAAAATTTAGGCCATCACAGAAATGCCCATTCCTCAGACAGAGAAGGAAATACGGGGAATTTTGGGAAGAATCAACTTCATTAGCAGGTTCATCTCTCAACTCACAGCACCTGTGAGCCAATCTTCAAGCTGTTAAGGAAGAACTCCTCCATGAAATGGAATGATGATTGCCAGAAGGCCTTCATTACAATCAAAGAGCAGCTAGTTAAAGCTCCCATTTTGGTACCACGCAGGGATGATGTTCCCTTGTTCATGTACCTGTCCGTAAGTGATAATGCCATGGGCTGCATGCTGGGACAGAAAGATAATAGAGGCTAAGAACGAGTTATCTATTACCTCAGCAAAAGATTCAGCATCAGTGAACACAAGTACACTCTAATTAAGAAGTCTTGTTGTGCTTTAGCATGGGTTTCCATGAGGTTACAACATTACCTCCATGGTCACACAACCCAAATCATATCCCGTGTGGATCCTCTCAAGTACGTGTTCAATAAACTCATGTTAAATTGTTGGCTGTCCAGATGGCAATTGATCCTACAATAATTTGACATCGTATACGTGACTCAAAAGTCCATCAAAGGTTAATGAATTGTGGATTAACTGGCCGCCGCACCTTCAGTGAACTTTTGTTGCCTAAGCTTACTTTCGTTGCGGAATGTAAACTTTTTAGCAACAATTTTTGTTGTTGATTATATTATTTAGCAACGACATTACGCTGATTCAGCAACGAAAATGTTTGTTGCTGGTTATTTTTAAATAGCAACGAAAGTCGTCGATTAGCAACGACGTTATATGTTGTCGTTTCTTTATATATGCAATGAAAGTTGATATGATTTGCAACGATAAAAAATATTACCTTTTATTTTAGTATTAGCAACAATATCCTCTTCGTTGTTATTAGGTTAATTTTTCATTGTCAAATATTATATTTTTAATGCCATTAGCAACGAAAATTTGTTGCTAAATGTATAAAAAATTATTTCTATATTAAAACTTGTTCAATGCTTTGGTAACGAATTATATTGTTACCAAATCAAAATTTGACATTCTTTTTGTGTACCTGGCTGGCTCAATGTCCCCATAGAAAATAATAGCAAAAGTACAAAAAACTAAAATATTATTAACTTAATAAAATCATCCACTACATAATCATTCATTATCTTTACAATTAACCATCTAAAGTTACCACAGTTCTTCAATCAAAGTATATATCTACAAATAGAGAGAGAGTACACTTCATAATTTCGTCTCTTAACTACAGGGAGAGAATGATTGCACTTCTCCAACATGCTCACCATCAAATCTTCCTGCAATTACACATGAATTCGTATTGATTGCTATTATATTATTTATAATCCATGAACATGTACTAGAACTACACAACAAAATAATCCGGCCAGAAGGAAAATTGCACGGATAGTGTTATATGACCGCATTTCTAAGTAGAGAATCCTTGCCTATTTTCCACATCGTTTTTTCCTGTAAGGTGCCTTCTTTCCCAAAAGCGGAAGCTAGTTCATCATAACCTTAAGTGGTCACATGATGAGCGATAATACACCTGGAGGTAATTCTTAAAATGTCATTCAGCAATCACTAAAAATGTTGTGTTACTACAGTTACATCTAGCAGATCAACACAAAGGCCACCCATAAAATCCATGAACCCATAGAAGAGTTCTTCTTTTAATTTTCATTGTTTTCTCACTTGTAAATTACAATAGATCAATACATGCGAATCATTTTCACATGAAAAAACTAGATGTAGAAAAAATATAAGATATAAGTTATATTTGTCAAGAAAAAATATAAAATAAAATGTAGGTAACTAACCTTTCCCAGATTTACTTATAATGGAAGCTGCAAGAACAACCTATACAAAATAAAATTACGGTCAATAAAACATTTATCTTCAAAATAAAATAAAGATCGCAAAACTACTTGTAACAGATTGCCACTTGAATTCATCAAATACTAAAGGAACAATCAAATTACCATCTTGATCCAATTAAACCCAACAGCTACTAATTCAAAAGCATCCGACCAGCTTAAAAATTAGACACCTACAAAAATTAAAACAGTTGAATATTGCAAAATACAAGAAAAAAGATCCCCAAACTATTATCAAAGAACAGTGCAATTCAATTAACTACAGTTACACATACAATGATACAAATTTGAAAAAATATTAGATCTAAACAACGTAAATTCGGATAGATTTCAACCCTAGCCAAAATTATAGTCGTAGTTATTCGGATCTCAACCTAGATGCGAGAGTGATCACGAACTAAAATGTAGATCGGATCGTAAACCGTAGTATCTAAGTCCAATATTGTGTAAAAATAAACAAAACTAAAGGAATTAAGGATCAACAAGCGGTATCAATCGGTTTAAACGCGTTTAAAATTCTCGATTATTGTGTTTTTGTGTGTGAGAGAAAGTACACAAGCGAAAACTAACGGAGGAAATCACCGAATCGGAGAGGGAATAAGCGGGATGAAGATGTGTAGAAGGGAAAATGGATGAGATTTATTTATTTATATATGAAAGAGTTTAATTTTTGAGTATTATAAATAGACAATGTGAATAGTTTTGGACCTTAGGCCAGTTAAATAATACTCCCTCCGTCCCAGGATAAAAGTTCTGGTGGACTTTTCACGCATATTAAGAAGATGAATGAAATGACAAAATTGCCCATAATAATGTCATTAAATATGGAGAGAGAATTATAATAACAAAAGTATGAGATATTTAATGCTACGGGTATAATAGAAAAATATGTGTAAAAATTTGGTTATTAAAGGAAAATGGACATTTAACATGGGACTACCCAAAATAGTAATAAGGACTTTTATCATGGGACGGAGAAATAATAATAATAATAATAAGGGAAATTGAATTCATAGAAATTAAGGATATATCCGTAGTGAGAGAATTGTAAGATGTATTTTCGGACGATCTGAGTGCTCTTCCGCCAGACAGAGAAATTGAATTCGTAATAGACTTAGCACCATGAACGGCACCAATTTTGAAAGCTCCATATCGTATGGCGCCAGTAGAAATGAAAGAATCGATGATACAACTACAAGAGTTACTAGATATAGGTTACATAAGACCAAGTGTGTCTCCTTGGGAAGCACCGGTGTTGTTTGTTAAAAAGGAAGACAGATCGATGAAGTTCTGTATCGATTATCGAGAATTAAACAGAGTAACGATCAAGAATAGATATTCGTTACCAAGGATAGATGACCTTTTTAATCAATTAAAGGGAGCAAAGTGTTTCTCAAAGATAGATCTACGGACGGGTTATCACCATTTGAAAGTATAAGAGGAAATACCAAAGACGGCGTTTCAAACCCGTTATGGACACTACGAGTTTTTGGTAATGTCATTCGGATTGACTAATGCTCTAGCAGCATTCATGGACTTAATGAACCGAGTCTTCAAGCCATACTTGGATAAATTCGTAGTAGTTTTCATCGACGATATCTTGATCTACTCAAAGATGAAAGAAGAGTACGTCGAACATCTGAAGATGGTTTTAGAGGCGCTAAGGAATGAGAAGATGTATACAAAGTTTTCAAAATGTGAATTTTGGATGGAAAAGGTTCAATTCTTAGGACACGTGGTAGATAAGGATGGAATTAGTCGGGTACTATCAAATATTTATCCAGGATTTTTCTAAGATAGCAACCCCGTTGACTAATTTAATGAGGAAGACAATGAAGTTCGTATGGACGGAAAAATATGAAGAAAGTTTTCAGGAGCTGAAGAAGAGACTAAGCGAAGCGCTATTATTATCATTGTCAGACGATGCGAGAGGTTTTGTGGTATATACTGATGCATCGCACAAGGAACTTGGATGTGTGCTCATGCAACATGGCAAGGTCATTGCATATGCATCACAATAACTAAAGGATTACAAAAAACGATACCCTACTCATGACTTACACTTATCATCAATAGTTTTTGCCTTCAAATTTTGGAGCCATTATTTGTACGGAGAGAAATGTGAGATATACATGGACCACAAGAGTCTGAAATATATCTTCACACAGAAATAGTTGAACATGCATCAGAGAAGGTGGTTAGAATTAATCAAGGATTATGACTGTGATATTCTTTATCACCCGGGAAAGGCAAACGTAGTAGCTGACGTGATAAGCAGGAAAGGAAGGGAGAAGTTGTTTAAACTGACAACCCAGGAGGAGTTAATAAGGGAATTGGAGAAATTGGAAATTGAGGTAAAGGGACTGGGGAGGTCAGAAGAAAAATTATTTGTAGTGGAAGCTCGGCCAACCATGTTGGACAGAGTAAAGGAATCACAAGAGAAGGATGAAGAGTACGATAAAATCAGGAAGAGGATCACAGAAAATGAAGAAGAGAGATTCAAAATGAACAAAGACGGTATTTTGAGATTCGAAAGAAGAGTGTGGGTGCCAGCGGTAACCAAGTTGAGGGAAGAAATTTTGCACGAGGCACACAATACAACATATTCCGTTCATCTAGGAGGCACAAAAATGTATCGATATTTGAGGCAACATATTTGGTGGCCCAATCTAAAATGAGAAGTCATAGAGTGCGTCAGTAGATGTCTTACTTGCCAATGGGTCAAAGCAGAGCACCAGAGACCGAGTGGTCTACTTCAACCATTAGAGATACTGGAGTGGAAATGGGAACACATTACGATGGATTTCATGGTAGGATATCCAGTCACGCAGAAAGGTTATGACGCCATTTGGGTTATTGTGGATCGACTGGCGAAGTTAGCTCATTTTCTACCGATAAAGATTTGTTTTGACTTAAATCAATTGGCAAAGTTATACGTAAAGGAGATCGTTTCGCGACATGGAGTGCCGATATCAACTGTCTTTAATCGAGATATGCACTTCACGTCAAATATTTGGAAAATTTTCAAGAGAAGATAGGAACACAGTTGAGGTTGAGTACTGGTTATCATCCGCAGACAGACGAACAAAGTGAGTGGAAGATACAAACGTTGGAGGACATGCTTAGAACTTGTGTAATGGACTTCAAGGGAAATTAGGACGATCAACTACCCCTAGTGGAATTTGCATATAACAATAGTTACCATGCGAGTATTGGCATGCGACCGTACGAAGCTCTTTACGGGAGAAAATGTCGAACGCCGTTATATTGGGACGAAGTTGGAGAACGACGAATGTTGGGACTAGAGTTAGTGCAAAAAATCACAGACGTAATGATAGTGATAAGAGCCAGACTTATAGTGTGATTCCCCCAAAATAGGTATACATCACCCATCTTTAGTCGCCAAATACATGGTACAAAAATCAAAAACAAACTTCATTAATACAAATATCGTGTAAAAATACGACAAAACATAGCTGAGTTTTTAAACGAATATTGTCTTCTAGACAATATCCACACTCAATGAAG
Source organism: Panax ginseng (assembly GCA_020205605.1). Classification (NCBI taxonomy): domain Eukaryota; kingdom Viridiplantae; phylum Streptophyta; class Magnoliopsida; order Apiales; family Araliaceae; genus Panax; species Panax ginseng. The sequence goes on from CM035141.1 coordinate 43,779,209, forward strand.
TCCTCATTACAATTATTATCACACTATTTCACAGAATAGTGAGGACTACGAAAGCCACTTATTCTGGACCATCACTCCATTCTCTGACTCGTTCCAGCTATATTCTCATTTCTTGAAGAGAACAATGAAAGGAAAGGGTGAGCTCAACTTGCCCAGTAAGAAATATTATGACTAAGATAATGCAGAATAAATTATCATTAGCCTTCAACAGTATAACAACTGATAGAATATAATAGACAACAAGTTTTAGATCAACAACTGTAGCGGAACAAGCAATCCATTAGAAGAGTCAAGTGGAGCATGATATCTACTATCTTCTATGATTTAAAAAGTTTTTCATCCACTTTATCGCTGAGACTCAGCTTAATAAATAAACTACATCATCGAATCATCCCTGCACTACGGGCCAAGGATATTCATGTAATCATCAACAGTTATGATTATACCAAATAATTACTGGTTATAATCATACCAACAACTATCCATCAATGCAATACGGGCCAATGAGGACTTTTACCACATCATTTGTAACATTACGGGTCACGATTATACCGAATGATCCCTGGTCATAATCATACCAATCAACAGTCCATCTATGTACGTAAGCCAAAGAAAACTTTCATCACAATATAAGCATGATGATAATGACAATGATATAAGCATTAATTAAACGAAAGCAAAGGATAAATTTTTAAAGATTTATAACTTAATTTATCTAGAATTTAATAATGTCCAAATTATCAACATGATACTACTTTGTGGAGTAAAATTCAAGAATAATATTATATCAAAAAAGATTTGGGCAGCAAAGAAATCAATTTTTATCATGAATAATTCTTCGTGTGAATAGTACTCGAGTGAATAGTATCCCGTGAATAGTACTTCAGGAATAGTACTTTATGAATAGTACTCGTGAATAGTACTTTATGAATAGTACCTATGAATAGTACTTTATGAATAGTACCCTATGAATAGTACTTTGTGAATAGTACCTTAAAATTGAATACTACTCATGGACAGTACTCCGGCATGAAAAGCTTAAAATTTAACAAGAATGTGCAGAAAATATCCTTGTGGAAACGATACTAGATGAAGCGCAAATTTTAAGGATGTTCTACTAATTTTTCGGAGTATAGAAGCGATACTTTAACAAAATGAGGGTATAATCAAGAATACGAGATGAAATAATATTACTCACATACTACATAGTATGAAAGAAAATAGTATTCCTATGAATACTGAACAAAATAATATCCCTTACCTCTGAAGAAGACTGGATACTAGAATAGTGAGGTAGCAGACTTCTCTTCTTCTTTCTCTCTATAGTTTCTCTCTCTATAATTGCTCTTGTGAGTCTTAGTGAATTGGTGAGAATGAAAGAAGAATGAGCTTCTATTTATAGGAAAATATAGTTTCGATAATTGCACGTTTTGGAGCTCGAAATATTACGGTATAATACCTTCATCTTTTCCTTCATTTTTAATTTAGTCCTGCAAGTATTATCAAACTTGCACTACCTCCCCTAATAGTATAACATGTGAATCAATAGTACAATCATATGACTCAATAGTTTATACATGTGAAAAAAATAATTACAGTATAGTACCTTCATCTATACCTCTATTTTTTAATTTAGACATTCAAGTATTATCAATCTTGCACCACCTCCCCTAATAGTACATGCATTGAATCAATAGTACACACATGTGAATAAATAGTTATAAGTATGTGAATTAATAGCAATTAATTGCTCATTTATCCGATTAATTACCCGATTGGTCAATATAACCTCCAGACATTAATTATTATCGGAATAGATGTCAATTTCCACTAACAATAGTAATTCCAACACAATGAAAATATCAATTTCATCTTTAATCAACACGAACTTATTCATCATTAATATTATAACTCATAATATTTAACAACCAGATCATTCCCAGGAAAGAGGGGGCTTTCCAATAAAGATTTCTCCCTATTGGCGCGCAATTAGGTGACCAAACCTCTCTTCGATAGAACTTTTTAGACATCGTCAATATTGTAAATAATAATATGAATAACTTTGTCGTCTCAATTATTGATTTAATAATATAAAATATTGATAATAATTGAATCAAATAACGTGAGATACTATGCAACAATTACTGTAGCAATAATGGAATATAACTAAGTGACTTCTCACGTAAGCATCAATAATCAATACCGTGTGCTACTATGCAAAATTGCGTATTACTGTACTTTTATTATCAGGTAGTTCAACAGTTTAACGGTAAAACTTGCACCGTTATTTTTTAAAAATATTTCAGTCATTTTCTAACTACGACAGTACCTCTGTTGTGGGGTCCACCAATGATTGTGTCATCGTACGAATATTCCCTATTAAAACGAATATTCCCCGACCAATCAAATATTCCCCGACACAACGAATATTTTATAGCAACTTGCTTACTTTGCAAAATTTTCAAATGTCACCCTTAACTTCAACCTTTATCAATTTAACATTTTACTAAATAAAATAATAATTATAAGAAAATTGAATACTTTTATTTCATAAAATTTGGGGTCTTATAGGTAGCAGCTCAAGATCGCCAGAAAAAGTACGCAGATTTACATCGACAAGATTGGGACTTTAAAATAGGAAGTTTCTTTTTCTTGAAAGTATCTCCCTTGAAGGGAAAAATACGATTCGGCAAGAAGGGAAAATTTAGTCTGAGGTTCATAGGACCATTCAAGATATTGAAGCGAGTGGGCAAAGTGGCATACAAAGTTGCATTACCACCTGAGTTGAAGCACATCCACACCGTATTTCACATTTCCATGTTGGGTCCGTACAAGCCTGACTACAAACACGTGATTTCCTACGAGCCCATTCAAGTGGAGAAGAATCCGGCGTATAAAGAAATTCTTTTCCAGATATTAGATAGGAAAGAGCAGGCATTAAGAAATAAAGTTATATCTTCTGTAAAAGTACTTTGGCGAAACCACGACGCTGAAGAGGCCACGTGGGAATTAGAGGATAAGATGAGGAGGGACTATCCCCAATTATTTGTGTAACCTTGTACAAATTCTGAGGATGAAATTTTTATAAGGGGGGAAAATGTAATACCCGAGAATTTCGAAATATTAATAATAAGTCAAATATTTATTTAAATATAATTAAATATTGTTCTGGCATTTGAAACTCTATTCAATTAAGTTAAGTATGACAGCAAGGTTTTGTGATCAGACTGGTAAATATCTTAACGTAATGTTTATCGGAATTGCCTAGTGTGGAATAATGGAGGATTGAGAGAATCATTAAGTGAATTAAAAGAGAAAAGGTTTAATAAGAGAAAAATTAATTATGTATGATTGTATAATTCCATACATGAAATGAATAGGATCTTTAACTAGTATTATTATCAATTTGGGATTTAATTTATGTTATGTGAAACTGGAATGTTGATAGAGGTCGGAACTAGCATGAAGCTAAACCATTTAATACTCCCAAGGATCGTAGTAGCTAGACAAATCAAGCAAAATGCACACTTGAGGGGCGATGTTAGTCGTCATTATTATTGTAGGAATTATATAGAACATTATTATAATGTGTGACATTATTAAAGTGTTTGATAAGAGTAAATTTAAGGGTATGAAGTTCCAAGTAGTACAATAAAATCATGTGTGATAGTTTAATACAGAGAGAATTAATAAATTATGCATCTCAGAAATTCGGAAAGAAATTCACTGTTTTAAAATAGACATTTAATATTGGATAGTGTTATAATATTGATGTATACTACCTAATAATATCTATGGAGAATACCCAAATAATAATACCTAATTGCCTTATTTTACCTGCATTAAATATTATTTTATGAGAACCCAATGTACAAAGATTATATGATATGTGTACATATATAAACCCTAACTTTTCATTTTGTAATAGCATTAATACACTAAAATCACATGAGGGAACCAAAAGGGAATTAAATCAACTACATTGGAAACTAAATGTTGAGGATTAAAAGAGTTGTCCCAATTTAGTTAGCCCAAATAGTGTTATATCTCCTTTACGTGAACTGTCGAGCTTTGAACAGTGGTTATGAACTATGTGATGATGGCTATGAAAATGGCTGAGGAAATGGTGGTTGAGCAACTCCTCAATAATCATTGTTTTCTTCTTCTACCCCATGGATTCAACTTTAGTGTAAAACCCTTAGCTAGCTAATCATTCCTCTATAAAACACAGCTTCATTTTTATTTTCCCGTTACTAGGAATTGTATGTTGAATTCCAAGTTTGAGAGGGGTGAGTTGCTTGTTAATTAAGAAGGAGTCTATGATTTGCAGAAGGAAGGAACTAAGCTAACTAAGCTTCATAGAAGGTAAAATTCATGTTTTAAATTCTTAATTCCAAAACTTAGCAAATTATAGAACTTTCACCAATTCTTTTGAATTTGGTTTGGAAATGTCCTATCAAGTGTTTATTAAGCTTATATGTATGTAAGGAACCTTAGAGAATAAGTTTAAGCATGTTAGAATGGAGGAAAAATCAGAATTGATTTGATCTCACCAAGCAAGCGGACCTGGTCTAAACTTACTGTAGTAGGCGCAATTGCTTGCTCTCCTCATAGATTCAACACAAAGATAGTTGCAAGACTGTACTACTAATCCGAGTTTTGGACTTTTGATGTTATGTGGTAGTTCTATCATGCTAAAATAACTTAGATATACATGAAAATAGGCCTAACTTATGACTTTAAGTTCCTTTTTATAACATGATTACCTTAACTTTCTTTAGTATGTATTTCCTAGAGAAGACTTGAACTTTAGAAATAGACCTTAATGAAACTATTAGTGTCTCATTTCTGATTTTGTGAGCATGAGTATACGATCTAACTATGCATGAAATATGGTTATAAGATACTTCGTATGCAGTAAATGGCCTCAACTTGTTTTAAAATGATTTCAAAAGAAAACTCGGATGTTTTTCAAACTAAGTTAAATTTGTATGAGTAGTTAAGTTCTGAAGATTTAAGATGGCAGGTTTATGTTCATTGTGTGTCTAAACATGATTCATATGTGTTAGACATAATGAAAGTTAACTAAGTGTGAGTTTAAACATGTTTTATAGTGATACAAAATACTATTCATGAGTAAATGATGTGAACACTTGTAAGCATATGTGTTACATATTATGTGATCTCTTTATGTAGATATATGATTGATGTGATGCCCCCAAATTCGGGTATCTTCTAACCCGATAAATGGTGCTACACGGTGCCCATAACTGTACATTCATTGTGAGGTCCCCAAATCCATGTCCTAATCACCAAGGATCTGGTACAATCATTCTATAACTATTACGGAAGATATAAACATAAATTGTTTATACATTACATTACACACTAATCCCAAAGTCGAGAACCTTCACATAATACCTTAATCAATATCCCATCTATCATACAATGTTATTATTATACAATATTGTTACATTTCTAGTTGCACATATTATCCCAAGCTAGACTTGTCTTTAACCATTCCTGTATCCGGCGTATTCGTCTTAATCTGTGATGTTTATCATGATATAGCAAGGGTGAGCAACAAGTTTGCCCAACAAATTTAATTTCAATAAATTAACAACATATCATGATGGAAAGAATTTGAATAATAGCTGACAAACATTCAACAATATAATTGTGAACTAGCATGAACAAACTATCATAGCTGAACGAACATTGAACGTGAACATATCATTTATATATGGACCGAATGGTAATGAAGGTGATTAGCCTTTCATACTTGATGAATACATGCAATATGCACTGAGTACGATTCAACAATTCATAGACATGGCAATCAGCAATGATTAACCATAAGTATATTTGAATAAAATAACTCGAGGTTTGAGTTAAAGAAAAACTTGCCTGCACCGATGTTTACCGTTACGCATTCTTTTAGCTTTGTCTAAAAACCTAATATAAATAGTATCGATCAACAAAATTAGAATAATATCATCACAATATTTAAAATAACCTAAACACATAACACATAACTCTATCAGTCTATACAACACATAATACCTGGTATCAAGTCAGACTATTGCAGTCTGAGTTGAATCTGGCACAATTCTGACATCCTGATGGCCTAGTCGAAAAAAATATCGAGTTTAAGTTCAATTAAACTCTACCTAAACACTTAACGATTATCTTAGATAATTTTATTAGCAGTCAAAATAATTTTCCAAGTCTCAAAATAATTTTTAAGTAATTATTATCATTTATCAAGATTTCTTAATCATTAATATCGTATTCATCTAATTTAATTACCACAATATTCTATTATCATTAATATTTATTTAAAATCAAATATTAATGAAAATCATACCATAATATTATAATATATTTATAATATCACAAAGTATTTTTAATACCTTAAAATCATTAAATATTAATGTTTTTCATGACAAAATCCATTAACCGATAATTGCTATTGCTATTAAATCCATTAACCGATAATTGCTATTGCTATTAAATATTAATGTTTTCATGACAAAATATCAAAAGTTATATTTTATTACTTAAAATATTTTTATAACCCTTAAAAAAATTTATATGATTTTAAAATCATTTATTCTATTTCCATAATTTATTTAATATATTGATTAAATAAATTAATTACCATTAATATTAATTTATTAACAAAATTTATCACAAAATATTAAAAGTCATCAAAAATAACTTAAAATATTTTCTTATACAATAATATAATTTTTCATGATTTTTCAAGTATTAAAATCATTTTAAGTAATTTATTTAATATTATAATTAAATAAATTAAATACCCTTAATATTTCAAAATCTTAAATATTAATGAAATATATTCAAAATAATTAAAAACACATTTTTTAGGCTTTAAAATAATTTTTAAAACCGTTTTTGTAATTTTTAGAATTTATTTTCTATTTTTAATCAATTTCCAGAAATTCAGAAATTAAAATTAAATAAATCGTTACTATAGCCTATATCGACGCTTTCTGTCGTTGTGGGTGTTCTTGGGGTCACATTTGACCAGCCTTAAATCTCAGTCCATGAATGTTATAGGCTTGCTAGAACCGTGATCTTGTAGTGTTTATGTAACCCTACGAATATCACAAAAAATATGAGTCATACAACAATACACATTGAAGATCCAAGCCCCCAAAGTTATTGTCAGAACGCTTCTGGATTTTTTGGGTAACCTAGAAACCCAGGCAGTTCGAGTAGGCCTTTTCTAGCACAATTATCTCTATTTCTGGTCATCGAATTAGTGTTCTTAAGGTCCAAATCTATACTCCCCGTGTCAAGGAACATTTACATAACACTAACTCAGTTTGAGTACATCCTAGTCTCCAGATTTATCCCGGTCAAAGGCTGTTAGAAACATTGTTCTTACGTTTTCTAGAATTTCCAGAAAACAGAAACTATAACCGGATGGCCTAGTTTGACCATCCACCACACTTGATCTATTTTTTGTTTTAGTAATACAAGGCCATGGATCAAAAGTCCATATAACAGGCTATAATCTAGATATAACAACATCATCAAGCAACATAACACCCGACAGATCTCGGGCTAACAAAATCATGTCAGACACTAAAAACGAGTTTCTGGGTTGCCCAGAAACTCTTGGTCATGCTCGATCAATGGGTTTTTGTGACACCCCCAAATCCGGGTTACCTGACCCCCGAGTTTGGTGCTCACGATCCATAATATAATAATATCTAACTACCCATTTGTTTATGAATAATAAACTTACATAACATTAATTAATAAGTTAACAACATCATCCCAGGTCATCTAACCTTAACATTACAAACTTACCCTTTAGTTACACAAAAAAGGTTTACAAAACAACATAATACATATGCTTATCATAAAACTACTCCATCACTATGCCTTTGCCTTTGTTCTTCTTAGCTCCGCTGGCCTCTTCGTTCCTAGCTGAAATATTTTATTTAGCAAGGGTGAGCAACAAATTTGCCTCGCAAGTTAAGACATACAATAGATGTATAAGAATCAAGAATAACAGACTATCTATTTTGATAGAATAACACCAAAGTTCGGAGAACTTTGAAATAGCTGAACAAATCTTTAATAACTGACAATTCTTCTCGCATTCTATGCAACACAATAATCTGATAAGGAAAGAGTACAATGCTTTCACAGTTTTTACGATATTCTATTGAATAATCACGAGTCAATTCTACGCAATAACAAAGTGGGATATTTTCCAGATTTATGCTGAGTGATCCATTGGATCTTGAACTTCTCTTCTCGAGTAACTATCAAAGATTGGACTTTGATATACCCAGGTGTATCAGATAACCATATAGATTAAATTATACCCCTCTGCAAGTACTTAGAGCGGCCAACTCCTTGTACTCTATATTATGCATAATACTTACACGCGCGCAAAGGCCGAATATACGACCAAAAATGTTTCCTTTGTATAAAAGGATAATCTACTCAGTCTTTGAATCAAAATTTGATTTATAACCAAAAGACTATGATTTCAATATTTAGTCACTTCTCGATCTAGCCGAAATAATTGGCATCGATCTATCAATAATAATTGAATTCTCTTCTCGAACCTATCAAGTTCTAACAATTGTTCGTCTAGCTAGAATAATTAGCTCAGACATATCTCAGCACAATTCGACAATAAACAGGAAATATATGTACTGTCAATAATAGCTTCTACGGATGTAAGTATCCAACAATAGTTATTCTCTAATTATATTCTTAGAATTAACTAATTCAATTTGAATTAATAAACATGCACTAACTGCGAATAATCAACAATAAATTCTCGTGCGTGGTCTAATCAACAATAATTAATTACCATAATAATTGAACAAATATAACTCAAGGTTGAGTTAAGGAAACTTGCCTTCTCTGTAGATTACTGCTACACAATATACTTATCTGCGTTTGAAAGACCTATAATCACAATATCGGCCTCACAATTAGCACAATCATTTATAACACGTATCACTATAATTTACGGTCAATCTTTCTCCTAGGCACATCACCACATAGCCACATTAGTATTTATAACTTATATAAACACTTAATAAGTCTAACTACTTCGGTCTGGTTGGACTTCGGTCTCTTCTCGGTATACTGGTCACCCTATCTGACAATTTACACATTTATTGTCAATTAAACTCGGTATCAAAGCTTCAATATTATATTAGATAAGTCATATCTCATTTATAATATTTTTCGGAAGCTTTTAATAATTTATAAATAATTATTATAATTTATAATAATTTTTCAAACACTTCAATTATTTTTAAATAATTTAATTATTAAATAATCTTATCATCATTAATATTTAATAATAATAAAATATTAATGACGTATTTGTCAAAATATTAAAGTTATTTTTATTAACTTAAAATATTTTTAAAATAATTAAAATTATTTTTAATCCATCACCATTAATATTTAAATATTAATGAATTTATCATAAAAATATTAAAAGTCATTAATTATAGCTTAAAATATTATTACATCATTTTCTCATTTTTAAATGATTATTAAATTAATAAAAGCATTTTTAATTCATTTATTTAATATAATAATTAAATAAATCTAATATCATTATATTAATTTATTAATGAGAATTTTCCAAAAATATTGAAAATTACATTTTATAATTCAAAATATTTTTAAACACTTTATTCTTATTTAAAATGATTTTTATAATATTAAAATCATTTTTCTCTTATTTATTTAATGCACTAATTAAATAAATTAAATATTATTAATATTCAAATAATTATAAATATTAAAGAAAAATATCCCAAATAATTAAAAGTTATTTTTTAGAATTTAAAATAATTTTAAAACCATTTTTGTAATTTTTAGAATTTATTTTCTATTTTTAATCATTTTCCAGAAATTCAGAAAATAAAAATATTTAAAACCGTCGTTGTAGCCTATAACGACGCTTTCTGTTGGTGTTCTTGGGCTCAAGAACACTGACAGCCGACAAAGCAAGGGGTCATGTTTGACTCAATTTAATTCTCTGCTCAAATCTATTCTGGTCAATTTAAGACTTCAATATTCAGTTATCATTTTGGTCATAACACTTCACAACAAGGAGATCCGAGACTCCAAAATCACTGTCAGAGTGTTCCTGGTTTTTCTGGGTAACCCAAAAACCCAGGCAGTCCTAAGTGCCTATTTCTAGCTCCATTTAATCTATGTTCCAGTCATGATTTCTGTGATATCATGGTTCAAATATGTAGTCCTTATGTCAAGGAATATATACATAACAAAATTTCAGTCCAACAATAACAGAATGATCACAATTTATCATTCGGTCAAACTATGTCAGAAACTTAGTTCATATGTTTTCTGGAAATTCCAGAAAACAGAAAACGTGATCGAGTATGCTACTTTGACCAATAACTCCATTCGATGTATTTCTTGTTTAAAGAATCAAAAGACATGAATCTAAAGTCCATCTAACAAGCTACAAACTGGTTACAAGGACAATCATCAAATCTCATAAGACCTGACAGATATGGGCCCTACAAAGTCTTGTCAGATGCTGATTCACACTTTCTGGGTTACCCAGAAAGTTTTGGTCAAGCTCAGTCAACTCACTTTGACCATGAATATCTTACAATCTGGACATGGAATGGATGTGATTCCACTTCCAAATCAAAGACCTCATGTCAAACAACAGATCCAAAACATAAAACAAGAAAAATCATAAACAAACTGAGATCTACGGCCACTGACATTTGGTTGTCAGACCACTTTTTGAGTTCTTGGACAGTTTTTGAAAATCATCATTTTCAAGCTTTTTGATGCTATGGATCTATGATGGATCATCATAGATCATCATAATACATCTTCTATCACATGATTAAACACTAAAATTTTCTTACTATATAAGATCAAATAGGGTTAGGGCTTTTATACCTTTCTAATTCCAAGCTTTGATCTTTGATCTACTTAACTGTCCTTGTTGTTTCTAGTGTTTATTTTGTGACGAAAATACTATGGATTTTCGGAGGTTGGGTGAGAGAAGAATGAGTTGAGGACTTGAGAGAAAATGACCAAGTTTGCACATTTTCTCTCTCTTAATCTATATATATATATATATATATATATATATATATTATGATATAATGCACATAGCTGATATACAAGACTGATTTGCTGGAGATTATAAGACACAAGGTCAAATTATTAGGTCACCAACTAAAGTGTTGGAAATTTTTACAAGTTACCAATTAAAGAAATGAAAAAGGGCATTTTGGTCATTTGCATTATCATTTTAATGTCATTCTTGACAATTGAATCAAACCCTTAGGATTTAACCCTAAGGTTCTAACCCTTAGGTTTTACAACATCAATTTGCTAGGATTTTCTAATTAGGATTTTAAAATAGAAAATTAAGATTTCAAATATATAATTACAGTTTTAAATAGAAATTAATATTTCTAAAGTATAATTAGGGTTTCCTAATTATATTAACGTTTACTAATCACTTTAGGGCTTACTAATTAGGATTAGGGTTTCCTAATTAGGGTTTAGGATTCCCGAATTTAAAATTAGGGTTTCCTGGCTTTCGATTAGGGTTCCTAACTACGCGTTAGGGTTTCTAATCTTGAGATTAGGGTTTCTATTCCCTTATTAGGGTTTACTAATATTGTACTCTACCCGATCAATCATTGATCAAAGAAATTCTATACACACGTACTCATCAATATACTTATTTTAATTATATTTTCTATCTAAACCTTATCCATAACTAGGGTTAGGGTTTCTAAATCTGTTAAGCACAACTCTGCTCTTATTTTCTCAGTCATTACACAAATTGACCATATTACGAGACCCGTATTACAGATACTCGGCACAAAATTGATAATCAATATTAATAGTAAATAAAAAAAATTTATTCATAACATTCTTGATTATTCAAAATCCCTGTTATCACATTCACCCTTCCTTAAAAGGATTCCGTCCCTAAATCACTACTTTCTTATTCTCTACAATCTTTTAAAGTTGTATCATCCATTCATTTTATCAACACAATATTCATTTATGTTTCATATTCTAACCTGTTACTTGGATCTATAAAAGAAAACAATTCACAGTAATTATCTAACTCATAATACTCGCGTAATTTAAGTATTAATCGAAATTATTACCTGTCGCCACCTCCTGGACCGCCTCTCCATCTTGCGTGTCATATATTGAACAGACGGGCCATTGGCCTTCCCCGTTTGTGAAGGTCCTCGAATTGCCAAAGTTCCACTACCGAGTCCCTTGTTGACACTTTCCTTCTCCACATTCCTCTTTAGGCAGCTTCAACCATATGATCAACGATCCGAACGTAAAAATAACCTTGTATCTTCTTTGGATTGGGACAATTGGGTGACATGTGTCCCTATTACCCACAATTATAGCAAACTCCCTTCTTCTTCAGACAAACTCCAGAATGATTCTTTCCATAAGTTGCACATGGCTTCCTCCCTTTCCTATTCTCTTCCATCCCTACTACTCGACTAGGTATTCTCGCCCACTTTCTCTTGTTGGGATTACTACCACCACCGCTTCCTCCATCATTTGTCTTCTTCTTCTATTGATGAAATCGAGATGCAAACTTCGCCTCCCTCATTCAAAGAATTAACTCTTTTTCCATTAAAGCCGCAAATGTATTGATCTCGCAATATTGCTACCTTGTTGAGTATCACCGGCCATCCATTCTCAAATCTTCTCGCTTTTCTACGCTCTATGTCCACCGATGAGGTGCAAATCTCGCCAACTCGCTTTAATTTGGCAAAGATACTTAGAAACCGACATGTTCTCCTGCTTTAGTTCTAAAAACTTGACTTCCATCCGAGCTTGCATATTTGGTAAAAAGTAGTTCTCAAAGAACAACTCTTTGAATATTGTCTAAGTCACCACAGTTGTACCAGCACTCGCCTGGTTAGTCTCCCACCAGTAATTGGCTTCTCCCTTCATCGAGTATGTTGCAAAAGATATCTTTTGCTCTTCCGCCACACGCACAATAATGAATGCTTTCTCCATTTCTTTCACCCAAGTTTGGGCTTCAATCGGATCCGTGGTTCCCTTGAATTCTGGTGGTCCTACCGCTTTAAAGTCTTTGAAATTAGCCAATCTATCAGCTAGTTGTTCTCTCACTCTTCCTTTTGCTGCTGGCGCTCTATTCCCCATAGCTTCGGCTATCATATTTGTATAATTCTGCATCGGGTCCGCTTAGCCTCCTGCATTATTCACTAAATGTTCTTCTCTTTGATTTAGATTCTGTCGTCTAGGCGGCATGATCTGATTTAAATAAAAATCTTACATTAATTCTCTTTACTGCATAAAAATTTAACACAATAGGAATTCAACACATATTTCTCATATAATTACATATTTATTCAAATAAAGCACATAGTACATTTAGTACTTAACATATATTACTATCCCTTTTAAATAAATTTTAGAATTAAAACACAACTTTACACAAAAAGTTGTAATTCACCATTCACACATAGCTATACCCCATTCGTCAAACTTACCACACCTATGAGTTCAGGAACTTGCCACAATTATATGAGTGTATAAACTTATCCTAGTCAGACCATTGGCATCCATTCGCTGAGGGGTTCAAAAACATTTCATATAATTATGAGTCATGAATTTACCATAAGTATGAGTTTTAAGAACACACAAATTATTCTTAATCTTATATTCATATAGAAAATAAAGATTTCATTCATACAAACATATTTATATTTACATATGTTCACACATCGTTCTCGATATTACAACCGTTAATATCATAACCTACTACCAAAAGATACTACCACTTATATCTAATTTTCTAATTAGGATTTTAAAATAGAAAATTAAGATTTCAAATATATAATTACAGTTTTAAATAGAAATTAATATTTCTAAAGTATAATTAGGGTTTCCTAATTATATTAACGTTTACTAATCACTTTAGGGCTTACTAATTAGGATTAGGGTTTCCTAATTAGGGTTTAGGATTCCCGAATTTAAAATTAGGGTTTCCTGGCTTTCGATTAGGGTTCCTAACTACGCGTTAGGGTTTCTAATCTTGAGATTAGGGTTTCTATTCCCTTATTAGGGTTTACTAATATTGTACTCTACCCGATCAATCATTGATCAAAGAAATTCTATACACACGTACTCATCAATATACTTATTTTAATTATATTTTCTATCTAAACCTTATCCATAACTAGGGTTAGGGTTTCTAAATCTGTTAAGCACAACTCTGCTCTTATTTTCTCAGTCATTACACAAATTGACCATATTACGAGACCCGTATTACAGATACTCGGCACAAAATTGATAATCAATATTAATAGTAAATAAAAAAAATTTATTCATAACATTCGGATTATTCGAAATCCCGGGTTATCACATTCACCCTTCCTTAAAAGGATTCCGTCCTCGGAATCACTACTTTCTTATTCTCTACAATCTTTTAAAGTTGTATCATCCATTCATTTTTATCAACACAATATTCATTTATGTTTCATATTCTAACCTGTTACTTGGATCTATAAAAGAAAACAATTCACAGTAATTATCTAACTCATAATACTCGCGTAATTTAAGTATTAATCGAAATTATTACCTGTCGCCACCTCCTGGACCGCCTCTCCATCTTGCGTCGTCATATTGAACGGACGGGCCATTGGCCTTCCTGGTTGTGAAGGTCCTCGAATTGCCAAAGTTCCACTACCGAGTCCCTTGTTGACACTTTCCTTCTCCACATTCCTCTTTAGACAGTTCTGAACCATATGATCAGTCGATCCGAACGTAAAGTAACCTTGTATCTTCTTTGGATTGGGACAATTGGGTGACATGTGTCCCTATTACCCACAATTATAGCAAACTCCCTTCTTCTTCAGACAAACTCCAGAATGATTCTTTCCATAAGTTGCACATGGCTTCCTCCCTTTCCTATTCTCTTCTGTCCTACTACTCGACTAGGTATTCTCGCTCCACTTTCTCTTGTTCGGATTACTACCACCACTGCTTCCTCCATCATTTGTCTTCTTCTTCTATTGATGAAATCGAGATGCAGCTTCGCTCCCTCATTCAGCAATTAACTCTTTTTCCATTAAAGCCGCAAATGTATTGATCTGCAATATTGCTACCTTGTTGAGTATCACCGGCTTCAGTCCATTCTCAAATCTTCTCGCTTTTCTCGCCTCTATGTCCACCTGATGAGGTGCAAATCTCGCCAACTCGTTTAATTTGGCAGCATACTTAGAAACCGACATGTTCTCCTGCTTTAGTTCTAAAAACTTGACTTCCATCCGAGCTTGCATATTTGGTAAAAAGTAGTTCTCAAAGAACAACTCTTTGAATATTGTCTAAGTCACCACAGGTTGTACCAGCGACTCGCCGGGTTAGTCTCCCACCGGTAATTGGCTTCTCCCTTCATCGAGTATGTTGCAAAAGATATCTTTTGCTCTTCCGCCACACGCACAATAATGAATGCTTTCTCCATTTCTTTCACCCAAGTTTGGGCTTCAATCGGATCCGTGGTTCCCTTGAATTCTGGTGGTCCTACCGCTTTAAAGTCTTTGAAATTAGCCAATCTATCAGCTAGTTGTTCTCTCACTCTTCCTTTTCACTTTGGCGCCTATTCCCCATAGCTTCGGCTATCATATTTGTATAATTCTGCATCGGGTCCGCTTAGCCTCCTTCATTATTCACTAAATGTTCTTCTCTTTGATTTAGATTACGTAAATCAAAGCAGCATGATCTCATTTAAATAAAAATCTTACATTAATTCTCTTTCAGACAAAAAATTTAACACAATAGAATTCAACACATATTTCTCATATAATTACATATTTATTCAAATAGCACATAGTACATTTAGTACTTAACATATATTACTATCCCTTTTAAATAAATTTTAGAATTAAAACACAACTTTACACAAAAAGTTGTAATTCACCATTCACACATAGCTATACCCCATTCGTCAAACTTACCACACCTATGAGTTCAGGAACTTGCCACAATTATATGAGTGTATAAACTTATCCTAGTCAGACCATTGGCATCCATTCGCTGAGGGGTTCAAAAACATTTCATATAATTATGAGTCATGAATTTACCATAAGTATGAGTTTTAAGAACACACAAATTATTCTTAATCTTATATTCATATAGAAAATAAAGATTTCATTCATACAAACATATTTATATTTACATATGTTCACACATCGTTCTCGATATTACAAATCAAATAATATCATAACCTACTACCAAAAGATACTACCACTTATATCTAATTTTCTAATTAGGATTTTAAAATAGAAAATTAAGATTTCAAATATATAATTACAGTTTTAAATAGAAATTAATATTTCTAAAGTATAATTAGGGTTTCCTAATTATATTAACGTTTACTAATCACTTTAGGGCTTACTAATTAGGATTAGGGTTTCCTAATTAGGGTTTAGGATTCCTGAATTTAAAATTAGGGTTTCCTGGCTTTCGATTAGGGTTCCTAACTACGCGTTAGGGTTTCTAATCTTGAGATTAGGGTTTCTATTCCCTTATTAGGGTTTACTAATATTGTACTCTACCCGATCAATCATTGATCAAAGAAATTCTATACACACGTACTCATCAATATACTTATTTTAATTATATTTTCTATCTAAACCTTATCCATAACTAGGGTTAGGGTTTCTAAATCATAAGCACAACTCGCTTCTTATTTTCTCACCATCGTTACACAAATTGACCATATTACGAGACCCGTATTATAGATACTCGGCACAAAATTGATAATCAATATTAATAGTAAATAAAAAAAATTTATTCATAACATTCGGATTATTCGAAATCCCGGGTTATCACATTCACCCTTCCTTAAAAGGATTCCGTCCTCGGAATCACTACTTTCTTATTCTCTACAATCTTTTAAAGTTGTATCATCCATTCATTTTTATCAACACAATATTCATTTATGTTTCATATTCTAACCTGTTACTTGGATCTATAAAAGAAAACAATTCACAGTAATTATCTAACTCATAATACTCGCGTAATTTAAGTATTAATCGAAATTATTACCTGTCGCCACCTCCCGGACCGCCTCCATCTTGCGTCGTCATATTGAACGGACGGGCCATTGGCCTTCCTGGTTGTGAAGGTCCTCGAATTGCCAAAGTTCCACTACCGAGTCCCTTGTTGACACTTTCCTTCTCCACATTCCTCTTTAGACAGTTCTGAACCATATGATCAGTCGATCCGAACGTAAAGTAACCTTGTATCTTCTTTGGATTGGGACAATTGGGTGACATGTGTCCCTATTACCCACAATTATAGCAAACTCCCTTCTTCTTCAGACAAACTCCAGAATGATTCTTTCCATAAGTTGCACATGGCTTCCTCCCTTTCCTATTCTCTTCTGTCCTACTACTCGACTAGGTATTCTCGCTCCACTTTCTCTTGTTCGGATTACTACCACCACTGCTTCCTCCATCATTTGTCTTCTTCTTCTATTGATGAAATCGAGATGCAACTTTCCCCTCATTCAAAGAATTAACTCTTTTTCCATTAAAGCCGCAAAATGTATTGATCTCGCAATATTGCTACCTTGTTGAGTATCACCGGCCTACCCATTCTCAAATCTTCTCGCTTTCTCGCTTCTATGTCCACCGATGAGGTGCAAATCTCGCCAACTCGCTTTAATTTGGCAAAGATACTTAGAAACCGATATGTTCTCCTCGCTTTAGTTCTAAAACTTGACTTCCATCCGAGCTTGCATATTTGGTAAAAAGTAGTTCTCAAAGAACAACTCTTTGAATATTGTCTAAGTCACCACAGTTGTACCAGCACTCGCCTGGTTAGTCTCCCACCAGTAATTGGCTTCTCCCTTCATCGAGTATGTTGCAAAAGATATCTTTTGCTCTTCCGCCACACGCACAATAATGAATGCTTTCTCATTTTCTTTCACCCAAGTTTGGGCTTCAATCGGATCCGTGGTTCCCTTGAATTCTGGTGGTCCTACCGCTTTAAAGTCTTTGAAATTAGCCAATCTATCAGCTAGTTGTTCTCTCACTCTTCCTTTTCATTCTTTCATGCCTATTCCCCATAGCTTCGGCTATCATATTTGTATAATTCTGCATCGGGTCCGCTTAGCCTCCTTCATTATTCACTAAATGTTCTTCTCTTTGATTTAGATTCTGTCGTCTAGGCGGCATGATCTGATTTAAATAAAAATCTTACATTAATTCTCTTTCTGTACAAAAATTCTTAACACAATAGGAATTCAACACATATTTCTCATATAATTACATATTTATTCAAATAGCACATAGTACATTTAGTACTTAACATATATTACTATCCCTTTTAAATAAATTTTAGAATTAAAACACAACTTTACACAAAAAGTTGTAATTCACCATTCACACATAGCTATACCCCGTTCGTCAAACTTACCACACCTATGAGTTCAGGAACTTGCCACAATTATATGAGTGTATAAACTTATCCTAGTCAGACCATTGGCATCCATTCGCTGAGGGGTTCAAAAACATTTCATATAATTATGAGTCATGAATTTACCATAAGTATGAGTTTTAAGAACACACAAATTATTCTTAATCTTATATTCATATAGAAAATAAAGATTTCATTCATACAAACATATTTATATTTACATATGTTCACACATCGTTCTCGATATTACAACCGTTAATATCATAACCTACTACCAAAAGATACTACCACTTATATCTAAGTTGTCTACCGTCCACTCCCTTCACCAGTCTTCTTCTTGCTAGGATACTTGTTGAATCTGTGACCCGTTCTGCCACATGAAAAACACTTCCTCATATTCGGCTTAGGAAAATGTAGGGAAATATGTCCTTCCTACTTACAATTGAAGCACACGTTCTTCCACATCATGCATTCCCCCGCGTGAGTCTTTCCACACTGGCTACAGACTTACTTCTTCTTTGGGTTGGAATTTTCAGAATTATCGATGTCGTTGTCCCTCTTTCTCTTATTCTTGTCTTTCTGCTGCTTGATTGTTCCTTCAGACGATCCACCACCTTCAGTCTTCATCCTTTCTACCTGTGCCTTCAACTCGTTCCGTTCTTCAGTAATTTCGTGTAACGCTCGCTCCATCTTCCACAACTCCTCCAAGAGAAATACTTTACTCCAGAGTTCTTGGACTTTTGTAGATTCTTGATCTTTATCTCCAACTTTGATCTTATTCCCTTTCTCTACCTTAGCTTCTTCGGACTCCGTTTCCATATCACCACTCGGATACATCTTGGGATAATCATCATGATCACTCCCCAGATTGATCATAGGTTCATCTTTTCCCACCTCTTCAACTGACTCGCTTTGCGCTGGCACCTCAACTACTATCACTGGTGCAACAACCGCTAGCATCTCCACACTCATTTTATCTTCTCCAGACATTCTACAATCAATTTAAACAACTTGATTAGTACTTCATTATTACAAACCTCTCACACTCTGTGTACACATATCTCACTATTGATGCACTTCGGCAATCCCTCACTTAGTACTCTAAATTAGTATTCTCTATCTCGCTTATGGTTATAATCCTAGGGTTTTCCCCCACCCCACTTAAGGTTTATAACCTACAACTTTGATACCAACCTGTGACGCCCCCAAATCTGGGTTACCTGACCCCCCGAGTTTGGTGCTCACGATCTACAATATAATAATATCTAGCTACCCATTTGTTTATGAATAATAAACTTACATAACATTAATTAATAATTTAACAACATCATCTCAGGTCATCTAACCTTAACATTACAAATTTACCCTTTAGTTATACAAAAAGGGTTTACAAAATAACATAATACATATGCTTATCATAAAACTACTCCAACACTATGCCCTTTCTATTGTTCTTCTTAGCTCCGCTGGCCTCTTCGTTCCTAGCTGGAATATTTTATTTAGCAAGGGTGAGCAACAAATTTTTCCCGCAAGTTAAGACATACAATAGATGTATAAGAATCAAGAATAACATACTATCAATTTTGATAGAATAACACCAAAGTTCGGAGAACTTTGAAATAGCTGAACAAATCTTTAATAACTGACAAGTCTTCTCGCATTCTATGCAACACAATAATCTGATAAGGAAAGAGTACAATGCTTTCACAGTTTTTACGATATTCTATTGAATAATCAAGAGTCAATTCTACGCAATAACAAAGTGGGATGTTTTCCAGATTTATGTTGAGTGATCCATTGGATCTTGAACTTCTCTTCTCGAGTAACTATCAAAGATTGGACTTTGATAGACCCAGGTGTATCAGATAACCATATTGATTAAATTATACTCCTTTGCAAGTACTTAGAGCGGCCAACTCCTTGTAGTTTATATTATGCATAATACTTACACGCGCGCAAAGGCCGAATATACGACCAAAAATGTTTCCTTTGTATAAAAGGTTAATCTACTCAGTCTTTGAATCAAAATTTGATTTATAACCAAAATACTATGATTTCAATATTTAGTCACTTCTCAATCTAGCCGAAATAATTGGCATCAATCTGTCAATAATAATTGAATTTTCTTCTCGAACCTATCAAGTTCTAACAATTGTTCGTCTTGCTAGAATAATTAGCTCAGACATATCTCAACACAATTCGATAATAAACAGGAAATATATGTACTGTCAATAATAGCTTTTACGGATGTAAGTATCCAACAATAGTTATTCTCTAATTATATTCTTAGAATTCACTAATTCAATTTGAATTAATAAATATGCATTAACTGCGAATAATCAACAATAAATTCTCGCGCGTGGTCTAATCAACAATAATTAACCACCATAATAATTGAATAAATATAACTCAAGGTTGAGTTAAGAAAACTTGCCTTCTCCGTGGATTACTGCTACACAATATACTTATCTGCGTTTAAAAGACCTATAATCACAATATCGGTCTCACAATTAGCACAATCATTTATAACACGTATCACTGTAATTTACAGTCAATCTTTCTCCTAGGCATATTACCACATAGCCACATTAGTACTTATAACTTATATAAACACTTAACAAGTCTAACTAGTTCAGTCTCTTCTCGGTGTACTGGTCACCCTATGGCAGTATTTGAGAATGTCGACTGAGAATGTTAACAGTGGAGTAAATGAGACCATGGAGACACCTTTGCTCACCAACGAGGAGAACGTGCAACAGGCTGGCAATGTTCCTCCTGTGAACAACACCACTGAGCAGATGATGAACGATGGTATGTTTAGGAACTTTCTAGAATTTATACAAAACCAAACGAGAAAGACTACTGCTCAAAATGCGGTGGAAACACCGGCAACTCACGGATGGTCACCGCTAAGCGCTTCAAGGAGTTAGACCACGGAAGGAGTTTTTAGGAAAGCTAGAACCACTTACTAGCAGAGACGTGGATAAAGTAGATCACTAAGATATTTGATGTCTTGGGATGCTTTCAGAGAGCAAAAGGTTCCTTTTGCCACTTTCATGTTACGAGGAGAGGTAGATTATCGGTGGGAATCAGTAAAGCGCACTCAACTTTCTACCGTGACCGAAGATGTCTTGGGTGAAGTTCCAAGAATTGTTCAACAATAAGTACTTTCCCGAAAGTATTCGGCTACATGAAGGAGGTAGAGTTCATCAAGTCGAGCAAAACAATATGAACGTGTCGCAAAGACGGCTTAAGTTTGCCGAGTTGTCCCAATTTGCATCGCATTTGGTTGATAATGAGGAGAGAATGACGCTAATGTTTCGCGAGGTTTGAAACCCAAAATACGCCAATACCTCATTTCTCACAAACTTTGTTTATATTCGATGTTGTGAATAGGGCTCGCTTATTGGAGCGCGATAATGAGCTCCGGCTCAATCAAGAATAATGACCAACAACTCGATGATAATCGCATCTTTGGCATGACGGTCATCTAACAATGATAACCATCGTGGAGGAAATTATCATGCCAGAAATGGTAACCACTTCAGTGGTAATCATAGCCAAGGTAATAGAAGAAATAACTTAAGTGGAAATTTCAAGAAGAGAAGATTTAACGATGACGGGAAGATGTCAGCAGCAGCACCAGTACTAGCAACGAATTTTAGAGGAGGAGAAAGACCGCCAGTTAGATGCTACAGATGCGGAGAAGAGGACACATATGTCCAAACTGTTCACAAACTTCCAAGGTATGTTTTAGTTGTGGAAAGGATTTCGGTCATATAGCTCGAGATTGTCCTGTAATAAACCAAGTCCAAATGGATGGTGACTCCAAAGGTCGTCTTACAAGTCAAAGTCATCGGCTCTTGAAGAGCGTTTTTGTGACTTCTCAAAAAGCGAGTAACCCGAACGGTTAGTTAAGCGTTAGTTAATTATAAATTTTTAAGGGTTATACCTTATTAGATACCGGTTCTACCCATTCATTTATCTCTCGTGCTTATACTTAACATTTAAACTTGACTCCGGAGAAAATTAGACTTTGACTTATCTGTTGAAACTCCGTTATGAGAAACTTTCGTTACATCCACTGTTTATAAATCTTGTTTGATCCAAGTTGGCACCATCACACTACCTGTTGACCGTATTTCTTTAAAGATACTTATTTTTTATGTGATTTTAGGGATTGATTGATTGATTAACTACTCATCATGCCAAAATTGATTGCTTTCGTAAGGTTGTTAGTTTTCATATTCCTAAGCAACCTATTATTCAAATTCAAGCAACCAAACCACTGAAGTCAATCATTGTCATATCAAGCCATAAAGCCATTCGTTTATTGAAAAACGGATGTCAAGCTTTCTTACCCATGTCATGGACTTTAATACGTCATATTTGAATAATATTTTGTTTCCTAAAGAATTTCTTGGCTTACTCCCAAAGTGTGATATTGAATTTTGTATCGACTTTGAACTCGGTACAAAACCCATTTCTAAAATCTCATGGCTCTATTGAACTTCGTGAGTTAAAATTCAACCGTAAAGTTTGTACCCGAGCCTTTATCTGGTGACTTCCTTTATAGAATGCACCGAAGCCAGACTCTCCGTAGGGGACACCATATTTGTGTGATAGTAAACTGATAGGTACCATTGTGACGTGTTATCCAAGATTGGGATATGCGTCACAGTTGAGAGCAACCTAAGTCGGTAATCGAAATACGTAGCTTTCTAGGCTTAGTTGGTTATTATTAGAGATTCGTTGAAGGATATTCTCAAATCGCTACTCTATTAACTCAGCTGACTCGAAAAGATATAAAATTCGAATGAAGCAAGGAATGTGAGAAAAGCTTCTAAGAACTCAACATGCGGCAACGACGTTGGCTCGAGCTGTTGAAGATTACGATTATACCATTCAATACCATCGTAGGAAAAGCGAACGTGGTAGCTGATGCATTGAGCAGAAGATCGTATGCATTTACAAGTGAGAATATACGAACCTACGTAAAGATAGTAAATATACGATTAGAAATGACTTTAATCGATAAATTTAAAGCTGCTCAAGCTACAGACCTAGAGTTGATGAATATGAAGAAGAAGATGCAAGAAGTCGTTATTCAAAAAGCGAGAATCGGCGATGTGAGGAAAGCTCAAACCTTTGATTTATTAGTCCATTTGAAATCCTCGATCGAATAGGAACTATGGTCTATAGACTCATTTTACAGCCAGGTATGACGCGTGTTCATAACATTTTTCACGTATCGATGTTACGTAAATATGTGGATGACCCGAACCACATTATTGAGTTAGAACCGGACGAGATAGCCGAAAACTTAACGTACGAGGAGGTACCTATCAAGATCTTGGATAGGAAAGAGCATGTCCTACGCACGTCAATTTTGAGGACGAAATTTCATAAGGAGGGGAGGTTGTAAGACCCCAACTTTTTATAAATAAAGATTTAATTTCTCTAATTATTATTTTGAAATAGTAAGGGATTGATTTGATTAATGTGGTTAGTTATGGGTAAAATGCGTAAATATTTTAAATAAGCAAGTGGTTATAAAATATTCATTGTTGTCGGGGAATATTCGTTTGGTCGTGGAATATTCTCATTGTCGGGGAATATTCGTATTTACGACGGCCAGCCTTTTTGTGGGCCCCATATAACTAAAGTGATTGGATGAAGAAAATGACAAGTATAAGTTATTTATAAATAACGGCGTAGTTGTTACCATTAATACTGTTGGAATACTCGGTGGTTAAAACACAGAAATACGAATTGTTGCACAGTAGCACATGGTATTGCACCAATTACTGATTCTTACGTAAGAAGGCACTACTCAATAATTGTTACAAAATTAATTATCGCTCAAGATTTTATTTTATTGATTCAATAATTGTCGTGATTTTTTTTATATTACTGTTGTTTCAATAATTGTCACTACACAGTATTTTCCATTATCGAAGCAATAATTCATATTATCTAAATAATATTATTAGAAAACATTATTGACAATGTCTAGAAAGTTCTGTCTAAGGAGAGGTTTGGTCACCTAATTGCGCGGCCAAGAAGGAGAAATTCTAATTGAAAGCCCCTATTTCCTCGAACTACCGTTGTCAAGATCGTGATTCTCAGAATATTATTTGTGAATAATTAATTATTGATATATATGATGAGGAAATATTGATTTTATGTGGATATAGATGGAGAAAATTTTTAAAGTGACAATTGTTAAAAAATTAATATTTTATCTTTTTCTGATAAAATAATTCATTTAAATATATTATTTTAATAATATATTAATGATGATATTTTTACAATGAATGTGGGATATATGAGTATATGAGGAGGAAGAGTATTTTTGTTGCATTAAATGATTAACACATATTTTGTGTGTCGGTGGACCCCATTTCTTGACTGAAATTTGATTATAGCCTGTAAAATCGTCCGTTTATGGATTTCGGTCAATTTCTGTTTGGAATTTGGAAAACCTTTCTTCTACAAAGTTGTAGAAAATTGAATTTCCTATAACAAATTGCGAGATTCGAATTTTCTGATAAAAGGGCTATTTATTAGGAATTATTGAAGTTTCGTAGTTCCGAAATAATTGGTTTTTGAAAGTTTTAATTATTTTTAATTAGAAAAACATTTTTTGCAATCCCACATGTGTGGTAAATGAGCTGAATTCAGATTCTTGGGTGGTGTGCTTGAATGTTAATAAATAAAATTATTTTATTAAATTTTCTGCTTTGGTGTTCTAAGCAATTTCCTATAAATAGGGTGCTTAGGTTAGAATTGAAAATCACACCAGAAACTAAAGATTTTCTCTCTTTCTCTCTATAATATCGAAATGTATTTTGTGAGTATTTTAGTACTTTGAGTATTGCTATACTGTGCAAGTTCTTTTTTCAAGATTTTGAGTATCGCTTGTCGCATTTACATTTAGAAATTTTTCCAGATATTTTTAAAACATGATTTCGAGTACTTTGATGTTATGGATCTGGGATTTAACAACCCAGATCTCTAAATGACACCTTATAACACAACTCTAAACAACAACTAACATCAAAACACAAGATTTACAAAATTTAGGGTTTATACCTCTTATGCTCAAATCCTTTGATTCTGACCTGTGATCATGATCTTGATGATCAAGAGGCTTGATTAGAGACTGAATACTTGAGTATTTCGTGGCTAAGGAAAGAGAAGAGGTTGGTTGGTTGTTTGAGAGAAAAAGACTAAGTTAGTGTACTTTCTCTCTCTTTAAATCCATATATATGATAATATGTTGCTATGATCTGCAAAAATTCGGCTGGTTGGCTGATATTTAAGTCACATGGATGATATCTAGTGGTTTACCAACTCCCCTTTAGCTAGATTTGCAAGTTTCCTTCAATTATTCAACAAAGGGCAAAATGGTCATTAGACTATTAAATTTAATGGCAATTATGGAAATGGTCCAAACTCTTAGGGTTTAGGGTTTGGGTTAGAGTTTAGGATTTGAAACCCTTAGGGTTTAGCAAATTAATTTCCAAGATTTTCGAATTTCGATTTTCAAAATAGAAAATTAGTATTCTAAATTATAATTAAGATTCGATAATTATATTAATATTTCCTAATCACAATTTAAATCTTGCTAATTAGGATTAGTATTTCCTAATTAAAATTGCTAATTAAGTAATTAGGGTCAAAATGGTCATTAGGGTTTATAACCCATAAATTAGGGTTTTAATTAGAAAAATAATATTTCTAATTTCGAAATTAGATTTCCTAATGCGATTAGGGTTTTCTAATTACTATAACTTGAAAAATTATGATTAAGGTTTCCTAATTAACATTAAAAGTATTAAATTAACACTTAGGTTTTCCCGAATTATAAATTAGGATTTCAAATCTAGAAATTAGGGTTTTCAAAATGAGAAATTTGGGTTTGCTAATTAATTAAGCTTTATCCTAATTAATATTATAATTAATAGCACTTAAGCATTATAATTCTCTGTTAAGTTCCCAGATTATGGTTTTAAATTTCCAAATTAGGGTTTCCAGAACCGATTTTAGGGTTTCTTATTAATTGTTAGGGTTTTCTAACCGAACGTTGATGTTCTTAATCATATTAGGGTTGGACACTGATATCGTTTATCTGTTCAACCCTTGACCCTTAACCACATACTGAACATATACATGACCATACTCACAGAACATATACACTTATTCCCTTAATCTTGAATAATTCACCTAAATCCTTCACAGAATTTTGAAATCCTCAAAATTCTATCTAAAAAATATCAAACGCATACACTAATTTTCTGTCTAGGTTCTAATTTTGAACCTTAAATAAATTAATAATTTTTTAAAAAAATATTCAAAATTCTCGGGTTGTCACATTCACCCCTTCTTTTAAAAATTTCGTCCCAAAAATTTACCTTACACCTTACACCATACACCATACACCATACATACACAGCATCACATGTTACCCAATACACCACTCACAAGAGTAAATTTATTTATTTTTTTTAAATTGTGTTGAGGGGTCATATAGACCATGAACACATAGTTTTAACGGTATTCATACCACAAAACAATACATTATTTGATATGTTTACAATCACGAAGAAGGTAAACTACCGTTGCTAGTACGTACTTTAATCATGTCTTGTGAATATTCTCGCTATTAATTGAATAAATTTATTCAATCTGCATAGTTCACCTCAGTCTTATCATAGAATTCCGTACAAACATAATTTGGTTCGGGAAATTTCTTTCAATTAACACTTAGAGTTTTCATAACATTAGTCTAGCTGAATCGAATAGCGTAGACTCATATCAATAATTCAATTTAATCGAATTATTTAGGTGTAGCCAAACCCCGTTGGCAAATTAAAATTTTTGAAAATATTTTTGAAAATGACGTCATGATGTCGTACTGTATTAACAGTCCGTTTGAGGATGCCGTCATCGAGTGACTTTGTTATAACACATCAAACAATAGTGGAACAATGATTTTCAGATCGAATTCGCACTAAGTATTCCTGCATTTACAACTCTATCAACTTTTATCATCTCTGCACCAGGTTACATGGTACATGAGTGATAAATAAAAGATATTTTGATATTTCAAATCATCTTCGTCTAGCTGAAATAAGTAGCTTAGACTATACTTTAAACCGTTTCAAAAATGATTACGAGTCTACATATATATATTTCAAAAGCACATAGTGCGTATTTAGCTTGATGTCAAAATTTCGAAGTCTAGCATAGCTAGGAGTTTTGGAAAACTTATGTCTCCACTAACAATCATTTGCTTAAAAATCTATCTGTTCCTATTATCATCAATATTCTGTTTTCACACAGTTCTACCCAGTTCGTCAAACCACACTTATGAGTTCATTTACTTGCCATAATCATATGAGTTTAAGAACTTGTCCTAATCAGACCTTTGGCGTCCATTCGCTGAGGGGTTCATAAACATTTTATATAACTATAAATCAAGAATGTCACATAAGTATGAGTTTTAAGAACTCGTACTTAACCTTATATTCTATACCTATAACCTATCTATCTGTTCTACACATGAGAAAGGAATCACCCTCTTAACATGCATATATCAAATAGCGCGACACAAATGTTTCAATGATTATCATTGCCAGAACTAAGTAGTTTTTAAACCAAGTACAATTCCCCGCCCACACAAGGAATCATACAACTCAGCTGCCGACATGAATCCTCAATTGAATCCCCACCTAACACTAACTCCTTTCTCAATACGAATTTTATTCAACTCGTATTCATAATCCTTTTCTGAATCTGTACCAATTCACACATCAATCTTGTTGTAAACTTTCCAATCATCAGATTGATTCTTATCCCATACTATAACCTTATCAGATCACGGGCTGATCTCATCGTATATATTACGATTCATTTCAATGTCTTGATCGTTTTGTTTTACGATCTCCTATCACTGTACTTTTAGTCTTTTAGACTCTATCTATTCACCACTAATGTTCAACTTTATTATCAGAGTTAGGGAACTCTATATCTTTTACCCCGTTGAGATTCGTCTTTAAATCTTACCGACCGACTAACTCTATTTGAGTTAGTACTTATCCTAATCACTGCGGTTATTAGTCTCAGGTATTCCTACCTAAGATTCATAACCTACAGTTTTGATAACAACTGCGAGGGCCCCGAATCCGAGGTCCCGAATCACCGCGGATCCGGTTCGATCATTCTATCACTATTACTATATTTGTGGAAGATATAAACATAAATTGTTTATACAATAACTTTACACACTATTTTCCAAGGTCGAGTAACCTTAACTTAATACACCAATCATAACTTATTTAACACATAACAATATTATTATACAACTATTACAAATCTAATCGCACACATTACTTTAAGCTGGAACTGTCTTTGACCATTCCTTGTATCCGACGCGTTCGTCTTAATCTTCAATGCTTAACATGATATATAGCAAGGGTGAGCATAAAATTGCCCAGCAAGTTTAAGTTCAATAATATAACGATATATCATGATTGAAATGATTTGAATAATTGGCTGGCTATAATTCAAAAATATAATTGTGAATTAGCACGAACAAACTTTTGACTAAACAAGTATATAACATGAACAAATATATCTGAACTGAAGGGTAATGAAGGTGATCAGCCTTTCATACCTGACTTATACATGTAATATGTACAGAGTACAATTTATAATGGCAATCAGCAATGATTATCCATAAGCATATCTGAATGAAACAACTCTTAGTAGAGTTAAGTAAAAACAAACTTTCCTGAACCGTTGATTACCGCTACACAATTTATAACGCTTTATCCGAAGACCTAATATTAGTAATATAGATCTCCAATATTAGAATAATATCATCACAATATAATACTATTATATATATAGATATACACAGAATAACCTAAACACATAACACATAATACATAACCCTATCAGTTTATAACACACATAAGACTCGGTATCAAGTCAAACTATTGCAGTCTGAGTTGAACCCGACTCAAAATCTGACATCCCGACGGTCTAGTGGGACTTTTATCGAGTCTAAGTTCAATTAAACTCTGCCTAACATTTAACAATTATCTCAGATAATTTTAATATTAGTCAAAATAATTCTCACAAGCTCGTAATAATTTTTAAATAATTATTACTATTTATCTTTATTTTTCAATCATTAATATCGTATTTATATAATCTAAATACCACATAATTCTTTTGTCATTAATATTTTTTATTATCAAATATTAATGAAATACATATCATAATATTATAATATACTTATAATATATATCAAAGTATTTTAATACCTTAAAATATTATTTATATGATTTTTAAACAATTAAATTTATTATCCGATAATTGCTATTAATATTTTCATGACAAAATATCAAAAGTTTTTATTTTATAACTTCAAATATTTTTATAACACTTCAATTATTTTTATATGATTTTTAAATCATTAATTTATTTTTCCTTAATTTATTTAATATATTTATTAAATAAAATAATTACCATTAATATTGATTAATTAATGAAATTTATCCTAAAATATTAAAAGTCACTAAAAATAACTTAAAATATTTTCTAATATCATAATATAATTTTTCATGATTTTTCTTGAATTAAAATCATTTTTAAATCATTTATTTAATATTATAATTAAATAAATTAAATACCATTTATATTCCAAAAATATTAAATATTTATGAAATATACTCAAAATAATTAAAAACTATTTTTCAGAATTTAAAAATAATTTTTCAGAATTTATTTTGTATTTTTAATAATTAAAAACCATTTAATTCGATTTATTTAATTAAAATAATTACTTTTCGTAATTATGTGTCGTTAAAGGTACCATAGGCGACAAAACTGTCGCTAATGATGTTCTTGGGCCGTTCTTCAACAAACCCAGAAATTCATCGGTAGTTTCAAGGTACCACGTTTGACCGTGCATAGATTCTTGGTCTTCAAGATTCTAGGTTAGCTAAAGTGTTACACATGAAGTCGTTATGTCATAGTACACAACCAAACTGATTCCAGGGTCATACAAAATCATAACAGAGAGATATGATCAATCAAAAAGTCTGACAAGCCTGTTCTTCATTTCTGGGTTTTCCAGAAAATGAAGAACAGTACAAGGTGCTATATTTAGGTCATTAGATATTGAGCTATTAGGCTGTTTTATGTGATTTATGAGTCCATACGTATAGTAATAATGTCATAGTACAATAACATATCATTACATCTGTCTAACAACAACACAAATTAACAATAAAGGTTGGTCAAAGTAGCTCTCATAAAATGGCTCTTGAAGATTCCGGGTTACCCAGAATCTCCTTCCGGCTAGTTGGTCAACGTGGTTTTGACCACGATTAGCTACGATTCTGTTATGGATCTGAGTGAACTAAAGACTTCAAAATGTAGTATTCATGTCAGACAACAACCTTAAAGTAACAACATGGCCAAAACATCAAACAACTGCAAGATCTAGAGCCTACAAAAAACCTGTCAGACAAGATCTTGGTTACCTAGAAACCAGACTTCGTGAACGGTCAACGGGTTTTGACCAACAATAACTCTCGATCCAAGCATACACTGACCCCGATTCGAGTTTCAGAACAAAGACCAACTAACATACTACAAGTATAAACATTTAAAACACTAAACACATTAACATACAACGATCTATGACGTCTTACATTTGCTTGTCAGACGACATTTATAAATTTTTCCAGATTTTTTTAAAACATGATTTCGAGTACTTTGATGATATGGATCTGGGATTTAACAACCCAGATCTCTAAATGACACCTTATAACACCACTCTAAACAACAACTAAAATTAAAACACAAGATTTATAAAATTTAGGGTTTATACCTCTTATGCTCAAATCCTTTGATTCTGACCTCTGGTCATGATCTTGATGATCAAGAGGCTCGATTAGAGACTGAATACTTGATTATTTCGTGGCTGAGGAAAGAGAAGAGGTTGGTTGGTTGTTTGAGAGAAAAAGACTAAGTTAGTGTACTTTCTCTTTCTTTAAATCCATATATATGATAATATGTTGCTATAATCTGCAAAAATTCGGCTGGTTGGCTGATATTTAAGTCACATGGCTGATATCTAGTGGTTTACCAACTCCCCTTTAGCTAGATTTGCAAGTTTCCTTCAATTATTCAAAAAAGGGCAAAATGGTCATTAGACTATTAAATTTAATGGAAATTATGGAAATGGTCCAAACCCTTAGGGTTTAGGGTTTGAAACACTTAGGGTTTAGCAAATTAATTTCCAAGATTTTCGAATTTCAGATTTCAAAATAGAAAATTAATATTTCTAAATTATAATTAGGATTCGAAAATATTAATATATCCTAATCACAATTTAAATCTTGCTAATTAGGATTAGTATTTCCTAATTAAAATTTCTAATTAAGCAATTAGGGTCAAAATGGTCATTAGGGTTTATAACCCACAAATTAGGGTTTTAATTAGAAAAATAATATTTCTAATTTCGAAATTAGATTTCCTAATGAGATTAGGATTTTCTAATTACTATAACTTGAAAATTAAGATTAAGGTTTCCTAATTAACTTTAAAAGTTTTAAATTAACACTTAGGTTTTCCCGAATTGTAAATTAGTGTTTCAAATCCAGAAATTAGGGTTTTCAAAATGTGGAATTAGGGTTTGCTAATTAATTAAGCTTTACCCTAATTAATATTATAATTAATAGCACTTAAGCATTATAATTCTCCGTTAAGTTCCCAGATTAGGGTTTTAAATTTCTGAATTAGGGTTTCCGATTCCCAGAACTGAAATTAGGGTTTCTAAAACCGGTTTTAGGATTTCTTGTTAATCGTTAGGGTTTTCTAACCGAACGTTGATGTAATTAATCATATTACGGTTGGACACTGATATCGTTTATCTGGTCAACCCTTGACCCTTAACCACATACTGAACATATACATGACCATACTCACAGAACATATACACTTATTCCATTAATCCTGAATAATTCACCTAAATCCTTCAAAGAATTTTGAAATCCTCAAAATTTTATCTGAAAAATATCAAACGCATACACTAATTTTCTGTCTAGGTTCTAATTTTGAACCTTAAATAAATTAATAATTTTTTTAAAAAATATTCAAAATTCTCGGGTTGTCACAATAAAAACCTCACAAATTCGACAAAAGTGTTATGATGATCTTCATCGAAAGGATGTGGAATTCAATATTGGAGATCATGTGTTGTTACGTGTTGCTCCATAGAAAGGAGTTACGACATTTGGAAAGAAAGGAAAGCTCAATCCTCGATTTATTTGCTCGTTTTTAATCTTCGATCGAGTAGGAACTGTGGCCTATAGACTCGCCTTACCACCAAGTATATCTCGTGTTCATAACGTTTTTCACATATCTATGTTATGTAAATATGTGAAAGACCCGAACCACATTATTGAATTAGAACTGGACAAGATAGCGAAAGATTTAACGTATGAGGAGGTACCTGTTAAAATCTTGGATAAGAAGGATCATATTCTACGCTCCAAGGTTATACCTCAAGTCAAAGTTTTGTGCAGAAACCACGATATTGAGGAAATGACCTGGGAGTTAGAATCTGAAATGAAGTTAAGGTATCCTCACCTCTTCGACATACCAGGTACACACCCTAATTTCGAGGACAAAATTTCATAAGAAGGGGAGATTGTAAGACCCCAACTTTTATGAATAAAGATTAATTTTTCTCTAATTATATTTTTGAATATTATGGTGTGGTTTTGATATAATGTTATAGTTGTGGGGATTATTTACAAATTTTCAAAGTAAGCAAGTGGTTATATAATATTCGATTGGTCGGGGAATATTCGTTTTAACAGGGAATATTCGTACGACGACATAATCATTGGTGGACCCCACAGAGAAAGTATTGTCTAGTTAGAAAATGACAAAATTATCTTTTATAAAAATAACTACGAAAGTTTTACCGTTAAACCGTTGAACTACGCTATGGTAAAAGTACGATGTACGCTGGGGTTGCATAGTAGAACACTCAGATTGATTATTGATGCTTACGTGAGAAGTCACTCGCTTATACTCAATTATTGCTACAATAATTGTTTGCATAATATATTTCATATTATTGATTCAATAATTGTCACAAAGATCATCTCAGATAATATTTTATATTTTTAAATCAATAATTGAGACGACAAAGTTATTTATATTATTATTTGCAATATTGACAATGTCTAGAAAGTTCTCATCGAGAGAGGTTTGGTCACCTAATTGCGCGCCAATAGGGAGAAATCTTTATCGAAAAGCCCCCTTTTCCGGGAATGATCTGGTTGTTAAATATTGTGAGTTATAATATTAATGATGAATAAGTTCGTGTTGATTAAAGATGAAATTGATATTTCCATTATGTTGGGATTATTAGTGTTAGTGGAAATTGACATCTATTTCGATAATAATGGATGTCTGGAGGCTATATTGACCAATCGGGTAATTAATCGGATAAATGAGCAATTAATTGCTATTAATTCACATGCTTATAACTATTTGTTCACATGTGTGTACTATTGATTCACATGCATGTACTATTAGGGGAGATGGTGCAAGATTGATAATACCACTACAAGAAAACCAACCATTGTCGACCGGCACTGCCGTCGCTAATGACCATAGTATCGTCGGTATTGAGGTCATTGGCAATCGCATCGCCATTTACCCCACCGTCGCCTCACGTGTCGTCGTCGCTTGCTCCGTGCCGCCAAATTGCCATCAAGATCATTGTCATTACCGACGGGCATCATTGGCGACAACGTAATATCATTCGAGATTTGCTATAAGCGACGGCAAGGTCATTTAAGAAGACCCACATCTTTTGTGAGGAAAAACTTTTTTACTGACGCGGCATAGCCGTCGGCAGATCGACATAGAGCCATTTCGGAATGACCCTTATCTCATGTTTGTCGCTCTAAGTCATTGGCGACGTCATAGCCGTCACCATTACCCCCGTCGGCAATGACTACATAAATTTTGAATTTTTTTTTTAAATTTCAAAATTTCCCTATTCATTTACAAATATACACCTGTTATAAACTAATAACAACCATCAAATCACAACTATACCTGTTATAAACTAGTAACCCAAATCAAATATATAGATAAAAAATATAATGGTTGTCAGTACAACTTAAAAATTGTACAAAGGCATACATGAAACTCAGAATATAACATAAACTAAACTAACTACAACCCGTCATTTGCCTTTCATGTCATCGAAGCTCACATTCATCACCCTATACTTTGGAGGAGGTCGCTCATCATCAACTCGATGGTCATCGCTTCAGACTTTGGAGGTCGTCATCGTCATCATTTCGGCGGTCATCACCAGTGCCTCCACCTCCACCTCCACGAGTCTCGTCAACAAGACCCTACAAAATTAAAATATTAATAACAAAATCAAAAAGAAAACATATTTACATTATTTTAGTTTGTGTTATTCAAGTTAGGCGGACAGGACTCGAACTCGGGCTCCGTATGTCGGAATCGAGTCCCGTTAGTTCTAACGCGTGTCTATTTCCTACGCGGTGCTATTGTCTGTGTTTGCGTGTCATTCGGACGGCTGATGCGGGTTTTGACCTCTTTTTTGGCTTTTTGGCTAAGTGTTGGCTAGTTTTGTAAACTGGGCGATTACTCGGGCTCTGTATGTTGGAATTGAGTCCTGTCAGTTCTAACGCATATTTATTGCCTACGCGGTGCTATTTCCTGTGTTTGTGTGTCATTCGGACGGCTGATGCGGGTTTGTACCTCTTTTTTAGCTTTTTAGCTAAGTGTTGGCTAGTTTTGCAAACTGGACGATAACTCGAGCTTCGTATGTTGGAATCGAGTCTCGTTAGTTCTAACACGTGTCTATTGCCTACGCGGTGCTATTGCCTATATTTGCGTGTCATTCGGACGGCCGACTCAGGTTTTGACCTCTTTTTCGGCTTTTTGGCTAAGTGTTGGCTAGTTTTGCCAACTAGGCGATAACTCGGGCTCCGTATATCGGAATCGAGTCCTGTCAGTTCTAACTCATGTCTATTACCTATGCGGTGCTATTGCCTGTGTTTGCGTGTCATTCGGAAGGCCGACTCGGGGTTTGACCTCTTTTTCGGCTTTTTAGCTAAGTGTTGGCTAGTTTTGCAAACTGGGCGATAACTCGGGCTCCGTATGTCGGAATCGAGTCCCGTCAATTCTAACGCGTATCTATTTCCTACACGGTACTATTGCTTGTGTTTTCATGTCATTCGGATGGCCGACTCAGGTTTTGACCTCTTTTCGGCTTTTTAGCTAAGTGTTGGTTAGTTTTGCAAACTGGGCAATAACTCGGGCTCCGTATGTCAGAATCGAGTCCCATCAGTTCTAACGCGTGTCTATTGCCTACGTGGTGCTATGTGTGTGTTTGCGTGTGTATTGCCTACACGTGCTAACTAGTTATTTGACAATTTATATAAGCAATATAATTACAAATAAGGAAATACATCAATAATAAGTTTTGCCCGTCATACAGTGGCGTCGCTGCTTCATGCAATAACTCATAGAAACCCTTAGCCCCATCATTCGGCTCTTTTCGACGCCATCGCCATCTCTCGCTATTCAATCGGAAGTATGAACCAAATAGCTTCCGACTATCATGTTAGTACAGTCAAAGGTTTCGTCACCTCCGGATTTTGGTTCTGATTCATGTTCATCCAACCAGGTTTCCCTATGATAGATCCATGTCATATAACCCTGCTTGAACCCATACGCAAATAAGTCCCACATGACATCACTCCTTTCCTTCCACACTTCATTCACACACCTCTTACAAGGACATCTGATCTCATCATTGACTTGACTTTCAAAAGCGAAGTTGAGAAACTGCTCAACCCCACTACGATACTCGTGAGCTAAGCACACTCCTATCGGTGGCTACCCTACGCTCCATCCAACTTCGATCAATGACATCTCTTGACAACCGCATTCGCTATATATATGGAAATTCGCATAAACACAATCAAGTCTCCAAGTTAATGTATATGCAAGCTTATGCATTTCCTAACTTCATCTCCCACTCTAACGGGTCAGGCTTCTATCCCATTCCCGGATGTGTCACTCATCGATGTTAACAACTTGAACACATCTTTATATTTTTCGTAAATTTCTAAGAAGACCTCCCCATGGTCTTCAAGTACACGAAATAGACTAACACATCGTAGTCTAAATATGCACCCGAAGAACATCAAGAGATATATACTGACCAAAAATTCAAAAAATATAAAGACGTGCTCAAGTCGTTAACACCAACCTAAGTAAGATCGAAACATACAAGAACAATCCCAAAACGGGGACTATTTGAGATTCACTCATACTAAGTGAATCTCAAACGGGTTTCTAAGCTTCCTAACTATATGAAAATATGCACATATGAAATTGAATACTATCTTGAGAATTAATTATGAACCACAATAAAAGAAATTGATTCATCGATTCTCATAAGTATATAAAATCAAAGACGACTACATATTAAATAATCCTCTAGAACATATTTAAAATAACACAATGCTACCATTTTAATTAAGCAATAGAGTGGAAAAAAAGATGCGGTGTTATTTATATTGAGAAATCATTATATTCGTTTCAAATAGATGTATCTCAATAACATAGATGTATCTCAACCAAAAGTACACATGTCCCATTTGGTATAATTAACTAAAGTTTGCATTTGATCTAATTCAATCATCAAATAACCAATTCAGAAAGTACTCAAGGAGAATAAAATAGATTTTAAAGGTTAACACAAGATATAATAAAAACAAAAAATAACACACAAATTCCCAAGTTGAGGTTTTTTTCAATTCAACTATATGAAATCATGCAATATATACAAGAAATGTAAAAGAAACTAAAAACTTCTAACTTTATATTCCATTTACTATATGGCAGATATAAAGAAAAATTGAAACCATTATCCAGAAAAGTTAAAACAAAAGAAAAAGAAATATCAATTACAATCATATAAGCAAGTGATACAATCTCATTTAAACCTAGTTTATACGCAAAAATTTGTGACCTCAAATCTATACAAATTAAAAATGCTAAACAAAACAATAAAATCAAATTAAACAGCTAAAATTAGGGGAAGAAGAGCTTCGACTTACAAAAGAAGAAGGAATGGAGCTGTGACGGTGGTGGATGGATAAAGTAAAGGGAGGTGGTGTGGTGGTGGGTAGGTAGGTCAGGCCGAGGAATTGCAATGGCCAGAGAAGTTGCAGTCGGGCCGGAGGAGTTGAAGTCGTCCCCTTTGCGTAGTAGGAAGCGAGGAGAGCTAGCAGTGAACTGATGATGATGATGATGATGGGGTGAACTGTGAAGATCAATTGGGCGAAATGGGATGATTAATTTAGGAAATGGGCAAACCGGGATTGACAAATTGAGAGGGAAAAACAAATATCAGAGAGGGAAAAAATAATATGAGTCGTTGCCATCGCGAACCAGGGTTTGAATAAATAGAACTCATTCTCGACGGCGGTCTGCGTCATTTACATAAACTCAATTCGTCACTATTGAGGCATTCGCGATGGCGTTGCTGTCGCCTTAGCTTTATTTGTCCGTCGCCAATGTATTTTCCCTCCACCGCCAATTTTTCGCACCAAAATTATCTAATGCAAATGGCATTCTCGACGGCACCCATTCTAGACGACGTCCCAGTCGGTATTAATGTCTGTAGCGACGGGACATGTGCCGTCGCCAATACACCCGTCGCCATTGACCCTTTTTTTTGTAGTGTACTTGTATGACTAAATTAAAAATAGTGGTAAAGATGAAGGTACTATACTGTAATTATTTTTTTCACATGATTGTACTATTGATTGACATGATTGTACTATTGATTCAAAACATGTACTATTAGGGGAGGTGGTGCAAGTTTGATCATACTTGCAGGACTAAATTAAAATTGAAGAAAAAGATGAAGGTATTATACTGTAATATTTTGAACCCCAAAACGTGCAATTATCGAAACTATATTTTCCTATAAATAGAAGCTCAATCTTCTTTCATTCTCACCAATTCACTAAGACTCAAAAGAGCATTTATAGATAGAAAAGCTTTAGAGAGAAAGTAGAAGAGAAGTTTGCCACCTCACTATTCCCGTATCCAATCTTCTTCTGTGGTAAAGGATATTATTTTGTTCAGTATTCATAGGAATAATATTTTCTTCCATACTTTGTAATATGTGAGTAATATTATTTCGTCTCTTATTCCTGATTATACCATCATTTGGTTAAAGTATTGCTTCTATATTCCATGAAATTAGTAGAATATCCTTGAAATTTGTGTTTCATCTAGTATCGCTTCACAAGGATATTTTCTGCACATTCTTGTTAAATTTTAAGTTTTTTATGCCGGACTACTGTTCATGAGTACTATTCATTTATACGGTACTATTCACAAAAGTACTATTCGCGGGTACTAGTCATAAAGTACTATTCACAAAGTATTATTCACGAGTACTATTCACAATGTACTATTCATGGAGTACTATTCCTGAAGTATTATTCATGGGGTACTATTTACTCGGGTACTATTCACCCGGAGTATTATTCATAACAAAAATTGATTTCTTTTCTGTCCAAATCATTTTTGATACATTATCATTCTTCAATTTTACTCCACAAAGCAGTATCATGTTGACAATTTGGACAATATTGAATTCTTGATAAATTAAATTATAAATCTTTAAAAATTTATCCTTGAACTTGTTTTATTGAATTCTTATATCATTGTCATCATCCTCATGTTTATATTATGTTGAAAGTCATTTGTATTCAGAGTGCATAGATGGACTTGGTATGATTATGACCGTGGATTATTTGGTATAATCATGGCCGTAATGTTATAAATGATGTGGTAAAAGTCCTCATTGGCCCGTAGTGCATTGATGGACAGTTGCTGGCATGATCATGACCATTTATGAATACACAAATATCCTTGGTCCGTAGTGTATGGATAATTTGTGGTCGTGATACTAAAGAATATCCTCGGGCCAGTAGTGTGGGGTGATTCGATGATGTGGATTATTTATTGTCGAGTCTCAAAGAATAAAAGTGATAAAAAAACCTTTTAAATCATAGAAGATAGTAGATTTTATGCTCTACTTGACTCTTCTAATGGATTTCTTGTTCCGCTGTAGTTAAACTTGATGTTTGTTATATTTTATCATTTTAACACTGTTAAAGGCTAACGATAAATTATTCTGCATTATCTTAGTCATAATATTTCTTACTGGGCTAGTTGAGCTCACCATTTTCCTTTAATTGTTCTCTTCAGGAAATGAGAACGTAGCTGGGACTAGTCGGGGAACGGAGTGACGGTCCAGATGATAGCATTAGTAGTCCTCACTATTCTATGAAATAGTGTGATAATAAATGTATTGAGGATTCCATTTGAGTTGAATGCTGTCTAGAAGACAATATTCGTATTAAAACTCTCAGTTTATGTTTTGTCGTATTTTACACGACAGTTGTATTATTAAGTTGTATTTGAATTTTGTAACATGTATTTGGCGACTCAGGATGGGTGATTTATACCTATTTTGGGGGCGTTACAAGAAGTTTCAAATCGTGAAGTCAAGAGAATTCTGGAGAAAGTTATGAATCCCACAAGAAAGGATTGGTCCTTAAAGCTGGATGATGTTATTTGGGCATATAGGACTGCGTATAAGACTCCATTGGGCATGTCACCTTTTCAGCTAGTTTATGGCAAAGCTTGTCACCTTCCTATGGAGCTAGAGCATAAGGCATATTGGGCGATTTAGAAGCTAAATTTTGATTTGAAGGCTGCAGGAGAAAAACGCCTACTTCAACTCAATGAGTTGGATGAATTTTGATTACAGACGTATGAAAACTCAAAGCTATACAAGGAAAAGGTGAAGAAATGGCATGATCACAAGATAATAGAGAGAACATTTGAGCCAGGACAAAGAGTTTTGCTATTCAATTCTAGACTTAAACTCTTTCCTGGGAAGCTCAAATCAAGGTGGTCAGGGCCATTCACAGTGAAAAGAGTTTTCCCGCATGGTGTAGTAGAAGTGTTTTATAAGTTCCAGGGCAAGCCGTTTAAAGTGAATGGACAGCGGCTGAAGCATTACTTTGGTGGCGAGGTTGACAGATAGAAAGTCACTTCCATTCTTTCTTCGACATGATTGAATCAGAGATAGTCAAGCTAATTGACTATAACTTAGCGTTGGATGAGAGGCAACCCATTACTTCTATCTCTACCTTTTGTTTATTCCTATTTTAAATTTTATTTGATATATCATTTGCATGATTAGATATTATAGCTTAATTAGTGTGAAATTATTATCATGTGAAATTAGTTAGTGTGTAATCATCAGTTCCTGTGTGATTTTAAAGGATTAATATCTAATATTGATAATTGTGGATTGAATAAGTGTATTGAAGTGGAGTAATCACTTTTTGAATAGATGGGAAATGCAGAATGATATTGTAGAATACAACCACGCGCGCTCGCGCTACATGCAAATCTGTGAAGAAAAGAGTGCTCGCGCGCCCGCGCCATGTCTCCATTGAAAACACGCGCGGCGCGCCCTACACTGGAGTTTGAAAAAAAATAATTGGGTTTTAAAGACGTGTTGTAACACATATCTCCCATTATTTCAAATAATAGAGAGAGCCATATTGTATTCTTCTCCAAAACATGCACGACTCCTCCTTTCCAAAACCGTTCCAAATTGAAGGTGTAACGTCTCATCTCCACTACGTGATTGTCGCATCAAATCTCATACCACGATCAACATCTACACATATAAAACTAGGGTTTCAGTGGGTTTGTGCAACATAAGTTTGGGGGTTATTCAGTTCATCAGCTATCAGTCACAATTTTATCAGGCAAATCTTCTTCTTCTTTATCAGTTGCAAATGGGTCCTAAGCGTGCATGATCTGTCGCTCCATCATCATCTTATTCTTCCAGCAGTCAAGATGAGGACATTGTGGATCATACTAAGTTTCTCAGTCTGGAGGCACAAACAGAGTATTATCGAATAGTGATAAAGACGTTCGTAAAGGAACGAGGCTTCAAGCCTGGGAAGCAAGATGGGCAACTTTGGAATATGATTCGAGAAAGAGGATGGGGAGGATTTTGCGCAACCCCTATGCTTGCTCCTATGGGTATTGTTCGAGAATTTTATGCTAATGCTAAAAATACTATGAGTGGTTCATCAATGGTTCGAGGAGTTGAAGTTGATTACACACCTCAGTCAATCAGAGAAGCTTTCAGAATACTCGATACTCCACCGACTGGGAATGATAATTGGGTCGAGTCTACCCGTTTGAGATGAATTTGAATGAATTTATCATTGACTTATGCATTCCAGGAATGCAATGGACTTATAGGGCAAGAATGAATCAGCCTCGCACTTTCCCAGCCTCAACCCTGAATCGCTATACCAAGGCTTGGAATTTGTTTGTATGTGCAAAGCTTGTACCTTGAACGCATCATCATGAAATCATAACTGAGAGGGCTATCATTTTGTGGGGAATAATCACAGGAAAATACATCGATGTGGGCTATCTCATTAATCAAAACATGTTACGTTACATGAGGGGGAGCACTACGGGTAGTATTCCACATGCGTCTCATTATTATGCAGTCCAGCACAAAGAAGGAGTCTAGTAGGATGATGAACATATGCAAATGCCTAGTCAAGATATCACTCATGTGACAATTGCCAAATTCGAGGACTGGGCAGGAGGAAAGCCACACCTGAGGGGAAAAGGTTTCATCCTTCAACCCGCATTCTCGGTACCACCACCACCACAGCCTACACATGAAATTGAGGCAAGAACGTCAACACAAGCCACTAAAGCCACTGCTGTCCATGATGACCGTCAACTCCGAAGGTTAGAGCGGAAGGTCGATGATATGTATGATAACTTTGCAGCATTTGCTATAGGGTTGACAAGGTTGCTAGCGGAGGCGTTTGCACAACAGAGTAATACACTCGAATGGCCACAATTTTGGACAGCCGCACCATTTCCACCACCGGATTCACCACCCGAATAGGGTGATGCAACTGACCAGTAGGGGAGTTCTTCTAACCCTATACCTTCATTCATTGGGACAATGAATATATTAAGTTTGGGGGTATTGGGTGTAGTTGCATGTTAGTTTAAATTTTAATTTTGCATGTTAGTTTGCATTTTATATGTTATTTTTAGTTTTTAGTCATGATGATATGTGTTAGTATGTTAGTTACATTATATTTGAGTTGCATGTCTCGCATTTCTAGCTATGAGGAATCTATGTCTAGCCAATGATGAATTTGAATGTTGAAGGATTGTTGAGTTTAATGGATAACATGAGCTGAGATATAACATTTTACATGATGTAATCCATAATGCTGTTTAGATGCTTTCCGTTTGCACTAACGTGTTCACAAGTACTTGTAGGCATAAGGGTTATGCGTTTTATTGTTGGATAGGAAATATGGTTTTAAAAATAGAATTATGTAGAAAATGGACTTAAACTATGAAAACATTGATAATCAAGCTTTGGGAAAACATGGGTATGCTAATTATTATTATAGAAAATAATAATAAAATAAAATAAAATAGAACTACAATGGTTAGTCTTGTTTCGGGGCCGTGTTACTTGAGAAAGTACGCCTGAGGGGATTGTCTTTACACCTAGCGCCCTAAGGTCTTTTATGGTCTGGGAGTCATTGGTTGAAAGCTCGCTAAGGGGTAACACTGTAGCCTAATGGAATGAGGCATTGCACAGCCATGTGATATAAAAAAATATAAAAAAATAAATCAATAGCAGTAAACACCACATGAAAGAGTGAAAATCGCCCTCGTAAGTAAAAATAAAGCAGTTAAACCCAATGTTGAACCTTAGTTTGTATTGATATGTTAGAGTAGTCTTTGTTGCATTAGTATACATGAATCTTGATTTAGACAGAAATTTTCTATTTTGAGCAGTTTATCATATGTATTCTGTGCTTTAATCAAGTTTTAGTGAACACAACACATACACACACATCATCTTTATAGCATGTATGGGTTATTTGAGTGTATGATATTATGTCTATAGCTCAGTTTGAAGTTTTATTCTTGAATCTGGATAATTCGCTGAGGCATATTGGATTGGAATTCTATTTTGACTGGAAAAATGTGGTACTCATTTGCATCGTAGTCTAGTTGCATAGCATGTAGTTGCATTTTTCGTGTTAATGTAGTATGTATTGCTTGAGGGCCAACAATAGTTCAAGTTTGGGGGTATTTGATAAGTAGGTTTTATACCTACTTATTGGATATCTATGTTCATCTCAAGCACATTTTAGTATGTTTTTAGTTGCATTTTGTTTTATTTTGCATTACTTATAATTAGAACTCCTTTGGTGTGAAAATACAGGAAATGGCATAAACTTAGCTGTGGTAGGTGTTATGAGAATATCAAAGGCGTGGCACGTGAAATGAGTGGAGATACGGAAGTGAGCAGTGATGGAAGAACAAGCAACAAGCATGTGGAACAACAGGAAACAGCAGCAGAACACAAGTATGCAGGACATAGAAGCCGCCATGGTGAACAAGTCGGAATTCAGCGTGCTCATGCCTTATTAGCCCGCAGGTTTAAAACACCTCAATGGCCACGGCCTAGCATTTTAATCACTACCATCACGCTAGAGTAAATGCGCCCACGTATTGGAGAAGCGC
Organism: Panax ginseng; assembly: GCA_020205605.1. Taxonomy (NCBI): domain Eukaryota; kingdom Viridiplantae; phylum Streptophyta; class Magnoliopsida; order Apiales; family Araliaceae; genus Panax; species Panax ginseng. The sequence continues at coordinate 43,823,507 of CM035141.1, forward strand.
CAGCGCCCGGTTTAGTATGGAGATCACACGCTACTGCCACGTAATATCGCAAAGAGCTTATTGACTTTTATTTTTGAATTTGAAATTCAAATGTGGTCTCATTAAAAACTCTTCTGGTTGGTACCAGACGGTTATTATGCACGTTTTTTTTTATCAATTTTTCAATTAAGGAACTAGGGTTCCAAGAATAGACTAATTCTAGAGAGGATTTGAGCTTAGATTCAATATTTTCTACATCTTCTCTTGAATTCATTTACTATATAAATAATCATTTTCTTTTGCTGGAAACGATTAGAGATTTGAACAACATTTTGGAACATAATCTGCAATTGGGTTTAATCAATTCTATCTTCGCTCTTAATTGTTTTCTTTTATTTTCCATGATTTGCTATAATCCCATAATGGCTTTCGGTTCAGAAATGAACTAAACTCCATTATGGGATTCTAACGGATTTTGATATGTAATCTATAATTAATAGCCTGATTGCTTGATCCCTCATTTATCATTGGGATTTCTGTCATGATTGATTGAATTGCATGAATGTTTGATCATCATTCATCCTATATGCTTATTTGGAATTGAAAAATGACATGTGAGTATGGTTATAATCATGATAGCATGCATCTCTGAGGCTGAAATGTTTAGCTTCGTATTTTGTGGACCAGATAGGAATCTATCGTTTCACCGTGTGTAGCAATATAAGAGTTTGGGCTTCAATTCAATATTGCTGCAATTTCATATAGAAATATAGTGACTTTGGTTTTATTACTGATTGCATGATTTCTATCGCGATGTGGATGTTATGTAAATAGGTCATAATTCATTGAAAAATGATTATGTCTACGTTTCTGCTCTTGGCTAACTTTCCATGATAAATGAATGATTGTGCATGATGGCAATGTTTAGATGAAATATGAAATGAAGTTAGAATCCCATTCTTTCCAAATTTGATTCATTAAATTAGTTTTGTGATTTATTCATTAATTGAATATATATTAAGCATCATTGTGAAGTATTCGTTTAAGCATATAAAATAGTGAAACTATTGGTGTATAATAGTTTAATTTTAAAACCTTTCTCTGTGGATCGATATTGTTCTTACTCTATACTACTTGTTGGCCCATGTATGCTTGCATGAGTTAGAGTCCTTTTGTTAAGACTAAAAAGGAGGCAACACCTCCTGAGAAGAGAAATGGAACAAAAAGGAAAAGGGTAAGCTCAACTAGCCCAGTAATAATATTATGACTAAGATAATATACAACAAATTATCATTAGTCTTCAATAGGGAAAAAATCTGATAGAATATAACAGACAACCAGTTTTACATCAACAACTGCAGCGGAAACATCAATCCATTAGAAGAGTCAAGTAGAGAATGAATTCTACTATCTTCTAAGATTTAAAAGTCCATCATCAATATTTTATCCCAGTAACATCAATCAATATACATCTTGAATCAAATATTCATCTTTGCACTACAGGCCAAAGATATTCATTTGTATCACCAGTTGGTCATGTTCATCTCAACACCTGTTCATCTTTGCACTACAGGCCAAAGATATTCAACAGTTAATCATTCATCTTTACACTACAGGCCAAAGATATTCAGTAATATCATCATTTAAGACTTAGGATGATGAAAAATATCTTAAAGAAAACGAATCCAATGAGACAAAAGGACAAATATTAGGGATTCGTATTACAGTTTATCCAAGTTCAATAATACTCCATAATAACAAATTATGAAGCAGAATTCAAAAATAAAGATCAAAACATGGATACAATCAAAGATAGTAACCATAATAGACATCTTAGACAAAAAGAAGAAAATTTCATTTCTCGGTAAATAGTGTCGTATTCGTGAATAGTGTCGTATACGTGAATAGTGTCGTATACGTGAATAGTAACCCCAAAACAAAAAGGTAGAAATTCCACAATAAAATTAATATCAATATTTTGGCATAATGATATTGAAGAAAATAATATCATTTATGAAAAAAATAACATCCCTTACCTCAAAAGAACATTATTTTCGGGTGAAATATCATGTATAAGGATGAAGGAAACTTGCACTGATAAATAGAAACTCATAAAGTATCTAAATACTCACAAAATACGATCGATAATATAGAGAGAAAGTGAGAAAACTTGTTTCTGGTGTAATTTTCAATTCTAACTAAGCACCCTATTCATAGGAAAATACTCAGAACACCATAGCAGACTAACCTACTACCTGATGACTTTACCTGCTACTATTCATGCCCACCACTTTTCAAAATAAATTTCAGCACATTTTATTTCTTACTAACCAAAAGTAGGGCCCGCTATATTTTTAATAAAAACATTTATTTTCAAAACTTCAATAAAATTTGTGGACATATACTCAACTTATATATGTATAACATATCCAAAAATCACAACGATCCAATGGTCGGATTAAAAATTATAACTCACGCAATAGAGCTTAAGAACAATGATTTGATTTTTGGACTAAAAGTCCCTCGTACTAGTTTCACTCAAACAGTCACCATTCCACAAAGAATATTTGAGTGATTCAAATTTCAGCGCTTAACTTACTTCCAGAGATTTCTTATTATATATGGCTCATCTCCTAACTCATTATACACAAATAGTTATGGATTTTACAAAATCAAGTAATAAACTAATTTTTCTGAAAATCCCATATTTTGTACTTCTTTTGATTTCTAGATTTCTCTCATTTGATTCATGCACCGTGAATTTAGTGTAAAAATATATCCATTATAATATTATTATATTATAACATTATAAATTTATAATGTAATATAATAATATATATATGAATAAATTATTTTATCGAAAAGATAAAATATCAATTTTTAATAATTGACACTTTTCTAAGAATTCCTCCATTCTGACAAAATACTGATAAAACACCTCAGCATTAATTCTTTAATTCATATCCACACAAAATAATTATTTCCCTATCCATATAAAATAAATATTTTCTTATCATATAAATCAATAATTAATTATTCACAAATAATATTATAAAATCACAATTATGACAACCATGTTGTTCCCAGGAAAGTGGGGGCCGTATACGTGAATAGTAACCCAGAAACAAAAAGGTAGAAATTCCACAATAAAATTCATATCAATATTTCGGCATAATGATATTGAAGAAAATAATATCATTTATGAAGAAAATAACATCCCTTATCTCAAAAGAACAGTACTTAACTTTGAAATATCGTTATAAAAAATCAAGGAAACTTGCACTGATAAATAGCAACTCAGAAAGTATCTAAATACTCACAAAATACGCTCGATAATATAGAGAGAGAAAGAGAGAAAACTTATTTCTGGTGTGATTTTCAATTTTAACTAAGCACCTTATTCATCGAAAAATGCTTAGAACGCCATAGCAGACTAACCTGCTACCTGATGGCTTTACCTGCTACTATTCACGCCCACCACTTTTCAAAATAAATTTCATCACATTTCATTTCTCACTAACAAAAAGTGGGGGCCCACCATGTTTTTAATAAAAATATTTATTTCCGAAACTTCAATAATCTATAATAAATAGCCCTTTTATCAGAAAAATATAAATTTTATGTGCATCCCATAGGAAATTGAATTCTCTACAACTTTGTAGAAGGAAGTTTTTCCAAATTCCAAACGAATAATGACCGAAATTCACATACAGACGATTTTTTAACACCTCTTAAAATTCATAACAAATCATACGTTAATTTTTAACAGTTCAAAATTTGTGGACATATACTCAACTTATATATGTATAACATATCCAAAAATCACAACGATCCAATGGTCGGATTAAAAATTATAACTCACGCAATAGAGCTTAAAAACAATTATTTGATTTTCAGACTAAAAGTCCCTCGTACCAGTTTCACTCAAACAATCACCATGAAAAATCCCCAAAGAATATTTGGGTGATTCAAATTTCAGCGCTTAGCTTACTTCCAGGGCTTTCTTTTGATATATGGCTCATCTCCTAACTCATTATACACAAATAGTTATGGATTTTACAAAATCAAGTATTAACTAATTTTTCTGAAAATCCCATAGTTTGTTCTTCTTTTGATTTCTAGATTTCTCTCATTTGATTCATGCACCGTGAATTTAGTGTAAAAATATCCCCATTATTATATTATTATATTATAACATTATACATTTATAATGTAATATATATATGAATAAATTATTTTATCAGAAAAGATAAAATATCAATTTTCAATAATTGACACTTTTCTAAGAATTCCTCCATTCCGACAAAATACTGATAAATCACCTCAGCATTAATTCCTTCATTCATATCCACACAAAATAATTATTTCCCTATCCATCAATTATATCCACATAAAATAAATATTTCCTTATCATATAAATCAATAATTAATTATTCACAAATAATATTACAGAATCACAATTATGACAACCATGTTGTTCCCAGGAAAGAGGGGGCTTTCCGATAAGGATTTCTCCTTATTGGCGCGCAATTAGGTGACCAAACTCGTTTCCTAGACATAACTTTCTTAGACATTGCCAATAATGATATCTAACAATATTATTCAAATAATATGAATTATTGATATGATAATGGAGATATTGTGCAGTGACAATTACTGAAACAACAATAATATAAAATATCAACGAAGCAATTATTGAGTCAATAAAATAAAATATTGACAGTAATTATCGTAATAATTATTGAGTACTGTCTTCTTACGTAAGAATCAATAATTCAAAAATTCTGTGCAATACCGTGTGCTATTGTACAACCACGCGTATTACTGTATTTTAACCATTGGGTATTCCAACAGTGTTAACGGTAACAACTATGTTGTTATTTGTAAAAACCCAAACTTGTCGTTTTCTTCATCCGAGCAGCTTATTACATTATATGGGCCCACAAATGGTCAAAGGCCCGCTAAATTTAATATTCCCCAACAACAATGAGTATTTTATAAACACTTGCTTATTTAAAATATTTACATATATCACCCTTAACTTTAACTTTTTATCAATTTAACCATTTAATGAATAGTAATTATAAGAAAATTGAATACTTTTATTTCATAAAATTCGATGTCCTACAATCTCCCCTCCTTATGAAATTTTGTCCCCGAAATTTACGTACCTGGTATTTCGAAGAGTTGACAATACCTTACTTTCATTTCAGATTCTATCTCCCCGGTCATCATGATTTCTCAATTGCTCATCTCCTGTATTTCAGATATCATTCTAGAATACAGCTTCAAAACAAAGGTTAATTGACATATCACAATTTGTCAACTGAAGTAAGAAAATTTAGCTTAGGTAGGACACACACTAAGGAAGGGTATTACTCGTCTCTCCTCCCTGAGTTTATATTCCCGATCTCCGCCATGACCATATCTCTAAGCTCGATACTAACTGTGACGCCCCCAAAATAGGTATACACCACCTATCCTAAGTCACCAAATACATCGTACAGAAACAAATACAACTTCAGTAACACAATTGTTGTGCAAAATACGACAACACATATACTATGAGTTTGAATACAAATATTGTCTAATAGACAGTATACAAACTCAAAAGGAGTCCTCATTACAATTATTGATACACAATTTTACAAAATAGTGATGACTACTAAAACAACTATCCTGAACCATCACTCCATACCCCGGCTAGTTCTTGTTATGTCCTCACCTCCTGAGAAGAAAAATAGAACAAAAAGGAAAAGGGTGAGCTCAACTAGCCCAGTAAAGAATATTATAACTAAGATAATATACAACAAATTATCATTAGTCTTCAACAGGGAAAAATCTGATAGAATATAATAGAAACAAGTTTTACATCAACAACTGCAGCGGAAACTACAATCCATTAGAAGAGTCAAGTAGAGAATAAATTCTACTATCTTCTAAGAATTAAAAGTCCATCATCAATATTTTATCCTTGTAACATCAATCAATATACATCTTGAATCAAATATTCATCTTTGCACTAAAGGCCAAAGATATTCATTTGTATCACTAGTTGGTCATGTTCATCTCAACACCTGTTCATCTTTGCACTACGGGCCAAAGATATTCAACAGTTAATCGTTCATCTTTGCACTACAGGCCAAAGATATTCAATAATATCAGCATTTAGGACTGAGGATGATGAAAAATATCTTAAAGAAAACGAATCTAGTGAGACAAAAGGACAAATATTAGGGATTCGTATTACACTTTATCCAAGTTCAATAATACTCCATAATAACCAATTGTGAAGCAGAATTCAAAAATAATGATCAAAACATGAATACAATCAAAGATAGTAACCATAATAGACATCTTGGACAAAAAGAAGAAAATTTCATTTTTCGGTGAAGAGTGTCGTATTCGTGAATAGTACCGTATACGTGAATAGTACCGTATACGTGAATAGTAACCCCAAAACAAAAAAGGTAAAAAATCCAAAATAAAATTCATATCAATATTTCGACATAATGATATTGAAAAAAATAATATCATTTATGAAAAAAATAACATCCCTTACCTCAAAAGAACATTACTTCCGGTTGAAATATCATGTATAAGGCTGAAGGAAACTTGCACTGATAAATAGAAACTCATAAAGTATCTAAATACTCACAAAATACGCTTGATAATATAAAGAGAGAAAGAGAGAAAACTTGTTTTTGGTGTGATTTTTAATTCTAACTAAGCACCATATTTGTAGGAAAATGCTTAGAACGCCATAGCAGACTATTCTGCTACCTGATGGCTTTACCTGCTACTATTCATGCCCACCACTTTTCAAAATAAATTTCAGCACATTTCATTTCTTACTTACCAAAAGTGGGGACCGCCATATTTTTAATAAAAATATTTATTTTCAAAACTTCAATAATCCATAATAAATAGTCCTTTTATTAAAAAAAAATTACAAATTTTATGTCCATTCCATAGGAAATCGAATTCTCTATAACTTTGTAGAAGAAAGTTTTTCCAAATTCCAAACGAAAAATGACCGAAATCCACATACGGACGATTTTAAACACCTCTTAAAATTCATAACAAATCATACGTTAATTTTTAACGGTTCAAAATTTGTGGACATATACTCAACTTATATATGTATAACATATTCAAAAATCACAACGATCCAATGGTCGGATTAAAAATTATAACTCATGCAATAGAGCTTAAGAAGAATGATTTGATTTTCGGACAAAAAGTCTCTTGTACCAGTTTCACTCAAACAGTCACCATGAACAATCCACAAAGAATATTTGGGTGATTCAAATTTCAGCGCTTAACTTACTTCTAGAGATTTCTTCTGATATATGGCTCATGTCCTAACTCATTATAAACAAATAGTTATGGATTTTATAAAATCAAGTAATAAACTAATTTTTCTGAAAATCCCATATTTTGTTCTTCTTTTGATTTCTAGATTTCTCTCATTTGATTCATGCACCGTGAATTTAGTGTAAAAATATCTCCATTATTATATTATTATATTATAACATTATACATTTATAATGTAATATAATAATATATATATATGAATAAATTATTTTATCAGAAAAGATAAAATATTAATTTTTAATAATTGACACTTTTCTAAGAATTCCTCCATTCCGACAAAATATTGATAAAACACCTCAGCATTAATTCCTTCATTCATATCCACACAAAATAATTATTTCCCTATCCATCATTTATATCCACATAAAATAAATATTTACTTATCATATAAGTCAATAATTAATTATTCACAAATAATATTACAAAATCACAATTATGACAACCATGTCGTTCCCAGGAAAGAGGGGGCTTTCCTATAAGGATTTCTCTTTATTGGCGTGCAATTAGGTGACCAAAACCCTTTCCTAGACAGAACTTCCTTAGAAATTGCCAATAATGCTATCCAACAATATTATTCAAATAATATGAATTATTGATCTGATAATGGAGATATTGTGCAGTGACAATTATTGAAACGACAATAATATAAAATATCAACGAAACAATTATTGAGTCAATAAAATAAAATATTGAACAGTAATTACTGTAACAATTATTGAGTAGTGCCTTCTAACGTAAGAATCAATAATTCAAAAGTACTGTGCAATATCGTGTGTTACTGTGCAACCACGCATATTACTGTATTTTAACCACCGAGTATTCCAATAGTGTTAACGGCAACAACTAGGCCGTTATTTATAAAAACTCAAACTTGTAATTTTCTTCATCCGACAGTTATTTTGTTATGGGGCCCACAAATGGATGCTCCGTCGTACGAATATTCTCCGACAGTAAGAATATTCCACGACCAAACAAATATTCCCCGACAACAATGAGTATTTTATAACCACTTGCTTATTTAAAATATTTACATATATCACCCTTAACTTTAACTTTTTATCAATTTAACCATTTAATGAATAGTAATTATAAGAAATTTGAATACTTTTATTTCATAAAATTCGAGGTCTTACAATCTCCCGTCTTTATGAAATTTCGTCCCCGAAATTTACGTACTTGATATTTCGAAGAATTGAGAATACCTTACTTTCATTTCAGATTCTATCTCCCCGGTCATCATGATTTCTCCATTTCTCATCTCCTGTATTTTAGATATCATTCTAGGATACGGCTTCAAAACAAAGGTTAATTGACATATCACAATTTGTCAACTTAAAGAAGAAAATTTAGCTTAGGTAGGACACACACTAGCGAAGGGTATTACTCGTCTCTCCCCTCCTAGTTCTATTCCCCGATCTCCGCCACAGACCATATCCTTAAGCTCTGATACCAACTATGACGCCCCCAAAATAGGTATACACCACCTATCCTGAGTCACCAAATACATGGTACAGAAACAAATACAACTTCAGTAACACAATTGTTGTGAAAAATACGACAACACATATACTGTGAGTTTGAATACAAATATTGTCTAATAGACAGTATACAAACTCAAAAGGAGTCCTCATTACAATTATTGATACACTATTTTACAAAATAGTGATGACTACTAAAACAACTATCCTGAACCATCACTCCATACCCCGGCTAGTTCTTGTTATGTCCTCACCTCCTGAGAAGAAAAATAGAACAAAAAGGAAAAGGGTGAGCTCAACTAGCCCAGTAAAGAATATTGTGACTAAGATAATATACAACAAAATATCATTAGTCTTCAATAGGGAAAAATCTGATAGAATATAATAAAAATAAGTTTTATATCAACAACTGCAGCGGAAACAACAATCCATTAGAAGAGTCAAGTAGAGAATGAATTCTACTATCTTCTAAGATTTAAAAGTCCATCACCAATATTTTATCCGTGTAACATCAATCAATATACATCTTGAATCAAATATTCAACTTTGCACTATAGGCCAAAGATATTCATTTGTATCACAAATTGGTCATGTTAATCTTAACACTTGTTCATCTTTGCACTACAGGCCAAAGATATTCAACAGTTAATCGTTAATCTTTGCACTACAGGCCAAAGATATTCAGTAATATCATCATTTTAGGACTGAGGATGATTAAAAATATCTTAAAGAAATCGATTCCAGTGAGACAAAAGGACAAATATTAGGGATTCGTATTATAGTTTATCCAAGTTCAATAATACTCCATAATAACTAATTGTGAAGTAGAATTCAAAGATAATGATCAAAACATGGATAAAATCAAAGATAGTAACCATAATAGACATCTTAGACAAAAAGAAGAAAATTTTATTTTTTAGTGAATAGTGTCGTATTCGTGAATAGTGTCGTATATGTGAATAGTGTCGTATACGTGAATAGTAACCCCAAAACAAAAAGGTAGAAATTCCACAATAAAATTCATATCAAAATTTCAGCATAATGATATTGAAGAAAGTAATATATATCATTTATGAAGAAAATAACATCCCTTACCTCAAAAGAACATTACTTCCGGCTGAAATATCAGGTATAAAGCTGAAGGAAATTTGCATTGATATATAGAAACTCATAAAGTATCTAAATATTCACAAAATACGTTCGATAATATAGAGAGAGAAAGAGAGAAAACTTGTTTCTGATGTGATTTTCAATTCTAACTAAGCACCCTATTTATAGGAAAATACTTAGAATGCCATAGTAGGCAAACCTGCTACATGATGGTTTTACCTGCTACTATTTACGCCCACCACTTTTCAAAATAAATTTCAGCACATTTCATTTATCACTAACCAAAAGTGGGGGCCCGCCATGTTTTTAATAAAAACATTTATTTCTGAAACTTCAATAATCCATAATAAAAAGTCCTTTTAACAAAAAAATACAAATTTTATGCCCATTCCATAGGAAATCGAATTCTCTACAACTTTGTAGAAGAAAGTTTTTCCAAATTCCAAACGAAAAATCACCAAAATCCATATACGGACGATTTTCAACACCTCTTAAAATTCGTAACAAATCATACATTAATTTGTGGACATATACTCAACTTATATATGTATAACATATCCAAAAATCAGAACGATCCAATGGTCGGATTAAAAATTATAACTCACTCAATAGAGCTTAAGAACAATGATTTGATTTTTGGACTAAAAGTCCCTCGTACAAGTTTCACTCAAACAGTCACCATAAAAAATCCACAAAGAATATTTTGGTGATTCAAATTTCAGGACTTAGCTTACTTCCAGGGCTTTCTTTTGGTATATGGCTCATCTCTTAACTCATTATACACAAATAGTTTTGGATTTTACAAAATCAAGTAATAAACTAATTTTTTTCTGAAAATCCCATATTTTATTCTTCTTTTGATTTTTAGATTTCTCTCATTTGATTCATGCACCGTGAATTTAGTGTAAAAATATCTCCATTATTATATTATTATATTATAACATTATACATTTATAATATAATATAATAACATATATATGAATAAATTATTTTATCAGAAAAGATAAAATATTTATTTTCAATAAATGACACTTTTCTAAAAATTCCTCCATTCCGATAAAATACTAATAAAACACCTCAGCATTAATTCCTTCATTCATATCGACACAAAATAATTATTTTCCTATCCATCATTTATATCCACATAAAATAAATATTTCTTTATCATATAAATAAATAATTAATTATTCACAAATAATATTACAGAATCATAATTATGAAAACCATGTCATTCCCAGAAAAGAGGGGGCTTTCCGATAAGAATTTCTCTTTATTGGCGCGCAATTAGGTGACCTAACCTCTTTCCTAGATAGAACTTCCTTAGATATTGCCAATAATGCTATTTAACAATATTATTCAAATAATATAAATTATTGATCTGATAATAAAGATATTGCAAAGGACAATTATTGAAATAAAATAATATAAAATATCAACTAAAACAATTATTGAGTCAATAAAATAAAATATTGAACAATAATTACTGTAACAATTATTGAGTAGTGTCTTCTTACGTAAGAATCAATAATTCAAAAATACTATGCAATACCGTATGCTACTGTGCAACCACACGTATTACTGTATTTTAACCACCCGGTATTCCAACAGTGTTAACGGTAACAACTATGTCGTTATTTGTAAAAACTACAAACTTGTCGTTTTCTTCATCAGACAGTTATTTTGTTATGAGGCTCACAAATGGCTGCTCCGTCGTACGAATATTCTCCGACAATAAGAATATTCCACGACCAAACGAATATTCCCCAACAACAATGAGTATTTTATAAACACTTGCTTATTTAAAATATTTACATATATCACCCTTAACTTTAACTTTTTATCAATTTAACCATTTAATGAATAGTAATTATAAGAAATTTGAATACTTTTATTTCATAAAATTCGAGGTCTTACAATCTCCCGTCTTTATGAAATTTCGTCCCCGAAATTTACGTACTTGATATTTCGAAGAATTGAGAATACCTTACTTTCATTTCAGATTCTATCTCCCCGGTCATCATGATTTCTCCATTTCTCATCTCCTGTATTTTATATATCATTCTAGGATACGGCTTCAAAACAAAGGTTAATTGACATATCACAATTTGTCAACTGAAGTAAGAAAATTTAGCTTAGGTAGGACACACACTAAGGAAGGGTATTACTCGTCTCTCCCCTCCTAGTTATATTCCCCGATCTCCGCCATAGACCATATCTCTAAGCTCTGATACTAACTGTGACGCCCCCAAAATAGGTATACACCACCTATCCTAAGTCACCAAATACATCGTACAGAAACAAATACAACTTCAGTAACACAATTGTTGTGCAAAATACGACAACACATATACTATGAGTTTGAATACAAATATTGTCTAATAGACAGTATACAAACTCAAAAGGAGTCCTCATTACAATTATTGATACGCAATTTTACAAAATAGTGATGACTACTAAAACAACTATCCTGAACCATCACTCCATACCCCGGCTAGTTCTTGTTATGTCCTCACCTCCTGAGAAGAAAAATAGAACAAAAAGGAAAAGGGTGAGCTCAACTAGCCCAGTAAAGAATATTATAACTAAGATAATATACAACAAATTATCATTAGTCTTCAACAGGGAAAAATCTGATAGAATATAATAGAAATAAGTTTTATATCAACAACTGCAGCGGAAACAACAATCCATTAGAAGAGTCAAGTAGAGAATGAATTCTACTATCTTCTAAGAATTAAAAGTCCATCATCAATATTTTATCCTTGTAACATCAATCAATATACATCTTGAATCAAATATTCATCTGTGCATTAAAGGCCAAAGATATTCATTTGTATCACTAGTTGGTCATGTTCATCTCAACACCTGTTCATCTTTTGCACTACGGGCCAAAGATATTCAACGATTTAATCGTTCATCTTTGCACTACTGAACCAAAGATATTCAATAATATCATCATTTAGGACTGAGGGTGATGAAAAATATCTTAAAGAAAACGAATCTAGTGAGACAAAAGGACAAATATTAGGGATTCGTATTACAGTTTATCCAAGTTCAATAATACTCCATAATAACCAATTGTGAAGCAGAATTCAAAAATAATGATCAAAACATGAATACAATCAAAGATAGTAACCATAATAGACATCTTGGACAAAAAGAAGAAAATTTCATTTTTCGGTGAATAGTGTTGTATTCGTGAATAGTGCCGTATACGTGAATAGTATCGTATACGTGAATAGTAACCCCAAAATAAAAAGTTAGAAATTTCACAATAAAATTCATATCAATATTTCAGCATAATTGTGACACCCCCAAATTCGGGTACTTCAATTCTACGGGATTTGGTGTTCACTGTACAAATATCATCTATCTATCTACCCATAATAAATGCAAGCCATGTAATAGATAGAATAAAAATCTTCCCCTTAAGGGTTACAACATCCGTATAATTAATAATACAATCCCAAGTTAAACTAACCTTAAACATCTGTGCGGAATCATAAACAATAAGTCTTAAACAACATCAAGTCTTAACACATAAATTCAACATCTCATAAATACAAGTCTTCAACATTTGCTAATCTTGCCCTTGCCTTTACTAGTAGAAGGCTCATCGGTTCTTTCGTTCTTAACTGCAATGTTATTATTAAGAAAGAGTGAGCATGATTGCCCACAAATAAAATAATGAAATAACAATGTATAATAACATGCGAGGGAATCAAAGACTTCTGAAATAAAAGCTCAACTTTTGAATCAAGAATGAATAACAAGAATCAAAAGATTTCTGAGGGTCATAAGACCTTGAACTATGTCCTAGGTTATCAAGGGTTATACTTGAAACCGTTAACAGTCATAAGACTATGGACCTTTGTACTCGTACTTAGGGGGATTAGCCCTTAGTACCATACTGTGCACAATATCTTAACGCTAAGGCATAAGTAAATCCCTTTGCAGGGTTGTTCATCTCAGTTTGACATTCGAGTCCGCACCAAAGGAAGTTTGGTTTGGATAATTCAATAAGGGTTCTGAAATTTAGAATGTTCATCAACTAAGGACTAGTTGAATCAATAAAGTTCACTAGTCTAATAAGGTTCAACAATAATGATATTCAATTTGAATAATAATCTCAAGAAGTATACAATTGGACAATTATTGTATAACTGAATCATGCTTTGAAAATATAATCAATCTTTAATATAACATTTGAACTTGAATAATAGTAATGATAGTTTACTTGAGGTAAATAATAAACTTGAACAATAATGACAAGTAGGGTTAGGAAACTTGCCTCGTGCGTAGATTACACTTTAACTAAGCACGTTCTTTGAATTTAATCCTACATACCATTCTCATTCACAATACCAGTTAATTATAACTTAACTAATCATCATAAACTCATTCTCTTTGTCTACTTTGATTATTAACTATACTTAGTTAATTTACCACTTTGTCACATAATTTACACCATGAATAACAAGCTAATTATGTATTCAATAATTCAATCCACATGCAATTATGTTATTTACATGTTAAGAAACTATTTTAACATCTCATTAAACTTCTAACATATTTCTATGTTTATTAAATTAAGTTGTTATCACATTGCTAGACTTGAACATTTAAAAATAGTTCATTTTTGAACATTCTGGAGAGTGGCATCTAGCAATTGGCATACGGTGTTGGCATTATACCGGAATCTTAACCTTCTTGCCAGCGGATGTTAAGGTGCGAGACTGGCGCCATGACAGCGAAGAAACTGAAACTGTTACGCAATTCGAAAAATTGTAGAACACAGCCAAAGAACTCCAATTAAATTATTACTACACGAATTTAATCATACCCACATGTTAGAATTCGTATATAATCATTACCCAACATTTATAGAGTGACTTTAACCATTTAAAACACATAATCACAGAATTAAATTATGCAAATTGTACTGTTCTTGATGTTCTTGAAGGTTTTGAACATAAATCATGAAAATTAATATTACGGATTCGTTATAACACCGAATCCGTTCATTTAAAGTTTGGTCTCTTCGTATTAACATGCATAATAATATAAGAGTGTAAATTTTAGGAAATCATTTATGTTTGACACATTAAAGTAACGTATAAGGGCCATATGGCCAAAACCCATACTCTGTAAGTTTTGAGCAACATATACGACTTGTTTTATGACACTTATAATATGGTAATCTATATAATATATAATTCAATACGATTTGATACATATTAATACATACACAACCAATAAACATTACTCCTTTCCCAAATACAGAGGTTTAAACAAAAACTTTGAAAGCCATTTTCATGAAATCTTAATGACGTAAAAGAGAAATTGGGTGTGGAGAGATTACCTAGAGTTTTAATGAATAGAGATAAAACCCTTTTTCAAAAGCTTCTTCAATCACAGAGTTTCTCACAAATCCTCTGAATTCTCTCTGAAAATTTTCTAATTCTCTCTAACTAGTTTTATCAGACTTAAGAAAATGAAATAAAGAAGACGTCACATCAAATAAACTGACGCATTGTGGAGGTCAGTTACCCATCATGGGTTAACTGCCCTCAACCTCCACTAGTGTCATGTTTGGCTAGCCTTAAAAGGCTTAAACTCAATTAATTTAATAAACTTTTTTATCATATAGTTTAAATAATGTCACACCCTTTATAAAATAACTCAATTAATTTATTTAATATAATATAAATAAAATATAATAATTTCTCATAAATTCACATAGTCATATATTTAATTTTTTCATTAATAAATAATGTCAAATTATTAACTCTCTAATTAATAATTAAATTAATTAAATAACATCATGCTTAATTAAATATTTCATTTAATTCAATAAGCTCACATAATTACATATTTGAATAATAATTATTCTCTACATTAATTTAATAAATGTAACACATATAATTAAATTAATCTACCACAATTGCATCAACTAATTATTAAATCTAATAATTAAATCATCGAAAATATTAATTTAATTCAATAAATATTAAAATTAATTTACAAAATCTCGTTCGTCACATCTTTCCCCCCTTAAAAGGATTTTGTCCCAAGAATCACGACTCAATAAATTCGACCCGTTACATTCTCTCCCCCCCTACAAAGATTCTGTCCCCAGAATCGCTTACACATAATTAAGTAAATAAATGAGGGTAATTCGTCATCATATTCTCTTCGAGTTCCACGTAGCTTCTTCAGCGTTGTGGTTCCTCCAAATTACCTTAACAGAGGGTATAACTTTATTTCTAAGAACCTTTTCTTTTCGGTCGACAATTTGGACATGAATTTCTTCGTAAGATAAGTCTTTTTCAAAATGTAGGGGTTCATATTCAATTACATGCTTGTAATCGGCCTTGTAGGGTCGTAACACAGAAACATGGAAGACGTTGTGAACATTCTTGAGTGCTGGAGGTAAGGCTACCTCGTACGCGACCTCTCCGATTCTTCGAAGTACTTCACATGGTCCAATGAATCTTGGGCTCAATTTTCCTTTCTTTCCGAACCTGATTTTCCCTTTCCAGGGAGAGACCTTCCAGAAAACATAACTACCTGATTCAAACTCGATACTTTTACGATGTGGATCAGCGTATTTCTTCTGTCGATCTTGAGCCGCTACCATTCGTACTCGGATCACTTTGACTATTTCTGCCGTCTGCTGTACCAATTCTGGCCCTAGCAATTGTCTTTCACCAACTTCATCCCAGTAAAGTGGAGTTCTGCACTTTCTGTCGTATAACGCTTCGTAAGGCGGCATGCCAATACTAGCGTGGTAACTGTTGTTGTAACTAAACTCTACTAACGGTAGGTGATCATCCCAATTTCCTTTGAAGTCCATCACACAGGCTCTTAGCATATCTTCTAACATTTGAATAGTTCGTTCACTCTGTCCGTCTGTTTGAGGGTGATAAGCTGTACTCATTCGCAATTGCGTACCCATACATTCTTGAAGACGTTTTTAGAAATTTGATGTGAAATGCGGATCCCTATCTGAAATAATTGATATCGGAACTCCGTGCCTCGAAACAATCTCTTTTACGTATAGCCTCGCCAACTGATCTAAGTTGAATCTTATTTTGATCGGAAGGAAGTGTGCAGATTTCGTCAGTCGGTCAACGATAACCCATACTGCGTCGTAGCCTTTTTGAGTCGTCGGAAGGCCAACCACGAAGTCCATTGTAGCATTCCACTCGGTCTCTGATGTTCAGCTTTCACTTTCTGACAGGTCAGACACTTGGCAACACATTCTGCAACATCACGCTTCAAATTCGGCTACTAAAAATGTTGTCTAAGATCTTGGTACATCTTGGTACTACCAGGGTGAATCGAATATCGTGAACTTATGAGCCTCGCTCAAAATTTCTTCCTTAATCTCTTGTATTGGTGGTACCCAAATTCTACTCTCAGATCTCAGTATTCCTTCCTTATCCATCTTAAATCTCGGTTCAGTTCCTTCAGATATCTTCTTTGTCACCTTTTTACATTCTTCGTCCTGAAGCTGAGCCTCCATAACTTTATCCAGTAGGGTTGTACCAGATTGCATCTGAAATAACTTCTCATCAATCTCCATAGAATACTTCACTTCAAACTCTAGTTTCTCCATTTCTGTAATTAGCTCCTCCTGAGCATTCAACATCGTCAATTTCTCCCGACCCTTTCTACTTAAGGCGTCGGCAACCACATTTGCCTTACCCGGATGGTATAAAATCTCACAGTCATAGTCCTTAATTAACTCCAACCACCTTCTTTGACGCATATTCAAATCCTTCTGCGTGAAAATATATTTCAGACTCTTATGGTCCGTATATATTTCACACTTCTCCCCGTAGATGTAGTGCCTCCAAATTTTTAAAGCAAAAACAACTGCAGCTAACTCCAAATCATGGGTCGGGTATCCCTTCTCGTAATCCTTCAACTGTCGTGATGCATATGCAATGACTCTGCTGCTTTTGCATAAGCACACGGCCAAGTCCTTTATCACGACGCATCGCTAAAAACAAAACAAAATTTCTGTATCATCCTAAGGATAACACGATGTTGTACTCAATCTCTTTTCAATTCTTGAAAGCTCTCCTCACACTTCTCCGTCCAAACAAATTTCACAGTTTTACGAGTTAAATTCGTTAACGGAGTTGCGATCTTGGAAAAGTCTTGTATGAATCTTCTATAATATCCTACTAATCCAAGAAAACTTCTTACTTCTGACAGCTTCTCGGCTGATCCCAGTTAATTACGGCTTCTACTTTAGATGGATCTACCGAAATTCTGTTTTTATCGATCACGTGACCTAGAAATTGCACTCGTTCAATCCAAAATTCGCATTTTGAAAACTTGGCATACAATTTTTCCCTTCTCAATACTTCCAATGTTAATCTCAAATGCTCTTCATGTTCTTCCTTGGTCTTCGAATAAACCAAAATATCATCTATAAATACCACCACGAATTTGTCCAAAAACGGCTTGAGTACACCATTCATTAGTCCCATAAATGCTGCAGGAGCATTCGTTAGACCAAACGACATTACTAAAAATTCGTAGTGACCGTATCGCGTTCTGAACGCTGTCTTTGGTACATACTCTGGCCTCACCTTCAGTTGATGATAACTGCTTCTCAAGTCTATCTTGGAAAAGTCTCTCGCTCCCTTTAATTGATCAAATAGGTCGTCGATCCTCAGTAATGGATATCTGTTCTTAATCGTGACCTTATTCAGTTCTCTGTAGTTAATGCAAAGTCGCATCGATCCATCCTTCTTTTTCACAAACTACATCGGCGCTCCCCACGGCGATACGTTCGATTGAATGTACTTCTTGTGCAACAATTCTTGTTGTTGTACCATTAATTCCTTCATCTCTACTAGTGCCATTCGGTATGGTGCCTTCGATATTGGAGCAGTTCCGGGCGCCAAATCGATTACGAAATCTACCTCTCTATCTGGTGGAAGTCCTGGTAAATAGTTTGGAAATACGTCGACAAAGTCCCTCACAATCGGTATCTCTTCGACCTTCGGATTCTCTTCTCGACTGTCGACTATGTAAGCTAAGTATCATACACAGCCTTGTCTTAACAACTTCCTGGCCTGCATCATCGTCAGACAACTCGCTTGTCTAGGTGACTTGCTACCATAAAACACAACCTTTGACGGAGTCATAAGGTTAATACGCTTCTTTTGGTAATCAATTACAGCCCCATAATTAAATAATCAGTCCATTCCCAAAATAACGTCAAATTCCCCAAGTCGAATAGGGATAAGATCTACGTTCATGATATTACCCTTAATATCCACTCTACAATTCTTATGTACGTACTTAACAGGGATTATTTCTCTATTCGCAATTTATATGTTCATGGGGTAATCCAATTCATCCTTAGGCGAATCTAAATTCTTGGTAAAGTCATCGGATATAAAGGAACAAGTAGCACCCGAATTAAATAATACGTAAGAATTAACTTTATTGATCGGAATGATACCTGACACCACATCACGGGATTGAACTGCATCTTGCACCGTCATGTTGAAAGTCTGGGCGGTCGGTCGGTTTGTTGCGGTTGGTCCGGTGATGGTTAATGTATTTCCACTATTGTTTCCCCGATTTCTTCCTGATCCTGACCCTCCCGATCCCTTCTTGGGACAGTCTCTTACCAGATGGTCCTTCAAACCACAAGTAAAATAAGCACCCTTCTTTGGGTTTGGACAGTTTGGTGCTATATGGCCTTCGACGACCACAAATCAGTAGCACTCTTTTCCTTTCATACAAACTCCCAGATGTGCTTTCCCACAAGTCGGGCATGCTTCGATTCTTTTCTTCTGACTACCCTACTGATTTCCCGATGATGAGCTGTCGTCCCACCTATTCTTCTGATTGAAATTTTCACCTCCTGTGCCACTTCCACTGGCTTTGTTATTAATTTCACCTTCACTCTTCTTCTTCTTCTGATCTTGATTGTACTTGGTCACCGCATCGCTTCCACCTTCAGCGAGGATGGCCTTTTCCAAAACTCCGACAAATGTGTTTATCTGAAACATTGATACCTTGCTGTACACCCAAGGCTTTAGTCCTTGTTCAAATCTTTTGGCTTTTCTCTCGTCAGTGTGTACTTGTTACGGGGCGAACCTTGCCAACTAATTGAATTTAGCCGCTTAGTCAGGTACACTCATGTTTCCCTGCTTCAGTTCCAGAAATTGAACCTCCATCTGGTTCTGTGAACTAGTTGGGAAATACATTTTGAAAAACATCTCTTTAAATCTCTCCCACGTAATTACACCTTCACCTTCTCGTACTTTGTTTTCTTGCCACCAATAGCTAGCCTCAGACTTCAGCATAAACGTTGTAAAAGCGGTCTTCTGGTCTTCTCTAACCCTAGCAACGTCGAAAACCTTCTCCATTTCCATAACCCACATTTGACCCTCGATTAGGTTCATGGAACCTTTGAACTCTGGCGGTCCCACCGCCTTGAAGTCTTTAAACGTTGTGTTTGGTGGAGCTTGAGGTTGATTGTTCATTGCTCCAGTCAGTAAGTGTACTAACTGTTGAACAGAATTTGCGTTGGCATTGTTGTTATTATTGGTTGACTCTTCTTGAGCCGGTTGACGTTGTTGTCTTCTCCTTGGCGTCATTTTTCTGTTAAATAAACGCTTATTAGAACTTTATTTATTTCTCTAAATAGTTAAGGCATTACTTAACAATTTAACATACTCATTTAACACATCATCTCAAACAACTTGATATATTTTCATTCAAATCAAAAGTTTTAACATTAAACGATAGCATAACTGCTATTTACATCAACTATCCTGGAATAAAGAATCCACATGATTTAAAACATTCAAATATTCCTTCGTTCATAAACACGCCAGAATTTACATCTAAAACTAATTAAGTTCTTCACATAATTAAATAAATCATATCACTGTCGATCAAGGTACTGATTAGACTTGCTACACTCCTCTTCTAAGATGCGATACATCGTTCTGCGATCCATCATGTACAATGGTTGTCCTTCAAATTGGATTGGGTACCTCAAAACTCGATCTTGGGTCTCATTCATTGCCTTGTTAAGTGTAGAATATGTCTCCCCAATCTTCGCCTTCTTTCAGACCATATCATCATCTTCTTGCACGATCACCGACGTGATTCTCTTACCCAGCCTTCCTCTGCTATGTTCAGTCTTTTGGAGGTTTCCTTCAGTTCCTTCTTCAGCTTCTCTATCTCCTCGGTCTTATCTTCGGTTTGACCCTTCTTATGGACCAAATCCCATTCTACATTTCCCAGTCGTGAGTGAAGAGTCGAAATCTCCCTCTCCTTCTCCTCTAGAGTAATCTGCTGAATAATAGCTCGCTCAGTAAGATCATCCACGTTATGGTCGTATAATGTGTCGTACATCTCAGCATCAACGGTGTACCATGGTAACTCCTCTTCTTCCTCTTCCTCAACAAATTCCTCCTTAGGATCAGTCTCGGGCTCATGCTCCTGACCAACAATGGTGATCAATGGAGATGACTCCCTGCATGCACCGGTCCCTAACGACATGAATGTCTCGGGCTCCTCCTCCGCGCCGGTACTATAGGTACACGGGGTTCCTCCTCAGTAGGTACTATAGGTACACGGGGTTCTTCCTCCCCAGCTTGACTTGCTTCACCAACATTCGACATCCTGACAACAAAATTTTAAGTTTTAGTTACTACGTCGTATCATCTAACACATACTTTAACACATAAACACATAAGGTCTTTCATTATCTTCAATGAATTACATAAATTCATTTCTTATAACTCGATAAGAGTTTTCCATCACTATCTTCTTTCTATAAGGCTACTACCTAAGGTTGTTCCCCCCAGCCAAGGTTAATAACCTACAGCTTTGATACCAACTTGTGACACCCCCAAATACGGGTACTTCAATTCTACGGGATTTGGTGTTCACTGTACAAATATCATCTATCTATCTACCCATAATAAATGCAAGTCATGCAATAGATAGAATAAATCTTCCCCTTAAGGGTTACAACATCCGAATAATTAATAATACAATCTCAGGTTAAACTAACCTTAAACATCTGTGCGGAATCATAAATAATAAGTCTTAAACAACATCAAGTCTTAACACATAAATTCAACATCTCATAAATACAAGTCTTCAACATTTGCTAATCTTTCCCTTGCCTTTACTAGTAGAAGGCTCATCGGTTCTTTCGTTCTGAACTGCAATGTAATTATTAAGCAAGAGTGAGCATGATTGTCCACAAATAAAATAATGAAATAACAATGTATAATAACATGCGAGGGAATCAAAGACTTCTGAAATAAAAGCTCAACTTTTGAATCAAGAATGAATAACAAGAATCAAAAGATTTCTGAGGGTCATAAGACCTTGAACTATGTCCTAGGTTATCAAGGGTTATACTTGAAACCTTTAATACTATAAGACTATGGACCTTTGTACTGTGACTTAGGGGATCACCCTTAATACCATCATCATGCACAATATCTTAACGCTAACGATAAAGTAAATCCTTTGCAGGGTTGTTCATCTCAGTTTGACATTCGAGTTCGTACCAAAGGAAGTTTGGTTTGGATAATTCAATAAGGGTTCTGAAATTTAGAACGTTCATCAACTAAGGACTAGTTGAATCAATAAAGTTCACTAGTCTAATAAGGTTCAACAATAATGATATTAAATTTGAATAATAATCTCAAGAAGTATACAATAGGATAATTATTGTATAACTGAATCATGCTTTGAAAAGATAATCAATCTTTAATATAACATTTGAACTTGAATAATAGTAATGATAGTTTACTCGAGGTAAATAATAAACTTGAACAATAATGACAAGTAGGGTTAGGAAACTTGCCTCGTGCGTAGATTACAGTTTAACTAAGCACGTTCTTTGAATTTAATCCTATATACCATTCACAATACCAGTTAATTATAACATAACTAATCATCATAAACTCATTCTCTTTGTCTACTTTGATTATTAACTATACTTAGTTAATTTACCACTTTGTCACATAATTTACACATCATGAATAACAAGCTAATTATGTATTCAATAATTCAATCCACATGCAATTATGTTATTTACATGTTAAGAAACTATTTTAACATCTCATTATACTTCTAACATATTTCTATGTTTATTAAATTAAGTTGTTATCACATTGCTAGACTTGAACATTTAAAAATAGTTCATTTCTGAACATTTTGGAGAGTGGTATTCTTATTTCCACTTTTATCTTCAGTACTTTCGTATATTTTGGCCATGCTATGACTATGCCATGGCCATTGTGCTGCCATGCCATGGCTGTGGTTGACACTTATTGACTGCGATGCCATGCAAGCATTATGTACCGGATGTTAAATATGAGATCGGCAAGCATGGCACATGCATGAACAGAAATTGTTCTGCAATTCGCGAAAATTACAAAACACAGCCAAAAAACTCCAATTAAATTATTACTACACGAATTTAATCATACCCACATGTTAGAATTCGTATATAATCATTACCCAACATTTATAGAGTGACTTTAACCATTTAAAACACATAATCACATAATTAAATTATGCAAATTGTACTGTTCTTGATGTTCTTGAAGGTTTTGAACATAAATCATGAAAATTAATATTACTTGATTCAAGTATAACACCGAATCCGCTTCATTTAAAGTTTGGTCTCTTCGTATTAACATGCATAATAATGTACGAGTGTAAATTTTACGAAATCATTTATGTTTGACACATTAAAGTTACGTATAAGGGCCATATGGCCAAAACCCATACTCTGTAAGTTTTGAGCAACATATACGACTTGTTTTATGACACTGATAATATGGTAATCTATATAATATATAATTGAATACGATTTGATACATATTAATACATACACAACCCATAAACATTACTCCTTTCCCAAATACATAGGTTTAAACAAAAAGTTTGAAAGCCATTTTCATGAAATCTTAATGACATAAAAGAGAAAATGGGTTTGGAGAGATTACCTAGAGTGTTAATGAATAGAGATAAAACCCCTTTTCAAAAGCTTCTTCAATCACAGAGTTTCTCACAAATCCTCTGAATTCTCTCTGAAAATTTTCTAATTCTCTCTAACTAGTTTTATCAGACTTAAGAAAATGAAATAAAGAAGATGTCGCATCAAATAAACTGACGCATTGTAGAGGTTAGTTACCCATCATGGGTTAATTGCCCTCAACCTCCACTAGTGCCATGTTTGGCTAGCCTTAAAAGGCTTAAACTCAATTAATTTAATAAACTCTTTTATTATATAGTTTAAATAATGTCACACCATTTATAAAATAACTCAATTAATTTATTTTATTTAATATAAATAAAATATAATAATTTCTCATAAATTCACAAACATATATTTAATTTTTTCATTAATAAATAATGTCAAATTATTAACTCTCTAATTAATAATTAAATTAATTAAATAACATCATGCTTAATTAAATATTTCATTTAATTTAATAAGCTCACATAATTACATATTTGAATAATAATTATTCTCTACATTAATTTAATAAATGTAACGCATATAATTAAATTAATCTACCACAATTGCATCAACTAATTATTAAATCTAATAATTAAATTATCAAAAAATATTTATTTAATTCAATAAATATTAAAATTAATTTACAAAATCTCGTTCGTCACAATAATGATATTGAAGAAAATAATATCATTTATGAATAAAATAACATCCCTTACCTCAAAAGAACATTACTTCCGACTAAAATATCAGGTATAAGGCTGAAGGAAACTTGCACTGATAAATAGAAACTCATAAAATATCTAAATACTCACAAAATACGCTCGATAATATAGAGAGAGAAAGAGAGAAAACTTGTTTCTGGTGTGATTTTTAAGTCTAACTAAGCACCCTATTTATAGGAAAATTCTTAGAACCATAGCAGACTATTCTGCTACCTGATGGCTTTACCTGCTACTATTTATGCCCACCACTTTTCAAAATAAATTTCAGCACATTTCATTTCTCAATAACCAAAAGTGGGGCCCGCCATGTTTTTAATAAAAACATTTATTTCTGAAACTTCAATAATCCATAATAAATAGCCCTTTTATCAGAAAAATACAAATTTTATGTCCATTCCATAGGAAATCGAATTCTCGACAACTTTGTAGCAGAAAGTTTTTCCAAAGTCCAAACGAAAAATGACCGAAATCCACATACGGACGATTTTTAACACCTCTTAAAATTCATAACAAATCATACGTTAATTTTTAACGGTTCAAAATTTGTGGACATATACTCAACTTATATATGTATAACATATCCAAAAATCACAACGACCCAATGGTCGGATTAAAAATTATAACTCACGCAATAGAGCTTAAGAACAATGATTTGATTTTCGGACTAAAAGGTCATCGTACCATTTTCACTCAAACAGTCACCATGAAAAATCCACAAAGAATATTTGGCTGATTCAAATTAGCGCTTAGCTTACTTCTAGGGCTTTCTTTTGATATATGGCTCATCTCCTAACTCATTATACACAAATAGTTATGGATTTTACAAAATCAAGTAATAAACTAATTTTTCTGAAAATCTCATATTTTTTTCTTCTTTTGATTTCTAGATTTCTCTCATTTGATTCATGCATCGTGAATTTAGTGTAAAAATATCTCCATTATTATATTATTATATTATAAAATTATACATTTATAATGTAATATAATATATATATATATATATATGAATAAATTATTTTATCAGAAAAGATAAAATATCAATTTTCAATAATTGACACTTTTCTATGAATTCCTCCATTCCGACATAATACTGATAAAACACCTCAGCATTAATTCCTTCATTCATATCCACACAAAATAATTATTTCCCTATCCATCATTTATATCCACATAAAATAAATATTTCCTTATCATATAAATCAATAATTAATTATTCACAAATAATATTATAGAATCACAATTATGACAACCATGTCGTTCCCAGGAAAGAAGGGGCTTTTCGATAAGGATTTCTCCTTATTGGCGCGCAATTAGGTGACCAAACTCGTTTCCTAGACAGAACTTCCTTAGACATTGTAAATAATGATATCTAACAATATTATTCAAATAATATGAATTATTGATCTGATAATGGAGATATTGTGCAGTGACAATTATTGAAACAACAATAATATAAAATATCAACGAAGCAATTATTGAGTCAATAAAATAAAATATTGAACAGTAATTACTGTAACAATTATTGAGTAGTGCCTTCTTACGTAAAAATCAATAATTTAAAAATTACATCCAATACCGCAAAGCTATCAGACAACCACGCCATTCATCGTATTTTAACCAAGGAATTCCAACAGTGTTAACCGTAACAACTATGTCGTTATTTGTAAAAACTCAAACTTGTCGTTTTATTCATCTGACAGTTATTTTGTTATGAGGCTCACAAATGGCTGCTCTGTCGTATGAATATTCTCTGACAATAAGAATATTCCATGACCAAACGAATATTCCCCGACAACAATGAGTATTTTATAACCACTTGCTTATTTAAAATATTTACATATATCACCCTTAACTTTAACTTTTTATCAGTTTAACCATTTAATGAATAATAATTATATGAAAATTGAATATTTTTATTTCATAAAATTCGATGTCTTACAATCTCCTCTCCTTATAAAATTTTGTCCCCGAAATTTACGTACCTGGTATTTCGAAGAGTTGAGAATACCTTACTTTCATTTCAGATTCTATCTCCCCGGTCATCATGATTTCTCCATTGCTCATCTCCTGTATTTCAGATATCATTCTAGAATACAGCTTCAAAATAAAGGTTAATTGACATATCACAATTTGTCAACTGAAGTAAGAAAATTTAGCTTAGGTAGGACACACACTAGCGAAGGGTATTACTCGTCTCTCCCCTCCTAGTTATATTCCCCGATTTCCGCCACAGACCATATCCCTAAGCTCTGATACTAACTGTGACGCCCCCAAAATAGGTATACACCGCCTATCCTGAGTCACCAAATACATGGTACAGAAACAAATACAACTTCAGTAACACAATTGTCGTGCAAAATACGACAACACATATACTGTGGGTTTGAATACAAATATTGTCTAATAGACAATATACAAACTCAAAAGAAGTCCTCATTACAATTATTGATACACTATTTTAAAAAATAGTGATGACTACTAAAACAACTATCCTGAACCATCACTCCATACCCCGGCTAGTTCCTGCTATGTCCTCACATCCTGAGAAGAAAAATAGAACAAAAAGGAAAAGGGTGAGCTCAACTAGCCCAGTAAAGAATATTATGACTAAGATAATATACAACAAATTATCATTAGTCTTCAACAGGGAAAAATTTGATAGAATATAATTGAAACAAGTTTTACATCAACAACTGCAGCGGAAACAACAATCCATTAGAAGAGTCAAGTAGAGAATGAATTCTACTATCTTCTAAGATTTAAAAGTCCATCATCAATATTTTTCCTTGTAACATCAATCAATATACATCTTGAATCAAATATTCATCTTTGCACTACAGGCCAAAGATATTCATTTGTATCACTAGTTGGTCATGTTCATCTCAACACCTGATCATCTTTGGCCCGTATTGCACTACGGGCCAAAGATATTCAATAGTTAATTGTTCATCTTTGCACTACAGTCCAAATATATTCAGTAATATCATCATTTAGGACTGAGGATGATGAAAAATATCTTAAAGAAAACGAATCCAGTGAGACAAAAGGACAAATATTAGGGATTTGTATTATAATTTTTCCAAGTTCAATAATACTCCATAATAACCAATTGTGAAGCAGAATTCAAAAATAAAGTTCAAAACATGGATACAATCAAAGATAGTAACCATAATAGACATCTTGGACAAAAAGAAGAAAATTTCATTTTTCGGTGAATAGTGTCGTATTCGTGAATAGTGCCATATACGTGAATAGTATCGTATACATGAATAGTAACCCCAAAACAAAAAGGTAGAAATTCCACAATAAAATTCATATCAATAATTCGGCATAATGATATTGAAGAATATAATATCATTTATGAAAAAAATAACATCCCTTACCTCAAAAGAACATTACTTAATTTGAAAAATATCATGTATAAAATCAAGGAAACTTACAATCGATAAATAGAAACTCATAAAGTATCTAAATACTCACAAAATACGCTTGATAATATAAAGAGAGAAAGAGAGAAAACTTGTTTTTGGTGTGATTTTTAATTCTAACTAAGCACCCTATTTGTAGGAAAATGCTTAGAACGCCATAGCAGACTATTCTGCTACCTGATGGCTTTACCTGCTACTATTCATGCCCACCACTTTTCAAAATAAATTTCAGCACATTTCATTTCTCACTAACCATAATTGGGGCCCGCCATGTTTTTAATAAAAACATTTATTTACGAAACTTCTATAATCCATAATAAATAGCCTTTTTATCAGAAAATACAAATTTTATGTCCATTCCATAGGAAATCGAATTCTCGACTACTTTATAGAAGAAAGTTTTTCCAAATTCCAAACGAAAAATGATCGAAATCCACATACGAATAATTTTCAACACCTCTTAAAATTCATAACAAATCATACGTTAATTTTTAACGGTTCAAAATTTGTGGACATATACTCAACTTATATATGTATAACATATCCAAAAATCACAACGATCCAATGGTCGGATTAAAAGTTATAACTCACGCAATAGAGCTTAAGAACAATGATGATTTTCGGACTAAAAGTCCCTCGTACCAGTTTCACTCAAACAGTCACCATGAAAAATCCACAAAGAATATTTGGGTGATTCAAATTTTAGCGCTTAGCTTACTTCCAGGGCTTTCTTTTGATATATGGCTAATCTCTTAACTCATTATACACAAATAGTTATGGATTTTACAAAATCAAGTAATAAACTAATTTTTCTGAAAATCTCATATTTTGTTCTTCTTTTGATTTCTAGATTTCTCTCATTTGATTCATGCACCGTGAATTTAGTGTAAAAATATCTGCATTATTATATTATAACATTATACATTTATAATGTAATATATATATATATATATGAATAAATTATTTTATCAGAAAAGATAAAATATAAATTTTTAATAATTGACACTTTTCTAAGAATTCCTCCATTCCGACAAAATACTGATAAAACACCTCAGCATTAATTCCTTCATTCATATCCACACAAAATAATTATTTCCCTATCCATCATTTATATCCACATAAAATAAATATTTTATTATCATATAAATCAATAATTAATTATTCACAATTATGATAACCATGTCGTTCCCAGGAAAGAGGGGGCTTTCCGATAAGGATTTCTCCTTATTGGCGTGCAATTAGGTGACCTAACCTCTTTCCTAGATAGAACTTCCTTAGATATTGCCAATAATGCTATTTAACAATATTATTCAAATAATATAAATTATTGATCTGATAATAAAGATATTGTGCAGTGACAATTATTGAAATAAAAATAATATAAAATATCAACGAAACAATTATTGAGTCAATAAAATAAAATATTGAACAATAATTACTGTAACAATTATTGAGTAGTGTCTTCTTACGTAAGAATCAATAATTCAAAAATACTATGCAATCTGGTATGCTCTTTGTGCAACCACGCGTATTCATCGTATTTTAACCACCCAAGTATTCCAACAAAGTGTTAATCTAACAACTATGTCGTTATTTGTAAAATCTCAAACTTGTCGTTTTCTTCATCCGACATTTATTTTGTTATGAGGCTCACAAATGGCTGCTCTGTCCTATGAATATTCTCTGACAATAAGAATATTCCATGACCAAACGAATATTCCCCAACAACAATGAGTATTTTATAACCACTTGCTTATTTAAAATATTTACATATATCACCCTTAACTTTAACTTTTTATCAATTTAACCATTTAATGAATAGTAATTATAAGAAAATTGAATACTTTTATTTCATAAAATTCGGGCTCTTACAATCTCCCGTCCTTATGAAATTTCGTCCCAGAAATTTACGTACCTGGTATTTCGAAGAGTTGAGAATACCTTACTTTCATTTCAGATTCTATCTCCCCGGTTATCATGATTTCTCCATTGCTCATCTCCTGTATTTCAGATATCATTCTAGAATACAGTTTTAAAACAAAGGTTAATTGACATATCACAATTTAAAAACTTAAGTAAGAAAATTTAGCTTTGGTAGGACACACACACTAACGAAGGGTATTACTCGTCTCTCCCCTCCTAGTTCTATTCCCTGATCTCCACCACAGACCATATCCCTAACCTCTGATACCAACTATGACGCCCCCAAAATAGGTATACATCACCTATTCTGAGTCACCAAATACATGGTACAGAAACAAATACAACTTCAGTAATACAATTTTTGTGCAAAATACGACAACACATATACTGTGAGTTTGAATACAAATATTGTCTAATAAACAGTATACAAACACAAAAGGAGTCTTCATTACAATTATTGATACACTATTTTACAAAATAGTGAGGACTACTAAAACAACTATCCTGAACCATTACTCTATACCCCGGCTAGTTCGTGTTATGTTCTTACCTCCTGAGAAGAAAAATAGAACAAAAAGGAAAATGGTGAGCTAAACTAGCCTAGTAAAGAATATTATGACTAAGATAATATAGAATACATTATCATTAGTCTTCAACAAGGAAAAATATGGTAGAATATAATAGAAAATAAGTTTTAGATCAACAACTATAGCGGAAATAACAATCCATTAGACGAGTTAAGTAGATAATGAATTCTATTATCTTCTAAGATTTAAAAGTCCATCATCAATATTTTATCCCTGTAACATCAATCAATATACATCTTGAATCAAATATTCATCTTTGCACTACAAGCCAAAGATATTCATTTTTGTATCACCAGGTTGGTCATGTTCATCTCAATAAATTGTTCATCTTTTTTCTCTGGTCAAAGATATTCAACAATTAATCGTTCTTCTTTGCACTACAGGCCAAAGATATTTAGTAATATCATCATTTAGGACTGAGGATGATGAAAAATATCTTAAAGAAAACGAATCCAGTAAGACAAAAGGACAAATATTAGGGATTCGTATTATAGTTTATCCAAGTTTAATAATACTCCACAATAACCAATTGTGAAGCAGAATTCAAAAAATAAAGATCAAAACATAGATACAATCAGAGATAGTAACCATAATAGACATCTTGGACAAAAAGAAGAAAATCTCATTTTTCGGTGAATAGTGTCGTATTCGTGAATAATGTTGTAAACGTGAATAGTGTCGTATACGTGAATAGTAACCCCGAAACAAAAAGATAGAAATTGCACAATAAAAGTCATATCAACATTTCGGCATAATGATATTGAAGAAAATAAGATCCCTTACCTCAAAAGAACAATACTTCCGGCTGAAATATTAGGTATAAGGCTGAAGGAAACTTGCACTGATAAATATCAACTCACAAAGTATCTAAATACTCACAAAATACGCTCGATAATATAGAGAGAGAAAGAGAGAAAACATTTTTCTAGTGTAATTTTCAATTCTAACTAAGCACCCTATTTATAGGAAAATGCTTAGAACGCCATAGCAAACTAACCTGCTACCTGATGTCTTTACCTGCTACTATTCATGCCCACCACTTTTGAAAATACATTTCAGAACATTTCATTTCTCAATAACCAAAAGTGGGGCCCACCATGTTTTTAATAAAAATATTTATTTACGAAATTTCAATAATCCATAATAAATAGCCCTTTTATCAGAAAAATAAGAATTTTATGTCCGTTCCATAGGAAATCAAATTCTCTACAACTTTGTAGAAGAAAGTTATTCCAAATTTCAAACGAAAAATGACTGAAATTCACATACATACTATTTTAAACCTCTCTTAAAATTCATAACAAATCATACGTTAATTTTTAACGGTTCAAAATTTGTGGACATATACTCAACTTATATATGTATAACATATCCAAAAATCACAACGATCCAATGGTCGGATTAAAAATCATAACTTACGCAATAGAGATTAAGAACAATGATTTGATTTTCGGACTATATGTCCCTCGTACCAGCTTCACTCAAACAGTCACCATGAAAAATCCACAAAGAATATTTAGGTGGTTCACATTTCAGCGCTTAGCTTACTTCCAGGGCTTTCTTTTGATAAATGGCTCATCTCCTAACTCATTATACACAAAGAGTTATGGATTTTACAAAATCAAGTAATAAACTAATTTCTCTGAAAATCCAAAATTTTGTTGTTCTTTTGATTTCTAGATTTCTCTCATTTGATTCATGCACCGTGAATTTAGTGTAAAAATATCTCCATTATTATATTATTATATTATAACATTATACATTTATAATGTAATATAGTAATATATATGAATAAAATATTTTATCAGAAAAGATAAAATATCAATTTTCAACAATTGACACTTTTCTAAGAATTCCTCTATTCCGACAAAATACTGATAAAACACCCCAGCATTAATTCTTTCATTCATATCCACACAAAATAATTATTTCCTT
Source organism: Panax ginseng (assembly GCA_020205605.1). Taxonomy (NCBI): domain Eukaryota; kingdom Viridiplantae; phylum Streptophyta; class Magnoliopsida; order Apiales; family Araliaceae; genus Panax; species Panax ginseng. The sequence goes on from CM035141.1 coordinate 43,856,084, forward strand.
ATCCATCATTTATATCAATATAAAATAAATATTTCCTTATCATATAAATTAATAATTAATTATTCACAAATAATATTACAGAATCACAATTATGACAACCAGGTCGTTCCCAGGAAAGAGGGGGCTTTCCGATAATAATTTATCCTTATTGGCGCGCAATTAGGTGACCAAACCCCTTTCCTAGACAGAACTTCCTTAGACATTGCCAATAATGCTATCTAACAATATTATTCAAATAATTTAAATTATTGATCTGATAATGGATATATTGTGCAGTGACAATTATTGAAACAACAATAATATAAAATATCAACGAAGCAATTATTGAGTTAATAAAATAAAATATTGAACAGTAATTACTGTAACAATTATTGAGTAGTGCCTTCTTACGTAAGAATCAATAATTCAAAAATAATGTGTAATACCGTGTGCTACTATGCAACCACGTGTATTACTTTATTTTAACTACCGGGTATTCCGACAGTGTTAACGACAACAACTACGCCTTTATTTATAAAAACTCAAACTTATCATTTTCTTCATCAAGCCGATATTACATTATGAGGCCCACAATGGTCACCTTGGTCGTATTTAATATTCTCCGACAGTAAGAATATTCCACGACCAAACGAATATTCTCCGACAACAATGAGTATTTTATAACCACTTGCTTATTTAAAATAATTACATATATCACCCTTAACTTTAACTTTTTATCAATTTAACCATTTAATGAATAGTAATTATAAGAAAATTGAATACTTTTATTTCATAAAATTCGGGATCTTACAGTGGTGCATTAATTTAGTAATGAAATTGAATAATGGTAATTTTTATTTGAAGATTTAATTTAATAAAATAATTAAATTAAATAAATTGTTTTATATTAAAGAAAATAAGTAAATTAAATAACATGATGTTTAAGTCTAATTTATTAATTAAATTAGATATATAATTATTTATTAATCATATGTATTATTATAATAAAAATTATAATTATTATAACTAGTATTGTAAATTATTTAAGTTAACTAAAGTGTGACAAGTGTAAACCATATAATAAAAATAATATATAAAATAATCTAGTAGAGGAGAATTGTTGTTAGCCAAACAAGCCTTGTGGCCTTAGGTTTATTTGAACTGACACAAACTTTTGGGTTTGTGACCTGACGTACGTGGGTGAAAGCCACATCAGTTTATTTCTACGCATATTATTTCTTTCCCTAAGGCTAGATATCAGTGGAGAACAGAGAGCTTGGAGAGAGAGAGCAAGAGAGGAAAAATAGTGAGTTTGAATTCTCTGTGATTGTCAAGGAGGGGGATTTCTAAACCTAGTCACCACCTTTTTTCTAGCAAACAATCAAAGGAATAAGGTATAACTCTAATTTTAAGTTTATTTTTGGAATTTCTATTAATAATTATGTTGGATTGATACATATACATGTCTGTCAATCATTGTATGTGAGTGCTATTTGATTTCCAAACATGTGAAATTGGTTTGTAGGAAGAAAAAATAAATAACACTATTTATGTTTGAAAACTTGCTTTAGAAAGTACACAATTTGATGCTCAATATGTGTTATAATCTTCAATTTGATGTTGGATTGTGTTAGTATTTTAAAGAAATGAAAACAACGTAGCTTAAATCATGTTAATTGGTTAAGAAAAGGAAGTCGTGGCGATCGAATTCGCTAAAAGTGTAAATAATGAAGAAATTGGGAAAATTAAGGTTTTGATTATTCAAAATTGAATATATGTAATGTTTATGTAATTGGAATGGTGTATATCATGCTTAACTATGTTATTACAAAGTTTTAGAACTTTAGTGTGGTGATTTCACCTTAAAATTGGGTCGAATTGGTGATCATTTTATGTAATGTAAATGCTGCAACTCATAGCTTTATCTCAGATATCTGACAGACACAATTGCCAAAGATTATATAGGCATAAATTCAGCAATTGCTACTGTATGGTTTTCTGAAGCTGAGCACTAGTGTAGTAGTACTTGCCGTGCTGAGAGCTTGGGTAGCCTAGCCATTCGCGTCGTCTTGAGTGAAAGTGGCGAGAGAGTCTTGTTTATTTGGAGACCGTAGTATGTGGACTTAATCTAGTTTGGCATGCATGTTAATGATGTTAAAACATAACATAAGACATCATACCAAGTTGTAGTATAATATAGTACAAAAATATGGAGATTTTAGTTGTCACTTGAATAAGTTATGTAATGAACCAAATGTGATGTTTTCAAAAGTTAAAGATAAATGATAAGGTTTATGTTAGTTTATAGTGTGATTTCAGATTTGTTAAGGATAATAACTAACATGATTAGACGTTAAGATAAGTTTATGATTTAAATGGTGGTTTAAACCCCTAATGCTAATATTAATACAACTAATTGTTATTGTGATTTCAATGATATGTGTAGGGTAATTGGCGAACATTATTATACTTGTGTAGCTTACATACAAGGAAAGTTTCCTAACTTCATTCTCTTTATTAATGAATGCAAGTTTCTTATCCTAAACGTTTATTGAGCAAGTTTCATTGCTATGCTATCTTTATGTCAACAAGCTTTCAATTTCTAAATTTTATAGTAAGTTGAGCAAGCCTATTGATTTTATCTCGTGTATGATTGTACAAGCTCTTGTAATCTAGTTCGTTACATCGAGCGAGTTTTATTTTTCTAAATTTTGATATTATTATTCAAATTATATATTGTTCTAATGCATTGATTCAAATGAGATTGTTCTAGCTCTTTTGAATGTGGTACTTTGCACGCATACTATGTCTATTCAATTATACACTGTTGTTATTCGGTCTTTGACTTTGATAACCTTGTTCAATTCTATATTGTTGTATTAAACCTTCAAGTAGTAAGAAAACTCTTATTAATTGAACTAGTCTATTATGAATAGTGTTCTAAAATTCTAGAACCACTGACAAGTTAGTTCCGAGCTAAATTTTCTTTAGTACGGATATTCTAAATCCAAACTTAGACGAACAACCCTAACATAGGGGATTTTGTACGTGTAACATTTAGATGTTTGTGCACAATACATGGTACAAAGGGCTGATCCCCCTAAGTACGTTAAGTAGGGTCTGTATAGTCTAAATGACTGTTAAGGTTGTGGTAGTAATACCTAATCACCGGGGACATAGTTCGTGGTCTTAAGACCCTCAGACATTAAAGTTCAAACTTGTTTTCTATTTTTGATTCATAGAAAAAGTTCATTATTGTTCAGCATTCGTTGCTCATTCTTATGTTGTTATCATTACTACTCTTTATATCAGTGAGCAATTATTTGCCCACTCTTGCAATTAACACTGCAGCTAAAGTTGAAAGAGTAGATGAGCCATCTACAAGCAAATGAAAGGGCAAGATGTCCAAGTGTTGAAGATTTATGAGAATTTATTTAAATGAATTATGTTATAAGACTTGTTTTATTTTATGATGTATTCCGCAAACTTATGTAATAAATTATGGTTAGATTACCTAGGATTATTTTTGAGATGATGTAACCCTTTAATGGGAAAGATTATTGTTTAAGTTATTTGATATCTTTATCCTTTATTATGGGTAGTTAGATGTAATTATTTTTTATAGTGAGCACAAAATTCTGTGGGAATGAAGTACCCGGATTTAGGGGTGTCACAACTTGCGTAAGGTAATTGGATAGGTTAGAAGACTTTCTTGAGCGAAGATTGATTAAGTAACGCTACTTGATTCGTATATAAACAACTAAGATGTTCATTCATATAAATCTAACACATTAGTATTGATAACAATACTCAAATATACAAACTATTCACGTTCGGGGTAAATTCGATATGATTTCGGTGCCTTAAGACTTTACCGGATAATTAACAAGTTAATATCTCGATTAAAATTTATTTATAAGCTTTGTTATATTTTTAGACAATTTGTATATGGTTTATAATAATTTCCGAAAGCTTATAATAATTTTAGATTTTTATTTATCCATTAAATGATTTTTAAATCATTTATTTCTATTTTTAAATAATTAATATTTACTTTGAATATTACAAAAATCTTGTTTATTATTTTTAAATAATTTATAACCATTTAATATGGTTTTTAAACCATTAATATCATTTTAAATAATTATTTATTATTTATAAATGATTATTCTAATTAAATTATTAATAACTTAATTATTAATAATATCTAAATAAATAAAATATTTATTAAATTTATGTAAAAATATCAAAAGTTAATTATTATAACTTAAAATAATTTTTAAAACCGTTTTTATAATTATTTATATTTTTTATTAGTTATTTCTAATTTTATTAATTAATTTATTAAATATTTTTTTATTGTCTATCGCTAAAGCCCTATAGTGACAGAAAGTGTTGCTATATGTGTTCTTCATTTCTGGAAAATGGTTTGGTCATGGCTTAGAGGTCACTTTGACCTTAGCCTAATTGTTTACTTTTAATGATTCTAGGTTTGTAAGTGTATAGGTGTTATAGTACTCATGTAGTACAACAACATAGAAATTTCAGGCTTTAACCTACATATAACAAGAAGTTATAGAGGCTCAAAGTCACTATTAGAGTTGTTCTTGAGCTTCTGGGTAACCCAGAACAGCGGTCATGGTCGGTCAACGATTTTGTGGCTTCTATATCTTTCAATCCGTGTGATAGATTTGTGTTTTGATTGTTGTAACATGTAGTCTATATACCAAGGTACATATATGTTACACTAGTTAAGACAGAGTAAGTCCCTAAGGTCTAGATTTATGTTGGTCAATGTGCAGCCAAAGGTTATTCTTCGTGTTCTTCAATTTTCTGGGTAACCCAGAAAACACAGTCATGCTCGGTCAACGACTTTTGACCATTAATTCTAGTAATCCTATGAATTGATTAAGCGTTTGAATGTCATAGATATGTAGTATGTATATCAGGGCATCAATTCATAACACTTTAGACATCTTAACAACAAACAAAAATTAATTAAACTGTTGGTCAAAGTAACTGCTCAACCTGTTCTTGAGATTTCTGGGTAACCCAGAAATCAGAACTTCGTGATCGGTCAACAACTTTTGACCACTTATATCTTACAATATATAATTAATTCTAATTGACCTGTTTTCTTTTCCAAATTAAAGACCTCAATATTCAATAATAAACTAGCATACAATTAACAGACCTAACTATTAACATACACGGATCTACAGGCTCTGACATTCGACTGTCTGACCTATTTTTCTAGAATTTTCAGTTTGCTTAAAACATCAATTTGATGCATCTAGATGTTATGTAAACATGTTCTATCAACTTAGCATACTTACTAACATGTTATTACACATATCTAAACATCTAAACTACAAATTGAACATATCGTCAAAGATCTAGGTTAAAATTAGGGTTTGCACCTTTTCTTGATTGATTTTGATTTCTGACTTCTGTTTCTGTTATTGTTATCACCAAGGCTTGTTTAAGTATTATATATGAGTGTTTAGGCTTAGAAATTTCATGACTTTGAACTTATCTAATGCTGCTATTTATAGAATTGCTAAGCGCTAGGGTTTTTGCTCATTATTTCACCTTCTTGCCTCTACAAAGATCTGATGGTTGATACTTGTGCTTCTTAGGAGTTGCAAGCATGTCATGTACTATCTTGGGACTTGGTTTGATGAGTAATAACATACTTGTGTGCTAGTTCATCATAATTAATAGCTTAATTAAGTCATAATCTTCTTTAATCTTGATTAGGGTTTTGGTTTTTATGATTAGGGTTACTTAATGATGTTTATTAGAACCTAATTGATGTTTAATAATCATAATTAGGGTTCAGGATAACTTAATTAAGGTTTAGTCTAGTTAATTAGGAATAGGGTTTGTAAATTATAGTTAGGGTTTATAAATCTAGGGTTTGGGTTTCTTAATTTTGATATTAGGGTTCCTAACTTAGATTTTTCACAAATCCTAACAAGCACAACAAAGCGTTTTGTCAGTGTAAGCACGACAAAACAGCTTGCCAAAATACATAAACCGTAAAAACCGTTTTCAAAAGAAAAATTTTAAGCAGGACGTGTCAAGCATGTCAATTTTTGAACAAAAAATTATTTGACCTAATTCTATAATAGAGTATATAATAACAAAATACACATTCAAAATAGAGAAATTTTATTTGTAAATACTGAATATACATAACCGAGTCTTATTAGAGTTTTGGGGTTTAACAAATACAGTGTGCTACTATGCAACCATGCGTATTACTGTACTTTTATCACCGGGTATTTCAACAGTTAACAGTAAAAGTTTTGCCTTTATTTTTTATAAAAAGGTTATTTATGTCGCTTTCTATATCTGACAATTATTCCATTATGTGGTCCACCAATGATTACGCCGTCGTATAGATATTGCCCGACAAAATAATATTCCCCGACCAAATGAATATTGTATAACCATTTGCTTACTTTGTAAAATTTTCATATATAACCCTTAACTTTAACCTTTTATCAGTTTAACCATTTACTAAATAGAATAATAATTATAAGAAAATTGAATACTTTTATTTCATAAAATTTTGAGTCTTACAGGTACATATGTTGTTTGCTCATTCGATGAGGATGATTGATCTTATAATCATTTGTGTAGAGACACTAAAGCAAGTATATAGGTGCTTATTGGAGAATAAGTTCATTGAATGTGACTCGCTAAGGAATACCTAATTGAGTTTTACTTGTCTCTCAATAGAAATTCCTGAAGTGATAGTAGTACAAGTGATCATTAGACTTGAAATCATCATAGTATCTTGTGTATAATGAATTATACTTTGACTTATTCCTTATGACCCTTAAGGTATATCAAAGGGTATGCTTGGGTAACATAAGTTATATATGGAGATAATGAATGATAAATAAAAAATCTACCACTTCTAGTAAAAGAAGAGAAATGCCCTATGTGATTCGATAAATGACAACTCAGTAGTCCTTGGCCAATGCCAAATGAAATTAAAAATGAGTTTCTAATTTGCATTATTTGGAGTTATGCATTTAAGAATTGAAATACATATAATTAAATAAAAAAAATAAGCCCTTACAATAATTCAATGTCTTATATTTAATTGGGACATTGTATGGTGGAAAAATTGAATTGTACGATAACTATTTACTCAAAGGTTCTTTTATGATTAATGTTGAAATCTATATTATCTGGAAAGTCGTGAATTGCTAGGGAGGCTTATCTCGATTGTAGAATAAATATTTTTTATTTAAATAAATTAATAGTTTAATTTATTTATTTAAATAAGATTAGAATTATTCTAATTGATTTATTCACAACCGGTTTAATATGGAGAACCAAAAGGGTCACTCCATAAAAGAAAGAATATTTATTCAAATAATATGAATTATTGATCTGATAATGGAGATATTGTGCAGTGACAATTATTGAAACAACAATAATATAAAATATCAACGAAGCAATTATTGAGTCAATAAAATAAAAAATTGAACAATAATTATTATAATAATTATTGAGTAGTGTCTTCTTACGTAAGAATCAATAATTCAAAAATATTGCGCAATACCGTGTGTTACTGTGCAACCACGCATATTACTATATTTTAACCACATGGTATTCCAACAGTGTTAACAGTAACAACTACGTTGTTATTTGTAAAAACTCAAGCTTGTCATTTTCTTTATCCAACAGTTATTCTGTTATGGGCCCACAAATGACTGCGCCGTCGTACGAATATTCTTCGACAGTAAGAATATTCCACGACCAAAAGAATATTCCCTGACAACAATGAGTACTTTATAACCACTTGCTTATTTAAAATATTTACATATATCACCCTTAACTTTAACTTTTTATCAATTTAACCATTTAATGAATAGTAATTATAAGAAAATTGAATACTTTTATTTCATAAAATTCGCGCTCTTACAATCTCCCGTCCTTATGAAATTTCGTCCCCGGAATTTACGTACATGGTATTTCGAAGAGTTGAGAATACCTTACTTTCATTTCAGATTCTATCTCCCCGGTCATCATGATTTCTGCATTGCTCATCTCCTGTATTTCAAATATCATTCTAGAATATAGTTTCAAAACAAAGGTTAATTGACATATCACAATTTGTCAACTTAAGTAAGAAAATTTAGCTTAGGTAGGACACACACTAGCGAAGAGTATTACTCGTTTCTCCCATCCTAGTTCTATTCCCTGATCTCCACCACAGACCATATCCCTAAGCTCTGATACCAACTGTGACGCCCCCAAAATAGGTATACATCACCTATTCCGAGTCACCAAATACATGGTACAAAAACAAATACAACTTCAGTAATACAATTGTCGTGCAAAATACGATAACACATATACTATGAGTTTGAATACAAATATTGTCTAATAGACAGTATACAAACTCAAAAGGAGTCCTCATTACAATTATTGATACACTATTTTACAAAATAGTGAGGACTACTAAAACAACTATCCTGAACCATCACTCCATACCCCGGCTAGTTCCTGTTATGTTCTCTCCTCCTGAGAAGAAAAATAGAACAAAAAGAAAAATGGTGAGCTCAATTAGCCCAGTAAAGAATATTATGCCTAAGATAATATACAATAAATTATCATTAGTCTTCAACAAGGAAAAATATGATAGAATATAATAGAAAACAAGTTTTAGATCAACAATTGCAGCAGAAACAACAATCCATTAGAAGAGTCAAGTAGAGAATGAATTCTACTATCTTCTAAGATTTAAAAGTCCATCATCAATATTTTATCCCTGTAACATCAATCAATATACATCTTGAATCAAATATTAATCTTTGCACTACAGGCCAAATATATTCATTTGTATCACCAGTTGGTCATGTTCATCTCAACATCTGTTCATCTTTGCACTACAGGTCAAAGATATTCAATAGTTAATCATTCATCTTTGCACTACATGCCAAAGATATTCAGTAATATCATCATTTAGGACTGAGGATGATGAAAAATATCTTAAAGAAAACGAAACCAGTGAGACAAAAGGACAAATATTAGGGATTCATATTACAGTTTATCCAAGTTCAATAATACTCCATAATAACCAATTGTGAAGCAGAATTCAAAAAATAAAGATCAAAACATGGATACAATCAAAGATAGTAACCATAATAGACATCTTGGACAAAAAGAAGAAAATTTTATTTTTCGGTGAATAGTATCGTATTCATGAATAGTGTTGTAAACGTGAATAGTGTCGTATACGTGTATAGTAATCCCGAAACAAAAAGTTAAAAATTCTACAATAAAATTCATATCAATATTTCGGCATAATGATATTGAAGAAAATAATATCATTTATAAAGAAAATAACATCCCTTACCTCAAAAGAACAGTACTTTCGGCTGAAATATCAGGTATAAGGCTAAAGGAAACTTGTACTGATAAATAGCAACTCACAAAGTATCTAAATACTCACAAAATACGCTTGATAATATAGAGAGAGAAAGAGAGAAAACTTTTTTCTAGTGTGATTTTCAATTCTAACTAATCAACGTATTTATAGAAAAATGCTTAGAACGCCATAGCAAACGAACCTGCTACCTGATGTCTTTACCTGCTACTATTCATCCCCACCACTTTTGAAAATAAATTTTAGCACATTTCATTTCTCAATAACCAAAAGTGGGGCCCACCATGTTTTTAATAAAAACATTTATTTACAAAATTTCAATAATCAATAATAAATAGCCATTTTATTAGAAAAGTACAAATTTTATATCCATTCCATAGGAAATCGAATTCTGGACAACTTTGTAGAAGAAAGTTTTTCCAAATTCAAAACGAAAAATCACCGAAATCCATATACGGACGATGTTCAACACCTCTTAAAATTCATAACAAATCATACGTTAATTTTTAACGGTTCAAATTTTGTGGACATATACTCAACTTATATATGTATAACATATCCAAAAATCACAACGATTCAATGGTCGGATTAAAAATTATAACTTACGCAATAGAGCTTAAGAACAATGATTTGATTTTCGGACTATAAGTCCCTCGTACCAGCTTCACTCAAACAGTCACCATGAAAAATCCACAAAGAATATTTGGGTGATTCATATTTCAGCGCTTAGCTTACTTCCAGGACTTTCTTTTGATATATGGCTCATCTCCTAACTCATTATACACAAAGAGTTATGGATTTTACAAAATCAAGTAATAAACTAATTTTTCTGAAATCCCCATATTTTGTTCTTCTTTTAATTTCTATATTTCTCTCATTTGATTCACGCACTGTGAATTTAGTATAAAAATATCTCCATTAATATATTATTATATTATAACATTATACATTTATAATGTAATATAATAATATATATGAATAAAATATTTTATCAGAAAAGATAAAATATCAATTTTCAACAATTGACACTTTTCTAAGAATTCCTCCATTCTGATAAAATACTGATAAAACACCTCAACATTAATTTCTTCATTCATATCCACACAAAATAATTATTTCCTTATCCATCATTTATATCAATATAAAATAAATATTTTCTTATCATATAAATCAATAATTAATTATTTACAAATAATATTACAGAATCATAATTATGACAACCAGGTCATTCCCAGCAGTGGCGAAGCCAGGAATTTTTGTCAGTGGGGTCAAAATTATTACTGAGTTACAAATAATTTGGCGGGGGTTCGGGGGCGCTCAGAGCCAATTTTTTTTGAATACATTCGAGTATATATATATATATATATATATATATATATATATATACTATATTACAATGAAAATATAATGAGTAATTATATATGGTATATATACACTATATTGACTCATACTAGACTTTTTTAATCATAACTATTCATAAGTAAGTAATTCATTATTTATTTTTAAAAATAATATAAATTAGATTATTATTTAGTTTAAAATAATATAGAGAGATACATATATTAAGAGGATATGAGTCATATGTGATTAAAATTTGATTAACTAAGTTATAAAATTTCAATTTGACCCCGTATAATAGAAAAATTATAAAATTTTAGTGGGGTCAATTTATATATAATACTTAAAATTTTTAAAATTTACCTTACATAATAAAACAAGTTTTTTTTTCAGTGGGGGCGATTGACCTCATAGTACTCCATGTGGCTTCGCCACCTCATATCACCCTTAACTTTAACTTTTTATCAATTTAACCATTTAATGAATAGTAATTATAAGAAAATTGAATACTTTTATTTCATAAAATTCGGGGTCTTATAGTGGTGCATTAATTTAGTAATGAAATTGAATAATGGTAATTTTTATTTGAAGATTTAATTTAATGAAATAATTAAATTAAATAAATTTTTTTATATTAAAGAAAATAAGTAAATTAAATAACGTGATGTTTAAGTCTAATTTATTAATTAAATTAGATATATAATTATTTATTAATCATAAGTATTATTAAAATAAAAATTATAATTATTATAACTAGTATTGTAAATTATTTAAGTTAACTAAAGTGTGACAAGTGTAAACCATATAATAAAAATAATATAAAAATAATCTAGTATAGGAGAATTGTGGTTAGCCAAACAAGGCCTTGTGGCCTTTGGTTTATTTGAACTGACGCAAACTTTTGGGTTTGTGACCTGACGTACGTGGTGAATGCCATATCAGTTTATTTCTACGCATATTATTTCTTTCCCTAAGGCTAGATATCAGTGAAGAACAGAGAGCTTGGAGAGAGAGAACAAGAGAGGAAAAATAGTGAGTTTGAATTCCCTGTGATTGTCAAGGAGACGAATTTCTAAACCTAGCCACCACCTTTTTTCTAGCAAACAATCAAAGGAATAAGGTATAACTCTAATTTTAAGTTTATTTTTGGAATTTCTATTGATAATTATGTTGGATTGATACATATACATGTATGCATGGTTTATAATCTGTCAATCATTATATGTGAGTTCTATTTGATTTCCAAACACGTGAAATTGGTTTGTAAGAAGAAAAAATAAATAACAGTGTTTATGTTTGAAAAATGGCTTTAGAAAGTAAACAATTTGATGCTCAATATGTGTTATAATCTTCAATTTGATGTTGGATTGTGTTAGTATGTTAAGAAACGAAAACAACGTAGCTTAAATCATGTTAATTGGTTAAGAAAGGAAGTCGTGGCGATCGAATTCGCTAAAAGTGTAAATAATGAAGAAATTGGGAAAATTAAGGTTTTGATTCTTCAAAATTGAATATATGTAATGTTTATGTAATTGGAATGGTGTATAGCATGCTTAACTATGTTATTACAAAGTTTTAGAAGTTTAGTGTGGTGATTTCTGTCGAAATTGGGTCGAATTGGGTGATTATTGTATGTAATGTAGTTAAGAATCTAGCTTTTATTTGTGTACTGCCATTGTGCTAGTACCATAAGCGTAAACGACGCAATAAGCGATTCGTTCCGAGCCTAAGCAAGAGAGTTACATTTATTTGCGCAATCGTAGTATGTGGACTTAATCTAGTTTGGCATGCATGTTAATGATGTTAAAACATAACATAAGACATAATAACAAGTTGTAGTATAATATAGTACCAAAATATGAAGATTTTAGTTGTCACTTGAATAAGTTATGTAATGAACCAAATGTGATGTTTTCAAAAGTTAAAGATAAATGATAAGGTTTATGTTAGTTTATAGTGTGATTTCAGATTTGTTAAGGATATTAACCAACATGATTAGACGTTAAGATAAAGTTATGATTTAAATGATGGTTTAAACCCCTAAAGCTAATATTAATACAACTAATTGTTATTGCGATTTCAATGATATGTGTAGGGTAATTGGCGAACATTATTATACTTGTGTAACTTACAAACAAGGCAAGTTTCCTAACTTCATTCTCTTTATTAATGAATGCAAGTTTCTTATCCTAAAATTTTATTGAGCAAGTTTCATAGCTATGCTATCTTTATGTCAACAAGCTTTCAATGTCTAAATTTTACAGTAAGTTGAGCAAGCCTATTGATTTTATCTCGTGTATGATTGTACAAGCTCTTGTAATCTAGTTCGTTACATCGAGCGAGTTTTATTTTTCTAAATCTTGATATTATTATTCAAAGTATATATTATTCTAATGCATTGATTCAAATGAGATTGTTCTAGCTCTTTTGAATGTGGTACTTTGCTCACATACTATGTCTATTCAATTATACACGGTTGTTATTCAATCTTTGACTTTGATAACCTTGTTCAATTCTATGTTGTTGTATTAAACCTTCAAGTAGTAAGCAAACTCTTATTGATTGAACTAGTCTATTATGAATAGTGTTCTAAAATTCTAGAACCACCGACAAGTTAGTTCCGAGCTAAACGTTTTTTATATTTTATGATGTATTCCGCAAACTTATGTAATAAACTATGGTTAGATTACCTGGGATTGTTTTTGAGATGATGTAACCCTTTAATGAGAAAGATTTTTGTTTAAGTTATTTGATGTCTTTATCCTTTATTATGGGTAGTTAGATGTAATTATTTTTGATAGTGAGCACCAAATTCTGTGGGAATGAAGAACCCGGATTTAGGGGTGTCACAACTTGCGTAAGGTAATTGGATAGGTTAGAAGATTTTCCTGAGCGAAGATCGATTAAGTAACACTACTTGATTCGTTTATAAATAGCTAAGATGTTCATTCATATAAATCTAACACATTAGTATTGATAACAATACTCAAATATACAAACTATTCACGTTCGGGGTAAATTCGATATGATTTGATTTCTAAGACTTTACTTTGGATAATTAACAAGTTAATATCTCGGTTAAAATTTATTTATAAGCTTTGTTATATTTTTAGACAATTTGTATATGCTTTATAATAATTTAGGAAGCTTATAATAATATTTAGATTTTATTTATCCATTAAATGAATTTTAAATCATTTATTTCTAATTTTAAATAATTAATATTTACTTTGAATATTACAAAAATCTTGTTTATTATTTTTAAATAATTTATAACCATTTAATATGGTTTTAAACCATTAATATCATTTTTAAATAATTATTTATTATTTATAAATGATTATTCTAATTAAATTATTAATAACTTAATTATTAATAATATCTAAATAAATAAAATATTTATTAAATTTATGTAAAAATATCAAAAGTTAATTATTATAACTTAAAATAATTTTTAAAACTGCTTTTTTATAATTATTTATTAGTTATTTCTAATTTTATTTATTTATTTATTAAATATTTATTTATTGTCTGTCGCTAAAGCACTATAGTGACAGAAAGTGTTGATATATGTGTTCTTCATTTCTGGAAAATGGTTTGGTCATGGCTTAGTGGTCACTTTGACCTTAGCCTAATTGTTTACTTTTAATGATTCTAGGTTTGTAAGTGTATAGGTGTCTTAGTACCCATGTAGTACAATAACATAGCAATTTCAGGCTTTAACCTACATATAACAAGAAGTTATAGAGGCTCAAAGTCACTGTTAGAGTTGTTCTTGAGCTTCTGGGTAACCCAGAACATCGGTCATGGTCGGTCAACAATTTTGTGGCTTCTATATCTTTCAATCTGTGTGATAGATTTGTGTTTTGATTGTTGTAACATGTAGTCTATATGCCAAGGTACATATATGTTACACTAGTTAAGACAGAGTAAGTCCCTAAGGTCTAGATTTATATTGGTCAAAGTGCAGTCAAAGGTTATTCTTCGTGTTCTTCAATTTTCTGGGTAACCCAGAAAACACAGTCATGCTCGGTCAACGACTTTTGACCACTAATTCTAGTAATCCTATGAATTGATTAAGCGTTAGAATGTCATAGATATGTAGTATGTATATCAGGGTATCAATTCATAACACTTTATACATCTTAACAACAAACAAAAAGTAATTAAATTGTTGGTCAAAGTAACTGCTCAACCTGTTCTTGAGATTTCTGGGTAACCCAGAAATTAGAACTTCATGATCGGTCAACCACTTTTGACCACTTATATCTTACAATGTATAATTAATTCTAATTGACCTGTTTTCTTTTCCAAATTAAAGACCTCAATATTCAATACTACAACTAGCATACAATTAACAGACCTAACTATTAACATACACGGATCTACAGGCTCTGACATTCGAATGTCAGACCTATTTTTCCAGAATTTGCAGTTTACTTAAAACATCAATTTGATGCATCTAGAAGTTATGTAAACGTGTTCTATCAACTTAGCATACTTACTAACATGTTATTACACATATCTAAACATCTAAACTACAAATTTAACATATCGTCAAAGATCTAGGTTAAAATTAGGGTTTGCACCTTTTCTTGATTGATTTTGATTTCTGACTTCTGTTTCTGTTCTTGCTATCACCAAGGCTTGTTTAAGTATTATATATGAGTGTTTAGGCTTAGAAATTTCATAACTTTGAACTTATCTAATGTTGCTATTTATAGAATTGCTAAGCTAGGGTTTTTGGTCATTATTTCACCTTCTTGCCTCTACAAAGATCTGATGGTTGATACTTGTGCTTCTTGGGAGTTGCAAGCATGTCTTGTACTATCTTGGGACTTGGTTTAATGAGTAATAACATACTTTTGTGCTAGTTCATCATAGTTAGTAGCTTAATTATGTCGTAATCCTCTTTAATCTTGATTAGGGTTTTGGTTTTTATGATTAGGGTTGCTTAATGATGTTTATTAGAACCTAATTAAAGTTTAATAATCATAATTATAGGGTTTAGGATATCCTAATTAGGGTTTAGTCTAGTTAATTAGGGTTAGGGTTTGTAAATTATGGTTAGGGTTTATAAATCTAGGGTTAAGGTTTCTTAATTTAGATATTAGGGTTCTTAACTTAGATTTTTCACAAATCCTAACAAGCACAACAACACGTTTTGTCAGTGTAAGCACGACAAAACAGCTTGCCAAAATACATATACAGTAAAAATCGTTTACGAAAGAAAATTTTTAAGCACGATGTGTCAAGCATGTCAATTTTCGGACAAAAAATTATTTGACCTAATTCTATAATAGAGTATATAATAACATAATACACATTCAAAATAGAGAAATTTTATTTGTAAATACTGAATTTACATAATCGAGTCTTATTACGGTTTTGGGGTTTAACAAATACAATGTGCTACTATGCAACCACGCGTATTACTGTACTTTTATCACCAGATATTTCAACAGTTAATAGTAAAAGTTTTGCCTTTATTTTTTATAAAAAGGTTATTTATGTCGCTTTCTATATCCGACAATTATTCCGTTATGTGGTCCACCAATGATTGCGCCGTCGTACGGATATTCCCCGACAAAATAATATTTCCCGACCAAACGAATATTGTATAACCACTCACCACACCAAAAATGGCCTCTAGTGAAGGACAAATCCTTCACTAGAGGTCCTATATCACTCACAAGTGATTTATTGCGAAGAAATATTTTCTTCACATGAGTGCTCGCATTAGACCTCCTCGCAATTGGGTATCCTTCGCTAAGTAGTAACTAAATATTTATTGTAAAGGATATATTGTGAATAACTTTTTTATTCACAAATTGTATTTAGTAATGGAATATTATTATTTAGTGAAAGATTGGTTTCCTTCACAAATAATATTTTAAGAAGGACTATTTGAAATTAGTGAATAACTTTATTCCCTCACAAATAATATATTGTGAAGAACGAAGTTATTTAACGAGAGAAAATTTTCCTTCACTAATTATAAATTGAGAATGTATCTTCAAATTAATGAGGGAAATAATCCTTCACAAATTATAAATTTATAAATAAAAAATTAATTGCTAAATAATAAAAATTCATTTGAAATTATAATTGATTTTCAAATTAATTGCTAAATAATAAAAATTCATTTGAAATTATAATTGATTTTCACGTTTGTCTACACCTGAAACAACCCAATTAAAGCTGGGATTTACAAGCTAAACAACGGTTGCTAGATGCCAATGCTACAATACAAGAAGTACAAGAGAAAAGGCATACGAGATCACTAGTTCAATACAATTCTAGCTGGAAGAAAAAGTCCTGGTGTTTGTTCTTGATCTTCGCAGGTTACAAGTTTTACTACAGAGAGGGAACTTAGATTATACCTCTTCTGCGCTTCTTAAAATGCATTGCCAAGAACCTGGTTAACCCAATCGTACACTTTGCTGCTGTCGTCTGATAAACATGTAGCCGCAAGAATCCGTTCCATCACTTTTGAATCAATCTCTAATGAACACTCTGAGCCAAAAACTGTGTTACCAATGCTAACTTCTCTTCCATGTGAATCTGATAATCTACCAGTCCTCACAGCGTATGACAAGCTATTCTGAACCTGCGGATCACTTTTATATGGGGATGTAAATACGCTTCATGGATATCTATGTATGACTCTGAGCCCTTATATGGGGGATGTAAATACGCTTCCAAACGCCAGAACAGTGGCTAATCCAGCTTCAGAACCGGGGCCAAGGGCCTTGTATACATTTCTTCGTCTCCTAACAAACGAAAATTTCTTCTTCTTCTTGAGCTATTCATCGGGTTGGAATAAATTAAGCACCCCATCTTCATCATCTTTTAGGTATGTCCAAACTATTGTTCTACAATATTCATCTACAACATATATACAATCATTTACATTACCACCATAACCAGATAGAAAAGACCCACATTGTCTTAAGCTCTCAAACAAAGATATATGTGCTTTCGAATCTTTAGAGCAAGCAAAATCTATGTTCACACCACACCACTTAGACACAAAAACTCTAAAGTCTATGATCCGAACTGCTGAATCGGTTGTCACTAAAGAAAAATCGATAATGTCAGCCATGGATACGTACATGTACCACATAATTCATAATAAACTGGCATCAGACTTCAATTTAAACAAAAAGAAAAGGTAATAGCTATTCAAAAAACATGGACTACTGACTCTATGAGCATAAATTTGATATTAAAAGTATAGAAACCTATCACATGATATTGTTCGAGTAACTTAAGATTTCTCCCAAGAATGGTGGGGTGGGGTGTGTTGTGTCTGTCTAAGTGTCAGAGAGAGTAGTAAATGTGAGAAAGAGAGACAGGCGTGATAGTGTGAAAATCAAACTGAGAAGCACCAATTAAACCCATAATGCAAATTATAAGAATCCTCCACAAAGATTTAACTAGAGATATAAAAAATTAAGTGTAATGCAAATAGATACATGGATGCATAAGTTTGATAAGCACATAATTTAATCTCACCTGCAGGAGCAGGCAGATGTTGAGGGGGCTTGAGGCACATTTGTCACTGTAACTGAATCAATTAAGGATAAAAACTTCGAACTGAATACTACAAAAATATTGCAGCAACCAAACAAAGTTATTGATATACAATGATGTGCAACTTCAAACGAAATCCCAAATCAAGTCAACCTAATGGAGCTGGTATTGGTTGAGGGACTCGAGGCACACATTTTTACCTTTTCCAGAAATTAAAACACTGGATTTCATAAGAGTCAATACATAACTTCCTACCTATTTTCCTTACATAGGGGTACAATATTTTAAACCAGATCCAGCATCTTGAACATATGAATCATGTAGTTTCAAAGTTCAAGCAGCTAGAAACAATGGTGCTTTGAAGAGAAAATCTACCACGTGTTTAGATGTCATATAGAAAAAAAACATTCATTTGTTCCATAAAATGTTATTGACCACAACATTTTGTGAAGACTACATTTCCTGTTAAACACAAGCAAATCTAAAGTACAGACTTCTGCCTCAGTAGCTAGTCAGTATACATCATCAAGTGGGTAAAATTTACACAAAATGCCACCTTAAGTGTTACCAGTTAAATAAGTTGATCTTAAATATGCAAATTGGAATATGTGCATCAAGTAGGAAACATGTACCTCGAACTATCAACAAACCCACTAAATGAAATATAATAAAATATAGGTATTTCAGATTAATCACTCACCTATTGTAGAGAAAAACAATTTGTCGCCCCATTCAGCAACGAACACTAGAAGGAATGCGCTTACAATGGTGCTAGCAGCAGCCAGAATCCCAACACCATTCCCTGAAAACTCTGAAACTGCTAGTTCTTCCTGGAAACAGAATTCTGACATGGGTGTTAGTTATTACATCTTCAAATGCTTCCAACTAGCTAGAATTTGTTCAAGTGCATTGAAAAAGGGAATCAAAGTATAATCTAGAAGTTAAAGGCAAGGCCATCTCATAAGTTAAGGTGTTATAGTAAAGAGGAGAATTTTCATTTAAATGGTAAACAGTGTCATCAGGCAGAAGAATATCAGAATGGGTAGTTTTAATTATTGGTTATTCATCTCTCATTGAACTGAACTGAACTTTTGGGTTTGATTTACTTGGTGGTTCGGTTTTTTTGTAATCTACATATTGACAGTGGATCCTTATAGTCTTAGCTCAGAATACATCGGATTAGTGTCAGCAGTATATGCCAGGGTATGTCTAATTAGAACAGTCAGATAGCACAAGAAATTCACCTCTTTTTGTTCTTCATCTGCTTTTATTCCATCACCGGAGGATGCATCCAGCAATGTTGAAACTCCAAAATACACCTGGAATCAATTAAAAACCGACATAAGTGAATTTTATTTACATCAATAGATTCTGTGAGGTTTGAGTCACTAAACACAAGTAAACATTTCAATTTAAATTGTATTAGGAGGTTATACTGGCACTACACAAACTTTGCTAAAATTCCATGAGTTTTTTATATCTGGACTCTCATTTTGAGATAGAGTCATTTATTTCATTACCTAGCTAATGATGGAAGCCATAAGTTACCAAAAGAATTACAGTAGCAATATCATCAATTGGAAAATCCGTATCACCGAATCTGTCATCCAAATAAATCTATCAGAACAACAACTGATATGATTATAGTATATAGAAATGAAAGTGTTGTTAACCATCTACGGGATAGGAATCTATGAATCTTGGTATAATACAAGGATAATCTATAAATGTAACTAATTGACTATACATATGATATGAGGTTAACGGGTCACATTGGTCAGATCGAGGCAGTTGCCAGCCCAGAAATTAACGAATTCAAGCATGAAAATGTAATGATTTCTGGATATTGTTATCTCTGTCCAGTAACAATCATACAATTAATGCTTGAATGTTATATGAGAAACTCATCTCATAAGAATAATAAATATATGTATTTGAATACAAATGCCACAACTAGTCCCTATAAAGCCAAAAATCTCTCTAACTCTTTGTCCTACCGAGTCTAGTTCACTATGGGGTATGAAACTTATCACTTATGTATTGAAAAGCTCCTAATTATACAAAATAGATTAAACGGGAAGTAAAACCTGAATGGTAGGATCTCATCAACATAGTGAAAAGTTCGTCCAAGAACAAAACATTAATGAGTTCTGAGGAAATAGTAATTCTTCTTTATTCTAATAATAAGCTACTAAACATATCCTCTTTTTTACACTAGACAATCATTAGTCCATTTTGAGGTAAAGCATGTTTCTGCTAGTCTATGATTTGATAAAGTGAATAGAATGATTCAACAGTGAAGTAATGGAAGCAGAAATATACATGAACATAGGTTTATCACAAAATCAATGTACATAACAATAATTTTGATAATTAAATTTCAACGTAAAATCAACACCAATAAAGGTCCAGTTTGAGTCACAACCATATCTAATCAATCCAATCAAAGCTAAAAAAGTACAAATACATATAATCATTCTTCCATTTAGATCTTCCCCAAATATCAAAAAAATGGAAGCCCTAGAATAAAAAATGTAGAGAAATTAAAATAGAAATAAAGAGATAGATAGAGAGAGAAATGAAAAACCTGATTGAATTTGGTTTGGAAGTTGTAGTTGACTTCATCGAAGGCATGACAGAGGGAGGAGAACTCCTTGCAAGCATCTCTCTTGTTGAATCTCCCGCCCAAACTATGGCCAAGGAAGAGAGGGGAAACCAAATTGGTAGAGACCTAGCTAGCATCTCTCTTGTTGAATCTTCAATTTTCGCTAAGGATTGAGCGAAACCCTTGATCTGGCTAGTTTGCTTCGACCCTATCTCGCTTGCTTGAGTTGCTTCCCTTTCTGGCAAGTCACGCATACAGTACTGTATTGTGTCGCTGCTTGAGTTGTTTCAATTTTGCTGGAGTCGTTTGCTTGAGTCGCATGATTTTTTCTTATGGTTTGAACTAATTAAAAATAAAATTAAATAATCCAAAAGTCTTTCTTAAAGCTCTCCCAAATTGTTATTTAAGTGAATATTAAATACAATACCAAAAAATAAAATTACTTTAAATTAATCTCCACAAGACTTTTTTGGATTAATATTATATACTTAAAATAAAATTTAAAGTCTTTTGGATTATTTAATTTTATTTTATTTAACTTTAACTTTATTTATGATCATTAAAATAAACTTTTATGGAAAAATTTTAAAGTTTAACATAGTGTAAAGTTATTTACTTTATAGTTTATTAAAATAAATAGTTGATATTGTAAGTTACTTAAAAGTGTTATTAAAATTAAATTAACTATTGTAAAAATTTTAAGGTATTTATATTCACCACAATTAATTAAAAATAATTATTTAGAACAAAATAACGACTAATTTTATCCCTCGCAAAAAATATATGACCAATAATATATAGTGAGTAATAATTCCTTCATTAATAGATTTTTTTCCTCGCAAATTTTCATCATAAATTGGCTGCAAAAATATTTCTATCACCCCAATTTTGCGAGGAAAAAAATATAAATTGTGAATGATGTTTCTTTCGCTAATAACTATATTGTCACTATACTTTTTCCCTTCACTGTTCATTCGCTAAACAACTCCTCATGTGAAGGAATAGATTCCTTCATAAAATTTTCTTCGCTATATGCCATTTTTGGTGTAGTAACTTGCTTACTTTGTAAAATTTTCACATATGACCCTTAAATTTAACCTTTTGTCAATTTAACCATTTTACTAAATAGAATAATAATTATAAGAAAATTGAATACTTTTATTTCATAAAATTTGGAGTCTTACAAGTACATATGTTGTTTGCTCATTGGATGAGGATGATTAATCTTATAATCATTTGTGTGGAGACACTAAAGCAAGTATGGAGGTGCTTATTGGAGAATAAGTTCGTTGAATGTGACTCACTAAGGAATACCTAATGGTGTTTTACTTGTCTATCAATAGAAATTCCTGAAGTGATAGTAGTACAAGTGATCCTTAGACTTGAAATCATCATAGTATCTTGTGTATAATAAATTATACTTTGACTTATTCCTTATGACCTTTAAGGTATATCAAAGGGTATGCTTGGGTAAAATAAGTTATATATGGAGATAATGAATGATAAATAAAAAATCTACCACTTCTAGTAAAAGAAGAGAAATGCCCTATGTGATTCGATAAATGACAACTCAGTAGTCCTGGGCCAAGGCCAAATGAAATTAGAAATGAGCTTTTATTTGCATTATTTGGAGTTGTGCATTTAAGAATTGAAATACATATAATTAAATAAAATAAGCCCTTATAGTAATTCCATGTCTTATATTTAATTGGGACATTGTATGGTGGAAGGATTGAATTGTACGGTAACTATTTACTCAAAGGTTCTTTTATGATTAATGTTGAAATCTATATTATCTGGAAAGTCGTGAATCGCTAGGGAGGCTTATCTCGATTGTAGAATAAATATTATTTATTTAAATAAAATAATAGTTTAATTTATTTATGTAAATAAGATTAGAATTGTTCTCATTGATTTATCCACAACCGGTTTAATATGGAGAACCGAAAAGGTCACTCCATAAAAGGAAGAATATTTATTTAAAAAGTAAATGACATAATCGTAATAATAAGTTAAGTATATTTAATTTAATCTATGGTGATAGAATAAATTAAATAACTTAATATTTATTATTTAATATTTTAGAAATATTAAATATAAATTAATAAGAGAAGTCTTATTATTATTACTATTATTATTATTTAATTCCTAAAGGAGTTTGAGAATTAATTAATATAAGTACACTCATTTATTCCTAATAAGATTAGGAGGCAAATTAATTAAAAGAGTTTAATTAATTATCCCTAATAAGATTAAGGAGCCTAATTAATTAAAGGAGTTTAATTAATTAAATAGTATTATATTTTAACTATATTAAAATAGATTAACTGATATCTTTATAAGATGAGTCTTATATCATGGATTCTTATATCAGATATCTGTATGGGAAAATTATACGTGATTCCAATAGTTGGGAGAGTACGCCCCTTTTTCTACAGAGATAAAAAATCTAGGGTTTGAGCCGAACACCCATCTTCTTGAATATTTATTCGTCTTTTTTAGTGGATCACCTCTAGAGGTCAAACACTTGGGAGGCTAGCGTTGATCAAAGGAAGGAATCAAACACGGTGGATTCAAGTTGAACGCAAAAAGGAGTGGAAGTGAACTTGTACCTGAGGAAGCTAGTTTCTACAAGGGTCTGAATATGTTCTCCATCCATTTTCTCTTGATTGATAATTATGCAAATAGTATAATCTTAGTGATGGGTTTGTATGAAAATTTTAATTTCCTATTTTATCGCGCTTCCGCACCTTTTGTGTAATTTGATTGCATGTTCGCGCTATATACAAACCCAACAGTGGTATCAGAGCCTAACTATGATGCCCCCAAATTCGGGTATCTTCTAACCCGGCAGATGGTGCTACACGGTGCTACAGTTCACACACTCATTCAATTGAAATGCCTCAAAAGAACGAATATGTTGTATATATATTAAAAATAATATTAACATTCTCCCAGGTTCTTTATAACCGTTACATCTGTTCTTTTCATAATATTAAATATTATCATTACAAATCCTATACTATTACAAAGGTAATGTGTTCGAGGTTAAACAGCCTTCCTTTTATCCTTCTTAGGATTAAATTCGGTCATCTTCGATCTTAGCTGCATTCATATGGTTCAAGCAAGAGTGAGCCTAACTAGCTCAGCAAGTACAACAATTGTAGGAAAATAACATGCTTGAGATATAGCAATCATATATCTTCAATAACTGAACAATAGTTACGAAGTACTATCAATAATTCAAAATAGCACTTCTTTTCATTCAAAATATTTTACAACAACAATATTTAGTAAAAAACATCAATTCCGGTTCAAGACTGTGAGCATTTCATAAGTACTTTGAAAAGGACATCCCGGCACGAAGTTCGTAAGTCCGGCATAGCTTACGAGCACATCTAGGTGATCAGCCTATAGTACTCTATGTTGATCAACACTACATTCATTAAACGTGTATACGTTTAAGTTGTGGCAACCTCACGTGCCTGTTGTTTGACGACAAAATAATTTAGAATACTCAGTGTTCTTTTGAAAACCACAACAATATTAGTTTGGTAAATCATTGCACGTACTTAAAAGATTAAATGAAATTCGACATAGCATAAGTCTAGCCGAAAGAGTACGTTGGCTTTGACTTCATCAGACATTAACTCATGCGAAGAATACATGAATCATAAAGCTTGTCCAGATCGAACTGGAACAAGGGTTAGAGTACTTGCCTTTAGCGTCTGCTAAAGTTTATAACACGTGCACTTTAAGTCTTTAAGTCTCTACAGTAAATGATACATCAAATAGCACATTAGGTCATGAATAGTCATACATGGTTCCTAAAGAATCTTACCCTACTTCTCAATCTAATCACATATTAGATTTGTTATTTTTGGTTTTGGCTTTTCGTTACGTCGCTCTTACTTTCATATGCAATTGACTTATCTTAACCCTAAGTGTTCATACATAAGGTTTAACTATGTATTAACAATATTACATTAAGATTCTTAGTTAATTGTTAATCATTTACTATGCATGCTCAACATGTAAACATTCTTTATTGTCTAGGTTTTAAGTCCAGTCATGCACTACGGCCTTATAACTCTTTATGTCGCTTTCGGCTGTCAAGCACATGAGTCCCTTCGTTACAAGTCATGCTGCGACGTGACTCTCTAGTGGATGATGCCCGTTTGATTGACTGCTGCCGCACGTATTTTGGCTTGAGTCGGCGCCACAAGCCGGACTCTGTGCCACATAAAATTTTGACAGATTTTTGAATTGTGAGATTCCCGGACCCGTAACTTCTTCGTTATAAGTCCGAATTGGCTCGTTCAAGAGCCTACGGTTCACAAATCACATACAATACGTGTGCATGCAAGAATTTTATCTATTCAACTTTATTTGCTAAAATTTCACCTATTAGTCCATTTTTAATGAAAACGATAAACGTTCGTGAACGTTCAACGCTCGTTTCTTTGTTCTATGTTGAAATTCAGCCATTTTTGAGTCTGCAGCTCTATAATGCCAAATACGACTTGTCTCTATTGAAAACCAACGTTTTTGAGTTCAAATACAAAATACGACTTCCAATCTGAGAATTTCACGAATTCGACGATTATCGTCCAATCGTGTAAATTCTGGTAAACTTCGTTACTAATGATTTGTTCAACATCCCTTAAGGATTCATTTCATTATATAAACATCTCAACTTACATGATACAACAACTTACATTCAATTTAGGTTAAGGCTTATTTCTTATGAGTTCATAACTTAATAATTATATAATACACGACTTTCATTTCCTTATGACTTACTCTTAATTAACTCGCTTACCTCTTATTATTCATAGCAACTTCTTAAGTTAATCATATGACAAGTTCATATGTGTATTCCATGAGTTCATAACTTGTTTAGGTTCAAGTTATTTATTCATAACTTATTCGACTTAAGTCCATTGCTTATCCATTTCTCATATATTCTTAGCATATAAGTTCATTAGGTTATACTTCTCTTATCACCCTACTATGATAGAGATGGAAGATATATATATGAGAAGAGCCTTACCCTTGATGAATTATTCCTTCTTTTTCTTGGAAAATCTAATAATGGAAGTTACTTTAAAGTGCTTATTCTCTCTAACAAATAAGTTGATTGTGTTGTATGAAAATAACAAGCAACAAATGAAATGTGAGCTAGCTATTTATAGAAGTCTCAAAGATAGGGCATAATGGTCATTAAGACCTCCCACCTCCTTACTAAACCTCCTTACTATTCCAAACTTCAAGCCTAAGTAACTTGCTCTCCACCCAAATTACTTGTTCATTACACTTATTACTTGGTCTCCACAAAACATATCCAATACTTGGGTACCAAGATTAACAATGGGTTACCCCATGGATCAAGCTAGACCATTGGATCATTACTTTGGGCTTGGTTTAGTTAATTAATCTATTTCTTGTGGGCTTGCATTCATTTAGCTTGGGCTTCATATTAATCCCACATAGGTTTACACCTTTAATCTTATTGGACTTGTTTTTCATACAAGATTCACCCTTCCATTTCATTAAACTTTTAATACATATATTCTCAATTTAAGCCTGCATGCGAAATATTGCATTTTTTCCATACTTAGATTATTATTACATAATCTATCTCGCCTCGATATTATAACGTTACGTATTTCTCGGAAGTTCAAAAATAATTCCTAAGCGAAAAATGATGAATAGTGTTTTTCGGAAAATTCTTCAGAAAACTTTTATTTTTGTCTTGGAAATTTAAACACTTAAATTCCCTCACGTAGTTCAAATACTACGATGTTCCGATGTTTCTATGTTATAGAACGACATTCATTTTATTAACACATAATAATAACAAATAATATTATTTTATTCATTATTTAATTCTTTCAAGTATTTTACAAAGGATCCGAATTTCTCGGTCGTTACATTCTTCACCCTTATAAAGATTCTGTTCCCAAAATCTCGCCTTTCATTACGCAATTAAATGAGGGAAATCCTTCTTTATCTTTTCTTCCAATTCCCACGTTGCTTCCTTGGCATCGCGGTTCTTCAATAATACCTTTACCGATGATATGACCTTGTTTCACAGAACTTGCTCTTTTCTATCAATGATTTGAATTGGCATCTTTTCGTATGTTAAGTCCTTCTCGAGTTGAATAGGCTCAAACTCTATTATGTGTTTATAATCTGGTTTGTAAGGACGTAACACCGATATGTGAAATACTTTATGTATTCGTTCTAAGTCTAGAGGTAACGCTGCCATATATGCTACCTCACCTACCCGTTTTAATACCTCAAAAGGTCCTATAGACCTTGGGCTTAGTTTTCCCTTCTTTCCAAAGCGTATCTTTCCTTTCTAGGGAGATACCTTTAGAAATACGTACGAGCCTACCTCAAACTCCTTATTTTCTCGATGTAAGTCTGCGTACTTCTTCTGTCTATCTTGAGCTGCTACGAGACGCATCTGTATCAACTTCACGACATTCGCTGTTTGCTGCACCAATTCTGGTCCTAGCATTCGGCGTTCTCCCACTTCATCCCAATACAATGGCATTCGACACTTCCTTCCATATAAAGCTTTGTAGGGTGGCATACCTATGCTTGCATGATAACTGTTGTTATACGCAAACTCTACTAATGGTAGATGATCATCCCAACTACCCTTGAAATCCATGACGCAAGATCTTAACATATCTTCTAATGTCTGAATTGTCCTCTCGCTCTGTCCATCGGTTTGTGGATGATATGCCGTACTTAACTTCAACTGCGTCCCCAACTGCTCTTGTAGACTTCTCCAAAAGTTCGACGTGAATCGTGGGTCACGATCTGACACAATCAAAACTGGTGCTCCATGTCTAGAAATAATTTCCTTAACATAAAGTTTAGCTAACTGATCTAAGTTATACTTAACCCAAATTGGCAAAAAGTGAGCCGACTTCGTCAACCGGTCCACTATTACCCAAATCGCATCATACCCCTTCTGAGTAGTCGGAAGTCCCACCACAAAGTCCATCGTGATATGCTCCCACTTCCACTCGAAAATCTCCAATGACTGTAACAAGCCACTTGGTCGTTGATGTTTGACCTTAACTTTCTGACAAGTCAAGCACCTACTCACATACTCGGCTATTTCTCTCTTCATGTTCGGCCACCAAAAACTCTGTCGAAGGTCTTTATACATCTTAGTGCTACCAGGATGAATCGAGTACCTCGAACTATGAGCCTTTTACAAAACCTGCTCCTTTAATTCCGTCTCATTCGGAACCCAAATTCTTCCTTCAAATCTTAATAATCCCTCATTATGAAGACTATATTTGAAATCTTTTTCATTGGTTAACCGCTTCTTCATTTGGTCACCCTCATCAGTTTTGAGCTGCACCTCTTTGACTCTTTCTACGATGGTAGATTGGATCTCCGTCGCAAATAGTCTCTGATTCGCTTCACTCGACAACTTCACCTCTATCTCTATCCTAGCCATCTCTGTTATTAACTCAATTTGAGCCGTTAACATAGATAACTTCTCCAGACCCTTTCTACTTAAGGCATCAGCCACTACATTGGCTTTTCCAGGGTGATACAGGATTTCACAGTCGTAATCCTTTATCAACTCCAACCATCTTCTCTGTCTCATATTCAACTCCTTCTGTGTGAAGATATATTTTAGACTCTTGTGGTTCGTGTATATCTCACACTTTTCCCCGTAAAGATAATGTCGCCACATCTTTAAGGTAAACACTACCGCGACCAGTTCCAGATCATGAGTAGGGTAAACTTTCTCAGAATCCTTCAACTGCCTAGATGCATACACAATGACCTTTCCATTCTGCATAAGCACACAACTAAGTCCTCTATGCGAAGCACCGCTATATACTACGAAATTTCTTGTGTCATCAGGCAATGACAAAACAGGCGCTTCACTTAATCTTTTCTTCAGTTCTTGAAAACTGTCTTCGCATTTCTCCGTCCATGTGTACTTCACCGTCTTCCTTGTTAAATTAGTCAATGGAGTAGCTATCTTCAAAAAATCCTGAATGAATCTCCGATAGTAACCCGTTAACCCTAGGAAACTCTGCACCTCAGTCGGCGTTCTTGGTTGTTCCCAATTCATCACGGCTTCCACCTTTGCTAGGTCTACTAAAATCCCCTCCCGGTCTATGACATGTCCTAAAAATTGAACCCTCTCTAGCTAAAATTCACACTTAGTGAACTTCGCGTATAACTTCTCCTTCCTCGGTGTCTCCAATACTATCCTTAGGTGTTCAATATTATCTTCTGGCATCTTAGAATAGACCAGAATATCATCGATAAACACCACGACGAACTTGTCCAAATATTGTTTGAACACTCTGTTCATCATATCCATAAATGCAGCTGGTGCATTAGTTAACCCAAATGACATCACCAGAAACTCGTAATGACCATAACGAGTCCTGAATGCTGTCTTTGGTACGTCTTCATTCCTAACCTTCAGCTGATGATACCCTGTCCTTAAATCTATTTTAGAAAAGTACTTTGCCCCTTCCAACTGATCAAAAAGAACATCAATCATGGGCAATGGATACTTATTCTTTATTGTTAACTTGTTCAACTCTCGATAGTCGATACAAAGTCTTAACGATCTATCCTTCTTCTTGACAAATAGTACCGGTGCTCCCCACGTCAAAACACTAGGTTGAATGTACTTCCTGTCCAACAGTTCTTGCAACTGCACCATCAACTCCTTTATCTCCACTGGCGCCATACGATATGGTGCCTTAGAAACTTGTGCCGCTCCTAGCACAATGTCTATCACGAACTCGGTCTCCCTATCTGGTGGAAGTCCCGATAATTCACTTTGAAATACATCCATGAATTCACTCACTATCGGTATTCGTTCTATGGTTGCTCCCACCCTCTGGGTATCAACCACCTGGCACAAATAACCTACACACCCCTTTCTCAATAGTTTCCTAGTTTGTGTCATGGTAAGACAACACGAACGTCCCGACAATTTATTACCGTAAACTATTACATAAGGTTGTCTTAATGATTTAATATTTACGCATTTCTTTTGACAATCTATAATTGCCCCATGGTTAACTAACCAATCCATTCCGAGAATTACGTCAAACTCTCCTAACTTTATTTGTATCAAGTCTACCGATAATTTACAACCTCGAATGTCTACACAACAACTCCTATGAATATCATCCATGGGGATTATCTCTTCATTTGCTACCTTAATGTTTAAAGGTATATGCAACTTTTTGGGAAGTAATCCTAATCGTCTAGCAAAATCACATGCGATAAATGAACAAGTAGCACACGATTCAAACAACACGTATGCATTTAGATCATTGATTGGGATAATACCTGCAACTGCGTCCCCTGAGGCCATCGCGTCTTGGATGGTCATGTTAAAGGTACGGGCCATCGGCCTACCCAACTGTGCTGGACCCCCAATAGTTAACTTACCACTATTGGCATCCTTATTTCCATCCATCCCCTTCTTTGAGCAGTTCTTTGCCATGTGGTCAGTTGACCCACACACAAAGCATCCGTGGTTCTTCTTTGGACTCGGACAGTTAGGCGCAATATGCCCCTCCTGTCCATAATTGTAACACACGGCCTTACCCTCGAGACAGACTCCTAAGTGAGTCTTCCCATAGGTTATGTAGGCCTCCATCCTCCTCTTTGGGTCTCCTTGTTTCACTTTGGTATTCCCGGAGCTAATCACCTTCTGCTTGTACCCTTCGCCACTTCCACTGGCTCCCTCGATCTTCACTCCCCCGTCTATTTTCCCCTTATTCTTCTTGTCTTTGTGGTACTGGCTCAACGCCTCACTACCACCTTCGGCGATTATCGCCTTCTCTAATATGATTCTAAAGGAAGTACTTTGGAACACAGATATGTAGTTATAGAGCCAGGGTTTCAAGCCCTGCTCGAACCGGCGTGCCTTCCTAACCTCGGTGTCCACTTGGTGTGGAGTGAACCTTGCCAATTCATTAAACTTGGCGGTGTATTGGGGAACCGTCATGTCCCCTTGCTTCAACTCTAGAAACTTCATCTCCATCCTTCCCTGCATGCTCGTGGGAAAATAGTTCTCAAAAAATATCTCTTTGAACCTCACCCATGTTAAAACGTCTATCCCGACCCTAGCTTGATTGGCCTCCCACCAAAAGTTGGCATCTCCCTTCATCATGTAGGTTGCAAAGGCAACCTTCTGGGCCTCGTCGACATTTGCTATCACAAATGCCTTCTCGATTTCCTTCACCCACGTTTGGGCTTCAATAGGGTCCGTAGTTCCTTTGAACTCCAGCGGACCCACACTTTTAAAATCCTTAAAAGTACTAGCTTGTGCTACACCAGGATTTATGGGAATGTTAGCCCCAATTCTGTTAAACACTGCGGTAAAAAGATTTACAAATTCTTGCATGGGGTTAACCGGACCTCCCTCCGATTGATTTATGTTCGCACCCTAATTACGTGGTACTCTTCTTGGCGGCATTTTGTTGTTACATAAACAACGCATTTCGTTATTATTCAATTATACACAATAACTTAAACATTCATTACTCAACATGTTCCGAAAAAGAAACTTATATTAATTCATCATAGTATAACACTACATCGGTTACATTACTCAACCTAAGCTGATTACAATACTTTCCCGCAATTGCTTTCTAAAAATTGGGATTTACAAAAGAGTACCCTTTGTTATACAAAAGAGGGTTTTACGTCACTACTAGAAAAATAAATATTTATATATCTAAACTACTCTAGCCACTACTAGATCACATCTGCCTTAAGGCATTCTCAAAATCCGCCTTGGCAAGACCGGCGATAATATCACGGCTGATATTATGTCGTATCTGCCCTGCCTCTACGGGATAACCAGCTACCTGCAGCTGGAAGTCCGTATGAGAACTCCTATGAATATAGGACATCCTCCCTATTTTCTGCTTCTTGGTCTTTAGCTCACCCCTGAGCTCAAAGACCTCCTGTTTCAGCTCATGGACCTTGTCCTTAGCCAAAATTCTCTCATCGTGCTCCTGCTCCCACATGGACTCCACGTCCGTCTTATTCTCTATAACAGGTTGGAGCACCACCTTCAGCTCCTTAACCTCCCGACAGTAGTGGATTTTTCTATCCAATACTGACATGAAAAGTGACATCATTGACTCCCCCGGAGTCATCTCTGCTGCTATAGCTACTGGGTTGAAGGACACCACCTCCACCTCTTCTTCTAGCATGTCGTCGAACACGGTCATGAGATCTAAACTCTCTTAGTCTCCAAACTCAACCACTACTATCTCGGGATTTGCTGCTATGGGGTTCGGTATGATCTCTATCTGATTCACGGACCCTTCACTGACTACCTGTATATCTCTATTTTCTCCTAACATCTACAACAACACAAAAAGTTTGATTAGTACAAGTCAGTAGAATAATAAAACACATAACATATATAATGCATTTTTATAAGGTTAATTTACATCTTTTTTTCTTTGACTTTTCTTAAGGTTTTGACTTAAGGTTTAAATCCCCCTTAAGTTTTATAACCTAATGCTTTGATACCAACCTGTGACGCCCCCAAATCTGGGTATCTTCCAACCCGATAGATGGTGCTACACGGTGTTATAGTTCACACATGCATTCAAGCCTAAGTAAACTTGCTCTCCACCCAAATTACTTGATCATTACACTTATTACTTGGTCTCCACAAAACATATCCAATACTTGGGTACCAAGATCAACCATGGGTTGCCCCGTGGATCAAGCTAGACCATTGGATCATTACTTTGGGCTTGGTTTAGTTAATTAATCTATTTCTTGTGGGCTTGCATTCATTTAGCTTGGGCTTAATATTAATCCCACATAGGTTTACACCTTTAATCTTATTGGACTTGTTTTTCATACAAAATTCACCCTTCCATTTTATTAAACTTTTAATACATATATTCTCAATTTAAGTCCGCATGCAAAATATTGCGTTTTCCATACTTAGATTATTATTACATAATCTATCTCGCCTCGATATTATAACGCTACGTATTTCTTAGAATTTCAAAAATAATTCCCGAGCGGAAAATGATGAATAGTGTTTTTCAAAAAATTCTTTAGAAAACTTTTATTTTCGTCTTTGAAATTTAAACACTTTAATTCCCTCACGTAGTTCAAATACTACGATGTTCCGACGTTTCTATGTTATAGAGCGACATTCATTTTATTAACACATAATAATAACAAATAATATTATTTTATTTATTATTTAATTCTTTCAAGTATTTTACAAAGGATCCGTATGGGATTGGATCGAATTTTCTGGGAATTTTTTTTTTTTCATGTTCTGTCTGCGACGCGGCTGCGCCGTCTCCAGTTCATTCTGGAGGGCAGCTGCGCCATAACGTGGAAAGTGTTTTACGGGATAGCGATGCGGTTGCTACCAGTATCTCTAGTGTATTATGGTATGATTGCACCCAACACCAAATTCTGATATTTTTTAATTTTAATATTTATTTCAATTAAGATAAATTGTTTATTTTGAATCAAAATATAATTAAAATAAAAATTTTATATTAACTTGAAATTGGATTCAACGTTCGTTTGAATAAAAGAGTTTATTCAAGAGTTTTATATTAATTTGGAATTTGATTCCACGTTTGTTTGAATAAAAGAGTTTATTCATATATGGAACATGATTTCATGTTTACTAGAATAAATGTGTTTATTCACATATGGAATAGGATTATATGTTTCCTAAAATTAAAGATGTTTAATTTTGATAAGGAATAAGATTCAACATATTTTATGTTTTCAAAGAATTTTAAGTTAAAATAAAAGAGTTTATTTTGTACTTGAAATTAGATTCCTTATTAATTAAAATAAAGGAGTTTATTTTGATTTGGAATTTGATTAAAAATAAAGGAGTTTTCTTTTACTCAAAATTGAATAAAATAAAATAAAGAAATTTATTATGATTTAAATTTGTATTAAAGTAAAAGGAGTTTATTTTTATTTCAGAATTTGAATTTTAATAAATTTGAAATTGCCCATTAAATTGATATTGATGCATATATGGAATGGATTTATTATTCATGAGATGAATGTTATTTATTGATGTATATGGCGATATGTATGATAATAAATAGAATTGATTATGGACTATTGACCAATGTGATTGGATTATATTTTAGTTAGATGCATGAATGTATGTGTTTTATTAAATGGGGTTTGCGTACCTCGTCTTCTCTAATTTTTTCTTAATGTAAATTTTATCTCTCTCCTATGTACTTCTCATTGACTCCTGATCAATGTTTCTATTTATTTTAAATAGTTTTGAAATAGGAATATTTAGAACTATTTTGAAGAATTGAAGATCAAGGAGCAAGGGGCAAGGAGCAAGGAGCGCTTGAAGACCCATTTGTAATGGAGCACGGGTTTAAATATAATAGTTATATTTAAATTTAATTCTTACACCATAGGTTTGACCTTTTGGTATACTTGGTGGCTCTTGTGAACCAAACTAGAATAAATTTCATAATCAATCCGGGTAGAATATAATATTATATATGTGCATGCTTATACTATATATATATATATATATATATATATATATAATGCAAACATGTTTCGCCATGTTAATTAATATGACATGTATTATATATATATGTGTGTGTGTGTGTGTATGTGTATGTGTGTGTGTGTGCACGCTAAAAAGATGAGACAAATTAATAACATGCAAACCCCTCAAATTTTTTATATTAAGTCCTAAGCGTTCAAAGATATTTGGAATATCGAACGTCGCCTTCTAGCATGAAAAAATTAATAGAGTTTTAAATATTTAATATGAGTTTGTTGTGTCACCACAAGGCAAATATTAAGTATTTAAGATGTTAATTTATCACATTTGATGCTTATAAAGAAAATTGAACAATATTGTTTTGTTGTGTCACCACAAGGACACTATTTTTCTTTTTTGAATATATGGAAGTGCTAGGTTGGACTAAACTTAAATAATTTTGATTCGGATGTGCCACCACTTGATTGAAATAATCTAAGAGGCAAAATAAAATGAGTTACATGATGATTTAATTGACAAGAGTTGTCTATCTATTTATTTATATATAGTTTGTTATGTCACAACAATGCTATATACATTTGAAATGGGATCCTTATGAAAGTAGTATGCACACAAGCCAATCATGTTGATGATAAAACATATACTTTGTAACAATCTTATTCATTTATTAATATTAAAGGCTTTAATTTATCTATATGAAATTGTTTTAATAGTATGTGATAAGCACATAGTTTTAAGCAATGATTTTAGAATCATGATGAGATCATGCTAATGAGATCTAAATTCATAGATAGCTTAATAACTAAAATTGTTCCCAATCCTTGGATTACTAAAAAGGGGATTAGTGAATTCAGATAGATTGGTACATACATTGCTTGCTCATTGAATAAGAATGATTGATCTCATGATCATTTGTGTGGAGACACTAAAGCAAGTATATAGGTGCTTATTGGAGAATAAGTTCACTGAACATGAGTAGCTAAGGAATACCTAATGGAGTTTTACTTGTTTGTCAATAGGAATTCCTGTAGTGATAGTAGTACAAATGATCCTTAGACTTGAGATCATCATAGTATTTTGTGTATGATGAATTATACTTTGACTTATTCCTTAAGACCCTTAGGGTATATCAAAAGGTATTCTTGGGTATAATAAGTTGTACATGGAGATAATGTATAATCAATAAAGAATCCATTACTTCTAGAAAAAGAACAGAAATATCCAATGTGATTCGATAAATGACAACCAGTAGTCATTGGCCAAGGCAGAATAAATTAGAAAGGAATTTCTAATTTGTATTATTTGGAGTTGTGCATTTAAGAATCGAAATACATATAATTAAATAAAATAAGACTTGACAGTAATTACATGTCTTATATTTAATTGTGACATTGTATGGTGGAAGGATTGAATTGTATGGTAACTATTTACTCAAAGGTTCTTTTATGATTAATGTTGAAATCTATATTATCGGGAAAGTCATTAATCGCTAGGGAGGCTTATCCCTATTGTAGAATAAAAATTATTTATTTCAATAAATTAATAGTTTAATTTATTTATTTAAATAAGATTAGAAATGTTCTAATTGATTTATACATAACCGATTTAATTATACGGAGAACCTAAAGGGTCACACCATAAAAGGAAAAATATTTATTTAAGAAGTAAATGACATAATCGTAATAATAAGTTAAGTATATTTAATTTAATCTATGGTGATAGAATAAATTAAATAACTTAATATTTATTATTTAATATTTTGGAAATATTAAATATAAATTAATAAGAGCATTCTTATATTATTATTACTATTATTATTATTTAATTCCTAAAGGAGTTTGAGAATTAATTAATATAAGTACTCTCATTTTGTGACAACCCAGAAAATTGAATTGTCCAAAATTTAAGTTTAAAGAATTATTTATTAATAAAATGAATTTTTATTAATAATATTCTATGCTATGTGTTTATTAATCGTTTTAGAATCTAGGATGATTATAATACGGGAGGATTCTGGCTACGAACTAGACTGAAAAATATTTTTGAGGAAAAAGGTGAAATAGACACTATCCACCCGACGAAAACCTAAGGGTTAGGGTTTGAATAACCTAAGCCTTTCTGAGAGTTCGGTATGTCAAAATGACATTCCGTCGAAAGATTTGACGATAAAATGTTGTGAAAAGTTAAGTTAGTCGATAAAAGTTTCTCAAAAAATGTGCAGAAATCAGATGAAATAAAAATGATGAAAAGTATTGTTATATACTTTTCATTCGTTTAACTACGTTAGGGTAAAACGTGAAGGAAAATTCTTAACATCGAAAAGTGTTTTTTAGTTTTTCGATGTTCCGAAGAATGCGTAAAAGTTAATCTGTAAAGGAAGGACGAAATATCAAAAATTATTTGGATTCCAAGAATCGCAGTTTTTCAAACTGTCAGACGAATCCCGAAAGACGGAACCAAGAAGCTTCTAAGAGAAGCTTCGTGAATAGTAAAGAGGTTAGTAAGGAGGTGGGAATAGTAACTTTGGCAGTGAAAAGACTATTTTTCCCTACCCTTGGTTTTCTATATAAGAGAGCCTTAGCTCATTTGTTAGTGATTTGAAAATCACCAACACTTAAGAGAGAGAGAGAGAGAGAGAGAAGTCGGATGAGGAGAAAATGGAAGAGGAAAAGCTAGCCTGAGTGCAAACTTTGTTTAACGGAAGAATATTAAAAAAGAAAGGTAATCCTAAAACCTAGTTTTATATAAATTTTCTTTAAGTTTTATATGGAATCATATATCTTAATGAGAATAGAAGTAAAATATGTTAGGAATGATCTTCATATGGTTGAAATCATGACAAAACGAAGAAATAAGAATTAGAAATTTAGTTTATAAAATTCTTAAATACTTTCTTAAGGAGGTATGAGTTTCGTAATAAATTTGAACGATCCGAATGAATTATATGAACGATTCGGTGAAATAAGTAAGGAATGGTATTTTATAACACCAAATTCCAATAAAAAGTAAAATCGTAATCAAAATATCGATTAAAAATGAAGAACGAACAAAGAACGCGAAGAACACAAAGAACGTTGTTGATGGAAAAATTTAAAACCATCATAGTTAGAACTTGTTGTTGATGGACAAGTTTAAAACCATCGCGTATAAGTTAGTTTCTTATTGCTTGGTTAGGAACGATAAAAACGTTCATGAAGAACGAATTGAAATTAGCTATAACGAAGTTATGGCGAAAATTTTGTAAAAGACGAGCGAAAAGTAGAAAGTATGTAAATGAACCCGAATGTGTAGGGTTTCATAAGAATGTAAGAAAACGTAGAAAACGTGAGTCATGGACTAAAGAATGAATGAGTTTCGAGTTCAGATGACCGAATTACGGACGAACGAACGAAGAACGTTAATAACGAAAAACAAACTAATAATTAAATTTAAGCCAATTGAATGGCATGTTAATGGATTTCGAATAAATTTCTGTCTGAGGGATGTTAAAGTAATTAATGAGATTAAGAAAATGGCTTTGGAAAAACCTCGTTCTGAGTTATAACGAAGAAGTTACGAGATTGCAAAGTAGGCGATTGTACGCATTCCAACACTTAGAAAACAATACTGGAAAAACAGAGTTTTTTAACTGGCACCGCATCGCCAGTTTGAACTAGAAATGGGGCGCCGCAGCTCCGACTCCGAATGATAGTAACTGGAGAGTGGCGCTGTAGTGCAACAAACACAAAGAGAAATGGCGTCGCAACGCTGGGACAGGGAAAGACCAAGAGAAGAGCTTTTAACTGCTCAACTCCTGGGGGAAGTGTAAGGAAATATAATGAACATATAGTTCACCTAATGTAACACTTAAGTAAGTGATTTAACCTTTAGGAAATTTTGAACGAAAATATTGAACGAGTTTAAAAGACAAGAAATATAAACATAAAATACGTACGTAATCGATATTCAGGGACCGTGGTCGCGATAAAACGAACGTGGGGGATTGATATGATTGTGATTCCTTAGACGTTGAGTGAAGAGGGTGACGTATAGAATTTCGATGTTATGAGGTCGTAATGAGAGTTAAGTGTAAAGCGTATAAACGCTGTGAACGTAATGTAGTTGCGATGAACGATCGGTGTTAGCATATAACGAACTGTATGGCTTCGACATTAAGAAAGAATGATGAACGTGAGTTTCATATAATGGATAACGAATGAGAGCAATTAAAACCTTAGATAAAGGTCAAATGAGAGACTAAGAGATGAACAACGTGAATGTTGAATACAGAAACAATTCTTGTGAACCGTATTCGCGCCGGACGAATGTTCTAAGTATACATTGGTTGTATGACTTAGAAGTTTATGAAAGTAGTAAGATATGAATTATCAAGAAAGCAGTAACGAACGGTAATAAGATTAATGAAAGTCCGAATGTGAGTCAGATAGAGAATAAAATGTAAGTGATAAACACTTTAGCTAATGTAAGGTTGAGTGTACGTGATTATTAAACGAGCAGAACCTACACCCCGTGTATGGTTTGACCGTAAAGTAATGAAGACTGATGATTAAACCTGTGAGCGGTGAACAAACTTAATTAATGATGTATAACATTAAGAAGCCGAGTTAATAGTTATAAATTGGATGATGTTTCGAGTCGAATTAACCGGACGTTATGAGATATTAATAAGGTAATGTAAACTGTTTAACACTATGAACACATAGTATTAACATTGAACAATCGCTCTTAACATACTAAAGATAGTATGACTTAGACGGTAAGAATGACATTAAAATAGTGGGAAAAATGACCAAAATGATATTTTTACTTTCTTTAATAGGTTGGAGTGTAGATCTTGACAAGATATGGGTTGGTGACCAACTAAGATTCGCTATGTGACTTAATTTAATTCAAATCAGTCAAGACCTGACCACATTATCAGTCATATACATTGCATCCAAAATATAAAGATTAAAGAGAGAGAGAAAAGTCCATAGAAAGCTTCATTTGTTCAACATACACTTACCCAAACTCTCTCAACCTCAAACCCACAGAATTATTAAGTGGACCAGTCCTTAATCAAGTCTCTAGCACCTCCATAACAGATTAAGAAATAAAGATTCAAGATTTGTCAAAGTGAGGTATAACCATAAACCCAAAATTTTTATCTTATATGCTATGTTAGATGTTATGTTTTTGTGTTTAATCATGTGTTATATGATGTTATTTAGTGATCTATGTTGTTACATCATAGATGAATAACATCAAAGTTCTCAAAAAAATTAATTTTTTCAAACTGTCAAGAACCCTAGATTTATGGCATGACAACCGAATGGCAGAGGTCATAGATCTAGATCTGTTTATGATTTTGCTTGTTTTATGTATTGGACATGTAGTATGTTATGAGGACAGTGATCTAGAAGCTAAATCATGTTCATTCCATGTTCATATTACAAGATATTAAAGGTCAAAGTGCGTTGACTGACCATAACTTTCTGTTTCAGGGTAACCCAGATTTTACCTAAAAAGGTCTGACAATGAGTTCATGAGCTCTAATCTTGCAGGTGTTATGTGATATGTTTGTGTTGTTGTATCTAAGTTATAGTATGATATATGGAATATAGATTCGTGCCTTTAGATCACCTAAATGACAAACAAGATCAATGTAGTGGATGGTCAAAATAGGCAGAATGAACACAAAATGTGTTTTCTGGGTAACCCAGAAAACTGAAGAACACGAGTTCTGACATGGTTTGATCAGCTAAGATCTTGAGTTGGTGATGTAGTTAAACTAACCTAGTATAATAGATATGTTCTTTGACATTTAGACTACAATATGGAACCATTTAAACACCAAATCATTTCATGGAAATCAAGTTGTGGAAGCCCAAAAGTGACCCCTCACACTTTTCTTATTTTTTGGGTAACCCATAAATTAAAGAACAGCTCTGACAGTTACTTTGCAAGCTTAGATCTTCTTTGTGACGCCCCCAAAATAGGTATACATCACCCATCTTGAGTCGCCAAATACATGCAAAAAAATTCAAATACAACTTAATAATACAACTGTCGTGTAAAATACGACAAAACATAAACTAAGAGTTTTAATACGAATATTGTCTTCTAGACAGTATTCAACTCAAATGGAGTCCTCAATACATTTATTATCACACTATTTCATAGAATTGTGAGGACTACTAATGCTATTATCTGGACCATCACTCCTTTCCCCGACTAGTCCCAGCTACATTCTCATTTCCTGAAGAGAACAATGAAAGCAAAAGGGTGAGCTCAACTAGCCCAGTAAGAAATATTATGACTCAGATAATGCAGAATAATTTATCGTTAGCCTTCAACAGTGTTAAACTGATAAAATATAACAAACATCAAGTTTAACTACAGCGGAACAAGCAATCCATTAGAAGAGTCAAGTGGAGCATAAAATCTAATATCTTCTATGATTTAAAAGGTTTTTCATCACTTTTATTGCTGAGACTCAGCTTAATAAATAATCCACATCATCGAATCACCCCTGCACTACGGCCAAGGATATTCTTTAGTATCACGACCACAAATTTTCCATGCACTACGGGCCAAGGATACTCGTGTATTCATCAATGGTCATGATCATGCCAACAACTGTCCATCAATGCACTACGGGCCAATGAGGACTTTTACCACATCATTTGTAACATTACGGTCATGATTATATCGAATAATCTCTGGTCATAATCATACCAAGTCCATCTATGCACTACAAGCCACGGATGACTTTCAACATAATATAAACACGAGGATGATGACAATAATATAAGAATTCAATAAAACAAGTTCAAGGATAAATTTTTAAAGATTTATAATTTAATTTATCCAGAATTCAATATTGTCCAAATTGTCATTATGATACTGCTTTGTGGAGTAAAATTCAAGAATTATAATGTTTCAAAAATGATTTGGACCTAAATGAAATCAATTTTTGTTATGAATAGTACTCTGGGTGAATAGTACCTGAGTGAATAGTACTTCGGGAATAGTACTCCATGAATAGTACTTTGTGAATAGTACTTTATGAATAGTACTTTGTGAATAGTACTCATGAATAGTACTTTTGTGAATATTACCGTATAAATGAATAGTACTCATAGATAGTACTCCGGCATGAATAACTTAATATTTAACAAGAATGTGCAGAAAATATCCTTGTGAAGTGATACTAGATGAAGCGCAAATTTCAAGGATATTCTACTAATTTCACAGAATATAGAAGCAATACTTTAATCGAATGATGGTATAATCA
The DNA here is from genome assembly GCA_020205605.1 of Panax ginseng. Taxonomy (NCBI): domain Eukaryota; kingdom Viridiplantae; phylum Streptophyta; class Magnoliopsida; order Apiales; family Araliaceae; genus Panax; species Panax ginseng. The sequence continues at coordinate 43,897,800 of CM035141.1, forward strand.
GGAATACGAGACGAAATAATATTACTCACATACTACAGAGTATGGAAGAAATTATTATTCATATAAATACTGAACAAAATAATATCCCTTACCTCAGAAGAAGATTGGATACTGGAATAGTGAGGTAGCAAACTTCTCTTCTACTTTCTCTTTAAAGCTTCTCTCTCTATAAATGCTCTTGTGAGTCTTACTGAATTGGTGAGAATGAAAAAAGAATGAGCTTCTATTTATAGGAAAATATAGTTTCGATAATTGCACGTTTTGGGGCTCGAAATATTACAGTATAATGCATTCATCTTTTTCTTCAATTTTAATTTAGTCCTGCAAGTATTATCAAACTTGCACCACCTCCCCTAATAGTACATCTTGTGAATCAATAGTACAATCATGTGAATATAATAATTATAGTATAGTACCTTCATCTTTACCTCCATTTTTAATTTAGTCATGCAAGTATTATCAATCTTGCACCATATCCCCTAATAGTACACGCATGTGAATCAATAGTACACACATGTGAACAAATAGTTATAAGCATCTGAATTAATAGCAATTAATTGCTCATTTATCCGATTAATTACCCGATTGGTCAATATAGCCTCCAGACATCCATTATTATCGAAATAGATCTCGATTTTCACTAACACTAATAATCCCAACATAATGGAAATATAAATTTCATCTTTAATCAACACGAACTTATTCATCATTAATATTATAACTCACAATATTTAACAACCAGATCATTCCCAGGAAAGAGGGGGCTTTCTGATAAGGATTTCTCCCTATTGGCGTGCAATTAGGTGACCAAACCTCTCCTTGACAGAACTTTCTAGACATTGTCAATATTGCAAATAATAATATGAATAACTTTGTCGTCTCAATTATTGATTTAATAATATAAAATATTATGCAGATGATACTGTGACAATTATTGAATCAATAATATGAAAGATATTATGCAGCAATTAATGTAGCAAATTGAGTATAACTGAGTGACTTCTCACGTAAGCATCAATAATCAATACCGTGTGCTACTATGCAACCACGTGTATTACTGTACTTTTACCACTGGGTAGTTCAATAGTTTAATGGTAAAATTTTCGCCGTTATTTTTATAAAAAGATAATTTTGTCGTTTTCTAACTACAACAATACTTTCGTTGTGGGGTCCACCAATGATTGTGCCGTCGTACGAATATTCCATGTTAAAACGAATATTCCCCGACCAATCGAATATTATATAACCACTTGCTTACTTTGCAAAATTTGTAAATAATACCCACAACTATAACATTATATCAAAACCACACCATAATATTCAAAAATATAATTCGAGAAAAAATAATCTTTATTCATAAAAGTTGGGGTCTTACAACCTCCCCTTCTTATGAAATTTCATCCTCGAAATTAGGGTGCGTACCTGGTATGTCGAAGAGGTGAGGATACCTTGACTTTATTTCAGATTCTAACTCCCATGTCATTTCCTCAACATCGTGGTTTCTCCACAAAACTTTGACAGGTATAACCTTGGAGCGTAGAATATGATCCTTCTTATCCAAGATTTTAACAGGAACCTCCTCATACGTTAAATCTTCCGCTATCTTGTCCGGTTCTAATTCCATAATGTGGTTCGCGTGAAAAACATTATGAACATGAGACATACTTGGCGGTAAGGCGAGTCTATAGGCCACAATTCTTACTCGATCGAGGATTAAAAATGGGCCAATGAATCGAGGATTGAGCTTTTCCCTCTTTCCAAATCTCATAACTCCTTTGCATGGAGCAACACGTAACAACACATGATCTCCAATATTGAATTCCACATCCTTATGATGAAGATCATCATAACTCTTTTGTCGATCTTGTGAGGTTTTTATACGTTGTCAGGTCGTTTGAATCTTTTCCGTAGTCATACGTACCAACTCTGGTCCCAACAACGTTGCTTCACCCACCTCATCCCAGCATACTGGAGAACGACACTTTCTTCCATGCAATGCCTCAAATGGAGCCATGCCAATACTTGCTTGATAATTGTTGTTGTAGGAAAACTCCACCAATGGTAAGAACTTGTCCCAACTTCCTTTGAAGTTAAGGACACAGAGTCTTAATAAATCTTCAAGAGTTTGAATAGTCCTCTCCGACTGCCCGTCCGTTTGAGGATGATATGCCGAACTAAATCGTAAATCTGTGCCCATAGCTTTTTGCAAACTAACCCAAAATCGTGAAGTGAATCTTGGGTCTCGATAAGAAACTATGGATGTTGGCATACCATGCAATCTTATAATTTCGTTTATGTACATACGAGCAAGACGTTCAAGTGTATAAGTTTCTCGTATCGGTAAGAAATGAGCAGACTTGGTCAATCTATCAACAATGACCCAAATCGCATCTATGCCTTGAGAAATCTTAGGAAGACCAGTAACGAAATCTATGGTAATGTGCTCCCATTTCCATTCTGGAATTTCAAGTGGTTGCAATGGACCTTTTGGCACTTGATGCTCCGCCTTGACTAGTTGACAAGTTAGACACCTTGAGATAAACCCTGCTATCTCTCTCTTCATATTGCTCCACCAAAATGTATGTCGAAGATCACGATACATTTTGGTAGTCCCAGGATGGATTGCTAACGGTGTGTTGTGCGCCCTCATCATGATTTTATACTTCAAGTCAGAATCGTTAGGAACACAAAGTCTGGAGTTGACTCGAAGTATTCCTTCTTCATCGATTCTTGCTTTCAGAATAACACCTTCTTGTACTTTCTTCCTCAAACGCATTAGCTCCAGGTCTGTAGCTTGAGCAGCTTTAACTTTATCGATTAAAGTCAGTTCTACTCGTATATTTACCATCATCACATGGGTCCCTGGAGTCTTTAACTCTATCTCCATCCTTTGTAAGTCACACAAAATAGGCCTTTGTGTTGACAATATCGCACTCGTACTCGCATGTGATCTTCTACTCAATGCGTCAGCTACTACGTTCGCTTTTCCAGGATGGTATTGAATTATATGATCGTAATCTTTCAATAGCTCAAGCCATCGTCGTTACCGCATGTTGAGTTCCTTTTGAGTGAAGAAATATTTGAGGCTTTTATGATCCGCATAGATTTCCACCTTCTCTCCATACAGGTAATGCCTCCAAATCTTAAGCGCAAAAATAACAACTGCCAACTCTGGATCATGAGTAGGATAATTCCTCTCATATTCTTTTAGTTGTCGTGAGGCATAGGCTATGACTTTCCCATGTTGCATGAGAACACACCCTAAACCTTTGCTTGAAGCATCGCTATATATGACAAATCCCTCCGAACCAGCTGGTATTATCAAAACAGGTGCTGAAATGAACCTCCTCTTGAGTTCTTGAAAACTCTTCTCATATTCCTCGCTCCAACCGAATTTTGTATCTTTTCGAGTCAGCTGAGTTAATGGAGTAGCAATTCGAGAAAATCCTTCCACAAACCTCTGATAATAACCTGTTAAGCCGAGAAAGCTACGTACTTCAGTCACTGATTTAGTTTGCTCCAGCTTTGAATTGTTGATATTACGTGCCCAAGGAATGCTACTTCCTCAAGCCAGAACTCGCATTTCTTCAACTTGGCATAAAGCTTGTATTAACAAACTTTTGGAGTATCAGCCTCAAGTGTTGCTCATGATCTTCACGGCTTTTGGAATAAATAAGGATGTCATCAATAAAGACGATCACAAAGTGATCCAAATATTCCTTGAATACTCGGTTCATCATATCCATAAAGGCAGCAGGAGCATTAGTCAATCCAAAAGACATGACTAGGAATTCATAATGCCCGTACCGAGTTCTGAAAGTCGTCTTTGGAATGTCATCGGTTCTTAATCTTCAATTGGTGGTATCCGGAATGAAGATCGATCTTTGAAAAGAATTTGGCTCCTTGTAACTGGTCAAATAGGTCATCAATACGTGGCAATGAGTACCTATTTTTGATGGTGACATGATTCAACTCCCGATAATCAATACAAAGTCGCATACTCCCATCTTTCTTCTACACGAATAGAACAGAGAGCACCCCAAGGAGAAGTACTAGGGACGAATAAAGCCAATGTCTAATAATTCTGCATTGGGTCTTTAACTCCTGAAGTTCAATAGAGCCATTCGATATGGAGCTTTGGAAATGGGTTTTGTACCGGGTTTAGGTCGATACAAAATTCAATTTCATGCTCTGGGGGTAGGCAATGAAGTTCTTCAGGGAATACGTCAGGAAATTTATTGACAATAGAAATATCATTCAAAACTGACGTATTTTTGTTTAGATCAGTGACATGAGCTAAGAAAGCTTGACATCCGTTTTTTAATAAACGAATAGCTTTATGGCTTGAGATGACAGTGATTGATTTTAATGGTTTGGTTGCTTGAATTTCGCATAATAGGTTGGTTAGGAATATGAAAGCTAACAACGTTACGAAAACAATCAATTTTTACATGATTAGTAGTTAACCAATCAATCCTTAGAATCACATCAAATGCAAGTATTTTTTATGAAATAAGATCTACAGGTAATGCGAGGGTACCGATTTGAACCAAACAAGACTTACAAACAGTGGATGTAATGAAGGTTTCTCCCAACGGAGTTTCCACAGATAAGTCAAAGTTTAATTTCTCCGGAGTCAAATTTAATCGTTGAGCGCTAGTAGGAAAAATAAAAGAATGGGTAGAACCGGTATCAAATAAGGTATAGACTTCGCTAGAGTTTATGATAAGCTTACTCGTGATGACCTCGTTCGGGTTCCTTACTTTCTGGGAGGTTACAACAAACGCTCTCCCTTGAACTACCGGTTTTGACTTGTCTGGGATGGTATTTTGTGTCACCGTTCCAACTGGACTCGTCTTCGGTGCACAACAAAATTGGGCTAGGTAACCTTCTCTTCCACGGTTATAACACGCTTTGGATGGCATCGCGCGGTTTGGACTGATATGTCCCTCCCCTCCACATTTGAAGCATATGATAGGTGGTCGTTCTCCTTCCTTAACCACGGGTACTGATGCTGACGTCTTTCCATTATTGTTGAATCTCCTCTTCTTGAAATGTCCATTCTTATTATCTTGGCCATGATTACCACCGAAGTGGTTACCATTTCTGGCATTTTGATTCCCTCCACGTTTGTTGTCACCGCTTCGATGACCGTTACCACTGGTATTTTCATTATGCCGGCTGATTTCTCTTGCTTGCATTGACTCATTACCGCGCTCCAATAACTGAGCCTTATTTACAACATCTGAATACAAACACAGTTTATGAGAAATAAGATATTGACGTATCTCCGGTTTTAAACCTCTTAAAAACATTCGCGTCATTCTCTCCTCATTATCAACCAAGTGAGACGCAAACCGGGACAACTCAGCACACTTAGCTTCGTACTGTGACACGGTCATATTGTTTTGCTCCAACTTAATGAACTCTACCTCTTTTATGTGATGAATACTTTCGGGAAAGTACTTGTCGTTGAATAGTTCTTAGAACTTCTCCCAAGACATCTTCAAGAGGCGGAAGGTTGAGTACGCTTTCTGATTCCCACCAATGTCTCGCTCTCCTCGCAACATAAAGGTGGCAAAGGGAACCTTTTGCTCCTCGGAGCATCCCAAGACATCAAATATCTTGGTGATCTGCTTTATCCATGCCTCCGCCTTAAGTGGTTTTGGCTCTCCAATAAACTCTGGTGGTCCCAGCTCCTTGAACTATTTAGCGGTGACCGTTTGAGAGTTTCCAGTGTTTCCACCTACATTTTGGACAGGATCCGCTCTCGCCTGATGCTGCATGAATTGCATAAAGCCTCTGAACATTCCATCATTCATCATTTTGTTAGTGTTGTTGTTTGCATGAGGATTGTCGCCTTCCTGATGCACATTATCCTGATTATTGATATGTGGAGACTAAACGGTCTCCTGTGCTCCATTTCTATTATCAGTAACATATTATCTCTATACTCTGACCAACCAATTAAATACCAAATAAATTTAAGTAGGTCATACTAGCGAAGGAATTCCCCGTCTCTCCCCTCCTAGTTCTAGTCTCACATCTTAGTCAGGGATCATATCCCTAATCTTTGATACCAACTGTGACGCCCCCAAAATAGGTTTACATCACCTATTCTGAGTCTCCAAATACATGGTACAGAATACAAATACAATCTTAACTATACAACATGAGCTGTGAGTTTTAATATAAATATTGTCATCTAGACAATATACAAACTCAATGGAGTCCTCATTACATTTATTTTCACACTATTTAACAGAGTAGTGAGGACTACTAATACTATCATCTGGACCGTCACTCCGTTCCCCGACTAGTCCCAGCTACTTTCTCATTTCCTGAAGAGAACAGTGAAAGAAAGGGTGAGCTCAACTAGCCCAGTACGAAATATTATGACTAAGATAATGCAGATTAAATTATCGTTAGCCTTCAACAATGTTAAACTGATAAAATATAACACAGACCAAGTTTAACTGCAGCGGAACAAACAATCCATTAAAAGAGTCAAGTAGAGAATAAAATCTACTATCTTTTATGATTTAAAAGGTTTTTCTTCACTTTTATCGCTGAGACTCAACTTAATAAATAATCCACATCTTCCCTGCACTACGGCCAAGGATATTCATTAGTATCACAACCACAAATTATCCATGCACTACGGGCCAAGGATATTCGTGTATTCATCAATGGTCATGATCATGCCAACAACTCGCCATCAATGCACTACAGGCCAATGAGGACTTTTTACCACATCATTTGTAACATTACGGTCATGATTATACCGATTAATCACTGGTCATAATCATACCAAGTCCATCTATGCACTACAGGCCACATATGACTTTCAACATAATATAAACATGAAGATGATGACAATGTATACGAATTCAATAAAACAAGTTCAAGAATTAATTTATCCAGGAACTAATAACGTCCTAATTGTCAACTTGATACTTCTTTGTAGAGTAAAATTCAAGAATGCTCAGAAGAATATTTTCATGAAAAGATACTGGATGAAGCGCAAATATCAAAGATATTCAACTAATTTCATGGAGTATAGAAGTCAAAACTTTAACCAACTGAGTATAATAAAGAATGGAATAACAAAAGAAATCACCAGGCATGCGATAGACCGCACAGGCAAGTTATTCCAACAGAATAATAAATAACGGAACCAGGTCCGGTTTAAAACGCACAGACAGGATATTCCAACAGAATAATAAAGAATGGAACAAGGTCTGGCGTAAAATGCACAGACAAGATATTTCAACAGAATAATAAAGAATGGAATAACAGAAGAATTTCACCAAGTATAGGGTAGCTCACAGATATCAAAGTTATTCCGACAGAATAATAAATAATGGAATAACAGAAGTTCTCTTCATGAATACAAAAAAATAATACCCCTTACCGAAAAAAAAACTGGATATAAGAGTAGAGAAGTAACAGAATACTTTTCTATAATTTCTCTATAATTTCTCTCTCTAGAGTTTTAGTGAATTCGTAAAAATAATGAAGGAATGAGCTTCTATTTATAGGAGAATGGAAAGGCACTGTGTAAGGAAAATCACGGATGAAATAATTAATGAAATCACGGGCGTCTTAAGACGATTGAATTCTAATCAATTTTCAAGTAACAACAAAAAGCTAAAATCAACCACATGTTGGTTTGAAAAAATGAACCACCCGTGGCTAGACTTTTCTTCCCCCATCATTTCAATAATCCACCAAAATCCACTAACATATATATATAATAAAAAAACAAATACTTCCCTCATCATTTCAAAACTCCACCAAAATCCACTAACATATATATATATATATATATATATATATATATACTCCCCTCCTTTCCCACACAAGACATCAACCTATCATTTTCACCTATCCTTTTCTCCCACCACATACTCATTACATATATATATACGGAGAGGCTTTAAAGCGAACCAAAGACGAACCGTCGTCTTTGGTGTCTATGGCGATGGTTCACCCAGTACGCCAAAGACTACATGGTCGTGGCGACAGCTCTCGAATCAGTAGCCATAGACACCAAAGACGACAATTCATCTTTGGTTCGCTCTTTAAGGATCGTTTTAGAGACGGTCTATATATATATATATATATATATATATATATATATATCTTCCCTATCTCATACGTATACTCTTTCTCCCCCCATTTCCAAAATCATTTTCAGCACATATGGGCCCCATATGTGGGCCCTACCTTTAAATAATTTTCTACCGATTATTTTGAAAAATGGGTAAATGGGGGTCCATATAATAAGCCGAATTATAACAAATACCTCATAAAACTTTCCTCAATATTTTTAACAACATTTATCATCATTATTATAATTCACAATATTAATCGACCAGGTCGTTCCCAGGAAAGAGGGGGCTTTCCAATAAGGATTTCTCCCTATTGGCGCGTAATTAGGTGACCAAATCTCTCCTTGACAGAACTTCTAGACATCGTTAATATTGCAAATAATAATATTTATAACTTTGTCCTCTTAATTATTGATTTAATAATATATAAAATATTGACAATAATTGAATCAAATAACGTGAGATACTATGCAGCAATTATTGTAGCAATAATTGAACAAAACTGAGTAACTTCTTATGTAAGTATCAATAATCAATACTGCTATTACTACTTACTACGCCAGACATCTTTGTACTTTTAACAATCGAGTGTTTCAACAGCTTAACAGTAAAACTTCTGCCGTTATTTTCATAAAAAATTTTTGTCGCTTTCTCAATCCGACAATAATTCCGTTAGGGGGTCCACCAATGATTGTGCTTAGTTATCTAATATTCCCCACCAATCGAATATTATATAACAACTCATGTACTTTGCAAAATTTATAATTATTACCCACAACTATAACATTATATCAAATTCATTCCATAATATTCAAAAATTATATTTATAGAAAATTCATCTTTATTCATAAAAGTTGGGGTCTTACAAATAATCAATATAAAGGTGCTTCTATGCAACCACGCCATTCATCAGATTTTTTTACCATCCGGTAGTTCAACAGTTTAACGGTAAAACTTTCGCCGTTATTTTTATAAAAAGATAATTTTTTCGTTTTCTAACTACGACAATACTTTCATTGTGGGGTCCACCAATGATTGTGCCGTCGTACGAATATTCCATGTTAAAATAAATATTCCCCGACCAATCAAATATTATATAACCACTTTCTTACTTTGCAAAATTTGTAAATAATACCCATAACTATAACATTATATCAAAACCACACCATAATATTCAAAAATATAATTCGAGAAATATTAATCTTTATTCATAAAAGTTGGGGTCTTACATTCTTTGTGTGAGGTTGTATGACCTTGATGAGTGTTGGATCGTGTAGTATTACATCAATACTACAAGATCAAAGTCTTAGCTAGCCCAGAAACACTTTGAACATTGAAATATTGTTGGTCAAACCAGACACCCTTATCACTGCCTTTGAATGTTCTCGAGGCTCAAGAACACCTAAATGCGTAGCTTTACGCTAAGCTAAAAACTTTAACGACAATTTTATTAATATTAATTTTCAAAATCATTAAAAATAGAAATTAATTTCTAAAAATTCAAAAATTAGTTTTAAAAATTATTTTAAGTTATAAAAATTAACTTATGATAATTTGACATATTTCTCATTAATATTATTATTTATTTAAATATATATGATAATAAATTTATTTAATAAATGTATTAAATAAATCGATTAAAAATTATTTTATTATATTAAAATTATTTTAAATAATAATAAAAGGTTTAAAATATTTTAAGTTATAAAACATAACTTTTTATATTTTAATGTAAATTTCATTAATAATTTAATATTAATGATATTACATTTATTTAATAATTATATTAAATAAATAGTTTAAAACTTGTTTTATTAATTTAAAAATCATTTAAAAAGGATATAAATGATTTAAAAATATTTTAAGTAATAATAAATGACTTTTAATATTTTGATAAATAATAAATTAATATTTAAATATTAATTGTAATTAGTTAAAAATGAATTTAAATATTTTAAAATCATTTAAGGGGAATAAAATGTTTAAAAATATTTTGAGTTGTTATAAATAACTTTTATATTTTAGCAAGGATTTCATTAATATTTTAATATTATTTAAATATTAATTTTAATAAGATTATTCAATATTTAAATTGTTTAAAAAGATTTTAATGATTGAAAAATCATGATAAATAATAATAATTATTTGAAAATTATTATAAGCCACTGGAAAATAATATGACTGCTATTTAAATTATCTAAAATAGTATTGAGGCTACAAAATAGAGTTTAATTGAACATAAACTCGATAATTACCCGATAAAGTCGTCGGTACACTGAATTATTTCCGAAATTGATCCAGATCTATATAGTTTGACTTTATAGGTGGTTGTTTATGTTATAATAACAAATATAAATATGTGACACTGTGTTTAAGTTATTATGATGACTGTAAATAGCAGTACTATGTGTTACGATGTATTATTCTAATTAAAAGAATAATCTTATTAATTATAGGTCTCTGTATCCTACCCTTTGCATTTACTTTATGCAATGGATTATAATAAGCAATCATCTTAACATTTGTAATTACTTATGCAATGAACCTGTGTAAGTAGGTTGTTGAATTATATTCCTATTGTACAAGTTTCTTAACCCTATTGTTATTGATCAAGATATATTATGTTCGTTAATAGCTAAGTTTGGTTATGTAAGTGTCCTCACTTGGATAATGGTTGTATTTGAACAATTGTTGATACATACTTATTGAATTCTGATATGTATACATTAACTAAAGCCCGTCTAAGCTATTTGACTCGGCTAAACATAGATTGAAATATATTGTTGAACATGATAGAACATTATTGTTATCCGACTGAATTATTTCGGTTCGGATTCTAGACTGAATATGAACATCCCGATCATGGGAAACTTTTGTGCGCCAAAGGCGGATATGATGAACAAAAATATCGTTCTAACAAGTAGTGTTGATCAATACAGGGCATACTTGGCTGATCACCCTTCGTGCCCATATGTCATGACGGTTTACAGATGAAGTGTTGTATAACCTTTTCAAAAATTGAAAATGAAAGTTTATAGTCTATCGACTGCTTTCCATTCATAGTCAGTATGTAGTTTCAAAAATGTAAATTATTGGTTATGTTGTTAAGTTTTGTTTCAGTTTATTTCACAACTATTGCCTCGTTATAGAAGTATAGTTCAAAGAAAACATTTATTTCTTTCAGCTAATATTTATTTATTGATATTTCTTGTTGGGCAATTAAATGCTCATTCTTGCTTTAAATTTAAATGTTTTCAGTTAAACTAGACCGACCTGAAGGTTCCAGCAAAGACAAAGGGAAGGGGAAGCTGAAGAACTAGATTAGATAATGTTACTTGTAATAACTAAATTTATGATAATTTACTTATTATTATATAATGATTCACTTAAAGGTTCTCAAAACTGGGGAGATAGAAAACTATGACAATACTTCTGTTTAATTAATACATTAAGTTGTTTGAATGAATGTTATCATGAGCACCAAGTACGGGTTTCAAGTATTCAGATTTAGGGGCGTCACAACATGGTATCAAAGCTTTAGGTTAGAAACCTCAGGTGAGGTACCTTAGGCTGTAACCTTAAGACGGAGGGAAACGTTGAAAATACAAATAACTCAAATAGAGTTTAAAGGAGATGAATTAAATAAATTCATCGTAAAACGAAATAAAAGTAACTTATATAAAACTATTATTTGTTGTGTGTATATAATATATATTATATACTAATCAAGATAATTTATATGTAGATGTCAGGTGGACAAGGATTAGGATACTCTCAGAGTGTAAAGAAGGAGTAAATCTCCATAATCAAGCCAATATCTAAGCTAATAGCTGAAATAAAAGCTCACATTGAAAGCAACCCTGATGAGGTGGTTATATTGGAAAATGTAGTACCCGATCTAAAAATGGTGGTATTGACAGATAGTGATTCGAACACGAAAGTTGGAGCTGACCAGACATCAACGGAAGTGCAGAATTTGAGGAACAAGGTTTCTTTTCTAAAAAAGTTGTGGGAAATGAAAAGGTTATTAAATAGTCAATTGCGGAAGGCATTGATCGAAATAATAGAAAAATAAGATAAGCTTAAAATCCAAATTGATCAGATGGGAGCCAAAATTCGTATATTGTGTGCAACTCCAAGCAAGAAGGGAAAACAAAAGATGAAAGACCGTGATTTAGGAAATTCTGATAATAACCAAGGGAACTTTAACAGAATAGAAAAGTGTACAAATTGTAAAAAGAAACATGAAGGCTTATGCAGGAATGGGGAAAATATTTATTACAATTGCAGACATGAGGGACATATCTCTCCTCATTGTCCCAATCCGAAGCAAAGTGTATATTTAATTTATGGATTAGAAGGTCATCAGGAGAAAGGTTATCCAAGATCAGGAAAAGGTGTAGGAAATAAGTAGTATTACTATTAGTTAAATATGTATGTTCGATAATGTGTATATGATAAGTATATGTGTGTAATGTAATATTCTCAACTTTTGTATAAGTTGTCGTAGCGAATCTTGACTTTTGTGGTCGCAAAGGGATAGCGAATGTTTATAGCGATATATGCTATGAGATGTAAAATACTATAAATTAGTTGAATGAATATGAGTATGTGTTTGATTAATGAAATATGTTTTGTATTAAGATACAGTAAACCAAGATTTTAAAATATAATATTTTGAGTACATGATTATTTGAGTTTGAAATTACGCGTTATATGTTAAATTTATACAATAAGACATAGAATGTAAGTCAATAAAGAATAATTTATAGTTTTATTTAATCAGATAATGCCGCCAAAAAGACATAACCAAAACGAAAGAGTAGAAGAATCTGTTAACAATGCTGGAGGACAACCAGACCCAATGCAGAAATTTACGAATATGGTAGCTCAAGCTATGCAGAATGGAATACCAACCGCGGGAAATCAGCCAGACAATCGATTGGCGAACTTTAAGGACTTCAAAGCAGTAGGACCGCCAGAGTTTAGGGGAACAACTGAACCTATAGAAGCCCAAACTTGGGTAAAGAAGATAGAAAAAGCTTTTGTGATTGCTAGGGCAGCGGAGGGGCAAAAGACGACTTTTCCCACCTATATGATGAAATGGGATGCAAATTTCTGATGGGAGGCTAATCAAACTAGTGCCGGAGAAGGGGTAGTGACGTGAACTAGGTTTAAGACACTGTTCTTGGAGAACTATTTCTCGTCCAGTATGCAAGCTAGGATGAAGGTAAAATTTTTGGAGTTGAAGCAGGATACTATGACAATTTCGGAGTACGCCAAAAAGTTTAATGAAATAGCTAGGTTCACTCCGCACCAAGTTGATACAGAGGCAAGGAAGGCAAGGAGGTTTGAGCTGGGCTTAAAACCCTGGCTCTACAATAAGGTGGCGGTGTTGCAGATCAGTACTTTTGCATCACTCTTGGAAAAGGCTATCATAGCCGAAGGATGAAGTGAGGCCATGAGTCTCTACAATAAAGAGAGGAAAAGTAGGGTTAAGGTTGAGGGAGCTGTTAAAGTGGAAGGAAGCAGTGGAAGTGGGAGTGGAAAAAGTAAGGGGAACAATTCTGGTAATGCAGATAATAGGTCAGGAAGTGTAAAGAAACAGGTTGTGCAGTGTAGGAATTGCGGGAAGAATCACTCGGGGGAGTGTTTGAAGGGGAAGTTCGTGTGTTATAAGTGTGGGCAGGAGGGACATATCTCTCCTAACTGCCCCAATCCAAGGATGAATAAAGGGTGTTTTTTGTGTGGATCAATGGAGCATAAGGTAAAGGATTGTCCGAAAAGATGAGTTGATAGGGGAAGTGTGAATACGGGGACATTACCAATAACTAGACCAACTCCAACAAACAAACCAACCAAATCTACCGCAAGGATATTTAACATGACAGTTCAAGATACGGTAACAGCCAGTGATGGAGTTCCAGGTACGATTCAGACTTAACCTATTTTCTTACCGCAAGTTTGTTAATATAAGTATGTTTACATTAGGAACCCTTGAATATAGGCATGTGAAACACAATATATTAATTCATTAATAAAAGGATTTTTGAAGGAGGAATTTGAGTTCCAGATTAGTAACGCGAAATCTTATAAGGAAGGTCGAATTTCATAATTCAATAAGGTTTTAATAAATAAAAATCTAAGGATAAAACATTAATAGTAAGTGTAACGTAATGGTGATTCCGGTGACAGAATCTTTATAAGGAGGGGGAGAATGTAAAGACCGAGAATTTTCAAACAATTTATATCTATATTTTTAAGAATAATTTTTATTTTATTTTATTAATTATTGTGAATATTGGTATCAATAATAATATTTTGAATTATGTTCGATATGGATTTAGCAGGTTAGTCAATTTAAGTTTATAAGTTGACTAAGAATGAAAGTACAGTCAGATATGGTTCAAAACCCTAAATTTGGATTTTGAATAAGGAATTTGAATATTAATAAAATAATAATTGTATTTCAGTGTTATAAGTATGTATTGTATGTGTGTAATGTTAATTGTAGAACAGTTATAGCGTAGCATTAGAAAACCCTAATGTTAAATTGATAAACCCTAATTTGTAATTCAAATCGGAATTCAATACTGATAAGTAATTGTGATTTTATGATTAATGATATATATTATTAATTATAAACCTAATTAGGAAAACCCTAATGATTAATTAAAAACCTTAATTGCTAAGTTAGAAACCCTAATTGCTAATTTAGAAAGTTTAATGTTAATTAGGAAACCTAAATCCTTATTTCTGAGAACTAAAGTAATTAGAAAACCTAATATGATTAAGAAACCCTAATTTCCAATCTAGAAGGCTTAATTTTTATTTTAATCCTAATTAGAAAATCATAATAATTAAATTACAAAACCTAAGGGTTGAAACCTAAGGGTTAGGTTATATTATAAGAATGACATTAAAATGGTGGGCAAAATGACCAAAATGTCATTTTTACTTTCTTTAATAGACTGGAGTATAGATCTTGCCAATATATGGGTTGGTGACCAACTAAGATTCACCATGTAACTTAATTTAATTCAAATCAGCCAAGACTTGACCACATTATCAGCCATATACATTGCATCAAAAATATAAAGATTAAAGAGAGAGAAAAGTCCATAGAAAGCCTCATTTGTTCAACATACACTTAGCCAAACTCTCTCAACCTCAAACCCACGAAATTCTTAAGTGGACCAGTCTTTAATCAAGTCCTTAGCACCCCCATAACAGATTATGAAGCCAAGATTCAAGATTTGTCAAAGTGAGGTATAACCCTAAACCCAAAAATTTGAACTTGTATGTTATGTTAGATGTTATGTTTTTGTGTTTAATCATGTGTTATATGATGTTATTTAGTGATCTATGATGTTACATCATAGATCCATAACATCGAAGTGCTCAAAAAAATAAGTTTTTGAAATTGTCAAGAACCCTAGATATATGGCCTGACAACCGAATGGCAGAGGCCATAGATCTAGATCTGTTTATGATTTTACTTGTTTTATATATTGGATGTAAGACCCCAACTTTTATGAATAAAGATTAATTTTTCTCGAATTATATTTTTGAATATTATGGTGTGGTTTTGATATAATGTTATAGTTGTGGGTATTATTTACAAATTTTGCAAAGTAAGAAAATGGTTATATAATATTTGATTGGTCGGGGAATATTTGTTTTAACATGGAATATTCGTACGACGGCACAATCATTGGTGGACCCCACAACAAAAGTATTGTCATAGTTAGAAAATGATAAAATTATCTTTTTATAAAAATAACGGCGAAAGTTTTACCGTTAAACTGTTGAACTACCCGGTGGTAAAACTACAGTAATACGCGTGGTTGCATAGTATCACACGGTATTGATTATTGATGCTTACGTGAGAAGTCACTCAATTTTACTCAATTATTGTTACAGTAATTGTTGCATAATATCTTTCATATTATTGATTCAATAATTGTCACAGTATCATCTGCATAATATTTTATATTATTAAATCAATAATTGAGATGAAAAAGTTATTCATATTATTATTTGCAATATTGACAATGTCTAGAAAGTTCTGTCAAGGAGAGGTTTGGTCACCTAATTACGCACCAATAGGAAGAAATCCTTATCGGAAAGCCCCCTCTTTCCTGGGAATGATCTGGTTGTTAAATATTGTGAGTTATAATATTAATGATGAATAAGTTCGTGTTGATTAAAGATGAAATTGATATTTCCATTATGTTGGGATTATTAGTTATAGTGGAAATCAACATCTATTTCGATAATAATGGATGTCTGGAGGCTATATTGACCAATCGGGTAATTAATCGGACAAATGAGCAATTAATTGTTATTAATTCACATGCTTATAACTATTTGTTCACATGTGTGTAATATTGATTCACATGCATGTACTATTAGGGGAGATGGTGAAAGTTTGATAATACTTGCAGGACTAAATTAAAAATGAAGAGAAAGATGAAGGTATTATGCTGTAATATTTTGAGCCCTAAAATGTGCAATTATCGAAACTATATTTTTCTATAAATAAACGCTCATTCTTCTTTCATTCTCACCAATTCACTAAGACTCACAAGAGCATTTATAGAGAGAAAGTAGAAGAGAAGTTTGCTACCTCATTATTCCAGTATCCAATCTTCTTCTGAGGTAAGGGATATTATTTTGTTCAGTATTCATAGGAATAATATTTTCTTCCATACTCTATAGTATGTGAGTAATATTATTTCGTCTCATATTCCTGATTATACCATCATTCGGTTAAAGTATTGCTTCTATATTCCGTGAAATTAGTAGAATATCTTTGAAAGTTGCGCTTCATCTAGTATCGCTTCACAAGGATATTTTTTGCACATTCTTGTTAAATTATAAGTTTTTCATAACAGAGTACTGTCCATGAGTACTATTCATTTATACAGTACTATTCACAAAAGTACTATTCATGGGTACTATTCATAAAGTACTATTCCCGAAGTACTATTTACAGGGTACTATTCACCCAGAGTACTATTCATAACAAAAATTGATTTCTTTTCGGTCAAAATATTTTTTGATACATTATCATTCTTGAATTTTACTCCACAAAGGAGTATCATGTTGACAATTTGGACAATATTGAATTCTGGATAAATTAAATTATAAATCTGTAAAAATTTATTCTTGAACTTGTTTTATTGAATTCTTATATCATTGTCATCATCCTCATGTTTTTATTATGTTGAAAGTCATCCGTGGCCTGTAGTGCATAGATGGACTTGGTATGATTATGACCAGGGCTTATTCGGTATAATCAATACCGTAATGTTACAAATGATGTGGTAAAAGTCCTCATTGGCCCGTAGTGCATTGATGGACAGTTGTTAGCATGATCATGACCATTGATGAATACACAAATATCCTTGGCCCGTAGTGCATGGATAATTTGTGGTCGTGATACTAAAGAATATCCTTAGCCGTAGTGCAGGGGTGATTCGATGATGTGAATTATTTATTAAGTTGAGTCTCAGCAATAAAAGTGATGAAAAACCTTTTAAATCATAGAAGATAGTAGATTTTATGCTCTACTTGACTCTTCTAATGGATTACTTGTTCCGCTGCAGTTAAACTTGATGTTTGTTATATTTTATCAGTTTAACACTGTTGAAGGCTAACGATAACTTATTCTGCATTATCTTAATCATAATATTTCTTACTGGTCTAGTTGAGCTCACCCTTTGCTTTCATTGTTCTCTTCAGGAAATGAGAACGTAGCTGGGACTAGTCGAGGAACGGAGTGACGATCCAAATGATAGCATTAGTAGTTCTCACTATTCTATGAAATAGTGTGATAATACATGTATTGAGGACTCCATTTGAGTTGAATATTGTCTAGAAGACAATATTCGCATTAAAACTCTTAGTTTATGTTTTGTCGTATTTTACACGACAGTTGTATTATTAAGTTGTATTTGAATTTTGTACCATGTATTTGGCGACTCAAGATAGGTGATGTATACCTATTTTGGGGGCGTCACATTAGACTTGTAGTATGCTATGAGGAAATTGATCAGGAAGTTGAATCATGTTCATTCCATGTCTAGATTACAAGATATTAAAGGTCAAAGTGCGTTGACCGGCCATGACTTTCTTTTTCTGGGTAACCCATATTTTACCTAGAAAGGTCTGACAATGAGTTCATGAGCTCGGATCTTGCAGGTGTTATGTGATTTTTTTGTGTTATTGTATCTAAGTTTTAGTATGGTATATCGACTATAGATTTGTGCCTTCAGATCACCTAAATGATAAACAGGATCAATGTAGTGGACGATCAAAGTAGGTAGCATGAATACAAAATGTGTTTTCTGAGTAACCTAAAAACTCAAGAACACGAGTTTTGACATGGTTTGACCGGCTCAGATCTTGAGTTGGTGATGTAGTTAAGCTAACCTAGTATAATAGATCTGTTCTTTGACATGTAGACTACAATATGGAACCATTTAAACACCAAATCATTACCTGGAAATCAAGTTGTGGAAGCCCAAAAGTGACCCCTCACACTTTTCTTATTTTCTGGGTAACCCAGAAATTCAAGAACAACTCTGACAGTTACTTTGCAAGCTTAGATCTTCTTTGTGTGAGGTTGTATGACCTTGATGAGTGTTGGATCGTGTAGTATTACATCAATACTACAAGATAAAAGCCTTAGCTAGCCCAGAAACACTTTGAACATTGAATTATTGTTGGTCAAACCAGACACCCTTATCACTGTCTTTGAATGTTCTTGAGGCTCAAGAACACCTAAGGCGACAGTTTCAGTCGCTAAAAGCTTTAGCGACAATTTTATTAATATTAATTTTCAAAAATCATTAAAAATAGAAATTAATTTCTAAAAATTCCAAAATTAGTTTTAAAAATTATTTTAAGTTATAAAATTTAACTTTTGATAATTTGACATAATTTTCATTTATAATATTATTTATTTAAATATTAGTGACAATAAATTTATTTAATAAAAGTATTAAATAAATTGATTAAAATGATTTTATTATATTAAAAAGTATTTTAAATAATAATAAAGGGTTTAAAAATATTTTAAGTTATATAACTTAACTTTTAATATTTGAAGGTAAATTTCATTAATAATTTAATATTAATGATATTAAATTTATTTAATAATTATATTAAATAAATAGTTTAAAATTGTTTTATTAATTTAAAAATCATTTAAAAAGGATATAAATGATTTTAAAATATTTTAAGTAATAATAAAGGACTTTTAATATTTTGATAAATAAGAAATTAATATTTAAATATTAATGGTAATTAGTTAAAAATGAATTTAAATATTTTAAAAATCATTTAAGTGGAATAAACATGTTTTAAAAATATTTTGAGTTATTATAAATAACTTTAATATTATAGCAAGAATTTTATTAATACTTTAATAGTATTTAAATATTAATGATAATAAGATTATTCAGTATTTAAATTGTTTAAAAATGATTTTAATGATTGAAAAATCATGATAAATGATAATAATTATTTGAAAATTATTATAAGCCATTGAAAAATAATATGAATAATATTTGAATTATATAAATTAATATTGAGGCTACAGAATAGAGTTTAATTGAACATAAACTCGATAATTACCCGATAAAGTCGTCAATACACCGAATTGTTTCCGAAATTGATCCGGATCTATATAGTTTGACTTTATAGGTGGTTGTTTATGTTCTAATAACATATATAAATATGTGACAATGTGTTTTAGTTATTGTGATGACTATAAATAGCAGTACTATGTGTTACGATGTATTATTCTAATCAAAAGAATAATCTTATTAATCATAGGTCTTTGTATAAAAGATAGAACTAAGTTGTGTAGCTGTAAGCAGCAGATTAGGCAAGTATCCTACCCTTTACATTTACTTTATGAAATGGATTATAGTAAACAAACATCTTAACATTTGTAATTACTTATGCAATGAACCTGTGTAAGTAGGTTATTGAATTATATTCCTGTTTTACAAGTTTTTAAACCTTATTATTATTGATCAAGATATATTCTATTCTTTTATAGCTAAGTTTGGTTATGCAAGTATCCCCACTTGGATAATTGTTGTCTTTGAACAATTGTTGATACATACTTATTGAATTCTGGTATGTATACAGTAATTAAAACCTGTCTAAGCTATTTGACTCGGCTAGACATAGATTGAAATGTATCGTTGAACATGATAGAACATTATTGTTGTTCGACTGAATTGTTTCTTTTCGGATTCTAGACGTAGTATGAACATTTCGATCATGGGAAAGTTTTGTGCACCAAAGGCGAATATGATGAACGAAAATATCGTTCTAACAAGTATTGTTGATCAATACAGGGAATACTGGGCTGATCACCCTCCATGCCCGTAAGTCATGACGGTTTACAGATGAAGTTCTTTATAACCATTTTGAAATTTAAAAATAAAATTCATAGTCTATCGACTGCTCTCCATTAATAGTCAGTACGTAGTTTCAAAAATGTAAATTATTAGTTATGTTGATCAATGTTGTTTCAGTTTACTTCGCAACTATTGCCTCGTTGTAAAAGTATAGTTCAAAGAAAACATGTATTTCTTTCAGCTAGTATTTATTAATTGATATTTCTTGCTGGGAAATTAAATGATCATTCTTGCTTTAAATTTAAATATTTTCTGTTAAACTAGATCGACCTGAAGGTTCCGGCAAAGACAAACTGAAGGGGAAGCTAAAGAACTAGATTGGATAATGTTACTTGTAATAACTAAATTTATGATAATTTACTTATTATTATGTAATGAATGACTTAAAGGTTCTCGAAACTGGGGAGATAGACAACTTTGATATAATACTTCTGTTTAATTAATACATTAAGTAGTTTTAATAAATGTTATCGTGGAGCATCAAATACGAGTTTCAAGTATCCAGATTTGGGGGCGTCACATATGTCAATTGATTTGGCTAGACGAATGTTTCATGTATATGTCCAATTTATTGGTATGGTCTAAGCTATTTGATTTGGCCAAGACAAATGGTATGTCATGTTATAAGAAAATCGAGCTTTCTTTAAGGAGTTATGCCGAACCAAATTGTTTTGGTGCAGAATCTAATGATTAAGTCTGAGGTGAACACACCCCAAAATGGGGTTATACAATGGGTTGATCACCTGCGTATGGAAGCGGTAGTTTACTTTCTTGGTGATTATAAACTGACCGCGATAAAAGGGTTTATGGTGAAATGTTGTTAAACCTAGTAAGAGTTCATGAACGATTTAACCCCTCGGCAAAAGTATGAAATGTTTTAAAGGAATTCTTATGTTCCTCGTTATTCATTCTACTTCATGATTCTTGATAAGTTATGAAGGTTATGAAATGTTTGAAAGATAAGAACTTCTTTGAAAAGAAGTTGAGAAGAAGGGTATGTTAAAATTTCGAGGATGAAATTTAGACGTGAGGTTTAACTAATGATGATTATGTCAACAGATGATCCTTGTGAGAAGGACAAATTAAGATTTAAACCTTTGCTAAAGGTTGTAGGAATAAAGCATCCGGGTATGGGTGTGGTTTTATGAAATTCCGAGGACGGAATTTTTATAAGGGGGAAGAATGTGACAACCCAGAAAATTACATTGTCAAGAATTTAAGTTTAAAGAATTAGTTATTAATAAAATGAATTTATATTAATAATATTAAATGCTATGTGTTTATTAATCATTCTAGAATCTAGGATGATTATAATACGGGAGGATTCTGGCTAGGAGCTGGACTGAACGAGTAAGAATTTTCATGACAAAAATAAAAATTTTCCGGGAACAAAAATATTTCTAAGAAATAGACACTATTCACCTTACGAAACCCTAAGGATTAGGGTTTGAATAACCTAAGACTTTCCGAGAGTTCGGTATATCAAAATGACATTCCGTCGAAAGATTTGACGATAAAATGTTGTGAAAAGTTAAGTTACCCGATAAAAGTTTTTGTCAAAAATCGTGCAGAAATCGGAAGAAATAAAAATGACAAGAAGTAATGTTATGTACTTTTCATTCATTTCACTACGTTAGGGGAAAACCTGAAGAAAAACGCTTAACATAAAAAAGTATTTTTTAGTTTTTTGAAGTTCTGAACAATGCGTAAAAGTTAATCTGTAAAGGAAAGATGAAATATCCAAAAATATTTGGATTCCGAGAATCGCTGTTTAATAAAAACTTTGGGACGAATCATGAAAGACGGAACTCCGAAGCTTCCAAGAGAAGCTTTGTGAATAGTTAGGAGGTTAGTAGGAGGTGGGAATAGTAACTTTAGGGGCAATATGACTATTTTACCCCTAGCCTTGGTTTCTATATAACAGAGCCTTAGCTCATTTGTTGGTTATTTAAAAATACCAACACTTGAGAGAGAGAGAGAGAAGTCGGATAAGGAGGAAATGGAAGAGGAAAGGCTAGCATGAGTGCAAACTTTGTCCAACGGAAGAAGATTAAAGTAGAAAGGTAATCCTAAAACCTAGTTTAATAAAAAAATTCTTTATGTTTTAATATAAACCTTGGTTCACAATGTTTATTTTTTTTCTTGCAAAATTGAGGTGATAAAAGGAATTTTTTGCGCAAATTTATGATGAAATATTGCGAAGAAAAAAAAATATTAAAAAAGGAAATAATTACTAACTATATCTTATTGTTCACAAGTTTTTAGCGAGAGATAAAATTAGTTGCTTTTTTTCTCAAAAAACGTGCAGAAATCGGATGAAATAAAAAACTACAAGAAGTACTGTTATATACTTTTCATTCGTTTAACTATGTTAGGGAAAAACGTCAAGGAAAACGCTTAACATCGAAAATTGTTTTTTAGTCTTTCAAAGTTCCGAAGAATGCGTAAAAGTTAATCTGTAAAGGAAAGATGAAATATCCAAAAATATTTAGATTTTGAGAATCGCAATTTAATAAAAACTTTCAGACGAATCCCGAAAGACGGAACCTTGAAGCTTCCACTTGGAAGCTTCGTGAATAGTTAAGAGGTTAGAAAGGAGGTGGGAATAGTAACTTTAGGGGAAAAATGACTATTTTACCCCTAGCCTTGGTTTTCTATATAAGAATGCCTTGGCTCATTTGTTGGTGATTTAAAAATACCATCACTTAAGAAAGAGAAAGAGAGAAGTCGGATGAAGAGGAAATGGAAGAGGAGAAGCTAGCCTGAGTGCAAACTTTGTCCAACGGAATAAGATTAAATAAGAAAGGTAATCGACCTAAAACCTAGTTTAATAAAAAATTTCTTTAAGTTTTAATATAAACCTTGGTTCACAATTTTTATTTTTTTATCTCGCAAAATTGAGGTGATACAAGGAATTTTTTACACAAATTTATGATGAAAAATTGCGAGGAAAAAAATATATTAATGAAGGAATTATTACACACTATATATTATTGTTCACAAGATTTTTGCGAGAGATAAAATTAGTCGCTGTTTTTCTCAAAAAACATGCAGAAATCGGACGAAATAAAAACGACAAGAAGTACTGTTATATACTTTTCATTAGTTTAACTATGTTAGGGAAAAATGTGAAGGAAAACGCTTAACATCGAAAATTGTTTTTTAGTTTTTTGAAGTTTCGAAGAATTCGTAAAAGTTAATCTGTAAAGGAAAGGCGAAATAACCAAAAATATTTGGATTCCGAGAATCGCAGTTTAATAAAAACTTTCAGAAGAATCCCGAAAGATGGAACCCCGAAGCTTCCAAGAGAAGCTTCGTGAATTGTTAGGAGGTTAGTAGGGAGGTGGGAATAGTAACGTTAGGGGCAAAATGACTATTTTACCCCTAATCTTAGTTTTCTATATAAGAGAGTCTTAGCTAATTTGTTGGTGATTTGAAAATACCAACACTTGGGAGAGAGAGAGAAGTCAGATTAGGAGGAAAAGCTAGCCTGAGTGCAAACTTTGTCCAACGGAAGAAGATTAAAGAAGAAAGGTAACCTTAAAATCTAGTTTAATAAAAAAATTCTTTAAGTTTTAATATAAACCTTGGTTCACAATTTTTATTTTTTTTCTCGCAAAATTGAGCTGATAGAAAGAATTTTTTGCGCAAATATATGATGAAATATTGCGAGAAAAAAAATATATTGATGAAGGAATTATTACTCACTATATATTATTGTTCACAAGTTTTTTGCGAGAGATAAAATTAGTCGCTATTTTTTCTTAAATAACGTGCAAAAATCGGACGAAATAAAAATGACAAGAAGTACTGTTATATACTTTTCAATTGTATAACTACGTTAGGGAAAAACGTGAAGGAAAACGCTTAACATCGAAAAGTGTTTTTTATTTTTTTGAAGTTTTGAAGAATGCATAAAAGTTAATCTGTAAAGGAAAGACGAAATATCCAAAAATATTTGGATTTCGAGAATCGCAGTTTAATAAAAACTTTCTGAAGAATCCCAAAAGACGGAACCCGGAAAGCTTCCAAGAGAAGCTTCTAGAATAGTTAGGAGGTTAGTAGGGAGGTGGGAATAATAACTTTAGGGGGAAAATGACTATTTTACCCCTAGCCTTGGTTTTCTATATAAGAGAGCCTTAGCTCATTTGTTGGTGATTTGAAAATACTAACATTTGAGAGAGAGAGAGAGAAGTCGGATGAGGATGAAATGGAAGAGGAAAAGCTTGCCTGAGTGCAAACTTTGTCCAGCGGAAGAAGATTAAAGAAGAAAGGTAATCCTAAAACCTAGTTTAATGAAAAAATTCTTTAAGTTTTAATATAAACCTTGGTTCACAATTTTTATTTTTTTTCTCGCAAAATTAAGGTGATAGAAGGAATTTTTTACGCAAATTTATGATGAAATATTGCGAGGAAAAAATATATTAATGAAGGAATTATTACTCATTATATATTATTGTTAACAAGTTTTTTGCGAGAGATAAAATTAGTCGCTATTTTTTCTCAAAAAACGTGCAAAAATCGGACAAAATATAAACGACAAGAAGTACTGTTATGTACTTTTCATTCGTTTAACTACGTTAGTAGAAAACGTGAAGGAAAACGCTTAACATCGAAAAGTATTTTTTAGTTTTTCGAAGTTCCGAAGAATGCGTAAAAGTTAATCTGTAAAGGAAAGACGAAATATCCAAAAATATTTGAATTCCGAGAATCGCAGTTTAATAAAAACTTTCGAACGAATCCCGAAAGACGGAACCCTGAAGCTTCCAAGAGAAGCTTCGTGAATAGTTAGGGGGTTAGTAAGGAGGCGAGAATAGTAAATTTAGGGGAAAATGACAATTTTACCCCTAGCCTTAGTTTTCTATATAAGAGAGCCTAAGCTCATTTGTTGGTGATTTGAAAATACCAACACTTGAGAGAGAGAGAGAGAGAGAGAAGTCGGATGAGGAGGAAAAGCTAGCCTGAGTGCAAACTATCTCCAACGGAAAAAGATTAAAGAAAAAAGGTAATCCTAAAACCTAGTTTAATAAAAAAATTCTTTAAGTTTTAATATAAACCTTGGTTCACAATTTTTATTTTTTTTTCTCTCAAAATTGAGGTGATAGAAGGAATTTTTTGCACAAATTTATGATGAAATATTGCAAGGAAAAAAATATATTAATGAAGGAATTCTTACTCAATATATATTATTGTTCACAAGTTTTTTGCGAGAGATAAAATTAGTCGTTGTTTTGTTCTAAATAATTTTTTTAGAATTAATTATGGTGAATATAAATTTTAATATAAATACATTAATATTACATTTTTTTAAGTAACTTATTATAATATTACTTATAAAAGATTTGTTTTTTTAAAAAAATGTTATTAACTTTTTTTTTTTGGAACTAATCAGTATTCATGTGCATGTGGTCGGTGTGGAATTGAGAGTCGATATTTCTACTAGATCTCTAGCTAGGTTTTCTCTGCCAATTTGGGTTTCCCCCATTTTCCTTAGCCATTGTTTAGGCGGTAGAAAGGAAAAATGAATTAGCGCCAAAATTTGACACAATTTGTGAGATTGATAATTGATTGTGCGAATAATGTTTCCTATGGCTAAAGGGATTATCATTAATCCCAAACTTTTCCTCTTCATCTTCGCATAAAAAAGCTGCTCTTTCTGTCCC
The DNA here is from genome assembly GCA_020205605.1 of Panax ginseng. Taxonomy (NCBI): domain Eukaryota; kingdom Viridiplantae; phylum Streptophyta; class Magnoliopsida; order Apiales; family Araliaceae; genus Panax; species Panax ginseng. The sequence goes on from CM035141.1 coordinate 43,924,017, forward strand.
AATTGCAGAAGCCCTAACTGTGAAGACCCAAAGACCCGTCAATTTGTTCGAAGGTAGTTTTTTTTCAACTTTGTTCCTCAATATTCCATTACTTGCTGAAATGATTTATATATACAAACATGTATAATTGAATTCATTTTTCTTAAGGCTTTTGATTTGATACTTATACATATAGTGCAATGTTTGTGTGTTTTTCTATTTGGTATTTATGTATTGTTTTATGCTAAATTGTTATGTATATGGGAATTTTGTTGTAGCTAGAATTGAATTGTGTAGAGAAGTCTGGATGTATATTTATGTTATTTGAGATAAAATCATAAAAAGTTATCTTTTTGATTGCTTTTGTTGTTTGGCTTTTGCTTTGTATAGTTTGTTTTTGCAAGTTCGTTCAGCTTTCCGAGTCTGAAATCAAGAATGGAAAAAGAGGTAATATACTTTCTCTTAAATTTCAAAAAAATTATTAACATTAATTGTTAAATTGTGACTAAAATTGGTTGTGGGAAGATGAACTATGAATGGTTCTGGTGTTATAAGGAGGTAATTGGATATGGAGTTGTATATTTATGATTGAAATTCTTATGAAAACCAAGTTTTTTACAAATGCATGCTAGGTGTTCGATTAAATGCCCAAATAAAGTTGAAATATGAAACAGCGCTAGAAAAGCAGCTGCTAGTAATTTATTAGTAGTAGTACTGTTGGTTCCTCTCATCTTTCCCCCATTATTTTTTTGTTTCATTTGGGTTCTCACAGATTCGTTGGAAACCAATGGAAATTGCATCTATATATTGAAAGGATTGATTTTGTTTTCTGGGTTTCTTCAATTATTCCTCTTGTATTTATTGATTCTTGAAGAACAAAATTCAATAGTTTGGAATAATTGGTGGAATAACCATAAAGAGAGACTTATAATTCTTCATGATATAAGAGGAACAATGGGTGCTTATTGGTTTTATAGACGCAAATATGCATTTTTCTTGCTTGTATTTACAATTGAGGGGTTTTTAGATTTCAATATAGAAGTCTCTTTATTCAATTGATTTCTGGGTTGGGGTATATCAATATGGAAAATGGTTCATTTTTTAAGATTGTGTAGAGGTTGGACTTGGGTGTGGCATTTAGCATTCCCTCTCATAAAATTGGGATTTCATAGATTCAAAAGAGTTCACTTTTATATTTGAAATGAGAAGAGATGATAGAGGAGGGAGCTTTAGCTTTGAAGATGTAATCTTAAAGTGTGACATGTTATTATGTTAGATCTTTTGTTACATAAAATATTAGTCGAGCGTTTGACATGAAATCAAGGGAGAGTCCTTTTATCAACTAGACAACAATTCATTCTTAACTCATCAACATCTTAATTAGATCCAGTTTCACTAGAAAAGTTTTGCAGGAGGAATCCAGTAAGACACCCGCTTCAGCTCGACATAAATGAGGATGCAACTACAAGAAATCTGGTTTCCTAAAGAAATATTGTGAATGCTATCAGGTCTTTTCCTCTAGTTGTACTCTCTATGTGCTTCCAAATTAAATTTAAAGCTAATTCTGACGGAGAGAGGATGATGAGTGCATATTTTGGTTCAAATCTTAAATATATTGCGTTCCACTTCTTGATTTTGCAATTGTGTCTGAATTATTTTGACTCGATTTACTCATGGATGACACTAGTGTTTGTCTAAATAAGTTCCTTTGCCTCTCTGATATAGGCTATACTTCAATAGGACAACAACTTATAGGTTCACCAAACGGGGAGGTACCTCTTAGTTATTCTTTTCATTGCGGGTAATAATTTATTGGCATTCTATTTTGAATGTGAAGATTGTGCTCAACAAATGTATCAATAGAGTATGGATTTACTACAATTGTATAGTTATTTGTTCAGATTCTCTCATAAGTTTTAGGGATTATATCTTTACTACATGATATATTGACCATTGTTGAGGTTCAACTATTGATATTTATGAGCCTCCAAATTTAAATAGAGACAAAATGTTTTTTGTTTTTCCATTTCATAGTTAATTCTTTTGCTTGGTTACTAAAAAATTGATTCCTATTAAAATGAGAATATATGTTTCTCTATTAAAGGTTTGGTTGCAACATAAGTATAAACTTTTTTAGAAACCCATCTAGAAAGTTGAAACTTCTTTGTTGTTATAGTTAAAGTCTTTTCATTATCTGAGTAAGGTGCATTAGATGATTAGATATATTTTTTAAAAATAAAATCTTAATCCAGGTCTACAATATTGGTTGTAATACCACTAAATTCTAAAATTTCTATAGAACCTGGGAGTCTCTACACCTTTTTTTATTGTTTTATTTTTACAAAAATTATTGTAGAAAGTTGGGTGTTTTCTTCATTTAGCCCAAGTATTGGAATTCATTGATTCCCAAAACCTACTATTGATAAGTATTAGCTGTTTGACTTGTGATTAATTGGCACGAAAAGAAGAGGCTTCAAATCAGATTGAGAAGCTCTATAAGTCACCTTCGGTTTTTACATCAACCTCACAACATCATGTTCCACCTCCACCGGTTACAGGTAGTAGATTAGTTTCCATGGAACAACCGCATTATGCATTCTTTTTTCATGATATTTCTTATACTATATCTGTTTCACAAAACTTACTTTTTTCATGTCCTTGAACATACAGAGGGAGTGTGATTACTTACAATTACTTGATCTCAATATGCAAAACAGACTTCAAAAGTCACCACTTAATTAATTTTCTTTGAACACATCACCCTTCTGTTAGGGAGGATTAAAATTGATCAGAGTAGTACATGTTTTATAATTATCATTTAAATTGATTGTTCGAGTTTCATCTCTCTCTACTCTTTAATTTATTTTATCTTATCTCATACACTTCTTTGTTGGCCGCAATCTAACTTTCGTCAAATATTTATCGAAATATAATCATTTTTCATATTAGATTGATATAAAACTTTGAGACTTCTTAGTTATTATTTTATTAAGTTGATGTAAATTCATTATCAGTATGCTAAGATGTATAGCTTGAATATGTAAACAATTTTTTAAATAATATATCGTGTATTTTTATGACTTACAAATAATGTACGTGTTCAACTCTTGTACATGTTTTAGATTGTAGAAAGAATATAGTGCCAAGGTTGGTACGCCTGCAGAGGATGGTACAATGGAGACAGACGACTTAGTCATTTAGAGTGAGATAACTGGCGGGACTAAAACAAATAGGATACATGGTTTTTCCGAATATCGTGTACGAGACTTGCTTGGTCCTCCTATAGTGCCTTCGAGTATATGTTATTCCTCACCGCAACAACCTATTGATCCTAAGGTATTGGAGAGTATGGTTGATAAGATTGTCTTCTGTAGATTGGGTATAGAGTCTATAAATGATGTTTTTACTAATGATAGTATGCCACAACCGTCCGTTATAACTAAAATGGTAGAGATGAAGTTTTCTAACTTCCTTCAAGCATTCACCAACTATGAATCAATTGAAGTATTTACTAATAGCTATATTTTTGTCTTTGTTTTTCATTATTCTCTCTCTTAATTTAAGTTCACTAGTTTTATCTTTTCTTATTTCTCATCTTATTTAAAGGGAATTGTTAAATCCACAACACTTTTTGTTATTTCCACAACAAAAGTGTCACTGTAGATGTATAATGACGGTGAAAACCGTCGCTATAGAATCTATAACGACACTTTTGTTGTGGAAATAACATTTTATGTTGTAGATTTAACAATTTCTTATTTAAATTGAATTTTGATGTTTCTCTTGCAGCATGAAGTTTACATGCCCAACATTTATTACCTTGAAGAAAATGATGATGAAGTGGACCTAACATGATGTACACTTCATTTCTTCTAGTTCTTTGTTATTATTTCAGTTTTCTTATGTTAGTTAATAAATATTATAGGTACTATGGTCCTTGGGAGACCAAAATACAATAAAAAATTTTGTAATTATCGTGACTTGAGAATTATCTATTTATATATGGAGTATTAGTTTTAATTATTTGCTCTTTATGCATTTGTTTATCAATTAGTTTGAAACAAGTATGTCATTTATATTAACTTGAAATATTAAATTTAATCTTTATTATAGCAATTAATAATAATAATAAAAAAAATATGAAATTACTAATTTAAAAATTAATTATAATTTGCAATGAGTTTTGATTATTTACCAATTAATTTTTTATTTACAAATTTATAATTTGTGAAGGATTTTACTTGTGAAATGGACATTAATGAATGATGATTTTCCTCACTAATTTTTCTCTAGTTAATTAGTTAGTCATCAATGAAAGATTATTTTCCTCACTAATTTGAAGATACATTCTCAATTTATAATTAGTGAAGGAAAATTTTCTCTCGTTAAATAAATTTGTTCTTTATAATAAATTATTTGGGAGGGAATAAAGTTATTCACTAATTTCAAATAGTCCTTAAAATATTATTTGTGAAGGAAACCAATCTTTCACTAAATAATAATATTACATTACTAAATACAATTTGTGAAAAAAAAGTTATTCACAATATATCATTCACAAAAAACATTTACTTACTACTTAGCGAAGGATACCCAATTGCGAAGAAGTCTAATGCGAGCACTCGTGTGAAGGAAATATTTCTTCGCAATAAATCACTTGTGAGTGATATAGGGCCTCTAGTGAAGGATTTGTCCTTCATTAGAGGCCATTTTTGGTGTAGTGCGCGTTCCATTTTTGGTCTAGTGAAGGATTTGTCCTTCGCAATAAATCACTTGTGAGTGATATAGGGCCTCTAGAAATGGGGCGCCGCAGCACCGACTCCGGATGATAGTTACTGAGAGTGGCGCTTCAGCGCAGTAAACACAAAGAGAAGTGGCGTTGTAGCGCTGGTACAGGGAAAGACCTAGAGAAGAGCTTTTAACTGTTCAACTCCTGGGGGAAGTGTAAGGAAATATAATGAACATATAGTTCACCTAATGTAACACTTAAGTAAGTGATTTAAACCTTTAGGAAAGGTTGAACAAAAATATTGAACATGATTAAAAGACAAGGAATGTAAACATAAAATACGTAACCGATATCCGGGGACCGTGGTCGCGATAAAATGAATGTGGGGGATTGCTATGATTGTGTATCCTTAGATGTTGAGTGAAGAGGGTGACGTATAGCATTTCAATGTTATGAGGTCATAATGAGAGCTAAACGTATAAATGCTGTGAACACAACGTAGTTGTGATGAACGATTGGTCTTAGCATACAATGAACCATATGGCTTCGACATTAAAAAAGAATGATGAACGTGAGGTTCGTATAATGGATAACGAATGTGAGCAATTAAAACCTTAGATAAAGGTTGAATGAGAGATTAAGATGAACAACGTGAATGTTGAATACATAAAAAATTCTCGTGAACCGTATTCACGTCGGGCGAACGTTCTAAGTATACATTGGTTGTATGACTTAGACGTTGATGAAGGTTGTAAGATATGAATTATCAAGAAAGCCGTAACGAACGATAATAAGATTAATTAAAGTTCGAATGTGAGTCGGATAGAGAATGAAATGTGAGTGTTAAACACTTTAGTCGATGTAAGGTTGAGTGTACGTGAATATTAAACGGGCAGAACCTATACCCCGTGCATGGTTTGACCGTAAAGTAATGAAGACTAATGATTAAACCTGTGAGCAGTGAAGAATTTGAATTAATGATGTATAACATTAAGAAGCCTAGTTAATCGTTATAAATTGGATGACGTTCCGAGTCGAATGAACCTGACGTTATGAGATATGAATAAGGTACTGTAAACTATTTAATGCTATGAACACATAATATTAACATTGAACGATCGTTCTTAACATACTAAAGAAAGTATGACTTAGACGATAAAGAAATAAATCTTGAGGTATGTCATTTAGTTGCCAGAAAGCCATAAGGAATGAGAAATCAACTTAACGAACGTTATAGTTTTTATGGTTCGGATAAGTTAAGTTAAGTTAAGTTTAGGTTGTGGTAAAATTATTATCTTTAATGGTTGACATATGGGAGATGGGCTAAACAATTCTTTCAAAGAGCGGAGGTATATACGAAACTGGTAACCGATCTAACTCGATGTGAAAGACAGTGTAGATGAGATGGGAAACTAGTTTATTGGTTGTTTGTGGGAAACCACGCAGAGTACCATATGGAATATTAGTAGAGATTCAATGTTTGCTAAGTCTTAGAAAAGTTATAAGAAGAAGATAAGGATATAAATCATTAAAGATGATGATCGTATGAGTTAAGACATCTCCGTATGTTGTAATGCCGTAAAACTGTAAAGGAAGTTAGTCGCGTAAACTTAAGTTATAAACACGAACTATAAGGAGTAAAGTTAAGTTTAAACTAATTCGTAAGTCAAGTATATGACTAATTGGTGTATGTGTTATTTCTTTATGTGTTATATAGGGATTGTGGTAAACAGTTAAGCATAAACTGTAAGTTATAGCTGTGCGTAAAGCAAGTTTCCTAACTTCATTCATGTTTTATATGAATGATAGTTTCTTAAACTTTCTCAAATGTTGAACATGATAAGTTGTATATATGTGCAAATGTGTGATATTTGTACAAGGTGGTAGAATGTATGAGGCCTTGTGCCACAATTTTAACACTTCTGTGTTTCTATGAGATGAACTGTTCTATGATTGAACTGTTTAATAAGAAATTGTTTTTTTTTATACTTGAACCGTTATTGTTAAGTATGTGCTAATGATTCTAGCCGGACACGATGTGTATGAAAAAGGTAGAAGAATGAAAGTATTTTCAATGTGAATGTGACTAATATTTTAAAATGATAGGGATCAAAAATTATTCATATTATTCAAGTTGCTTCATAACCTTTGTTCAGTCATGGAAGTTCTAAAAGAATGTTTAAATTCTTGATGTTATTTATTCAACTGCTATGACTAGTTGGGCAATTGAATGCTCATACTTGCTTTAAATAAAAATATTTTGAGCGAACAATGTTAGAAAGAACTTAAGGATCCCGTAAAGATCAAGTTGACCAATGTCCAGATGAAGTGCCATTCACTATATGAATGAGCGTGAAGATCAAGCCAAGACTTGTAATATAGAATAATGTAATTAAACTATAGAATAGTTTAATGAACTGTTTTGTATCCTTTGTGGCGGATAAAAGTCACTCTTGTAAGATGTAAAGAATAATATAATTATCATTATTTGTAATGAACGAGGTTATAAGGTATTAGAACCTGGGATTTGAGAATGTATGTTGTTATATTTAGCTATATAATGATGTATGTTTTTTAAAAGATAGAACCATGATATACGGAATCTGGATGTGAAAATAGACCGGATTTTGGGGCGTTACAGAGTGGTATCAGAGTTGATAGGTTATAAACCTTAGGTATGAGTACCCGAGACTATAATCGTAGAGAGAAGTATAAGAAGATCGTTGAGTTAAACGATTAAGGAAGAAGATCACCACGTGATCATATTGAATCGTAATAATAGATGTTCTGTTAACCGATGGATGATTTATAGCAAATACTATAAATGAATGGTACTACGAAGTAGTACGGGAAGAAGAACTCAGATTGAGTTATAAAGGATATCATACAAATTAAAGAAAATTCGTATTGAGTAAAGAGAAATTTAGAAGTTGTAAGATTCCAATTGAGGACTCATGTGATAGCTGAGTTGTATGAACCTTTGTAATGAGCAGAGGGTTATGCTTTGGTGTAACAACTGCTTAACTTATAATAATGATAATCAGTGGAATAGTATGTTGCGCTATCAATATGTATATAACGAGAAGGTGAATATTTTCTCATGTATATACTTGATAGGTAGAGAATGATAAAATATGTGTGAGTTCTTGAAACTCATACTTATGAAAAGTTTGTGACTCATAGTTATATGTTATGTTTTTTGAGCCCTGAGCATATGGATAGTCCTTGATTTGTTTTTGGATTACATATTGCGAAGATAAGTTCTTGAACACATATGGTTGTGAAAAGTTCCTAAACACGTAAAGTGGGGTAAGTTGATGGACTATACTAAGGTATAGGTATGTTTAGATTGAAAATAAGTATTTTTAGTATGCTTAGCATTGAAGGTGCTAGAGAAGATTAAGTATTGCCGCAATTAAGACTGTGATGCCCCCAAAATAGGTATACATCACCCATCTTGAGTCGCCAAATACATGGTACAAAATTTAAATACAAACTTCTTTTATACAGTACGACAAAACGTAGCTGAGAGTTTCAAAACGGATAATGTCTTGTAGAGAGTATCCAAACTCAAATAAAGTCCTCATTACAATTATTATCACACTATTTCACTGAATAGTGAGGACTACTAATGTAAACATCTCGGATCACATTCTGCTTCCCGACTAGTCCCAACTACGCTCTCATTTCATTTCAAGAAACAACGAAAGGAAAAGAGTGAGCTCAACTAGTCCAGTAAGAAATATTATGACTAAGATAATGCAGAATAAATTATCGTTAGCCTTCAACAGTGTTAAACTGATAAAATATAATAAACATCAAGTTTAACTGCAGCGGAATAAGCAATCCATTAGAAGAGTCAAGTAGAGCATGATATCTACTATCTTCTATAATTTAAAAAGTTTATCATCAATTTTATCGCTGAGACTCAACTTAATAAATAAAACACATCATCAAATCATCCCTACACTACGGGCCAAGGATATTCATGTAATCATCAATGGTCATGATTATAACGAATAATCGCTGGTCATAATCATACCAATAACTGTCCAACAATGCACTACAGGCCAATGAGGATTTTTACCACATCATTTGTAACATTACAGTCATGATTATACCGAATAATCCATGGTCATAATCATACCAATCAATAGTACATCTATGCACGTAAGCCATAGATGACCTTTATCATAATATAAGCATGAGGATGATGACAATGATATAAGAATTCAATTAAAATAAAGCAAATGATAAATTTTTAAAGATTTATAACTTAATTTATCCAGAATTCAATAATTTCCAAATTGTCAACATGATACTGCTTTGTGGAGTAAAATTCAAGAATAATATTGTATCAAAAATAATTTGGACAACAAAGAAATCAATTTTTGTCATGAATAATTTCCTGGGTGAATAGTACCTAAGTGAATAGTACTTCGGGAATAGTACCCCATGAATAGTACTTTATGAATAGTACTCGTGAATAGTACTTTGTGAATAGTACCCATGAATAGTACTTTGTGAATAGTACCCCGTGAATAATACTTTGTGAATAGTACCGTAAAAATGAATACTACTCATGGACAGTACTCCAGCATGAAAAGCTTAAAATATAACAAGAATATGCAAAAAATATATTTGTAAAATAATACTAGATGAAGTGCAAATTTTGAAGATATTCTACTAATTTCATGGAGTATAGAAGTAATACTTTAACAAAATGAGGGTATAATCAGGAATACGAGACGAAATAATATTACTCACATACTACAGAGCATGGAAGAAAATATTATTTCTATGAATTATGAACAAAATAATATCCCTTACCTCGAAAGAAGACTGGATACTGGAATAGTGAGGTAGCAGCATTCTCTTCTACTTTATCTCAAAAGCTTCTCTCTCTATAGCTTCTTTTTCTATAATTCCTCTTGTGAGTCTTAGTGAATTGGTGAGAATGAAAGAAGAATGAGCTTCTATTTATAGGAAAATATAGTTTCGATAATTACACGTTTTGGGGCTCGAAATATTACAGTATAATACCTTAATCTTTTTCTTCATTTTTAATTTAGTCCTGCAAGTATTATCAAACTTGCACCACCTCCCCTAATAGTACATCTTGTGAATCAATAGTACAATCATGTGAAAAAAATAATTACAGTATAGTACCTTCAACTATATCTCCATTTTTAATTTAGTCATACAAATTATCAATCTTGCACCACCTCCCCTAATAGTACATGCATGTGAATCAATAGTACACACATGTTAACAAATAGGTATAAGCATGTGAATTAATAGCAATTAATTGCTCATTTATCCGATTAATTACCCGATTGGTCAATATAACCTCCAGACATCCATTTTTATCGAAATAGATGTCGATTTACACTAACACTAATAATCCCAACACAATGGAAATATTAATTTCATCTTTAATCAACACGAACTTATTCATCATTAATATTATAACTTACAATATTTAACAACCAGATCATTCCCAGGAAAGATGGGGCTTTCTGTTAAGGATTTCTCTCTATTAGCACACAATTAGGTGACCAAACCTCTCCTTGACAGAACTTTCTAGACATTGTCAATATTGCAAATAATAATATGAATAACTTTGTCGTCTCAATTATTGATTTAATAATATAAGATATTATGCGATGATAATCTTGTGACAATAATTGAATCAATAATATGAGAGATATTATCACGCAAGAACTCATCGTGTAAGCAATGAGTGTAACTGAGTGAGTTCTCACGTAAGCATCAATAATCAATACCGTGTGCTACAATGCAACCACGTGTATTACTGTACTTTTACCACCGGGTAGTTCAACAGTTTAACGGTAACACTTTCGCCGTTATTTTTTTAAAAAGATAATTATGTTGTTTTTTAACTACGACGATACTTCTGTTGTGGGGTCCACCAATGATTTTGCCGTCGTATGAATATTCCCTCTTAAAATGAATATTTCCCGACCAATCGAATATTATATAACCACTTGCTTACTTTGCAAAATTTGTAATAATACCCACAACTATAACATTATATCAAATCCACACCATAATATTCAAAAATATATTTCGAGAAAAACTAATCTTTATTCATAAAAGTTAGGGTCTTACAACCTCCCCTTCTTATGAAATTTTGTCCTCAAAATTAGGGTGTGTACCTGGTATGTTGAAGAGGTGAGGATACCTTGACTTCTTTTCAGATTCTTCCTCCTAGGTCATTTCCTTAACATCGTGGTTTCTCCACAAAACTTTGACTTAAGGTATAACCTTGGAGCGTAGAATATGATCCTTCTTATCAAAGATTTTAACAGGTACCTCTTCATACTTTAAATTTTCGTTATCTCGTCCGGTTCTAATTCAATAATGTGGTTCGGGTCTTTCACATATTTACGTAACATAGATATGTGAAAAATGTTATGAACACGAGACATATTTGGCGGTAAGACGAGTCTATAGGCCACAATTCCTATTCGATCGAGGATTAAAAATGGGCCAATGAATCGAGGATTGAGCTTTTCTCTCTTTCCATATCTCGTAACTCCTTTCCAAGGAGCAACACGTAACAACACATTATCTCCAATATTGAAGTTCACGTCCTTTCGATGAAGATCAACATAACTCTTTTGTCGATCTTGTGAGGTTTTTATATGTTGTAGGATCGTTTGAATCTTTTCCGTAGTCATATGTACCAACTCCGGTCCCAACAACGTTATTTCACCCACCTCATCCCAGCATACAGGAGAAAGACACTTTCTTCCATACAACGCCTCAAATGGAGCCATGTCAATACTTGCTTGATAACTGTTGTTGTAGGAAAACTCCACCAATGGTAAGAACTTGTCCCAACTTCCTTTGAAGTCAAGGACACAGAGTCTTAATAAATCTTTAAGAGTTTGAATAGTCATCTCCGACTGCCCGTCCATTTGAGGATGATATGCTGAACTAAATTGTAAATCTGTGCCCATAGCTTTTTGTAAACTAACCCAAAATCGTGAAGTAAATCTTAGGTCTCGATCAGAAACTATGGATACTGGCATACCATGAAATCTTACAATCTCGTTTCTGTACGTACGAGCAAGATGTTCAAGTGTATAAGTTTCTCGCATCAATAAGAAATGAGCAAACTTGGTCAATCTATCAATAATAACCCAAATCGCATATATGCCTTGAGAAACCTTGGGAAGACCAGTAGCAAAATCGATGGTAATGTGCTCCCACTTTCATTCTAGAATTTCAAGTGGTTGCAATGGACCTTTTGGCACTTGATGCTCCGCCTTGACTCGTTGACAAGTTAGACATCTTGAGATAAACCCCACTATCTCTCTCTTAATATTGCTCCACCAAAATGTATGCCAAAAATCACGATACATTTTTGTACTCCCAGGATGGATTGCAAACGGTGTGTTGTGCGCCTCCATCATGATTTTATACTTCAAGTCAGAATTGTTAGGAACACAAAGTCTGGAGTTGACTCGAAGTATTCCTTCTTCATCGATTCTTGCTTCCAGAATAACACCTTCTTGCACTTTCTTCCTCATACGCATCAGCTCCAGGTTTGTAGCTTGAGCAGCTTTAACTTTATCGATTAAAGTCGGTTCTACTTGTATATTTGCCATCATCATGTGGGTCCCTGGAGTCTTTAACTCTATCTTCATCCTTTGTAAGTCATATAAAATGGGCCTTTGTGTAAGACCCTGAATTTTATGAAATTGATAACAAGTTAAAGTGAAGGGTGATATATGATTTTTTTTTCAAAATACGCAAGTGGTTATAAAATATTTCATTGTTCTTGGGGAATATTCGTTTGGTCGTGGAATATTCGTATGACGGCGCAGCCATTGGTGGGCCCCATAACAGAATAACTATCGAATGAACAAAACGACAAAACGGAGTTTTTATAAATAACGACGTAGTTATTACCGTTAACACTATTGGAATACCCTATGGTTAAAATATAGTAATATGCGTTGTTGCATAGTAGCACACGGTATTGCACCAATTATTGATTCTTACGTAAGAAGGCATTACTCAATAATTGTTACAGTAGTTACTATTCAATATTTTATTTTATTGATTCAATAATTGCTGCGCTGATATTACTGTTGTTTCAATAATTGTCACTACACAGTATTTTCCATTATCGAGACAATAATTCATATTATCCTGAATAATATTATTAGATAACATTATTGGTAATGTCTAGAAAGTTACATCTAAGGAGAGGTTTGGTCACCTAATTGCGCCAAGAAGGAAAAATTCTAATTGAAAGCCCCTCTTTCACAGGAGCTACTGGTTTCAAAAGATTACTATGATTCTGTAATATTATTTGTGAATAATTAATTATTGATTTATATGATGAGGAAAATATTGATTTTATGTGGATATAGATGGAGAAAATTTTTAAAGTGACAATTGTTAAAAATTGATATTTTATCTTTTCTGATAAAATAATATTTTATTATATTATTATAATATAATAATGGTGATATTTTTATAATAAATGTGGGATATATGAGTATATGAGGAGGAAGAGTATTTTTGTTGCATTAAATGATTAAAACATGTTTTGTGTGTCGGTAGACCCCATTTCTTGACTGAAATTTGATTATAGCTTGTAAAATCGTCCGTTTGTGGATTTCAGTCAATTTCTGTTTAGAATTTGGAAACACGTTCTTCTGAAAAGTGGTACATAATGGAATTTCCTCTAAAAATTCGCAAAATTCAAATTTTCTGACAAAGGACTATTTATTATGAATTATTGAAGTTCCGAAGTTCCGAAGTTCCGAAATAATTGATTTTTGGATATTTTAATTATTTTTTTCAAAGAAAACGTTTTTGGTGAGTTAAGTGGGTCTAACATGTGACATTAATGGCTGAATTCAGATCTACAAAGGTTGGCGTAGGGAACTTAATAATATATATTATTATATTTTATTAAATTTTCGGCTTTGGTGTTCTAAACATTTTCCTATAAATAAGGTGCTTAGGTTAGAATTGAAAATCACACCAGAAACTAAAGATTTCTCTCTCTTTCTCTCTCTATATATCGAGCGTATTTTTGTGAGTATTTTAGTACTTCGAGTATTGCTATACGGTGAAAGTTCTTTTAGCACTATATCCAATATTCCAGTCAGAAGTACTATTCTTTCTGAGGTAAGGGAGATTATTTTCTTCATAAATGATATTATTTCTTCAATATCATTATGCCGAAATATTGGTTTGAACTTTTTATCAAATTTGGAACTTTTTCATGTCGCGGTTACTATTCATAAGTTACTATTCATGAGTTACTATTCATGAGTTATTATTCACAAGTACTATTCACGAAGCATGATGATGTTTTTTGTAAAATTTCTATCTTTTGGTGTCGGAGTTACTATTCACGTATATGGCACTATTCACGTATACGACACTATTCACAAATACGACATTATTCACAGAAAAATTAAGTTTTCTTCTCTGTGTCCAAGATTGTCTGTTATGATTCCTATCTTTGATTGGATCTATGTTTTGATCATTCTTGAATTTTACTCCACTCTGGTTATTTATGAAGTATTTTTGAACTTGGGTTGTTTAAAGTACAAATCCTTAATATTTGTTCTTTTGTTTCACTGGATTCATTTTCTTTAAAATATTTTGTATCATCCTCAGTGATATAACTGAATATCTTTGGCCTGTAGTGCAAAGATGAATGATTTCTGATGAATATCTTTGGCTCGTAATGCAAAGATGACCTGTTGTTGAATATCTTTGGCATGTAGTGCAAAGATGACTTGTTCACGAATATCTTTGGCCTGTAGTGCAAAGATGACTTGTTGATGAATATCTTTGGCCTGTAGTGCAAAGATGACTTGTTGATGAATATAGTAGGATTATGAACATGAACTGTTATTTGGTATAACCATGATCTTTGATGTTTCAGGTGATGAAAATTAACTTTGTCCTGGATGAGGAAAGGAATTTAGAACTACAATTACGATTATGAGTTATACACGTGATTGTGGACATGAATTGTTGATTAATGTTACAGGGATAAAACATTGTTGATGAACTTTTAACATGGAGAAGATAATAGATTTTATGGTCTATTTGACTCTTCTAATGGATTGTTCGTTCCGCTGCAACTATGGTTGAAAAGTTTTACATCTACCATATGTTCTAAATCACTGATTTATTACTGATGAAGACTATTGATAATTTATTTATCTTTAGTCATGATATTCTTTACTGAGCTAGTTGTGCTCACCCTTTTGCTTCACAATTCCTTTCAGGTAATAAAAGTGTAGCTGGGTCGAGCAGGGGATAACAGGGGAATAGAACGGTTGTCATCATTTAGTAGTTATACTTGGTGAATCAACTAGGGTGAGGCGAACCCAACGTTGGAAGGGTGTTTTGCCACTATCATACAAGATGTCTAATGACATACAACCTCGTGTCATCATAAAAGACGAGGTTGTGCTCATCCACTTCTTGAGTATATATCTGAGCACTACCTATATAATCTTGGAGTTTGGTTAAAGTATAATTACAATTAGAGACGGTTGAGATAATGATATGTCAAGAGAAGACACACCATTGGGAAGAATATGATAGTAATCTTCTCGCTTTTCTTTAGGGTCTATTAATCAACCAAGGATAATTTTGTGGGCATATGATATCTATAATAACCTGAGACGCATGGCCTCCCATGTACTAAGGTTTCTTGAGCACTTCCCAAATATTTTAATTTCTAAAAGCAGTTTTCGACTATACCTTTATGTAAGGTGCCATTATGAGGTCTTTGTCACGGTTGGGACATGAGTCACAGTTGGTATATATTTGTATTTAAACTCACGGTTTAAGTGTTGTCATATCTTGCACGACAATTGTATTAATAAAGTTGTAATTGTTTTCTGTACCATATATTTGGCGACTCAGAATGGGTTGGATGGAATGGACCTATTTTAGGGGCGTCACACTTTGTGTTGACAATATCGCACTCGCACGTACAAGATATGATCTTCTACTCAATCGCCAAATCGACGACGTTCGCTTTTCCAGGATGGTATTGAATGGTATGATCATAATCTTTCAATAGCTCAAGCCATCGTCGTTGCCGCATGTTGAGTTCCTTTTGAGTGAATAAATATTTGAGGCTTTTATGATCCGTATAGATCTCCACCTTCTCTCCATACATGTAATGTCTCCAAATCTTAAGCGAAAAAATGACAGCTGCCAACTCTAGATCATGAAGCATAGGCTATGACTTTCCCATGTTGCACGAGAACACATCCTAACCCTTTGCCTGAAGCATCACTGTAGATGACAAATCCCTCCGAGCCAAATGGTATTGTCAGAACAGGTGCTGAAATGAGTCTCCTCTTGAGTTCTTGAAAACTCTTCTCACATTCCTCACTCCAACCGAATTTTATATCTTTTCGAGTCAGCTGAGTTAATGGAGTAGTGATTCGAGAAAACCCTTCTACGAATCTCCGATAATAACCAACTAAGCCGAGAAAGCTACGTACTTTGGTCACTGACTTAGGTTGCTCCCATCTTTGAATTTCTTCAATCTTTACCGGGTCAACAGATATTCCATGATTTGATATCATGTGCCCAAGGAATGCTACTTCCTCAAGCCAGAACTCACATTTCTTCAACTTGGCATATAACTTGTTTTCACGAAGCTTTTGGAGTATCAGCCTCAAGTGTTGCTCATGATTTTTATGACTTTTGGAGTAAATGAGGATGTCATCAATAAATGCGACCACAAAGTGATCTAAATATTCCTTGAATACTCGGTTTATCATATCCATGAAGGCAACAAGAGCATTAGTCAATCCAAAAGACATGACTAGGAATTCATAATGCCCGTACCGAGTTCTGAAAGTAGTCTTTGGAATGTCATCAGTTTTAATCTTCAACTGATGATATCCAGAATGAAGATCGATCTTTGAAAAGAATTTGGCTCCTTGCAACTAGTCAAACAGGTCATCAATGCGAGGCAACGGGTACCTATTTTTGATGGTGACATGATTCAACTCCCGATAATCAATACAAAGTCGCATACTTCCATCTTTCTTCTTCACGAATAGAATAGGAGCACCCCAAGGAGACGTACTAGGTCGAAAGAAACTAATGTCTAACAATTCCTGCAGTTGGGTTTTTAACTGCTGAAGTTCAATAGGAGCCATTCGATATTGGGCTTTGGAAATGGGTTTTGTACCAGGTTTAAGGTCGATACCAAACTCGATTTCACGCTCCGGGGGTAGGCCAGGAAGTTCTTCGGGGAATACGTCAGGAAATTTATTAACAATAGAAATATCATTCAAATCTGACGTATTTTTATTTAAATCTGTGACATGAGCTAAGAAATCTTGACATCCGTTTTTCAATAAATGAATAACTTTATGGCTTGAAATGACCGTGATTGATTTTAATGGTTTTGTCGCTTGAATTCGCATAATAGGTTGAGTAGGAATATGAAAGCTAACAACCTTATGAAAACAATCAATTTTAGCATGATGAGTAGTTAACCAATTAATCCCTAGAATCACGTCAAATGCAAGTATTTTTAAGGAGATAAGATCGACAGGTAACGTGCAGTTATTGATTTGAATCAAACAAGACTTATAAATAGTGGATGTAATGAAGGTTTCTCTCAACGGAGTTTCAACAGATAAGTCAAAGTCTAATTTCTCTGGAATCAAATTTAAACGTTGAGCGTAAGTAGGAGAAATAAAAGAATGGGTAGAACCAGTATCAAATAAGGTATAAACTTGGCTAGAGTTTATGATTAGCTTACCCGTGATCACCTCGTTTGGATTCCTTGCTTTTTGGGAGGTTACGACAAACGCTCTCCCTTGAACTACCAGTTTTGTCTTGTCTGGGATAGCCTTTGATGCCTCCATCCCAGCTGGACTTGACTTCGGTGCACGACAAAAGCGGGCAAGGTGACCTTCTCTTCCGTAATTATAACACGCTTTGGATTCTTGCTGATACAGATTCGATCGATATGTCCCTCCCCTCCGCATTTGTAACATACGATTGGCTGTCGTTCCCCTTCCTTAACAACAGGTGTTGGTGATAACGTCTTTTCCATCATTGTTGAATCTCCTCTTCTTGAAATTTCCACTTCTATTATCTTGGCCATGATTTCCACCGAAGTGGTTACCATTTCTGGCATGTTGATTCCCTCCACGTTTGTTGTCACCGCTTCGATGACTATTACCACTGGTATTATCATTTTGTCAGCTGCTCTCTCTTGGATGGGTTGACTCGTTATCGCGCTCCAATAACTGATCCCTATTTAAAACATCTGAATACAAACATAGTTTGTGAGAAATTAAGTATTGACGTATCTCGGGTTTCAAACCTCTTAGAAACATCCGCGTCATTCTCTCCTCATTATCAACCAAGTGGGATGCAAACCGGACAACTCTCGCAAGCTTAGCTTCAGTCTTGTGACACACGGTCATATTGTTCTGCTCCAGCTTGATGAACTCTACCCCCTTCATGTGACGAATACTTTCGGGAAAGTACTTGTTGTTGAACAGTTCTTGGAATTTCTCCTAAGACATCTTCATTGTTGTAGGTTGAGTACGCTTTACCAATTCCCACCAGTAATCTGCCTCTCCTTGCAACATAATGGTGGAAAAGGGAACCTTTTGCTCCTCGGAGCATCCCAAGACATCAAATATCTTGGTGATCTACTTTATCCACGTCTCCGCCTTAAGTGATTTTGCTCTCCAATAAACTCCGGTGGTCCCAGCTCCTTGAACTGTTTAGCAGTGACCGTCCGAGAGTTACCAGTGTTTCCACCTGCATTTTGAACAGGAGCCGTTCTTGCCTGATGTTGCATGAATTGCATAAAGCCTCTGAATTATTGTCATTCATCATTTGGTCAGCTTTGTTGTTTTCTTGAGGATTATTGCCATCCTGATGCACATTATCCTGAGTATTGATCGTTAGTGACTCAACGGTCTCATGTGCTTCATTGCTTATCTCAACATTTTCGAATGCCATTTTCAAATACTGCCGCAAAACAAGGGTTAATTGACATGTCACATATTATCCCTATACTCTGACCGACCAATTAAATACCAAATAAACTTTGGTAGGTTATACTAGCGAAGGCTCTCCCCTCCTAGTTCTTGTCTCACATCTCAGCCAAGGATCATATCCCAAAGCTTTGATACCAACTGTGATGCCCCCAAAATAGGTATACATCACCCATCTTGAGTCGCCAAATATATGGTACAAAATTTAAATACAAACTTCTTTTATACAGTACGACAAAACGTAGCTGAGAGTTTCAAAACGGATAATGTCTCGTAGAGAGTATCCAAACTCAAATAAAGTCCTCATTACAATTATTATCACACTATTTTACTGAATAGTGAGGACTACTAATGAAAACATCTGGACCGTCACTCCGTTCCCCGACTAGTCCCAGCTACGTTCTCATTTCCTGAAGAGAACAATAAAAGCAAAAGGGTGAGCTCAACTAGCCCAGTAAGAAATATTATGACTAAGATAATGCAGAATAAATTATCGTTAGCCCTCAACAGTGTTAAACTGATAAAATATAATAAATATCAAGTTTAGCTGCAGCGGAACAAGCAATCCATTAGAAGAGTCAAGTAGATCATGATATCTACTATCTTCTATGATTTAAAAAGTTTATCATCAATTTTATCGCTGAGACTCAACTTAATAAATAAACCACATCATCGAATCATCCCTGCACTACGGGCCAAGGATATTCATGTAATCATCAATGGTCATGATTACACCGAGTAATCCCTGGTCATAATCATACCAACAACTGTCCATCAATGCACTACAGGCCAATGAGGATTTTTACGAAATCATTTGTAACATTACGGTCATGATTATACCGAATAATCCCTGGTCATAATCATACCAATCAATAGTACATCTATGCACGTAAGCCACATATGACCTTTATCATAATATAAGCATGAGGATGATGACAATGATATAAGAATTTAATTAAAATAAAGCAAAGGATAAAATTTTAAAGATTTATAACTTAATTTATTCAGAATTCAATAATGTCCAAATTGTCAACATGATACTGCTTTGTGGAGTAAATTTCAAGAATAATATTGTATCAAAAATGATTTAGACAGTAAAGAAATCAATTTTTGTCATGAATAATTCACCGGGTGAATAGTACCCGAGTGAATAGTACCCCGTGAATAGTACTTTGTGAATAGTACCCTGTGAATAGTACTTTGTGAATAGTACCATAAAAATGAATACTACTCGTGGACAGTACTCCGGGATGAAAATCTTAAAATTTAACAAGAATGTGCAGAAAATGTCCTTGTAAAACAATACTAGATGAAGCGCAAATTTCAAGGATATTCTACTAATTTCACGGAGTATAGAAGCAATACTTTAACAAAATGAGGGTATAATCAGGAATACGAGACGAAATAATATTACTCACATACTACAAGGTATAGAAGAAAATATTATTTCTATGAATACTAAACAAAATAATATCTCTTACCTCAAAAGAAGACTGGATACTGGATTAGTGAGGTAGCAGCCTTCTCTTCTACTTTCTCTCTAAAGCTTCTCTCTCAATAGCTTCTCTTTCTATAATTTCTCTTGTGAGTCTTAGTGAATTGGTGAGAATGAAAGAAGAATGAACTTCTATTTATAGGAAAATATAGTTTCGATAATTGCACGCTTTGGGGCTCAAAATATTACAGCATAATACCTTCATCTTTTTTTCTTTTTTAATTTAGTCCTGCAAGTATTATCAAACTTGCACCACCTCCCCTAATAGTACATCATCTGAATCAATATTACAATCATGTGAATCAATAGTATAATCATGTGAAAAAAATAATTACAGTATAGTACCTTCATCTATACCTCTATTTTTAATTTAGTCATGCAAGTATTATCAATCTTGCACCACCTCCCCTAATAGTACATGCATGTGAATCAATAGTACACACATGTGAACAAATAGTTATAAGAATGTGAACTAATAGCTATTAATTGCTCATTTATCCGATTAATTACCCGATTGGTCAATATAACCTCCAGATATCCATTATTATCGAAATAGATGTCGATTTCCACTAACACTAATAATCCCCACACAATGGAAATATCAATTTCATCTTTAATTAACACGAACTTATTCATCATTAATATTATAACTCACAATATTTAACAACCATATCATTCCCAGAAAGAGGGGGCTTTTCGATAAGGATTTCTCCCTATTGGCGCGCAATTAGGTGACCAAACCTCTCCTTGACAGAACTTTGTAGACATTATTAATATTGCAAATAATAATATGAATAACTTTGTCGTCTCAATTATTGATTTAATAATATAACATATTATGCACGAGATGATCTTTGTAATAATAATTGAATCAATAATATGAGAGATATTATCAAAGCAATCATCGTAGCAATAATTGAGTATAAGCGGTGACTTCTCACGTAAGCATTAATAATCAATACCGTATTACTACTATACAACCACACGTATTCGTACTTTTACCAAGGGTAGTTCAACGGTTTAATTCAGTAACACTTTCGCCGTTATTTTTATAAAAAGATAATTCTGTCATTTTCTAACTACGACAATACTTCTGTTGTGGGGTCCACCAATGATTGTGCCGTCGTACGAGTATTCCCTACTAAAACGAATATTCTCCGACCAATCGAATATTATATAACCACTTGTTTACTTTGCAAAATTTGTAAAAAATACCCACAACTATAACATTATATCAAATCCACACCATAATATTCAAAAATATATTTCGAGAAAAATTAATCTTTATTCATAAAAGTTGGGGTCTTACAAAGACAATGAAGGAAGATGGGGAAGAATTATATTCCAAGTCATCTAGCTAAGCTAGATTTCGAAGTTTATTGAAATCGTGCTTATTGTGCGTTTAAAAAAAGGAAGGAATAGGTTCAACTTTTGGAACTAATAGAATTTAAAAGAACTATTCTTTATATGTCTATGCTAATTGTTTTGGCTAGACAGAAGTTGATTTGAAATATCAAAATGAATTTTATATCATAAATGCATTTGATGCAAATATGGTAAAAGGATGGAGTTATTAATGCAATTGAACCTAGTGTTGGATGTGATCTTAGGATCAATAACCCGCTATGGTATGATGTATAATGACGAAGTCCTCAACGTACTGTGAAAAGTACGGTATCATGACGTCATAAAACGTTTTGAAACTATGATTAAAAGAATTTAAAGAGTAGTCGATGTTAATTGATTTGACTAGACAAATGTTTCAAGTTGATGTCCAATTTATTGGTATGGTCTAAGCTATTTGATTTGGCTAAGACAAATGGTATGCCATGTTATAAGAAAATCTAGCTTTCTTTGAGGAGTTATACCGAACTAAATTGTTTTGGTGCGGAATTTAATGATTAAGTCTGAGGTGAACACACTCCGAAATTGGGTTATACGATGGGTTGATCACCTACGTATGGAAGATGTAGTATACTTTCTTGGTGATTGTAAACTAACCGTGACAGAAGGGTTTAAGGTGAAATGTTGTTAAACCTAGTAAGAGTTCATGGTCGATTTGACCCCTCAACAAAAGTATGAAATGTTTTAAAGGAATTCTTATGTTCCTCGTTATTCATTCTACTTCATGATTCTTGATAAGTTATGAAGGTTAGGGAATGTTTGAAAGATAGAAACTTCTTTGAAGAGAAGTTGAGAAGAAGGGTATGTTAAAATTTTGAGGACGAAATTATGTGAAGAAGGGGTGAATGTGATGACCCGGAGATTGAAAGCATAGTTAGATGTGAGGTTCAACTAATGATGATTATGCCAACAGATGATCCTTGTGAGAAGGACGAATTAAGATTAAACCTTTGCTAAAGGTTGTAGGAATAAAGCATCCAGGTATAGGTGTGGTTTTAAGAAATTCCGAGGACGAAATATTTATAAAGGGGGAAGAATGTGACAACCCGGAAAATTGGATTGTCCAGAATTTAAGTTTAAAGAATTAGTTATTAATAAAATGAATTTTTATTAATAATATTCTATGCTGTGTGTTTATTAATCATTCTAGAATCTAGGATGATTATAATACAGGAGGATTCTGGCTACGATCTAGACTGAACGAGTAAGAATTTTCAGGACAAAAAATAAAAAATTTCCAGGAACAAAAATATTTCTGAGGAAAAAGGCGAAATATGCACTATTCACATGACGAAATCCTATGGATTAGGGTTTGAATGACTTAAGCTTTTCCGAGAGTTTGGTATGTCGAAATGACATTCCGTTGAAAGATTTGACGATAAAATGTTGTGAAAAGTTAAGTTAGGCGATAAAAGTTTTTCTCAAAAAACGCGCACAATCAATGGTGGACCCCACAATGGAATTATTGTCGGAGTTAGAAAATGACAGAATAAACTTTTTATAAAAATAACGAGAAACATTTTATAGTTAATTGTTGAAATACCCGCTGATAAAAGTACAGTAATACGCGTGGTTGCATAGTAGCACACGGTATTGTACAGTATCTTTGATTATTGATGCTTACGTGAGAAGTCACTTAGTTTTATTTAATTATTGCCACAGTAATTGCTGCATAGTATCTCACATTATTGATCCAATTATTTACACAATATATTATATTATTAAATCAATAATTGAGATGACAAAGTTATTCATATATATTAATTTGAAATGGGGGAGAAACTTGGTGGGGATGGAGTATTATTATTATTATATATATATATATTATAATAAGTTTTGTTTTTATGAAAAATAGAATATATTATATTTTATTATGCATAGTTTTTGCATGTGTCTGCATAGTGTTTGCATATTAAATCATGTGAATTCAGTTTCTGCGCCCGTGAAATTTGTTTGAAAATATTGTACAGGTCGTTGGAATAAATAGGATGCTTAATTTAGAATTGAAAATCACACCAGAATCAGAGAATTCTTCTTCTATAATATTGAGCGTATTTCTTTAGAGTTTAAGGAAGTTTTGAGTATAAAAAATAGTGCAAGTTTTCTTCAAGAATATCCCTGCCCTACCAGTCAGAAGTACTTTCCTTTAAAGGTAAGTGTAACGCCCGAGAAAATCGAATTTTTATGAGAATTAAAATTTTTATTTAATTATTTGAATTAAATGAATTTAATTGATTATTTATGTGAGTAAGCTATTTGAAGGTCGTTCTATTACCTAGAATGTGCGGATGTGGTTAGGATTCTGGCTATGTGCTAGGATTAATTGTTTTGAATTTCAAAGACGAAAATAAAAGTTTTTTGAGAAATTTCTGTAAAAACACTATTCATCCATTTCTGCTCGGGAATTAAGTTTGAATTTCTGAGAAACGCATAATGATAGAATTCTAAGACGAGATGGAATATCCAATAATATTTTAGTTATGGCAAACCAAGTTTTTGCCTGCAAGCCTAAGGGTTAGGAATTGTGATTTCCGAGAATTTAAGGTTTACGTATAATGATTAGAGTTATTATACGTGAGGAATACGAGTATGATACTAGTTATTATACGAGTATAGTACGAAAATAATTACGATGTATAATACGAATATCGTACGAATACTATACGAAGAGAAAACATGAATTGAACGAATAGAATACGATTAGTCTTATTAGACTTTGAGTTATAAACTTTGTAGAATCCAATTGGACTTGGGTTATGTCAAGCCTAATGCAATGTGAAATCAAGCCCAAGATAGGCCCAATATGAATTAATTCTAAGGCCCAAACCAAGAAACCAAACCGCGGATCGAACCGATGGGTCAACGGATGGGTAAAACCCATGGGATAACCCATGGGGGGACCCACAAGACCATGTGGGCCGGCCACTTGGTGGCCAAGTAAAGTAACCCACTTGGAGGACAAATAAAGTAGATTTACTTGGTGAGGAAGAAAAGGGAATATTAAGGATGTTACCAAATGACCAAAATACCCTCCATTTGAATTGCCTATATAAGAAAGCTTAGCTTGGTCATTTGTTACTTTACAAACTTTAAGCAACATATTTAAGAGAAAAAAAAGAGCTAGAAACAAGTAATCAAGTGAGCTTGAAGCAATTCATAAGAGTTTTTAGCAAGAACGTGAAGAACGTAAATGTAATAATTCGTAAAACCTTAGTTTTTGATTCATTTAAATTTATTTTTTGTAGAGAATCATAAATTAGTGGAGCATGTCTCTTTTGGAGGAATAAGGATGGCTATTAGTAGATTAACCATTTACAAGCCATGTATGAGTAGGAATCGTAAGCGTTTAAGTAAATTTAAACCGATTAAACCTTTGAACGTTGATTTGGTAGTTGATGGACAAATTGAAAACCATCATTTATAGGGTATATGAATATTGCTTGGTTAGGATGTAGACAATGAATCAATGGATTGATTCCATTTGATTTGGCATATAAAACACGAGTAACGAAGTTATGACGAAATTTACGAGATTAGGCGTTAAACGTTGAAATCATAGAATTTCCAGATTAGTAATCAAAACTCGTCGTTTAGTTAGGGAACTTTAGTTTTCGATGACATAGCGTAGAATAACGTATTTAAGAGTTGTGGACTCAGGATTGGTCAAATTCTGACTTAGAACGAAGAAAACGAATTAGGAAAGATCATTAATGTTAAGCGAACGTGTAAAACCTGGCAAGGAAAGAAGCTTAAGGAACTAACAGCCTGGACCCCTGCCGGGGTGGGCTATGTAAAGGCCAGAACCCCGCTTCGAAGTGTTTCATTTATTAAGGAGTCATGCCCACCCGGGCGGGCCATTTGAAGAACAAACCCGTAAAGGCTGAAATGCAAAAAAAATGTTGACCTGTTTTTGAATCAAAGTGTTTGTAGAACAACTACGGGGCATATATATACTTAAGATACATGGTAAGACCACTCTTAAGTCACATTTATAGTGATGACTTTAGGGATTGAACGTTATCTATTAATCGTTAAACGAAGAACGTAAAGTATAAAAGGTAATTCATATTCGATTATTATGGTACGTAACCATTGATGGTCGAGTATTAGTAATGACGTAAGAGCATTAGTAAGCCATAATGAAGGATAGTAACTCGAATCGGGTTCTATTAATGAAATAAATTCAAGTAAGACATAGAATAGAAAAGAAGTTGGCTAAACAATGGAGTTAGATTGTTTAGTAACTAATCTCAGTGTGCTATGTGAATATATCATATAGATACTGTAAAGACCAAGAATTATTGAATATTATATTCGAAGACGCTTGAAGGCATGTTTTCTTAACGCTTGTCTAACCTTCGTCTTAACCAAGTTTCTGTGATTCATGTTATAATATACATGAATTATTTTACGAAAAGGTCTATACTAGTTTTTACTCGGCTAGACTATTTGTGAGACCCCAAATTTTATGAATAAAGATTTAAATTTATCAAAATATTTTTTTAAATATTATGGTGTGGATTTGATATAATGTTATAGTTGTGGGTAATATTTATAAATTTTGCAAAGTATGCAAGTTGTTATAAAATATTCGTTTGGTCAGGGAATATTCTTTTTTTTCGGGGAATATCCGTACGACGGCACAATCATTGGTGGACCCCACAACGGAAGAATTGTCGTAGTTAGAAAATGACATAATTATCTTTTTATAAAAATAACGACGAAAGTGTTACCGTTAAAACTTTTGAAATACCCGGTAATAAAAGTACAGTAATACGCGTAGTTGCATAGTAGCACACGGTATTGATTATTGATACTTAAGTAAGAAGTCACTCAGTTATACTAAATTATTACTATAGTAATTGCTGCATCATATCTCTTATATTATTGATTCAATTATTGTCACAGTATCATATGCATAATATTTATTATTATTAAATCAATAATTAAGATGGCACAGTTATTCATATTATTATTTGCAATATTGACAATGTCTAGAAGTTCTGTCAAGGAGAGGTTTGGTCACCTAATTGCACGCCAATAAGGAGAAATCCTTATCGAAAAGCCCCTCTTTCACGGAGCGAATCAATGGTTGTTAAATATTGTGAATTATAATATAAATGATGAATAAGTTCGTGTTAATTAAAGATGAAATTGATAGTTCCATTGTGTTGGGATTATTAGTGTTAGTGGAAATCGACATTTATTTCGATAATAATTGATGTCTGAAGGTTATATTGACCAATCGGATATTCGGGACACTTTTTGTGTCAGAGTACTATTCACGAGTTACTATTCACGTGTTACTATTCACCCAATTACTATTCACTCTAGTATTGTTCACTCTGGTATTTGGGACACTTTTCGTGTCGGGGTATTATTCACGGGGTACTATTCCCAAAGTACTATTCATGGAGTACTATTCACCCAAAAAATATATTTCTTTTCGGTCCAAATCATTTTTGGGTACAATATTATTCCATGAGGAGATGTGATAATTTTTTAGATCGTTGGTTGAACTTATAATAGTAAATCAATATGGATCGTTGGTTGAAGATATAATAGTAAATCAATATGGACCGCTGGTGGAAAGTTATAATAGTAAATCAATATGAATCGCTGGTTTAAAGTTTTAATAGTAAATCAGTATGGACCGTTGCTTTAAGTTTTATTAGTAAATCAATATGGACCGTCCGTTTAAAAGTAAATCAATCTGGACCGTTCATGAATTAGTTACTATTTAGTCCATTCTCCTATAAATAGAAGCTCATTCCTTCATTATTTCTTTCGAATTCACTGAAACTCTAGAGAGAGAAACTATAGAGAGAAAGAAGAAAAGTATTCTGCTACTTCACTACTCCAGTATTCAGTTTTTCTAAGGTAAGGAATATTATTTGTTGTACTCGTAAGAGATATTATTTGTTGTACTCGTAAGGGATATTATTGTTTCATATTCATGAAGAGCGTTATTTTCTTTCAATAATCGTAAAGGTTGTTATTCCATTCTTTATTATTACATTTGGAATATCACATGCATGCGGATTCGCATGACTGATTCCGTTCTTTATTATTACATTGGAATATCATATCTCGTGCGGATTATGCATGACTGGTTCCATTCTTTATTGTTATGTTGGAATACCCTGTCTGTGCGGTCTATCTTATGCATGGTGAATTCTTCTGTTATTCCATTCTATTATTCTATTGGAATAACCTGTCTATGTGGTTTACTACATGCATGGTGAATGATCCTTCGTATTCATTCCTTATTAAATTGTGGAAATGATCTGTCTATGTGGATTACCGCATGGCGGGCGAAAATCCATTTGCAGTTTCATATATTCTATTATACTCAGTTGGTTAAAGCTTTGGCTTCTATACTCCATGAAATTAGTGGAATATCCTTGATATTTGCGCTTCATCCAGTATCTTTTTATGGAAATATTCTTTTGAGCATTCTTGAATTTTACTCTTCAAAGCAGTATCATGTTGACGATTTGGACGTTATTAGTTCCTAGATAAATTAATTTATAAATCTTTAAAATTTATTTTTGAACTTGTTTTATTGAATTATTATGTCATTGTCATCATCCTCATGCTTATATTGTGATGAAACTCATCTTTGGCTTACGTGCATAGATGGACTTGGTATGATTATGACCAGGGATTATTCGGTATAATCATGGCCGTAATGTGACAAATGATGTGGTAAAAGTCCTCATTGGCACATAGTTCATTGGTGGACGATTGTTGGTATGATTATGACCGAGGATTATTCGGTATATAGTCATGACCATTGATGATTACATGGATATCCTTGGTAGTGGAGCATGGATGATTCGATTTTATGTATTAAAAATTGAGTCTCGTGATAAAGTTGATGAAAAACTTTTAAATCATAGAAGATAGTAGATTTTATACTTTACTTGACTCTTCTAATGGATTGCTTATTCCGTTTGCAGATTTTGATCTAAAACTTGTTGTCTATTATATTTTATCAGTTGTTATACTGTTGAAGGCTAATGATAACTTATTCTACATTATCTTAGTCATAATATTTCTTACTGGGGTAGTTGAGCTCACCCTTTTGCTTTCATTGTTCTATTCATAAAATGAGAACGTAGCTGGGACTAGTCGGGGAACAAAGTGATGGTCCTAGATGGTGCATTAGTAGTCCTCACTATTCTGTGAAATAGTGTGATAATAAATGTAATGAGGAATCCATTGAGTGTAGATATTGTCTAGATGACAATATTTGTATTAAAACTCACAGCCTATGTTTTGTCGTATTTTACATGACTGTTGTATAATTAGTTTGTATTTGTATTCAGTACCTTGTATCTGGCGACACAAGATGGGTGATGTATACCTGTTTTGGGGGCATCACAGTTGGTATCAAAGTTTAGGGATATGATCCACAGGTGAGATGTGAGACAAGAACTAGGAGGGAGGCAGAATTCCTTCGCTAATATGACCTACCTAAGTTTATTTGGTATTTAATTGGTCGATCAGAGTATAGGGATAATATGTGATATGTCAATTAACCCTTGTTTTGTGGTAGTGTTTGATAATGCCATCTAAAAATGTCGAGATAGGCATGGAAGCACATGAGACCGTTGAGTCACCAACGATTAATACCCAGGATAATGTTCAACAGGAAGACAATAATCCTCAGATAAACAATAACACCGATGAAATGGTGAATGATGGGATGTTCAGAGGCTTTATACAATTCATGCAACATCAGGCGAGAGCGTTCCTATTCAAAATACAGGTGGAAACACTGTCAACTCTCGGACGGTCACCGCTAAGCAGTTCAAGGAGCTGGGACCGCCAGAGTTTGGGAAAGCCAGAACCACTTAAGGCAGAGACGTGGTTAAAGCAGATCACCAAGATATTAGATGTCTTGGGATGCTCTGACAAGCAAAAGGTTCCCTTTGCCACCTTTATGTTGTGTGAAGAAGCAAATTATTGGTGGGAATCTGTAAAACGTACCCAGCCTGACGCACTCAAGATGTCTTGGGAGAAGTTCCAAGAGCTGTTCAACGACAAGTACTTTTTCAAAAGTATTCGTCACATGAAGGAGGTGGAGTTTATAAAGTTGGAGCAAAATAATATGATCGTATTGCAGTACGAGGCTAAGTTTGCAGAGTTATCCCGGTTTGCATCCCATTTGGTCAATAATGAGGAGCGAATGACGCGAATGTTTCTATGAGGTTTGAAACCCGAAATACGTCAATACCTCATTTCTCACAAATTGTGTTTGTATACAGATGTTGTGAATATGGCTCAGTTATTGGAGCGCGATAATGAGTCAGCACAACCAAAAGGCAACGACCAACAACACGATAATAATCATACCGATGTGGCAACGGCCATCTAACAATGATAACCATCGTGGGGAAATTATCATGCCAAGAAAGGTAACCACTTGGTGGTAATCATGACCAAGATAATAGAAGTGGAAATTTCAAGAGAAGGTCATTTAGCTCAATTTTGTCATATAGTGAAGTCAAGTCCAATGGGCAATTGGCACCAAAGGCGGATCTGGACAAAACAAAGTCGATGGTTTCAGGAATAGCGTTTTTTGTGACTTCTCAAAAAGCGAGTAACCCAAACGAAGTTAGCACGGGTTAGTTAATTATAAATTTTTGCGAAGTCTATACCTTATTAGATACCAGTTCTACCCATTCTTTTATCTCTCTTGCTTGCGCTCAACGTTTAAATTTGACTTCGGAGAAGTTAGACTTTGACTTATTGGTTAAAACTTCGATAGTAGAAACCTTCGTTACCTCCATTGTTTATAAATCTTGTTGATTCAAATCGACACTTTCACATTACCTGTTGATCTTATCTCTTTGAAAATACTTGCCTTTGATGTGATTTTAGGAAACAATTGGTTAACTACTCATCAAGCTTTTTGTAAGGTTGTTAGCTTTCATATTCCTAACCAACCTGTTATGCGAATTCAAGCAACCAAACCACTAAAGCTAATCACTGTTATATTAAGCTATAAGTAAAGAGCCTCGAGCCTTTCGCTGGTGACTTCCTTGTGTGGAATGCACCAAAGCCGAACTTTTCGTAGGGGATGTTGTAAATAACGATGGAAAGTTGATAGGTATCAATGTGACGTGCTATCCAAGTCTTGGATGAGAGTCAAAGTTTTGAATGATATTTCTATTGTTAATAAATTTCCTGACGTGTTCTTGAAGACTTTTTAGCATACCCCTAGACCGTGAAATCGAATTTTGTATTGACCCTAGTACAAAACCCATTTCTAAAACCCTCAAATATTTTCTTCACCTAAAATGAACGTAACATGTGCCAAAGACGTTGGCTCGAGCTGTTGAAGATTACAATCGTACCATTCAATATCATCGTGGAAAAAACGAACGTGGTAGCTGACGCATTGAGTAGAAGATCGTATGCATTTACGAGTGTGATGTTGTTAACACAAAGACCCATTTCGTATAACTAACAAATGATTGAGATAGAGTTAAAAACTCTAGGGATCCACGTGAGGATACCGAATATACGATTAGAATCGACTTTAATCGATAAAGTTAAAGCTACTCAAGCTACATATTGCCCCCAAAATTAGGTATACATCACCCATCTTGGGTGCGTCGGATACATGGTACATAATTCAATTACAAAATACAACTTACTAATACAAGAGTTTGAATACAAATATTGTCTACTGTATACAATCAAAGACCTCAAAATTATTATCATAAAGCTGTGAGTTTGAATACAAATATTATCTACTAGAGATTATACAAACTCAAAACAACTTACTAATACAACTGTGGTGTACAATCCTCATTACAATTATTATCACACTATTTCTACGAATAGTGAGGACTCATACTAATTATTATCACTCTGGGACCATCACTCTAATTCCCAGGACTTCACGTCCCGACTATATTCTCATTTCACGAAGAGAACGGTGAAAGAAAGGGTGAGCTCAACTAGCCCGATAAGAAATATTATGACTAAGATAATGCGAGAATAAATTATCATTAGTCTCCAACAATGTTAAAGCGATAAAATATAATAGACATCAAGTTTAAGCTGCGGTGAACAAACAATCCATTAAAAAGTCAAGTAGAAAATAAAATCTACTATCTTTTATGATTTAAAAGGTTTTTCATCACTTTATTATCGTTGAGACTCGACAATAAATATTCCACATCATCGAATCACCCCTGCACTTGCTGGCGAGAGGATATTCTTTAGTATCCGACCACAATTATCCATGCACTACGGGGCCAGAATATTTGTGTATTCATTAATGGTCATGATCATGCCAACAAGCGTCCATCAATGCACTACGGGCCAATGAGGACTTTTACCACATCATTTGTAACATTACGGTCATGATTACAAGAATAATCCTGGTCATAATCATACCAAGTCCATCTATACTACTGAGGCCACAAATGACTTTCAACATAATATAAACATGAGGATGATGACAATGATATAAGAATTCAATAAAACAAGTTCAAAAATTAATTTGTCCGAGAACTACTAATGTCCAAATTGTCAACATGATCTTTGCTTTGTAGAGTAAAATTCAAGAATGATCGGGAAGAATATTTCCATGAAAAGATCTTTGGATGAATCGCAAATATCAAGGATATTCTACTAATTTCATGGAGTATAGAAGTCAAAACTTTAACCAACTTAGTATAATAAAGAATGGAATAACAAAAGAAATCACCATGCATGCGGTGCTTAGCATGAGCGAGTTATTCAACGAAATACTAAATAACGGAACGAATCGGGCAAAAATTACGCACCAAGCGGGATGTTCTAACGAATAATAAAGAATGGAATAACAACGAAATCACCATGCATGCGGTACTTACATGACGAGTTATTATTCAACGAGAATACTAATAAGGGCGGAATCGGTCCGGCGTAAAAGCTCTGACGAGGATATTCAACGAGAATAATAATAAAGAGCGGAACCGGTCAGAAAAAAAAAGCACTGAGACAGGATATTCCAACGAGAATAATAAAAAAGCGGAATCGGTCCGGCGTAAAATGCGCCTGAACATGATATTCCAACGAGAATAGTAAAGAGCGGAATAATAGAAGAATGTCACCAAGTATAGGGTGAAATAGCGTATCTGAGTTATTCAACGAATAATAATAAGCAATGGAATAACAACGAGTTCTCTTCATGAATAAGAAAGAATAACACCCTTACGAATACAACAAATAATATTCCCTACCTTAAGAAGAAAAGTCTTTGGATATATAAGTAGTGAAGTAGCGAATACTTTCTTCTTTCTCTACATAGTTTATCTCTCTAGAGTTTAATGAATTAAATGAAAAATAATGAATGAATGAGCTTCTATTTATAGAAAAATGGAATGCATAGTAACTAACTCATGAGCGGTCGAGATTGATTTACTTTAATCGACGCGGTCCATATTTAAAACAAAATAAAATATAATATATAATATATTTATAATAATAAATAAAATGAATAACTTTATAAAAGATTTTACTATATCTGAAACACTATGCCAAAACCTTATCACTATGCAAACACTATGCATAATAAAATATAATATATTCTAATTATTGTCTAATAAAATAGATAGCTTTATAAAAGTATTACATTTTATATAAAAAGATTTTACTATGCAAAACACTATCTGAGACACTTATACACACTATGCATAATAGAATATAATATATTCTATTTATAGAATAACTTTATAAAAGTATTATGTTTATATAAAAAGATTTTACGTATTATTACATTAATAATACCAACAAAAGCTGAGTGACTTATCACTTAAGCATCAATAATTAATCTGGTATTGCTTTCTTATGCAACCACATAGTATTCTTTGTACTTTTAACAAGGGTGTTTCAGCGATTAACGGTAAAACTTCCGTAGTTATTTTCATAAAAAGTATTTTTGTCATTTTCTCGATCAAATAATAATTTAGTTGTGGGGTCCACCAATGATTGTGCTTGGTTGTACTAATATTCCTGTTAAAAGCGAATATTCCCAGAGCCATCGAAATATTATATAACAACTTGCGTACTTTGCAAAATTTATAAATATTACCCACAACTATTATATCAATTTCACTCCATAATATTCAAAAATAATATTTATAGAAAATTCATCTTTATTCAAAAAGTTGGGGTTTTACAATCTCCCTTCTTATGAAATTTCTCCCTCGAAATTAGAATGCGTACACAGGTATGTCGAAGAGGTAAGGATACCTTGATTTCATTTGATTCTAACTCCCAAGTCATTTCCTCAACATCGTGGTTTCTCCACAAAACTTTGACTTGAGGTATAACCTTGGTGCGTAGAATATGTTCCTTCTTATCAAGATTTGAGCAGGAACCTCTTCATACGTCAAATCTTCCATTATTTTGTCCGGTTCTAACTCAATAATGTGGTTGGGTCTTCCACATATTTACGTAACATGGATATGTGAAAAATATTATGAACACGAGACATACTTGGCGGTAAAAGCGAGTCTATAGGCCCGAGTTCCTACTCGATCAAGGATTAAAAATGGGCGATAAATCGAGGATTGAGCTTTCCTCTCTTTCCAAATCTAAGTAACCCCTTTCCATGGAGCAACACGTAACAACACATGATCTCTATATCGAATTCCACGTCCTTTCGATGAAGATCGGCATAACTCTTTTATCGATCTTGTGAGGTTTTTATCGTTCTTGGGATCGTTTGAATCTTTTACGTAGTCATATACGTACCAACTCTGGTCCCAACAACGTTGCTTCACCCACCTCATCCCGACATCTTTGGAGAGCGACACTTTCTTCCATCTGGCGCTTGAATGGAGCCATGCGATACTTGCTTGATAAGCTTTGTTGTTGTAGGAAAACTCCACCAATGGTAAGAACTTGTCCCAACTTCCTTGAAATCAAGGACACAGAGTCTTAATAGATCTTGAAGTTTGAATAGTCCTCTCCATTTGTCCGTCCAAATCGAGGGATGATATCTTAAAACTAAATCGTAAATCTGTGCCCATAGCTTTTTGCAAACTAACCCAAAATCGTGAAGTGAATCTTGGGTCTCGATCGAAAACTATGGATCTTGGCATACCATGCGATCTTACAATCTCGTTTATGTATATCTGAGCAAGGCGTTCAAGTGTATAAGTCTCTCGTATCGGTAAGAAATGAAGCGGACTTGGTCGATCTATCAACAATGACCCAAATCGCATCTATGCCTTGAGAAACCTTGGGAAGACCGATGCTTGAAA
Organism: Panax ginseng; assembly: GCA_020205605.1. Lineage (NCBI taxonomy): Eukaryota > Viridiplantae > Streptophyta > Magnoliopsida > Apiales > Araliaceae > Panax > Panax ginseng. The sequence continues at coordinate 43,958,958 of CM035141.1, forward strand.
TCCATGGTAATGTGCTCCCACTTCCATTCTGGAATTTCAAGTGGTTGCAATGGACCTTTTGGTACTTGATGCTCACCTTGACTTCGTTGACACGTTAGACACCTTGAGATAAACAGTATTATCTCTCTCTTCATATTGCCCCACCAAAATGTATGTGAAGATCATGATACATTTGGTACTCCCGAGATGGATTACAAGCGGTGTGTTGTGCGCCTCCATCATGATTTTATACTTTAAATCGAATTCGTTAGGAACACAAAGTCAGGAGTTGACTCAAAGTATTCCTTCTTCATCGATTCTTGCTTGACGGCATCGCACCTTCTTGCACTTTTTCTTCCTCATACGCATCGACTCAGGATCGTAATTTGAGCGACTTTAATTTTATCAATTAAAGTCGGTTCTACTCGTATATTTTCCATCATCATCACGTGGGTCCACAGGTCTTTATCTCTATCTCCATCCTTTGCAAGTCATACAAAATGGGCCTTTGCGTTGACAATATTGCACTTTCGTACCGCATATGATCTTACTCGATAAATCGGCTACCACGTTAACTTTTCCAAGATGGTATTGGATGGTATGATCATAATCTTTCAACAGATTCAAGCCAACGTCGTTGTCGCATGTTGAGTTCCTTTTGAGTGAAGAAATATTTGAGGCTTTTATGATCCATAAAGATCTCCACTTTCTCCCCATACAAGTAATGCCTCCAAATTTTAAGTCACGAAGACAACAATTTGCTAACTCTAGGTCATGAGTAGGATAATTCCTCTCATATTCTTTGAGTTATCGTGAGGCATAGGCTATGACTTTCCCATGTTGCATGAGAACACATCTTAACCCTTTGCTAGAAGCATCACTTGTAGATGACAAATCCCTCACGAACGGATGGTATTGTCGAGCAGTCTTGAAATGAGTCTCCTCTTGAGTTCTTGAAAACTCTTCTCACATTCCTCGCTCAAACCAGAACTTTGTATCTTTAAAGTCGGTTTGAGTTAGTGGAGTAGCGATTAGAAAACCCTTCTACGAATCTCAGATAATAACCGACTAAGCCAGAAAAAGCTACGTGCTTGATCCTTGATTTAGGTTGCTCCCGACTTTGAATAGCTTCAATCTTTCTTTGGGTCAGCGGATATTCCATGACTTGATACCACGTGCCCAAGAGAATGCTACTTCCTCAAGCCCGAACTTCGCATTTCTTCAACTTGGCATAAAGCTTGTATTCACGAAGCTTTTGGAGTGTCGACCTCAAGTGTTCCTCATGATCTTCACGGCTTTTGGAATATATGAGGATGTCATCAATAAAGGCGACCACAAAATGATCCAAATATTCCTTGAATACTCGGTTCATCATATCCATGAAAGCGGCGGGAGCATTAGTCGATCAAAGGACATGACTAGGAATTCATAATGCCGTCTGCAGGAGTTAAAAGCCGTCTTTGGAATATCATTGGTTCTAATCTTCAATTGGTGATATCCGGAACAAAGATCAATCTTTGAAAAGAATTTGGCTCCTTGCAAGCTGGTCAAGCAGGTCATCAATACGTGGCAATGGGTACCTATTTTTGATGGTGACATGATTCAACTCCAGATAATCAATACAAAATCGCATACTCCCATCTTTCTTCTTCACGAATAGAACAGGGAGCACCCCAGGAGAAGTACTAGGGCGAATAAAGCCAATGTCTAACAATTCCTGCGGTTGAGTCTTTAACTCACGAAGTTCAATAGGAGCCATTCGATATGGGGCTTTGGAAATGGGTTTTGTCTGGGGTTCAAGGTCGATACAAAATTCAATTTCACGCTCTCTGGGTAGGCGAGAAGTTCTTGAGGGAATACGTCGGAAATTCATTAACAATAGAAATATTATTCAAAAGCGGCGTATTTTTGTTTAGATCTGTGACATGAGCTAAGAAAGCTTGACATCCATTTTTCATAAGCGAATAGCTTTATGGCTTGAGATGACGATGATTGATTTTAATGGTTTGGTTGCTTGAATTAGCATAATAGGTTGATTAGGAATATGAAAGCTAACACACTTACGAAAACAATCAATTTTTGCATGATGAGTAGTTAACCAATCAATCCTAGAATTACATCAAATGCAAGTATTTTTTAATGCAATAAGATCGACGGGTAATGTGTGGGTACCAACTTGAACCAAACAAGACTTATAAACCATGGATGTAATGAAGGTTTCTCCCATGGAGTTTCCACAGATAAATCAAAGTCTAATTTCTCGGTCAAATTTAATCGTTGGCGCAAGTAGGAGAAATAAAAGAATGGGTAGAACCGGTATCAAATAAAGTGTAGACTTATTTAGAGTTTATGATAAAAGCTACCCGTGATGACCTCATTCGGGTTCCTTGCTCTCTGGGAGGTCACAACAAAGCGCTCTCCCTTGTACTACCGACTTTGACTTTTACGGGAAAGACCTTTGGTGCCTCCATCCTAGTTGAATTTGTCTTGATGAAAGCGACAAAATCGGGCTAAGTGACCTTCTCTTCCACAATTATAACATGCTTTGGATGACATCGCATAATTTGGTGATGTGTCCCTCCCTCCACATTTGAAGCATATGATAGGTGGTCTTTCTCCTTCCTTAACAATGGGTCTTTGGTCTTGACGTCTTTCCATCATTGTTGAATCTCCTCTTCTTGAAATGTCCATTCTTATTGTTTTGGCCACAGATTACCACCAAGAAGTGGTTACCATTTACGGCTTTTTGATTCCCTCCACGCTTGTTGTCACCGCTTGATGACTTCTCTCTCCTTTGGTATTATCATTTTACCCAATTTGCTCTCTTTTGGTTGCGTTGACTCGTTATCGCGCTCCACCAGTGAGCCCTATTTACAACATCTGAATACAAACACACGGTTTATGAGAAATAAGATGTTGGCGTATTTAAAACTTCAAACCTCTTAAAAACATTAGCGCCATTCTCTCTTCATTATCCACCAAGTGGGGCCTGGCCGGGATAACTCATAAATTTTGCCTCGTGTTGCGACACGGTCATATTGTTTTGCTCCAATTTGATAAACTCCACCTCCTTCATGTGAGCGAATACTTTCGGAAAAGTATTTATCGTTGAAACGACTCTTGGAACTTCTCCCAAGACATCTTTAGCACGGCGAGTTGAGTCGTTTCTGGAATTCCCACCGATGTCTACCTCTCTCACGCAACATAAAAAAGCGGCAAAGGGAACCTTTTGCTCCTCGGAGCATCCCAAGACATCAAATATCTTGGTGATACCTTTTATCCATGCTTCGCTTCCATAAGTGGTTTTGGCTCTCCCTTAAACTCCGTTGGTCCCGGCTCCTTGAAGCATTTTAGCGGTGACCGCAGAGAGTTTCAATGTTTCCACCTATATTTTGGACAAGAGCCTTTCTACTTTCTTTGTTGCATGAATTGCATAAAGCCTCTGAACAATCCATCATTCATCATTTGGTCGGTGTTGTTGTTTGCATGAGGATTATCGCCTTCACGATGCACATTCTCACGATTATTGATATGTGGAGACTCAGCGGTCTCTTGTGCTCCATTGCTATTCTCAACATTTTTGGATGTCATTTTTGAGATCTTGCCACAAAACAAAGGTTAATTGACATGTAACATAATATCTCTAAACTCGACCAACCAATTTAAATACAAAATAAATTTAAGTAGGTCATACTAGCGAAGAAAATTCCCGTCTCTCCCCTCTAGTTCTAGTCTCACATCTTAGCAGGGGATCATATCCCTAGCTTTGATACCAAGCTGTGGCCCCCCAAAATTAGGTATACATCACCCATCTTGGGTGCGTCGGATATACATGATGCAAAATTAAATACAACTTACTAATACAAGCTGTAAATTGTACAATCGACAAAACATAAAGCTGTGAGTTTGAATACAAATATTATCTACTAGAGATTATACAAACTCAAAAGGAGTCCTCATTACAATTATTATCACACTATTTTCACGAGAATAGTGAGGACTACTAATACTATCCTCTGGACCATCACTCCGTTCCCAGACTAAATCCCAGCTATATTCTCATTTCACGAAGAACGGTGAAAAAGAAAGGGTGAGCTCAACTAGCCCGATGAAATATTATGACTAAGATAATGCGAATAAATTATCATTAGTCTCCAACAATGTTAAAGCGATAAAATATAATAGACATCAAGTTTAAGCTGCGGTGAAACAAGCAATCCATTAAAAGAGTCAAGTAGAAAATAAAATCTACTATCTTTTATGATTTAAAAGGTTTTTCATCAACTTTATTATCGGCGAGACTCGACAATAAATATTCCACATCATCGAATCACCCCACACTTTTCTGGCCGAGGATATTCTTTAGTATCACGACCACAATTATCCATGCACTCTACGGGCCAAAAATATTTGTGTATTCATTAATGGTCATGATCATGCCAACAAGCATCCATCAATGCACTACGGGCCAATGAGGACTTTTACCACATCATTTGTAACATTACGGTCATGATTACAAGAATAATCCACTGGTCATAATCATACCAAGTCCATCTATACTCTGAGGCCACAGATGACTTTCAACATAATATAAACATGAGGATGATGACAATGATATAAAATTCAATAAAACAAGTTCAAGAATTAATTTGTCCAAAAACTACTAATGTCCAAATTGTCGACATGATCTTGCTTTGTAGAGTAAAATTCAAGAATGATCGGAAGAATATTTCCATGAAAAGATCTTTGGATGAAGCGCAAATATCAAGGATATTCTACTAATTTCATGGAGTATAGAAGTCAAAACTTTAACCAACTTAGTATAATAAAGAATGGAATAACAAAAGAAATCACCATGCATGCGGTACTTAGCATGAGCGAGTTATTCAATAGAATACTAAATAACGGAACGGTCGAGGGCAAAATTCATGCAAGCGGGATGTTCTAACAGAATAATAAAGAATGGAATAACAATAGAAATCACCATGCATGTGGTACTTGCATAGGCAGGTTATTCAATGAGAATAATACTAATAAGGGCGGAATCGGTCCGCGTAAAAGCGCCTGAGACATGATATTCCAACGAATAATAATAAAAAAGCGGAACCGGTCCGGTAAAAAAGCATGCCTGAACGAGGATATTCAATGTAATAATAAAAAAAAGGAATTAGGTCGGTAAAAAAGCATACTGAGACAGGATATTCAACGAGAATAGTAAAAAGCGGAATAATAGAAGAATGTCACCAAGTATAGGGTGAGACCACGTATCTGAGGTTATTCAACGAGAATAATAAGCAATGGAATAACAACGATTCTCTTCATGAATACAAAAGAATAACACCCCTTACGAGTACAACAAATAATATTCCCTACCTTAAGAAGAAAATCTTTGGATATATAAGTAGTGAAGTAGCGAATACTTTCTTCTTTCTCTCTATAGTTTATCTCTCAGAGTTTGATGAATTAAATAAGAAAATAATGAATGAATGAGCTTATTTTTATAGAAAAATGGAATGCATAGTAACTAACTCATGAGCAATTAGAGATTGATTTACTTTAATCTAACGGTCCATATTTAAAAAATCTTTTAAATAAAATATAATATATTCTATTTATAATCTAATAAAACGAATAACTTTATAAAAGATTTTACTATCTGAAACACTTTATCACGAGCACTATCTGAAACACTATGCATAATAAAATATAATATATTCTAATTATTGTCTAATAAAATAGATAGCTTTATAAAAGTATTCTATTTTATATAAAAAAATTTTACTATGCAAAATACTATGCGAACCTTATGCAACACTATGCATAATAGAATATAATATATTCTATTTATAGAATAACTTTATAAAAGTATTACATTTTTATATAAAAAGATTTTACATATTATTATATTAATAATACCAACAAAAGCGGAGTGACTTATCACTTAAGCATCAATAATTAATACTGGTATGCTACTATGCGACCATGCGTATTCTTGTACTTTTAACAACAGGTGTTTCAGCGATTAACGGTAAAACTTCAGATTATTTTCATAAAGTATTTTTTTCATTTTCTCAATCCGACAATAATTCCGTTGTGGGGTCCACCAATGATTGTGCTGTTGTACTAATATTCCCTGTTAAAACGAATATTCCCCGACCAATTGAATACTATATAACAACTTGCGTACTTTGCAAAATTTATAAATATTACCCACAACTATTATATCAATTTCACTCCATAATATTCAAAAATAATATTTATAGAAAATTCATTTTTATTCAAAAAGTTGGGGTTTTACACACTATTTCACAGAATAGTGAGGACTACTAATGCACCATCTAGGACCATCACTCCATTCCCCGACTCATTCCAGCTATATTCTCATTTCCTGAAGAGAACAGTGAAAGAAAGGGTGAGCTCAACTAGCCCAATAAGAAATATTATGACTAAGATAATGCAGAATAAATTATCATTAGCCTTAAACAGTGTTAAACTGATACAATATAAAAAACATCAAGTTTAACTGCAGCGGAATAAGCAATCCATTAAAAGAGTCAAGTAGAGAATAAAATCTACTATCTTTATGATTTAAAAGGTTTTTCATCACTTTTATCGTTGGGACTTAGCTTAATAAATAATCCACATCATCGAATCACCCCTGCACTACGGCCAAGCATATTCTTTAGTATCACGACCACAATTATCCATGCACTATGGGCCAAGAATATTTGTGTATTCATTAATGGTCATGATTATGCCAACAACTGTCCATCAATGAACTACGTGCCAATGAGGACTTTTACCACATCATTTGTAACATTACGGTCATGATTACAAGAATAATCCACAGTCATAATCATACCAAGTCCATCTATGCACTACTGAAGCCACATATGACTTTCAACATAATATAAACATGAGGATGATGACAATGATATAAGAATTCAATAAAACAAGTTCAAGAATTAATTTGTCCAAAAACTACTAATGTCCAAATTGTCAACATGATACTGCTTTGTAGAGAAAAATTTAAGAATGATCAGAAGAATATTTCCATGAAAAGATACTGGATGAAGCACAAATATCAAGGATATTCTAATAATTTCATGGAGTATAGAAGTCAAAACTTTAACCAACTTAATATAATAAAGAATGGAATAACAAAAGAAATCACCATGCATGCGGTACTTCGCATAGACAGGTTATTCCAACAGATTACTAAATAACGGAACCAGGTCAGGCAAAATTCACACCGACAGGATGTTCTAACAGAATAATAAAGAATGGAATAACAATAGAAATCACCATGCATGTGGTACTTCGCATAGACAGGTTATTCCAACAGAATACTAATAAGGACGGAATCGGTCCGGCGTAAAACGCACAGAACATGATATTCCAACAGAATAATAATAAAGACGGAACCAGGTCCGGCGTAAAACGCACAGACAGGATATTACAACAGAATAATAAAAACGGAATTAGGTCCGGCGTAAAACGCACAGACAAGATATTCCAACAGAATAGTAAAGACGGAATATTAGAAGAATGTCACCAAGTATAGGGTAGACCACGTATACAGGTTATTCCAACAGAATAATAAGTAATGGAATAACAACAGTTCTCTTCATGAATACAAAAGAATAACACCCCTTACGAGTACAACAAATAATATTCCCTACCTTAAGAAGAAGAGTACTGGATATATAAGTAGTGAAGTTTATCTCTCTAGAGTTTCAGTGAATTCGTAAGAAAATAATGAATGAATGAGCTTCATTTATAGAAAAATGGAATGCATAATAACTAACTCATGAGCAGTCGAGATTGATTTACTTTAATCTAACTCTGCCTATATTTAAAGCAAAATAAAATATAATATATTCTATTTATAATCTAATAAAACGAATAACTTTATAAAAGATTTTACTATGCAAACACTATCACGTGCACTATCACGAACACTATGCATAAATAAAATATAATATATTCTAATTATTGTCTAATAAAATAGATAGCTTTATAAAAGTATTCTATTTTATATAAAAAAAATTTTACTATGCAAAATACTATGCGGAGACACTATGCAACACTATGCATAATAGAATATAATATATTCTATTTATAGAATAACTTTATAAAAGTATTACATTTTATATAAAAAGATTTTACGTATTATTATATTAACAATACCAACAAAACTGCGGGTGACTTATCACTTAAGCATCAATAATTAATCTGGTATTGCTACTATGCAACCACGCGCAGTTATTCTGTATTTTAACACTGGGTGTTTCAACAGATTAACAGTCGTAGTTATTTTCATAAAGTATTTTTTTCATTTTCTCAATCCGATGAATAATTCCGTTGTGGGGTCCACCAATGATTGTCTTTGTTGTACTAATATTCCTGTTAAAACGAATATTCCCCGACCAATTGAATACTATATAACAACTTGCGTGCTTTGCAAAAATTTATAAATATTACCCACAACTATTATATCAATTTCACTCCATAATATTCAAAAATAATATTTATAGAAAATTCATTTTTATTCAAAAGTTGGGGTTTTACACACTATTTCACGAATAGTGAGGGACTACTAATGCACCATCTAGGACCATCACTCCATTCCCCGACTCATTCCAAATTATATTCTCATTTCAAGAAGAAAACAAAGAAAGAAAGGGTGAGCTCAACTAGCCCAATAAGAAATATTATGACTAGACTAAGATAATGCGAATAAATTATCATTAGCCTTAAACAAAGGTTAAACCGATACAATATAAAAACATCAAGTTTAAGCTGCGATGAATAAGCGATCCATTAAAAGAGTCAAGTAGAGAATAAAATCTACTATCTTTATGATTTAAAAGGTTTTCATCACTTTTATCGTTGGGACTTAGCTTAATAAATAATCCACATCATCGAATCACTTTACTACTACTTTACTGACAAGCATATTCTTTAGTATCACGACCACAATTATCCATGCACTATGGGCCAAGAATATTTGTGTATTCATTAATGGTCATGATTATGCCAACAACTGTCCATCAATGAACTACGTGCCAATGAGGACTTTTACCACATCATTTGTAACATTACGGTCATGATTACACCGAATAATCCCTGGTCATAATCATCCCAAGTCCATCTATGCACTATAGGCCACAGATGACTTTCAAAAAATATAAATATGAGGATGATGACAATGATATAAGAATTCAATAAAACAAGTTCAAGAATTAATTTGTCCAAGAACCAATAATGTCCAAATTGTCAACATGATACTGCTTTGTAGAGTAAAATTCAAGAATGCTCAGAAGAATATTTCCATGAAAAGATTTTGGATGAAGCGCAATTATCAAGGATATTCCACTAATTTCATGGAGTATAGAAGTCAAAACTTTAACCAACTGAGTATAATAAAGAATGGAATAACAAAAGAAATCACCATGCATGCGGTACTTCTCATAGACAGGTTATTCCAACAGAATACTAAATAACGAAACTAGGTCAGGCGAAATTCGCACCGAGAGGATGTTCCAACAGAATAATAAAGAATGGAAAAACAACAGAAATCACCATGAATACGGTACTTCGCATAAACATGTTATTCCAACAGAATACTAATAAGGACGAAATCAGGTCCGGCGTAAAACACACAGACATGATATTCCAACAGAATAATACTAAAGATGGAACCAGGTCCGGCGTAAAACGCACAGACAGGATATTCCAAAAGAATAATAAAAAAACGAAATCGGTCCGTAAGAAGACGCACGCATGACGAGATATTCCAAATGGAATAGTAAAGACGGAATAATAGAAGAATGTCACCAAGTATAGGGTAGCCCGCGTATACAGGTTATTCTAACAGAATAATAAAGAATGAAATAACATAAGTTCTCTTCATGAATACAAAAGAATAACACCCCTTACGAGTACAACAAATAATATTCCCTACCTTAAGAAGAAGAGTACAGGATATATAAGTAGTGAAGTAGCAGAATACTTTCTTCTTTCTCTCTATAGTTTATCTCTCTAGAGTTTCAATGAATTCGTAAGAAAATAATGAAGAAATGAGCTTTTATTTATAGAAAAATGGACTGCATAGTAACTAACTCATGAACGGTCCAGATTGATTTACTTTAATCTGACGGCCCATATTTAAAGAAAAATCTTTTAAATAAAGTATAATATATTCTATTTATAATCTAATAAAATGAATAACTTTATAAAAGATTTTACTATGCAAACACTATGCATAATAGAATATAATATATTCTATTTATAAAATAACTTTATAAAAGTATTATGTTTTATATATAAAGATTTTCTTTATTATTACATTAATAATACCAACAAAACTGAGTGACTTATCACGTAAGCATCAATAATTAATACTGTGTGCTACTATGCAACCACGCGTATTACTGTACTTTTAATACTGAGTGTGTTTCAACGATTCTTAGGTAAAACTTCCGTCGTTATTTTCATAAAGTATTTTTGTCGTTTTCTCAATCCGACAATAATTCCGTTGTGGGGTCCACTAATGATTGTGCCGTTGTACGAATATTCCCTATTAGAACAAATATTTCCCGATCAATCAAATATTATATAACAACTTGCGTACTTTGCAAAATTTATAAATATTACCCACAATTATAACATTATATCAATTTCACTCCATAATATTCAAAAATAATATTTATAGAAAATTCATCTTTATTCAAAAAGTTGGGGTTTTACAATCTCCCCTTCTTATGAAATTTTTCCCTCGAAATTAGGGTACGTACCTGGTCTATTGAAGAGGTGAGGATACCTTGATTTCATTTCAGATTCTAACTCCCCAGGTCTTGTATACCTCAATAAGATGCCCGAATTGCAATTCTGAAAGTTCGTACAGACATTACAGTGGCCGAGTGCACGTACTACGAGATGACCCGACCCGAGAAACCCAGGGCAACCCGGGTAGCCTCTGGTACACCTTGGCTCCACCCTCTATAAATAGAGGGCTTGGGGTGGCCATTTTGCAAGAAAAAACGGCGAGGACGCCCTGCCCAATTTGCTCTGTACTCACCCCATACTGAGTGCTTTCTCATTTTGAACACTGTGATCTCATATATAGCTACTTTTGTACCTACAAAAGCCAGTGTTTACCCACTTTAAAGATATAGAAGTCTTCTTTGGCAGCCCACTGTAAGCCTTCTCACACACTTTAGAGCCTTTATCTTCATATTTGCACAGACCCTTCTTCACGCTGAGAGTCGTGGTGCGTGCGTTTGCCTTTCTTGATCCGTGATTTTATTCAGTTTGTATATACATATATTATATATATATATATATATATATATATATATATATATATATATATATATATATATATATATATATATATATGGACTAACATTATCAAGTTATGCCTCGATTGAGCCTAGACTTGATGCAGAGCGTTTACTAAACTTATATATATATATATATATATATATATATATATATATATATATATATATATATATATATATATATATATATATGAACTGCTGTGTCGAACTCGCTTCGATGAGCACAGATTTTACATACATTGCATTTACTCGATTATATATATATATATATATATATATATATATATATATATATATATATGAATTGTTGTTTAACTCTATTAGATGAGCACAGGATTTTACATTCTATGCATTTATTGCTTTATATATATATATATATATATATATATATATATATATATATATATATATATATATATATATATATATATATATATTTAATCCCACACAGAGTTTACTTGGTGGTGGTTGATACGCTTCTACGACTTTCTTTTACGTTTAAATCTCGCTTTTGAGTTCACTTCGTGGCAGTTGATTGATTTGTACAACTTTATTTACATTTTGTCCCGCCTAGAGTTTCCTCCGTGGAGGTTGATAGCTTTTACAGCTTTATTTACATTTCTGATCCCCCATAGAGGTGCTTCGTGGTTGGTGATCATGTCTATATATATATATATATATATATATATATATATATATATATATATATATATTTACAGCTTTTATATATATATACCTGCTTACTGCTTTTATACAAATTGCGATATCATGTGCACCTAGGAATCATGTGATCACAGATTCAACCTATTGGATCTAGATTTGGTTCCCGTGATGGACATTTTCAACTGTAAGTAGCTTGTAAATTATTTTGCGGTGTCTGAATTTCCTTAGATGATTTTAATACCCACGAGGAAGTCAGCATTATTTTGTACATTATTTTCTTATAGATGCTTCGCATCTCGGAAATAAAATTAATCCGGATACTTAATAAAATGGAAGTATCAAAAGGTCTCAATTACAATTGAGCATCAGGGTTTGAAAAACCTTTTTTATAAAACATCATTGTCATATCTTGCTATAAATTGAATTTTTACATAAATTCAAACCATGTTTATATAGGTGCGAACGAGGCCTCGCACTACTTCCAAATAATAGCACATTGACCCACACACACACACACATTCAAAAATAGTTTCTTGAAAAGAGGCGGTCACCATGGTAACACGGATGTCGGGGGGTGCCTAACACCTTCCCTCCGCATAACCAAGTCCCTGGACCTTAATGAATCTCGGTGTCACCGACCCGTTTAACAGTGTCACATCACTGGGTCAATGTACAAACCTTTTCTCGACTGTGTTGGTACAACCATTTAAAAAACCAACTGGCGATTCTTAACAGTCCATCGTCGACATTATACATGTCGGACTTTTTTCACTTATTTTTTCAAACAAATCTCACCTAAAATGAGAACACCAAAGAACAAGTAACGGAAAGGACAATTAAAAATCCCGGCGTCGACGGTGGCGACTTCTGCTTTGGGGACACCAAGAAGAGGACTTAAGCATTATTACAATCTTTTCAAAACTGTTATCTGCTTGTGTGTGGATGTTGCATTTACATTTATGATGAATGTGTATGAATGCATTTACTTATTACACTTAGTGCCTCACACCATAAATTCTTGTGATATTAGTGCTTCACACATGTCATCATTTCCATACGGTGAGACGCGATGTATGTTGTGTGGTCCCTCCACCAGGAGGCTATCCCGTCGGTGTTTGATTACTGGACTCGTGGGAAGACTAATTCCTCGAGGCTCAGGAAAGGCACCACCCAAATTCGCTCCAGTTGAAAGACTGGATTAATTTCCCATTGAGTAAATTGCGTAGATTTGGGAACCTTCATGCCAAAAAACCGCGAGAGTAACCTAAGATAGGTCATCCTCTGATAAACCCAAAACGGAGGAAAGTCTCTTCATACTCTCTCATTTCAATTACTTATAATTTCATTTCATATCTATCTCCATGTAATGAGAAATATGAAGAAATGTGTACACATACATGCTACAAACAACTGACATCCATTTTGCAGGATAAAATTCCTAAAATGGACGCATCACATAACATGTTAATTTACATTCCTTAAAGACTAAACTATGCAAGTCTTTCGCAGGGAACCAATCAAACCTACTACCTGGTCAAAATCCAAAAAGGCTACAGGGCTACAGTAAATCATGTCATCATCTGACCAGACTGACCTTAATCCAGTTTCTCTCAAAGAATTCAACGGATTAAGCAAACAAATTACAGATTTGGCTGTTCTACTCAAAGAACTACACCAGTCTACTCAGGGTCAAAAAATACACGTACATGCTGAATCCTCCACACAAGGGGGAACCCAGGTCATTACAATACCTGAACTGCTATTGGATACAACCAACAAAACTCATGATGCTGCCCATCCCACTAGAGATCCAGACACTGGTGACATAAAAAAAAATTTCCTCCAAATGGAAGAGACCCTTCGTGCTATCAAAGGAATTGGAACACACGGGAGTGTTTCATATGTTGATCTTTGCATTTTCCCTGGTGTTCATTATCTAGAAAAGTTTAAAACTCCTGACTTCAAAAAATATGACGGGTTAGGAGATCCTTATACATATTTGAAGGTGTTTATTGGAGAACTTGGATTTGCAGAGGACGAAAAGCTCAGAATGCAATTGTTCAAGAAAAGTCTAATTGGAGAAGCCCGTTCGTGGTACACAAGATTAGACAACTCAAAGATCCATAGCTGGGAAGAGCTAGCACACGCTTTCCTCACTCAATACAGCTTTCAGTCTTAGATGGCTCCTGATCGGTATCAAATTACCAAGATCAAGAAACAGTCTAACGAGTCTTTCAAAGAGTATGCTCAAAGGTGGACACGCCTGGCTGCCCAAGTTATGTTGGGTTTCGGCATAGAAACGCAGTGGAAATAAACCAATTAAAGGCAATTCCGAAACCCTAAAACAGGATCCATGCGAAAAATTTAATTAATTCAGAGGTTAGAAATGATACCGATTGTTAAAGCTATAATCGATGCAGTCGAATCTCTAACGCAATTCAAATAGACTGCGTCTCTACGGTATCCACACGAACGCTTCACACGAATCGTCCTATGATCTGCAGAAGAAGGAAACGCGGTACTAGCCACAAAGGATGCGGATTTTTTGAAACTGCTTTTCTCTCTGTCTCTCTCTAACGGTAATTTAGGGGTTTTGGTTAATGAATAATACCTAAAATGGTCACTACATATCATATATATAGCGATTAAAAAGGAATTATTCAAAACCTAATTTAATAAAATCCAAATATATATATATATATATATCTTAATTAAGTTTTACTTAAATAATATACCTATATATAAATTATCCTATTAATTTAAATTCGTAATTTAAATACTATCAATCATATTGACATATTTAAATCTTTATAATTTAAATTAATTCCCTTTTAATTACATTCTATGTGTGTGACCTTATAGGTTATTATTACGTTGGCAATAATTTTAAAATCATATTATAAAATTATAAACAGTGAGCGGCATCTAGTAATGCATCACTGCTACCCAAGTAATAATAAGATCGATGATTCGATGCAACCTTTTAGTGACCAATGTTTCAATGTAATTTAATTCTTTTAACGTTAATATCCTAGATTAAACTCGAGTCATGGAATGTGTCATACTGTTCATAATTTAATCTAAGTTTTTCTTGATCAATGAGTAGACTATATGAAACAAATCACTATTTGAGCATGACCATGCATTTCATAGTCCTACTCACTCAAGAGGCCTATGGATATCACCCCTAATACATAGGAGGGTTAAATTTCATCTAGATCACTCATATTCCTCACACAATTCATGATGTACCCAATAATCACCTTTATAGTCCACCCTATTAAAGGTGACATTTGATGATATCAAAGTACATAAATTCCCATGAAGAAATATAGTTATTTCAGGTCGGAGGACCATTACATCATTGTCACTATGAGAATTGCTAATGACACTTCGCATAATGCTCCACATAGAATTCCCATGGTAGGTCTGTCCAGTACATCGTTCTCTAACATGTACCTATGCATTGACTTAATACCTCATATATTTATGACCAATGAGATTTGGTCATCAGTCAATCCATATACTAGTCTTAATGCATTATTGTTGTCCCATCAACAATGATACTCGACTAGGGACATTTAAGAACAATGATACTAATTGTAAATATATAATCTCATGTTCAAGTCACATACTTGAAACTATATAATTTGTATCAATATTCTAAGGATTTTTTTTATTATGTTAATATTTATATAATGCAGTAAATAAAACCATAATAAAATCATTCATTTATTCAATCAAATATAATATCAAAATGTTAAGCAATTATATCAAATAATTGGCCTCTAGGGCATAAACTCTAACAAGTTATTCCTTCCATGACAGAATCAGAGATGGTCATGACTTTCATAGACATAAAAGAAGCTCCTTTCTATGAAAGTGTTTTAGCCGACATCGGCAAACTATTTTGCTAAAATGGCCAAACACGGGGAGATGGCTGAGATGGGTTTGAAGTCCGGAAAGATTCAAGACCTAGCTGCCCTTAAAGTTGTTGCTTATCACATCTAATCCGAAAATTATGGAAACAACCCCCGGAGGGTCCATAAAAAGAAAGAGGAAGATATTTCCCAGATACTACAGGGTCAAAAAGGCAATCAGAACATGCCTATTCAAAGGAGAAACTATACTCCCTTTCAAGCACAGTCTGTGAACCCTCCAATACGAAAAGGTGGAGAAGTCAAACGCCCTCGAGTTTTCACACCCTTAGGGGACACCTTCGAGAAAATTCTCAATCTTCTGACAACACAGAAGAAAATTACGCATCTTCTTCCACCAGCCAGCCCTAATGGACGGGGTTTCAATGCTGCTCAGAAATGTGCTTATCATGTCGGGGCACCTGGACATGATACTTAGGATTGTTGGTCCTTGAAACACAAGATCCAAGACTTGATAGACAACAGTGAGATCGTGGTCACCAAACCAGATCAGCCTCACGTTCCAGATAACCCTCTTCCTCAACACAAAGAAAAAGAGGTCAACATGATCAATTGGAGCAATGGACAGAATTCCAATTTCAACTGTGAATCCTCCCAAACCCTCAAAAATGGTGTTGACAAATCGGATTATGCCAAGTTCCAGTTCACAATGGAACAAAAGATGAAAGCTCTATGCAACCAAATTGAGCAATTGGTGGAACTAGTTACCTATCAACATCAAGTGACACACCAGTTAGTCAGCCAGGAGCACGCCAGTCTCCTACCTCTTGTAATGAATATTCCCTCGTCACTTTCAGAAAATGAAATGCTAGAAGACAAAGTGACAAAGAGAGCAAATGCCAAATCCCGTCGGGATTTTTCCAACAAAAGGGAATTCACCTATTTAGGCCAACCTATGGAGGAAATCCTTCAGATGTTAATTAATGAAGGAAGAATCAGTTCCCTTCTCCTTCCAATCAACCCCCATTCAGATTTATACAATTACAAGGAGTATGTCAATATCACTCCCATTCTCGCATGTCAAAGACCTGCGAGAAGAATCTTTGGGCACTCCGCCACCTCATCCAAAATCTAATTGACAGTGGTGTCCTGCACCTAGCGGACGATGATACTGTGTTACGTGCAAGTGAGAATACATGTCCTACTAAGTGGAAGAGTTTGGTAGCGATCCATATCCACTTTGGCCCGATGGGGCTAATAAATCACTCATAATGCCAACAATTCAACTCAGAGGAAACAACAATCCTTTGAAAGTGGCCGCTCCTGAGCCAATCAACTTGTTGTGCAGAGCACAATATCCTATTGTTAGCTTAAGAAAGTTCCATGGAATTATGGAGAAGGTGAAGGATCCACCTCACATACAATCGCTATCTAAGATTAATGAAAGAAAATCCAACATATCTTCCCCAACGGGTGATGAAGTCTACCATCAAATCAAAGGGAAAATACCCATGGAAGATTGAAAAATTCTCCGCACTATGGGTCATAACGAAGCCAAGGTGGTTTTAAGCTTAAAAGAATCTCCACAACAAATATCAATTTTGGACTTGGTCCTAACTTCCGAGGATCACTGGACGATCTTGCTAAAGGTTTTAGAAGAAATCTATCTACCGACATCAGTTGATACGAAAAACTTTCAACATCTGGTTGATCACATTTTCAACAACAATGTGATATCCTTCACTGATGATGACATACCGCCCGAGGGGACCGGTCATTGCAAGATGTTGCACATTGCGGTCTTGTCCTCCAAATACATGCTAGCTGGAGTCTTGATAAATGGAGGTTCATCTCTAAATATTTGTCCATACGCTACCTTGGTGAAGATGAATATCAATCTCAATCGACTCCGGAGTAGCCATACTATCATCAAAGCTTTTGATGGAGCCGGACAGAATTCGGTCGGAGTAATTGAACTGCCAATTGAAATTGGTCCCCATACATTCTGCGTATCTTTCCATGTGCTCAAGATAGATTTGGGATACAACACGCTCTTGGGACGACCGTGGATCCATATGGCTGGGGCAGTCCCCTCCACCCTTCATCAACAATTTAAATACATTATCAACAATAGCCTAGTTATGGTCAACGCTGAACCAGAGTGTCCTCAACACGGGGACATGCCATTCATCAATGCCAATGCAGATGTTGAACCGGTTAGTTTTCATGCCTTGGAAGTAAGCAATACCCGATACCATGTTATTGGAACGCCATTTCCCGAACCCAAGGTTTCTGCTGAGGTAATGTCGCCTACTCAAGAAATGATGTCATTGGGTCATAAGCCGGGACAAGGGCTGGGTAAAGATTACTAGGGTATCAAGTATCCAATTCAATTAACCAAGAAAACTGGAACAGCTTCGCTAGGCTATTCTGCCAGTTCTAGTCATAGGAATCCTCATCAGCATCAGCAGATTCCTTCAGCTTCAAGCACGCGACGTTTATCTTCGCATCCAAACTCTGAGTCTGCACAGCCTCCTGTAAAGGTGCCAGCCAATATCATGTCTATGTTATTTCCCAAGCCGGTACCGGTGAAGGAGAAAGAAATCTTTGTTCCAGATCCCGTAATGGAAGAGGAGGAACGAAGAATCAACCAAGACGTCATCCGAATGATGTCAGGCATACACATCATCGTTTATGATGAACATACCAACAAATACACCCCAGACGATGACTGCCCAGACATAATGGCCATCATTCGGGAAAAGGAGGAAGATGACAACCCCTCCATCACTGCAGTCCACCCGAACTTTGCCCTTGCCAATTGGAATAGCACTCCTTGCATTGGTCGACAAGGGTAAAACGGGCAGAACTCTTTCTGCCCTGTAGATTTCATAACTGCTTACTTTTCTGTACAGTATTAGCAGTTTATTTTGCCAGTATATGCTAACACTGTGTATGATCAAAACGTTTCATATATACTAAGTGAAAACATATTTTGTTTCAGGACCTTGAATTTAGATGTGCCTGTACTTGCTGATACGGTGCCTCTTCTCCACAAGGATTGTACCTTTGATGTAGAGATGAATTCGGCCTTGATGGAAATACAGGATAACATTGAGGTGCCTCCATAAATTCAAGAATGGGTCAAAGACAAACCTAAGCCCAACCTTGACCAAACCACGTCCTTCAATCTCGGAACCTTAGAAAGCCCTAAGTTAATCCAGATTGGTTCAGACCTTACCCCAAACCAAATGAATGACATGGTTACACTATTAACCCAATTCCAGGATGTGTGTGCATGGTCTCATGAAGATATGGTGGGTTTGTCCACTGACATTGTCCTTCATCCCCTTCCCAATAAAGAGGGGATTAAGCCAGTCAAGCAAAAGCTTAGGCGATTGAAACATGAGTGGAGTCTAAAGGTAAAAGACGAAATTGTAAAACAATTTCATGCTGGCATCATCATGGTGTCCACACATTCTGAGTGGATATCCAACATTGTTCCTGTGCCTAAACCTAGAGGGAAGGTGTGAGTTTGCGTGGATTACCGGGACTTGAACAAAGCTTGCTTAAAAGATAGCTTTCCTGTGCCATTTATCCACATTCTTATTGGCAATACTGCGCAATACTGCATGTACTCCTTTGCTGATTGCTTTGCGGGGTACCATCAGATCATGGTTGCTGAAGAAGATCGTGAAGAAATTGTTTTCATCACGCCTTGGGGAACCTTTTGCTATAGACGATTGTCATTCGGCCTCATCAATGCCGGAGCCACATATCAGCGAGCTATGATGGCTCTCTTCCATGACTTAATGCACAAAGAGATAGAGATCTACATGGATTACATCATTGTCAAGTCCCGGAAGGAGGATGACCACTTAGACGATCTTAAGAAGCTATTCAACAGGTTGCGTAAGTACAACTTGAAGTTGAATCCAGCTAAATGCGCCTTTGGCGTTAAATCAGGCAAGTTGCTAGGATTTCTAATCGACCACAAAGGATTGAGTGGATCTGCCAAAATCCAGGCCATCACGGAAATGCCCATTCCTCAGACAGAAAATGAAATACGGGGATTTTTGGGAAGAATCAACTTCATTAGCAGGTTTATCTCTCAACTCACAGCAACCTGTGAGCCAATCTTCAAGCTATCAAGGAAGAACTCCTCCATGAAATGGAATGATGAGTGCCAAAATGCCTTCCTCACAATCAAGAAACAGTTAGTCAAAGCTTCCATTTTGGTACTACCCAGGGATGATGTTCCCCTGTTCATGTACCTGTCTATAAATGACAATGCCATGGGCTGTATACAAGGATAGAAAGACGATAGAGGCCAAGAACGAGCTATCTATTACCTCATCAAAATATTCAGCGACGGTGAACACAAGTACACTCTGATCAAAAAGACGTGTTGTACTTTAGCATAGGCTTCCATGAGGTTACAACATTACCTCCATGGTCACACAACCCATCTCATATCCCGCATGGATCCTCTCAAGTATGTATTCAATAAACCCATGTTAAATTGCCGGCTGTCCAGATAGCAGTTGATCCTACAATAATTTGACATCGTATATGTGACTCAAAAGTTCCTTTAAAGGTCAAGGAATTGCGGATCAACTGGCCGCTACACCTTCAGGGGATTTCAAACCCTTGGAAACGTACTTCCCCGATGACGGAGTAATGATAGTTCAGCAATACCATCAGTACGATACGCGCCAATCATGGAAGATGTATTTCGATGGAGCTGTTAATATGGAAGGTTCTGGAGCTGGAGCAGTTCTAGTGTCTGGTATGGGAGAGCAGTATCCCGTCGCCGTCAAATTACAGTTTGTCAACACCAACAACACAGCTGAGTATGAAGGATGTCTCATGGGGCTAAAACTTTCCCGTTTAATGGGCATCGGGCGGTTAACTGTCTTTGGAGATTCAGAGTTAGTAATCAGACAATCCACCAGAATCTATCAAACCAAGGAATTACATTTGCTACCTTACCATCGGCAAGTTTTACAGATGGTTTTGGAGTTCAAAGAAATCTCATTTCTACACGTTCCTCGTAATAGGAATGACTTTGCGGATGCGTTAGCAACTTTGGCCTCCTTGATTAGCATATCAAACAAGGGACACTTGCCAAGCTTCACAATTTCCCCGCGCAAGGCCCCAGCCTATGGGAATTACGTTGGAGAAGTATCGGATGAGCTACCTCCCATCCAGCATCCTTGGTATCACCATGTCAAGGAATATCTATGAGAAGGATCTACACCCGTTGAGGTGAGCCCGACTGAGAAAAGGCGGATCCATCGAATTGCTATGAAATTCTACTTGAGTGGAGATGCGCTCTACAAAAGAGATGCAGGACTAGGTCTCCTCAGATGTTTAGACAAAGATCAAGCCCAAAGGTTTATGGATTAAATCCATGGTGGAGTCTGTGGCCCCCATATGAGTGGCCCCCTCCTTGTCAAGAAAGTCCTTAGGACAGGACATTATTGGTTCTCTCTCAAAGCTGATTACAATGACCACGTCAGGAGATGCTATCAGTGCCAGATTCATGGGAATGCTATACACGCCCCTCCACGGGAACTCCACAATATGAGTTTGCCTTGGCCATTCTCAATGTGGGGAATGGACGTTATCGGGCCCATTGAGCCTAAAGCCAGTAATGGACATCGATTTATCTTCACCGTGATCGACTACTTAACCAAGTGGGTAGAGGCAGACTCCTTCCCCAGGGTTACCAAAGAAGTCATCATTGCTTTTATCAGAAACAATGTCGTTTGTCGATATGGACAACCAGAGGTGATTGTGTCAGACAATGCTAAGAACCTCAACAACAAAATGATGGAAGAATTATGCAGTAAATTCCACATCAAACATCTTAACTTTGTCATCTATCGTCCAAGGATGAACGATGATGTTGAAGCGGCTAACAAAAACATCAAGAATATTATGCAAAAGATGTCCGCCAACCACAAAGATTGGCCTAACTTATTGCCTCTTACTCTGTTAGCCTACATAAACTCAATGCGCACTTCCACTAGGGCAACCCCCTACGCATTAACCTATGGGATGGAAGCATTGCTCCCCATAGAAGTTAAAGTGGAATCCCTCAGAGTGTTGATAGATGCTCAGCTGGATGAAGACCAATGGGTACAAGACAGGTATCACCAATTGTCTCTAATAGACAAAAGGTGAACCGCGGCTATCTTACATGGTCAGTTATATCAGTAAAGGATCGCCAGATCCTACAACAAAAAAGTCCAGCTACGGCAGTTTAAACAACATGACTTGGTTTTGAAGAAGATCATTGGCAACCAAGATCAATCTAAGGGAAAATTCACTCCTAACCGGGAAGGCCCGTTTGTTGTTAAGGAAGTATTGACAGTAGGCGCTCTCAAATTGAAAGAAATGGACGGCGATGAATTTCCACAACTTATCAATTCGGACACTGTCAAATCACCAGTCATTCCGGTTCTTTAACCCTTTAACACATACAACTCTTCAACATTCTGCCCCTCAAGGAAAACATACTTATCAAGCTAGTAGCTTGGCTTCTCTGCGTTCCTACGACTTAGGTCATCCCACTACAGATTAAACCTCTCGTGTTTGTAGTTTGGCTACCCATACATGGGATCAAACTTCTCATACCTACAGTTTATCCTCAACCTAGGATTAAACTTTCTTCTCCCCGCAATCTGACCTGCACATGGGATCACGCTTTTCCACTTGCCCTGAGGGGCGAACTACATCGATAAGATCTCCTCTTCAATAGGAGTATGTAGGCAACCATTTCATATGGCCCGGTCACAATAAAATAAAAATAATAAAAACATTTCCACCCTTTTCCTTACAAAAACAAAAATAACAAAAACATTCCTACACCATTTCTGCCACATACAACGTTGAACCTCTTACACTAGGTTCGAACTACGCAGACCTGATCTCCTCTTCAATAGGAGTACGTAGATAGCCATTCATGGTTCGGTCTCACCCCCTACCAAAACACAAACCCTTGTCAATTGGTTCTGGGATCATCTGTCAATCCACTACATTTTGTTGGCTTCAGACCAAAGGGATGGACTTACCTGAACTCCTCCCAAATAGGAGATTCGGCGACCATCTAAGCTGCGGTCATACCTTGAAGAGCAACACCAATCCATAAGAGATGGAATTAACTAGGCTTCTCATAAATAGAAGTACTAGCGACCATCTGTGGTGCGGTCAATCTCAGAGAGGAAAGCCACACTCATCTCCACATTTACATGAAGAAACCAGTCCCAAGACACCAAAGATGGTAGGGATACATACAGATCGATGATCCATTCTAAACTGTCTAGAGATAACTCAATATCCGTCCATCCAGGAGGAATTTAGAATACATCAAGATCACAAGCCCTGAAGCAGCACGCAAAATATCAAGCAAGTAGCAAAGCATATCTAAAAGGGAAGTGATCAAAAATATATTTCCCTGCTATATATATAATACTGTTTGATATATACAATGTAAACTGTACATGAAAAAATGGCTAAGCTAGACTGTACAGGAAAATACAAGCTCATCTACAAGTTAGGGTATATGCGAGCTAACAAGCCCAACATGGTATCCCTCTCAGAAGAAGGAGGTGAAGCTGTGGTCTCCTATACGAGAAAATCCACATGACCCAACAGATCTGCAACCATCTGCATGGTGACCATATATTCATCGATGTAAGTGCTCATCTCTGCGATCATGCCAATGGTAAGGGACCTCACTATAGTACTATCTATGACGGCTACATCCCGGACAGATATGGCACTATCCCGCTCAACTATCACTACATCTATGGCTGATCTGCCCTCATCCCGCTCAACAACAACGACATCTCTATGAGCTAATGCCTCGTCTCTCTCTAACAGAGTTGCGTCTCTCCCATCAAGGGCAGTCAACATCAAAGATCGAGCCTGATCTCTCTCGAAGGTCATCAGATGAAGACTCTACTCAAGGTACTGTGCTGAGTATTGAATCACAATAGTACTGGTACTGGGAGAATCTAGAAGAGATGCTTGCAATCCAGCACCTAGCCCCTCCTCGATGTGCGAATTGATGTCCTCCATGGGCTCTACATCGTCTGAATCAATATCCGGTACTGTGGATACTACTATAGCCGATAAAATCTCTGTCTCCATCCATGTAGAATACTCTACAGAACAACCTGGATGACTGACAGAAAAATCAGTTATCTCACACTGATTCCAACATGCATACACACAGGATCAGTCCTCTGCTGAAAGATAGCGAGAAGCTGAACGCTGACCTATCGCTCCCTCAAAAGGATGAAAATCCTGAAACTGGTCAAACTGCGATATCACGACCAGTGGGTGATAAGTAGTCACGCCCCTCAAACCAGCCAGAGGGAGATAATCCATGCCCGGAGCATGAGTAATAAAGTTGTATAGTGAGCTGAGCCCCGAGAACGGCAATATGACAAATGGATCTCTGACATCCGCCAAGAATATGGACCAAGATATAGCATCTGTACACTCCGATGGCTGAAAAGGAGTACGACATGGCTATATCATGGGTGAACCAGTACTCATGCCGTCTAAGAGTGCCAATCGGTCTCAAGTGTGACATAAACCACACATATATAGCATGCATCGAAATCAAGACGTGAATACTCCCAATCGGATAAGTGCAAAGATGAGTGGTGGTCAATCGCAAGGTCTCTGCTATAATCATAGGTATAATGGTGCAACCCTCCCTGAGAGCTCTCACTGCCATGATGACACCAATGTCTATCTCATCCATGTATCGTAGCATATAGACATACGAAAATACACATAATAGCAGTACATCAATCCTGGTTAAACGCCAATGATCCTCTGGTGTGGTGAAATCCCTAGAATATCGTGTATAACTATCCTCAGAGCCAAATCTGTCAAACAGGAAACACTAGGATATAAACATGGCTCGATGTAAGCTCATCATATACCGCTCTGTGCCTCAATCTAGTGAGGGTCATGAACTGGCGATCGTGCATACTCCTCTAGAGTAGGAGTCAACTCATGGGATTCAAATCGGAAAACCTGCCTATCCGATACCCAATGCTCTAGGATGCCATCCACAAATCTTGTGGGAACCTGAAACATCAACAGGGTCATAGTATGCTGCAACAAATGATCTACGGTCACCCTGTCTGATGGTGACATGCTATCATACTACGATCGCATACCCGATGCCACCAATGATGGTGGGGTATAATCAATACTGACTAACTATGTCAAGAAGACATCTGTCAGTATGTGTCATAAGACCATCCAGGGGTCAATGCTGAATATCTCTAGACATACATATATATGCATAACATGATACATGCATTGCAGATAATAGATGGCAATATGATATAGAAATGAAAAACTATGCATACATTCGTAAGTATTTCAACATCTAATACATCATCTCTATACAGCTACAAATACAGGGAAATGGGGCACAGATGCCCTACTACTAACAGAGGCCTATCAAAAGATATAGCGAGAATGGGGCACATCCACCCAATTGCTAACAGAGGCCTATCAAAAGATATAACGAGAATACAGATCAGAAGAAGACAATGGTGTCAATCTCTATATCATCAATCCTGTCCACCTGATGTAACTCCTCCTGAGTCACTGGATCTCTATCAATAGGGATGTCAGGCCTATACAAAGGAGGATCTGCGTCGGCAAATTCGAATTGGTCGTCTGAGGGGCCAGCGCCTGAGCTAGAAGGATCAAACGAATCTGCCTCTGTCGGATCTCTGCCCAAATGCTGGATAAAGAAATGTGCCTGGTCTAGTCGTCGGGTCAAACTATTAATCTGTGTCATATGAGTTGGATCTCAGACACAGGCTATCCAATCAGTCATTATCACGGATCTTGACACCATATCCCCCATGAACTGAGTGGCGCGGGACTGGGCTCCAATGGTACGAGAGAACAACCAACGTTGAACGTCTCCTTAGTGCAAGGACCCTCTAATAATGTAAAGTCGTCAAACCCCAATAATGGGATATCAGTGACGGGTGACTGCGATACAGGCCAATGATGCCTGGCAGGAGGCAAGATTGGCATACGAATCTCCCCTGTGGTGCTCCTAATAGCACGCTCTCCTAAATAGAGCTCCCATCCTCCATTTGTAAAGAGAGGAACTCTCCAGGTGGAGATCACATACTCGACGCTAGTCGGGTACCCATCCTCAAATTCGATGGGAAAATGTTCCCCGGAATAGGGAATCCATGTAATGATATCTGCTGTCAACAACTCCAGCTTCATGCGGCAGTGAGTTAATCACTCAGCTACAGGGACCTCCGCCAAAATGGAATGATTCCATCGTCGTCCTCATGGATATGTATATAAGCCTAACACACTCACAGGACGCAAGCATGGGAGCCTCTCATAAACACTCCTAACCTATAAATAAGAAATGACAAGAGAAATACTCACAGCAGAAATGGGTAGAATCCTAGTCAAGCCTCGCTCAAACCCTGTGAGCGCATACGCATGCCCCAGAGAAAATAGGCAAAGGTGTAGGAACCCCAATCATACTCTCCAATACGGTCCACATGACGCGTGGCGCTGATTAAAGAGAACGACACCGTAGAAGAGTTATCTGCTATGAAGTAGCCTCTAATGATCATCAGGAACAAATCAGGCATGGGCTCACTTAAAAGCCTACTCATAGCATTTACGCTCAAATAACATGCACGGACAGTCCTGCCTTTGAGCGTCTCCGCCGGAACTCCTAACAAGGATCTAACGACAGTAGGGGTAATATTCGCCATACAAGGCACTGGCTCCCCTCCAAACTCCATACCTATGATAAATTGCCAATCCATCGGCATCATCATCACCTTGCAGTCCAACAAATGGAGTGACTGAGTCTGATGAAACCATCACTCAGACAATGCCCTGAGATAACCCCAAGGACAATGACAGGGAAGGATGGAAAAGAATGCCCCAAATCCCCAATCATGCACTATCGCTCTGTAATCAAGATGAAGAGCCTGATTTATGGAGTGTATGCTAAACCAATTCTCTCGAGGCTGTGTGAAGCCGGGAACCTGAATGAAATGCAGATCAACATCAAAATCCTTTATTCCTCGTCAATAGTAAAGAAGGAAGATCAAGATCGAACGTCATACCTCGTTAGCATGCAAGTACATCGAGGGATGTCTACTCAAGTCACCTAGAAGCTCTGGGTTTGCCACTTGAATATAAGGGAGGTCCCTATGGGGAACATGTGCAGCAGGAGCGGGATCCTCAATCAGAACATCCTCATCCTCATCCTCATCCTCAACGTCTGGCACATCAGCCTAGACCGGACGAATCACGGCCTCCACCAATCGACGAGGCTGTCTGATAGAACGGGCTCGAGGCACTTCAAAATCCTTCCACCGTATACTAGAAGTAGTCCTGCGGGAACTACTCGGCTGATCCGGATCAATAATATCTGGACAACAAGTCTCCAAATCACCTCAGAAAGGGTGTGGTATTTCCTTACCTGGAGCTTTTTAAAATGCATTTTACGACTACATGCATGCATGCAATACTTTAACATACATCTATAGTAGAGTTAAAATTGCATGACTATATTTTGGAAAAATTTTCCATAATCCCCTTTGAAAATAGGACTATCCACATGCACATAGGCATGACTAGGTGGCCATTCAGTAGCACACCTGCCCCAAAGTCATACATAATATATGTATTAAAAATCAAAATCATCCATGCATAAGGTTAACCTCAATATCGGGAGTGCTTTGCCTTTCTACCTTTTCCTCATTGGACCTCAAATAAGACAAAATTAACAGAAAAAGGTGCCAATTTGACTGTCTCAAAAGTCAAAAAATTTCACATCATTATGTTCAGCATGGTTTAATACTAACATTTACTATGTTGAATATTTTTTATAAAGTCATTTGTGCATACATAATCACTACTATGTGTTTAGATGGATTTCATGCAATAACTCATTTTCCAACGGATAAAAACTGGAAAAAAATACATGCATACGTTACCAGGATAGTGCAAAACACTTGTACGGTGAAAGAATTTGCAGAAAATAGCCCGAACTCAGCAGATCTGAAGGAGGCTCTCAGATTTTCCTTTGCGAGACAAGTTGAAAATGACTTGTGAGACCAACCTGCTGGATTATAACATCCATAGTTGGCCGCAGGTCCATCTATGGATGAAGCAGGTGTACCTGTGGCACCCCTGTATAGGCCCCACCCCTCCGGCTCGGTCCAGTTCGAGTTGCAAAGGAGTTCTCACATACTAGAAAGGTCAAATCGGGAATAAAAACGCTACGCGATTGAGCAAAACAGCCTACAATCCTGGTCTTCTTAGATGGAACTTTGAGTCTGTACATCACTCATTGGTTGTCACCCGAACACGAGGTATACCCTGCCAATGATCTCATTTGTTACAAATCACATCCGACAATACCTTGTACAGGTCCAACGCCGCCAACTCCGGATCATTACCCTAAAAGATCAATGTGATCCCCGACGGGGGTTACCACGTAGATCCCCGACGGGGGTTACAACGTGAAGCCCCGACAGGGGATTAAAATGCACATCCAGCCGTTGACACACATATCAATGAAGATCAAGCAGCCTTAACGTTATCTCAGCCGATGGCGATTAAACCTATCGAAGCTCGAGAGCTATTCGAGGATTTCATGCTCGATTACTCATATTCCCTAGCGGATCCCCGGAGGGGGTCACAACGCAATGTTTCATTGATTTACACGTCAGCGAAGGTCAAGCAACCATTGACAATCTTCCCACAGAGTATCAGCCATTTTCACACATCAGCGAAGGTCAATCAGCCTTGACAGTCTATCCCACAGGGTTTTCACTCGTTGATTCACATGCCGGTGAAATGCAAATCGACGAAGGTCAGGCATCCCTAACGGCATCTGCTATTGGCAGTAAATCAAACATAATCTTGACATGTCCTGGTGATACCAACCAGGAAAGGTCAACGTCATCAAGGAGGATCGATGATGGAATATGTTATACACATCCTCAAACAGACCAAGCTTTATCCCCACAGATCTCTTACACATAAAAGGTACATCTTCAGGATTAAGTCATTACTAAGGACCTAGGAATTTGGTGACAACCCCAACATCAACAGACCAGTTGAAGCAACAGGGAGCCAACAATCATCCCCAGCATGTTGGGCTACAACCCCGTACACATGCATCATACATTTGCATCATGTTACTACATATAGTACCATGTTTGTCTTATTGCATTTCAAGTGTCTAGGATTCTTTATCCTACCCATGCATTGCCTTGCATGAGTATGATAAAGAGGGGCATCTATAGACACTCGAAATATTCTATACACCTATCACTAACATTGCAGGAGGACAAATTGATTTTCAAGAGGGAACCCTAGAAGACAGTTCATATCCATTCTGGATACTACCGAAAGTTCGGCATCAACCCCGGAACACACACACGGAGTAACAATTCCAACCTCAGAGATAACCCCGAGGCTTGCAGATCTAATACCGGAACACACACCGGAGAAGACCGATTAATCTCAGAGATAACCCCGAGGTATCCAGTCTCAATCCCAATCATGGGAATAGCTACCAACCTTGGTGATCACCCCAAGGAATGCAGTGTCAGCGATAACCCCGAAAATGCTTGTTTCAAATGCAACCAGCTTCAATCTCGACGCTCACAGCGAGATACTCAGTACCTACCCAGAGATAACATCGGGACGACATGCACACCTCAGAGATGACACTGAGGACCTTCAACATTTGCAGTAATCCAATCTCAGCGAAGCCCTGAGCAACGTCTTCTTTATCAGTTTAAACCGGCGATAACACCGGTGAGGGGAAACATCGTCATCTCTCCAATGCGATGCCACGTCACGTCGTCTCAACATTTCATACATACCTCTCTACAAAACAATGTCCCACAAGAATCAAGGAGGACCAATCCCGAGTTACTATTGTGCGGGGTAACGGATAGAATTTGAAGCATGAAGACCGGACGGCATCGTCCCATCTTCAATGACTTCGTACACACTCTAATCCCATGACATTGTATAACTCTCGACAACGGCGGTCCGAAATAGGTCTTGTATACCTCAATTGGATGCCCAGATTGCAATTCTAAAAGTTCGAGCGGACATTACAATGCCCAAGTACACGTACTACGAGACGACCCGACCCGAGAAACCCAGGTAGCCTCTGGTACACCCGTGACCCAGCCGACCTCTATAAATAGAGGGCTTGGGGTGGCCATTTTGCAAGAAAAAATGGCGAGGAAGCCCTGCCCAATTTACTCTGTACTCACCCCATACTGAGTGCTTTCTCATTTTAAACATCTGTGAGCTCATATATAGCTACTTTTGTACCTACAAAAGCCATTGTTTATCGACTTTAAAGATATAGAAGTCTTCTTTGGTAGCCCACTGTAAGCCTTCTCACACACTTTAAAGCCTTTCTCTTCATCTTTGCACACACTCTTCTTCACGCTGAGAGTCGTGTTACGTGCATTTGTCCCACTTGATCAAGTGGTTTTATTTTAGTTTGTATATATATATATATATATATATATATATATATATATATATATATATATATATCGATTAACATTATCGAGTTATGCCTCGATTGATCCTGAACTTGATGCGGAGCGTTTATTTGCTTTTATATATATATGAACTGTGTATCGAACTTTGTTCGATGAGCCTAGACTTCGGTCTGGAGCATTTACTCGATTATATATATATATATATATACTTATATATATGAACGGTTGTCGAACTCTGTTTGATGAGCCTGGATTTTACATCTGGTGCGTTTACTCACTTTTATATATATATACTTATATATATGAATCATTGTCGAACTCTGCATTAGATGAGCTCAGATTTTTTCATCCGTGCGTTTATTGCTTTTATATATATATATATATATATATATATATATTTAAATCACACTGAGTTTACTTACGTGGTGGTTGATCGCTTATAACTTTACGATAAGTAGGTTTTATACCTACTTATCCTAGATCTATTACTTGAATTAGTTACTTAAACCTATGTTTCTTAGTTACTTTTCATACATTTTATGTTATTTTGTAGGCTATGACATAGCATTGGCATGAAGAAGCAAAAGAAAGCAATTTGGACATCTTTTGGACTAAAATACGCAAGCAAATGAAAGGAGGGAAGATTGAAGGACTTTTAACACCAAGTTAGATGCATGCTCTTAGCTTGGAACTTGGATTATATTGTAGATCTACTTCTTAGATATCCGGAACATCTTGAATCGTCCTAATCGGAGTTCGGATGCGACAGTTATGGCCTTTTTATCATCAAAGATCAAAGCTAAGAGTTATCATGCTTGCCATTTACACAGCATCTACCGCAAGCTCGATTTCGGCCTTGTTACAGCCCGAATCTATCAATTGTTAAAGCATGAAAGTTGTAGATCTCGTCGATATATTTGATTTGATAGGTGGCAGGCCCCGTAACTCCTAGCGGATCAAACGTTATTTCTATTTTACCAAAGGACGTCGCAGCAGAAAATAGCGTAGCGTGGACCGCGCTATAAATGAACTATGCATAGCGCGGGGAGCGCTAGTCCACCAGAAAGTCGGCCACTGGAATGCGGGCCACGCCCAGAATGGCTTGCGGATAGCGCGGGGCACGCTAGGCGGTGAGGGGACAGCTTTTTTGGGTTATTTGGTGTCCAATTTGAGCTAGAATAGGATTCTTAGTTGCCTAACTTGCTAGGATATCCATTAGAACTATAAATACATGAGGAGAGGCATAAAAGGGAAGAGATAGGCTAGTTTTGAAGGATTCCATTAGATTAGATTAGAGTAAATTAGATCAAAACCCTAGTTCTTATGGGATTGGGAGATTGAAGCAACTTGGAGACCATTGAAGATCAAGAGCAGGTGTGACACCCCCAAATCCGGGTATTTCGATTCCACGGGATTTGGTGTTCACTGTAAAAATATCATCTATCTATCTACCCATAATAAATGCAAACCATGCAATAGATAGAAATAAAATCTTCCCTTTATAGGTTACAACATCCGAATCATAAACATAATCCCGTGTTAAACTAACCTTAAACATCTGTAAGGAAATATAAACAATAAGTCTTAAACAACATCATTAACTCAAGTCTAACATAAATACATCATCATCATAAAATAACAAGTCTTCATCACTTGCTAACTTTGCCTTTGCATTTACTAGTGGAAGGTTCATCGGTTCTTTTCGTTCTTAACTGCAATGTTATTAATAAGCAAGAGTGAGCACTATTGCCCACAAGTACAACAATGAAATAATAGTATAATAACATGCGAGTGAATCAAAGACATCTGAATAAAAGCTCAACTTTTGAATCAAGAATGAATAACAAGAATCAAAAGAATTCTGAGGGTCATAAGACCTTGAACTATGTCCTAGGTTATCAAGGGTTATACTTGAAACCTTTAACAGTCATAAGACTATGGACCTTTCTTCTCGTACTTAGGGGGATCAACCCTTAGTACCATACTGTGCACAATATCTTAACGCTAACACATAAGTAAATCTCTTTACAGGGTTGTTCATCTCAGTTTGTCATTCTAGTACGCATCAAAGGAAATTTGGTTTGAATAATTCAATAAGAGTTCTGAAATTTAGAACGTTCATCAACTATGGACTAGTTGAATCAATAAGGTCCACTAGTCTAACAAGGTTCAACAATAATGATATTCTAATCTGAATAATAATCTCAAGAAGTATACAATAGAACGATTATTGTATAACAAAATCATACTTTGAAAAGATAATCAATCTTTAATATAATAATTCGACTTGAATAATAGTAATGATAATTTACTCGAGGTAAATAATAAACTTGAACAATAATGACAAGTAGGGTTAGAAAACTTGCCTCGTGCGTAGATTACACTTTAACTAAGCACGTTCTTTGAATTTAATCCTACATACCATTCACATTCACAATACCCGTTAATTATAACTTAACTAATCATCAACGATTATTCTTTTGTCTAAACTCTTGTTATGACTATACTTAGTCAAATTATCACATTTACTGTCACATAATATCTCTTCATGAATAATAATTTAATTATGTATTCCATAACTCATTCCACATGCAATTATGTTATTTACATGTTTTAATTAATTAAAAAATTACATTCTTGAACTTTCTAGAGAGTGGCGTTCATTACATTAATACACTTGGTCATTCTTGGTCTTTAATCAATTTTAAATGGCCATTTAATTTGGACTCTTAAGAGCAAGAAGACCTGGTAATATTCATGACTCTAGACATGGCAGCGTTATGGCCATATGCTGGCGTATAAGCGCAGAAATAAGCAGTAGCCCAGTGTTGCTGCGGCATATGTACGCATACGTAAATGGCGGCTGTGAAAAATCGCAGAACATGCCAATTTCTCCCAATTTCTTATTTTCTACTCGAAATTAGACATACCCAAATGATGTAATTCATGCATAAACATAACCCAACATTTATAGAATGGTTTTAACCCAATAAAACACATAATCACAAAACTAAAATATGTGAATTTCACTGACTTTGATGTTCTTGAAGGTTTTGAAAATAAAACATGAAAATTGTCACTACGGATTCGTTATAACACCGAATCCGTTTATTTAAACTTTGGTCTCTTCGTATCAATATGCATAACAACATACGAGTGTAAAATTTAGGGATAATATACGATCAACACATGAAATATCACGTATAAGGCCATATGGCCAAAACCCAAACTCTTTAATTTATGAAAAACATATACGACATGTGTTTTCATGAAACTGATGATATGGTTTACATAATATATATAATTAAATACGATGTGATATGCCATAACACATACAAAAACCATAATCGTTACTCCTATCCCAATTACAGAGGCTTTACAGTATGAATGAAAGCTATTTTCATAAAACTCAAATAACGTAAAAATAGAATTTGGGAAGGAGGAGATTACCCTGTAGAGTATAATTTAGTAGGTTTAGATTCCTCACTCTCAATTCTCTTTCACAGACTCAAAATTTCTCTCTGACAAACTCTCTATGATTTTCTCTCTGTGATGTTTTATCAGACTTAGTAAAATAATGAAGAAGAGAAAAGAGAATACGCATAATAAGAATCGACTGACGCGCAACTCCCCCTAAGTCCATGTTTGGCTAGATTAATAGATTACAAAACCATTTAATTTAATAAAGCCTTTATAATATAGTTTAAATCATGTCACACCCACTTGCACAATAATTCATATATCTTATTTAATATAAATAAAATATAATAACTTCTCATAAATTCACATAGTCATATGTTTAATTTTCTCATTAATTAATAATGTCAAATTATTAACTCTCTAATTAATAATTAAAAAATAACATCATGCTTAATAAAATATTTCATTTAATTCAATAAGATCACATGAATACATACTTGAATAATAAATATTCTCTACATTAATTTAATAAATGAAACACATAATTAAATTAATCTACCACAATTGCATCAAATAATTATTTAATCTAATAATTAAATCATCGAAAAATATTTATTTAATTCAATAAATATTAAAATTAAATTACAAAAATCTCGTTCGTCACATCTTTCCCCCTTAAAAGGATTCTGTCCCTAGAATCACGACTCAATAATTTTGACCCGTTACATTCTCATCCCCTTACAAAGATTTTGTCCCCAGAATCGGTTACAAATAATTAAGTAAATAAATGAGGGTAATTCTTCATCATATTCTCTTCGAGTTCCCACGTAGCTTCTTCAGCGTTGTGGTTCCTCCAAATTATTTTAACAGAAGGTATAACTTTATTTCTGAGAACTTGTTCTTTTTGGTCGACAATTTGGACAGGAATTTCTTCGTAAGATAAGTCTTTTTCAAAATGTAGGGGTTCATATTCAATTACATGCTTGTAATCGGCCTTGTAGGGTCGTAACACAGAAACATGGAAGGCGTTGTGGACATTCTCGAGTGATGGAGGTAAGGCTACCTCGTACGTGACTTCTCCGATTCTACGCAATACTTCAAAGGGTCTAATAAATGTTGGGCTCAATTTTCCTTTCTTTCCGAACCTGATCTTCCCCTTCCAGGGAGAGACCTTTAAGAAAACATAACTACCTGATTCAAACTCGATATTTTTATGATGTGGATCAGCATATTTATTCTGTCGATCTTAAGCCGCTACCAGTCATGCTCGGATCACTTTGACTATTTCTGCTGTTTGTTGTACCAATTTTGGCCCCAACAATTGTCTCTCACCAACTTCATCCCAGTAAAGTGGAGTTCTGCATTTTCTGTTGTATAACGCTTCGTAAGATGGCATACCAATACTAGCGTGGTAACTGTTGTTGTAGCTGAACTCTACTAACTGTAGGTGATCATCCCAATTTCCTTTGAAGTCCATCACACAGGCTCTTAGCATATCTTCTAACGTTTGAATTATTCTTTCGCTCTGTCCGTCTGTTTGAGGGTGATAAGCTGTACTCATTCGCAATTGTGTACCCATGCATTCCTGAAGACGTTTCCAGAAATTTGATGTGAAGCGCGGATCCATATCTGAAACAATTGATACCGGAACTCCGTGCCTCGAAACAATCTCTTTTACGTATAGCCTCGCCAACTAATCTAAGTTGAATCTTATTTTGATCGGAAGGAAGTGTGCAGATTTCGTCAGTCGGTCAACGATAACCCATACTACGTCATAGCCTTTCTGAGTCATCGGGAGGCCAACCACGAAGTCCATTGTAATATGTTCCCATTTCCATTCTGGGATTTCTAACGATTGAAGAAATCCACTTGGTCTCTGATGTTCTGCTTTTATTTTCTGACAGGTCAGACACTTGGCAACACATTCTGCAACATCACATTTTAAATTTGGCCACCAGAAATGTTGTCGAAGATCTTGGTACATTTTGGTACTACCAGGGTGAATCGAATATCGTGAACTATAAGCCTCACTCAAAATATCTTCCTTAATTTCTTGTACTGGCGGTACCCAAATTCTACTCTCAAATCTCAGTATTCCTTCCTTATCAATCTTAAATCTCGGTTTAGTTCCTTCAGATATCTTCTTTGTCACCTTTTTACATTCTTCGACCTGAAGCTGAGCCTCCTTAACTTTATCCAGTAGGGTTGTACCAGATTGCATCTGAAATAACTTCTCATCAATTTCCATAGGATAATTCACCTCTAACTCCAGTTTCTCCATTTCTGCAATTAGCTCCTCCTGAGCAGTTAACATCGTCAATTTCTCACGACATTTTCTACTTAAGGCGTCGGCAACTACATTTGCTTTACCCGGATGGTATAAAATCTCACAGTCGTAATCCTTAATCAATTCCAACCATCTTCTTTGACGCATATTCAATTCCTTCTTTGTAAAAATATATTTCAGACTCTTGTGGTCCGTATATATTTCACACTTCTCCCCGTAGAGATAGTGCCTCCAAAGTTTTAAAGCAAAAACAACTGCAGCTAACTCCAAGTCATGGGTCGATATCCTTCTCGTAATCCTTCAATTGTCGTGATGCATACATGCAATGACTTTTGCCATTTTGCATTAAGACACATCCAAGTCCTTTATGCGATGCATCACTATAAACAACAAAATTTCATGTATCATCCTAAGAGATAACACAAAAATCGTACTCAACCTCTTGTTCAATTCTTGAAAACTTTCCTCGGACTTATCCGTTCAAACAAATTTCACAGCTTTTCGAGTTAAATTCGTTAGCAGAGTTGCGATCTTGGAAAAATCTTGAATGAATCTTCTATAATACCCTGCCAATCCAAGAAAACTTCTTACTTTCGATGGCGTCCTCGGCTGATCCCAGTTAATCACGGCTTCAACTTTTGATGGATCTACCGAAATTTCATTTTTATCGATCACGTGACCAAGAAATTGTACTCGCTTGATCCAGAATTCGCATTTTGAAAATTTAGCGTACAACTTCTCCCTTCTCAATACTTCCAACGTTAATCTCAAATGCTCTTCGTGTTCTTCTTTGGTTTTCGAATATACCAAAATATCGTCTATAAATACCACCACGAATTTGTCCAAAAACGGCTTGAACACACCGTTCATTAGTCCCATAAATGCTGCAGGAGCATTCGTTAGACCAAACGACATTACTAAAAATTCAGTGAGTGACCAGTATCGCGCTTCAATACCGTCTTTTCGGTACATCCTCTGGCCTCACCTTCAGTTGGTGATAACCACTCCTCAAGTCTATCTTGGAAAAATATCTTGCTCCCTTCAATTGATCAAACAGATCATCGATCCTTAGTAATGGATATCTATTTTTAATCGTGACCTTGATCAGTTCTCTGTAGTCAATGTAGAGTCGCATCGATCCGTCCTTCTTTTTCACAAACAACACCGGCGCTCCCCACGATGATACGCTCGGTTGAATGTACTTCTTGTCCATCAATTCTTGTAATTGTACCATTAATTCTTTCATCTCTACTGGTGCCATTCGGTATAGTGCCTTCGATATTGGAGCAGTTCTTGGCGCTAAATCGATCACGAAATCTACTTCTCTATCTGGTGGAAGTCCTGGAAAATCGTCTGGAAATACATCGACGAAGTCCCTCACAATCGGTATCTCTTCTACCTTCGAATTCTCTTTTCGACTGTCGACTATGTAAGCTAAATATCCTACACAGCCTTGTCTTAATAACTTCCTGGCCTGCATCATTGTTAGATAACTCGCTTGTCTAGGCGACTTACTACCATAAAATACAACCTTTGACGGAGTCATAAGGTTAATACGCTTCTTTTGGCAATCAATTACATCCTCGTAATTGAATAACCAGTCCATTCCCAAAATAACATCAAATTCCCCAAGTCGAATAGGGATAAGATCTACGTTCATGATATTACCATTAATATCCACTCTATAGTTCTTATGTACGTACTTAAAAGGGATTATTTCTCTATTCGCAATTTCTATGTTCATGGGGTAATCCAATTCATCCTTAGGCAAATCT
Source organism: Panax ginseng (assembly GCA_020205605.1). Classification (NCBI taxonomy): domain Eukaryota; kingdom Viridiplantae; phylum Streptophyta; class Magnoliopsida; order Apiales; family Araliaceae; genus Panax; species Panax ginseng. The sequence goes on from CM035141.1 coordinate 43,996,884, forward strand.
AAATTCTTGGAAAAGTCATCGGATATAAAGGAACAAGTAGCACCCGAATCAAATAAAACATAAGCATTAATTTTATTGATCGGAATGATACCTGACACCACATCACGGGATTGAACTGCATCCTGCACCGTCATGTTGAAAGTCCTGGCAGTCAGTCGGTTTGTTGCGGTGGGTCCGGTGATAGTTAAGGCAGTTCCACTGTTGTTTCCCCGGTTTCCTCCTGATCCTGACCCTCCCGATCCCTTCTTAGGATAATCTCTTGCCAGATGGTCCTTTGAACCTCAAGTAAAGCAAGCACCCTTCTTTGGGTTAGGACAGTTAGGTGCTATGTGGCCTTCCTGACCATAATTGTAGCACACTCTTTTTCCTTTCATACAAACTCCCAGATGGGCTTTCCCGCAGGTCGGGCATGCTTCGATTCTTTTCTTCTGACTACCTTGCTGATTCCCCGATGATGAGTTGTCATTCCACCTTTTCTTTTGATTGAAATTTCCACATCCTGTGCCACTTCCACTAGCCTTATCATTTACTTCACCTTCACTCTTCTTCTACTTCTGATCTTGATTGTACTTGGTCACCGTATCGCTTCCATCTTCAGCGAGGATGGCCTTCTCCAGTACTCCAGCAAACGTGTTTAGCTAAAACATTGATACCTTGCTGTACACCCAAGGCTTTAGTCCTTGTTCGAATCTTCTGGCTTTTCTCTCGTCAGTGTGTACTTGGTACGAGGTGAACCTCGCTAACTCGTTGAATTAAGCCACATAGTCAGGTACGCTCATATTTCACTGCTTCAACTCTAGAAATTGAACCTCCATCTCGTTCTGTGAACTGGTCGGGAAATACATTTCGAAGAACATCTCTTTAAATCTCTTCCACGTAATTACACCTTCACCTCCTCGCACTTTGTTTGCTGGCCTCCAGTAGCTAGCCTCATACTTCGACATAAACGTTGTAAAAGCGGTCTTCTGGTCTTCTCTAACCCTAGCAACGTCGAAAACCTTCTCCATTTCCATAACCCATGTTTGAGCCTCGATTGGGTTCATGGAACCATTGAACTCTGGCGGTTCCACCGCCTTGAAGTCTTTAAACATTGTGTTTGGTGGAGCTTGAGGTTGATTATTCATGGCTCCAGTCAGTAAGTTCACCAACTGCTGAACGGGATTAGCATTGGCATTGTTATTATTATTGGTAGACTCTTCCTGAGTCGGTTGACGTTGATGTCTCCTCATTGGCGGCATATTTTTGTTAAATATACGCTTATTAGAACTTTACTTATTTCTCTAAATAGTTAAGGCATTTCTTAACAATTTAACATACTCATTTAACACATCATCTCAAACAACTTGATATATTTTCATTCAATCAAAAGTTTTAACATTAAACGATAGCATAACTGCTATTTACATCAACTATCCTGGAATAAAGAATCCACCGGATTTAAAACATTCAATATTCTTTCGTTTATAAACACGTCAGAATTTACATCTAAAAACTAATTAAGTTCTTCACATAATTAAGCAAATCATATCACTGCCGGTTAAGGTACTGATTAGCGTTGCTATGCTCCTCTTCTAAGATGCGATACATCGTTCTGCGATCCGTCATGTATAAAGGTAGTCCTTCGAACTAGATTGGGTACCTCAAAACTCGATCTTGGGTCTCATTTATTGCCTTGTTAAGTGTAGAGTACGTCTCCCCAATCTTTTCCTTCTTTACACGACCATCGTCTTCTGCACGATCAGCTCGACGTGATTCTCTTATCCATCCCTCCTCTAATATGTTCAGCCTTTCGGAGGTTTCCTTCAGTTCCTTCTTCAGCTTCTCTATCACCTCGGTCTTATCTTCGGTTTGACCCTTCTCATGGACTAAATCCCATTTTATATTTCCCAATCGTGAGTGAAGAGTCGAAATCTCCCTCTCCTTCGCTTTCGAGAGTAGATCAATTTGAATACCGATCGCTACGTCACCAAAAATCCTCGAACCTCAGATCGTAACTCTACGTTACTACGGTCATATAACGTGTCATACATCTCAAAGATCAATCTGTGTACCGTGGTAACTCCTCTTCTTCCTCTTCCTCTTCCTCATTAAATTCTCCTCGATCCTCCTCAGGATCAATCTCGGGCTCATGCTCCTGACCAACAACGGTGATCAATGGAGATGACTCCCTCTGTACCAGCTGTTCCCTAACAACATGAATGTCTCGGGGTTCCTCCTCTGTAGGTATTGTAGGTACTCGAGGTTCCTCCTCCCCTGCTCGACTAGTTCCTTCAATGTCAGACATCCTGACAACAAAATTTCAAGTTTTAGTTACTAAGTCGTACTAGTGAGCACATAATTTAACACATAAGCACATAAAGTCTTTTATTATCTTTAATGAATTACAAAAATTCATTTCCGAGAACTCGATAAGAGTTTCCCATCACTATGTTCTTTCTATAAGGCTACTACCTAAGGTTGTTCCCCCACCTAAGGTTCATAACCTACTGCTTTGATACCAACTTGTGACACCCCCAAATCCGGGTACTTCGATTCCACGGGATTTGGTGTTCACTGTACAAATATCATCTATCTATCTACCCATAATAAATGCAAACCATGCAATAAATAGAAATAAAATCTTCCCTTTATAGGGTTACAACATCTGAATCATAAACATAATCCCAGGTTAAACTAACATTAAACATCTGTGCGGAAATATAAACAATAAGTCTTAAACAACATCATTAACTCAAGTCTAACATAAATACATCATCAAATAAAATAACAAGTCTTCATCACTTGCTAACTTTGCCCTTGCATTTACTAGTGGAAGGTTCATCGGTTCTTTCGTTCTTAACTGCAATGTTATTAATAAACAAGAGTGAACACTATTGCCCACAAGTATAACAATGAAATAATAGTATAATAACATGCGAGTGAATCAAAGACATCTGAATAAAAGCTCAACTTTTGAATCAAGAATGAATAACAAGAATCAAAAGAATTCTGAGGGTCATAAGACCTTGAACTATGTCCTAGGTTATCAAGGGTTATACTTGAAACCTTTAATGATCATAAGACTATGGACCTTTCTTCTCGTGATTTAGGGGATCAACCCTTAGTACCATATCGCACACAATATCTTAACGCTAACACATAAGTAAATCTCTTTACAGGGTTGTTCATCTCAGTTTGTCATTCTAGTACGCACCAAAGGAAGTTTGGTTTGGATAATTCAATAAGAGTTCTGAAATTTAGAACGTTCATCAACTATGGACTAGTTGAATCAATAAGGTTCACTAGTCTAACAAGGTTCAACAATAATGATATTCAAATCTGAATAATAATCTCAAGAAGTATACAATAAAACGATTATTGTATAACAAAATCATACTTTGAAAAGATAATCAATCTTTAATATAATAATTAAACTTGAATAATAGTAATGATAATTTACTCGAGGTAAATAATAAACTTGAACAATAATGACAAGTAGGGTTAGAAAACTTGCCTCGCATGCGTAGATTATTACACTTTAACTAAGCACGCGCTTTTTGAATTTAATCCTACATACCATTCACATTCACAATACCAGCTAATTATAACTTAACTAATCATCAACGATTATTCTTTTTTGTCTAAACTCTTGTTATGACTATACTTAGTCAAATTATCACATTTACTGTCACATAATATCTCTTCATGAATAATAATTTAATTATGTATTCCATAACTCATTCCACATGCAATTATGTTATTTACATGTTTAAACATCTATTTTATCATCACATTATACTTCTAACATGTTTACATGTTCATTACATTAAGTTACTAACACATTGCTAGACTTAATTAATTAAAAAATTACATTCTTGAACTTTCTAGAGAGTGGCGGCATGCCTTAAATCGTTACACTTGGTCTTTCTCATATAACATACTTATGCATATGGCTTACGAGACATGACATGTCATGGTCGAGATGGTATGACACTGCTATGACAAGGGAAATAGGCGGTGTAGTAGCAAGTCATTGCATGCACAGTATTACCGAGACATAGAAATGGCAAAAATGAAAAATCACATAACATGCTAATTTAGCCCAATTTCTTATTTTCTACTCGAAATTAGACATACCCATATGATGTAATTCATGAATAAACATAACCCAACATTTATAGAATGGTTTTAACCCATTAAAACAAATAATCACAGAACTAAAATATGTGAATTTCACTGATTTTGATGTTCTTGAAGGTTTTGAAAATAAAACATGAAAATTGTCACTACGGATTCGTTATAACACTGAATCCGTATATTTAAACTTTGGTCTCTTTGTATCAACATGCATAACAACATACGAGTGTAAAATTTAGGGATAATATACGATCATCACATGAAATATCACGTATAAGGCCATATGGCCAAAACCCAAATTCTTTAATTTATGAAAAACATATACGACATGTGTTTTTATGAAACTAATGATATGGTTTACATAATATATATAATTAAATACGATGTGATGTGCCATAACACATACAAAACCCATAATCGTTACTCTTATCCCAATTATAGAGGCTTTACAGTATGAATGAAAGCCATTTTCATAAAACTCAAATAACGTAAAAATAGAATTTGGGAAGGAGGAGATTACCCTGTAGAGTATAATTTAGTAGGCTTAGATTCCTCACTCTCAATTCTCTTTCACAGACTCAAAATTTCTCTCTGACAAACTCTCTTTGATTTTCTCTCTGTGATGTTTTATCAGACTTAGTAAAATAATGAAGAAGAGAAAAGAGAATACGCATAATAAGAATCGACTGACGCACACTATGGTCAGCTACCCATCATGGGTTAACTGCCCATAAGTCCCCCTAAGGCCATGTTTGGCTAGATTAATAGATTACAAAACCATTTAATTTAATAAAGCCTTCATAATATAGTTTAAATCATGTCACACCACTTGCACAATAATTCATATATCTTATTTAATATAAATAAAGTATAATAACTTCTCATAAATTCACATAGTCATATATTTAATTTTCTTATTATTTAATAATGTCAAATTATTAACTCTCTAATTAATAATTAAATTAATTAAAATAACATCATGCTTAATTAAATATTTTATTTAATTCAATAAGCTCACATAAATACATACTTGAATAATAAATATTCTCTACATTAATTTAGTAAATGTAACACATAATTAAATTAATCTACCACAATTGCATCAAATAATTATTTAATCCAATAATTAAATCATCGAAAAATATTTATTTAATTCAATAAATATTAAAATTAAATTACAAAAATCTCATTCGTCACAGCATGAGCTTGAGGAAGATGGAGATTTGCTGACAACAGATTTATTCTTTACTCTACTCTTATTTTTGTCTTTTAATGATTATTCAAATATGGATTCTTAGTTTTAATTCAATAATAATGAACTAATTCTTTGTTTGAGATTACAATGGATCTTATTGTGTAGTTTATTTTAATATGCTTCGTTATCAATTATTATGTTCTATTGTGAGGATTGTCTATTGTGATTTGGACTTAATTGCTTAATTGACTAGCTAACAATTACCGTGATAATCTATATGAACTCGTGAGATGAAGTATTAATTTAGATCTTATCATGATGACATGTGTTTGTGATTTCTACATAGGTGGAATTCAAGATTCGTGTTTAGGATAGAGATATGACTTTACGCCATATGTAATCTTATAGAGAACTTGTGCTTTAAATCTTTTTTAATTGTAATTCACATAGAGATATAGTGGATTAGATAATTAGGGTGTCTTGCTTAATTCTATCATCTATGGATTTAAGTGAGTATGGGTATTATGCATCGAGAGATGGTTTTATCTGCTTTAGTGTTCTTGATTAACAATTCATGATAGAGAATAATTGATGAGAAGTGTGTTAACTTAAATGAAGCAATAAGTGAAGTTGGGATCTTAAATCTCTGTGATCTTAATTTAACTAGTAGTAATTAGAATTAGTTTACTTATAAATTGAAATTCATTCGTTTAAATAAGATTGAGTTGGTTACGTGTAAGTTCTTGGTGATTTTTTATTAAACAATTCCTCGTGGGAACGATACTCTACTTTCACTTTATTACTTGTTGACCACGTATACTTGCGTGTTGTGCGTAATTAGATTTTACCCAACAAGTTTTTGGCGTCGTTGTCGGGGAATTAGTTTAATATTTTTTTGCCAATATTAGCTTCAATCAAATTAGTCTTAATTTAAACATTTTTTCTTTTTATTTTATTCTCTTCCTATTTTTCTTTTTTTTTCAGGTACCATGGCTGGATTCAATTATCAAAAGCCATATTCTAGTATGACTCAACCAAGTGGAGCGAGGATGGATGTACTCAATGTATTTTATGTATTATCAGCGCAACTTGAGACACTTTCGAGGAGGTTGGACGTCATTGCAGGCCAACGTAATCGAAGGATAGCAGTTAATTGTAATTATTGTGCTGGTAATCACCTGAGTCATCAATGCACCGTTAGTTTTGGGTCGGGACACCACGGTGGTGAATACCTCAATGATTATACATATGCTAATTATCATCAAGTTTGGGGGTATCACCCGGATTCGTCATGGAGAGATACTTACGAAGACCAATACTACGCTCCAAATCCATCATACACACCGAAATTTTCATGTCCACCTCCATTGCCACAAGAAGAAAAGCCAAATCCGATGGATGTAATATTGAAGGGCATAGCAGACCAAGAGGAGAGGAGGATTAATCAAGAGATGACAATTCAAAATCAAGCGAGGTCAATTCAAAATCTTCAGAATCCGATAGATCAAATGTTCAAAGCATTGAACAACTGTCCTCAAAATAATTGGTGTTATGACGAGGATTCCGAGATTGATGAAGTGCCCGAACCAAATCTACAACTGGATGAGACATGAGATGTTGAAAAAGAGGAGACAAGTGGGGATGAACTAACTATGAGTACTAACGCGAATGAGCTGGTGTTATTAATGCCTCAAGTGCCTTCTCCGCCAAAGTTCAAGGGTCTAGTTAGATTTGCAAAAGCATGCCCACTTGGTAGTCATGTCGTCGGTGAAGCTCTTTATGACATAAGAGCGAGTGCAACAAGGAAGCAGTGGTGGGAAGAGAAAGAGAAGATAGACGAAGAGCCCATTGTGTTTGACACACTTCCATGCCCAAATATGATCACAAACACAATAGAGATAGCACCAAGTCATTTGCCCTTTTTCAAGGAGATTATACCGAGTCAGAGCATGTTAGGTGACTTGGATGCTATGGCCATCGCTTGTGGGAACCTCCCAAAGGATTATTTGTTACTGATGGATGGAGGATTCCTCAACTTTCGAAGAGGAATTGGATAGCATTGACCAGAAAAAGTCTGGCTGAAGGACTATAAATCAAGCGCTTATTGGGAGGCAACCTAAGTTTAATTTTTATTTATAGCTTTTATTATGTTTTATATTATTAGTTAATAAATTTGCATGTCTTAGGATCTAACAAGCTTGCTTCTATCATATTCACAGGTTAGTCAAGTCCAACTCAAGTGTGGTTCCCAATCTATTCCAATGTGTCTGGCCTATTCTTCAGACTTAGCAGATAAGGAGGAAAATGCTTTATTTTTAGGGAAGTCCTCTCTTTTAATTTTTCCTATCTTAGCCATTGAGGACAATGTCTAGTTTAAGTTTGGGGGCATTTTAGTGTCGTATTGCATATAGTTAGTTATTTACATTGTATTTCATATAGTTACATTTAGTTTTTGCATTCTTGAATTTGTTTTTTGAAAAATTGAAAAATTAGTAGTTAGTTTACTATGTTTATATAGCATTTAGTACATCTTGCATGAGTCCAGCTGTTTGATATTTACAGTTTGTTTTGGCCAATGATGAGATTGGAATTGGGTAGACAAGTATAGTACTGACTATTAGAGCTTTGATGTGATTTCTTGTTAGGAATTTAGTCTTTTTCTGTTTGAAACTGGTATAATAAGGGTAGCACAGTAAAAATAACTTGTTGAATTATTGAGTTTAAATTGATACATAAAGGACCTCTAAAGGATAATGCTAGTTTAAATAAGAGAATGACAAAGATAGGCAGTGAAGGCGAAGAATTAGGCAAGAACCTAAGTTTGGGGGGAAAAGTGGGGGTATATAAGCTTCTAAGAAAAGAAAAAAAAAGAAGAAAAGATATTGAGTTGAATAAATTGAGTCCTGTGGTGGGTCGAGAAGAAGCTTGAAATGCACTCCCCATAAACAGAGGCATGAGATGGAGAGTAAAACGCACTCACTATGTGAAAAAAAAGAAGCAAAAATAAAACGGGAAATAAGAGCAAAAAGCCCCGTAGATGAAAAATGAAGCATAAGTATCCCATGTTTACCCTCGATATTGGTAATTGTTTAATTTTAGTTGGATCTAGCTTGTTTTTGGATTTCTTGAGTTTACACTGTATGATGCCTTCGAAGAGACTTATTATGTGTTAAATTTGATTGTATATCAGTTAACATTGTTGTGGAGCACACACACACTATATTCGTGATAACAGTTTAAGATTTGATGATTGATTGAGAAGTTAATGATTTGTTTTGATATGATGTATTATCATGTTTACTTGATTTCTCTAAGGCCGGTTGAATAGGCTTATTTTTGTCATTACTGCTGGATTCGTAGGCATATAAATTAGTTGCATTGCATAGCATTGTTGTTTTGTGTTTTTGCTTGAGGACAAACAAATGTTTAAGTTTGGGGGTATTTGATAAGTAGGTTTTATACCTACTTATTTGGTATCTATTACTTGAATTAGTTGCTTAAACCTATGTTTCTTAGTTATTTTTCATACATTTTATGTTATTTTGTAGGCTATGACATAACATTGGCATGAAGAAGCAAGGGAAAGCAATTCGGACATCTTTTGGACCAAAATACGGAATCAAATGAAAGGAGGGAAGATTGAAGGACTTTTAACACCAAGTTGGATGCATGTTCTTAGCTTGGAACTTGGATTATATTGTAGATCTACTTCTTAGCTTTCCGGAACATCTTGAATCGTCCCAATCGGAGTTCGGATGCGAGAGTTATGGCCTTTTTATCATCAAAGGTCAAAGCTAAGAGTTGTCATGCTTGCCATTTACACAACATCTACTTTAAGCTCGATTTCCGCCCATGTTCCAGCCCGAATCTGTCAATTGTTAAAGCATGAAAGTTGTAGATCTCGTCGATATATTCGATTAACTCCTAGCGGATCAAAAGTTATGCATGTTTTACCAAAGGACGTCGCCAGAAGAGAAAACAAAGCAGTAGCTTGATCGCTCTATAAATGAACTATGCATAGCGCGGGGCGCTTAGTCCACCGAAAATCGACCCATCAGTAGCAGTCCACGCCTAAAATGGCTTGGGACACGGTAGCAGAAGGCTAAGCGGCGAGGGGACAACTTTTTTTGGTTATTTGGTATCTAATTTGAGCTAGAATAGGATTCTTAGTTGCCTAACTTGCTAGGATATCCATTAGAACTATAAATACATGAGGAGAGGCATAAAAGAGCGGATATAGGCTAGTTTTGGAGGATTACAATAGATTAGATTAGAGTAAATTAGATCACAACCCTAGTTCTTATTGGATTGGGAGATTGAAGCAACTTGGAGACCATTGAAGATCAAGAGCAGGAGCTTGAGGTAGATGGAGATTTGCTGACAACATATTTATTCTTTACTCTACTCTTATTTTTATCTTTTAATGATTATTCAATTGTGGATTCTTAGTTTTAATTCAATAATAATGAACTAATTCTTTGTTTGAGATTACAATGGATCTTATTGTGTAGTTTATTTTAATATGCTTCGTTATCAATTATTATGTTCTATTGTGAGGATTGTCTATTGTGATTTGGACTTAATTGCTTAATTGACTAGCTAACAATTACCGTGATAATCTATATGAACTCGTGAGATGAAGTATTAATTTAGATCTTATCATGATGACATGTGTTTGTGATTTCTACATAGGTGGAATTCAAGATTCGTGTTTAGGATAGAGATATGACTTTACGCCATATGTAATCTTATAGAGAACTTGTGCTTTAAATCTTTTTTAATTGTAATTCACATAGAGATATAGTGGATTAGATAATTAGGGTGTCTTGCTTAATTCTATCATCTATGGATTTAAGTGAGTATGGGTATTATGCATCGAGAGATGGTTTTATCTGCTTTAGTGTTCTTGATTAACAATTCATGATAGAGAATAATTGATGAGAAGTGTGTTAACTTAAATGAAGAAATAAGTGAAGTTGTGATCTTAAATCTCCGTGATCTTAATTTAACTAGTAGTAATTAGATTTAGTTTACTTATAGATTGAAATTCATTCGTTTAAATAAGATTGAGTTGGTTACGTGTTAGTACTTGGTGATTTTTTTATTAAACCATTCCTCGTGGGAACGATACTCTACTTTCACTTTATTACTTGTTGACCACGTATACTTGCGTGTTGTGCGTAATTAGATTTTACCCAACACTTTCTTTATGTTTTGTCCTGCCTGGAGTTCACTTCGTGGCAGTTGATTTCTTTGTACAGCTTTATTTACATTTTGTCCCACCTGGAGTTTCCTCCGTGGCGGTTGATAGATTTTACATCTTTATTTACATTTCTGATCCCCTATGGAGGTGCTTCGTGGTTAGTGATCATGTCTATATATATATATATATATATATATATTTATTGCTTTTATATATATACCTGCTTACTGCTTTTATACAAATTGCGGTATCTTGTGCGCCTAGGAATCATGTGATCACAGATTCAACCTATTGGATCTAGATTCGGTTCCTCGTGATGGACATTTTCGGTTATGGCGAATTTGTAAATTATTCTCGGTATGTCCTGAATTTCCTCAGATAGTTTTCACACCTACGAGGAAGTCAGCATTATTTTGTAAATTATTTTCTTATAGATGCTTCACATCTCGGAAATAAAATCAATCAAGCCGGATACTTAATAAAATAGAAGTATCAAAAGGTCTCAATTACTATTGAACATCAGGGTTTGAAAAACCTTTTTTATAAAACATTATTGTCATATCTTGCTATAAATTGAATTTTTGCATAAATTCAAACCCTGTGTATATAGGTGCGAACGAGGCCTCGCACTACTTCCAAATAACAGCACATTGACCCACACACACACACATATTTAGATAATAGTTTCTTGAAAAGAGGCGGTCACCGTGGTAACACGGATGTCAGGGGGTGCCTAACACCTTCCCTCCGCATAACCAAGTCCCTGGACCTTAATGAATCTCAGTTTCACCGACCCGTTTAACAGTGTCACATCACTGGGTCAATGTGGAAACCTTTTCTCGGTTGTGTTGGTACAACCATTTAAAAAACCAATTGGCGACTCTTAACAGTCCATCGTCGACATTATACATGTCGGACCTTTTTCACTTGTTTTTTCAAACAAATCTCACCTAAAATGAGAACAACAAAGAACAAGTAACGGAAAGGGACAATTAAAAATCCCGACGTCGACAGTTCTCTTCTATCAGTACCAGAGCAAGAACTTATGTGGGAAGACACCATGATCATGATCGTAGTGCATCATCTGTCTGCATAATAAGCATCGAGCCTTGTCCGTTTATTTAAGAATAAATTACAACAAATGTGGAATGGATTATAAACGTTGAAACCCTCGGGAATCCCAATGACCCAACACTTATCCTTAGTATATAACAAAGAAATATATTGAAGAAGCTAAGGAAAGTACTTCAGGTCTGCTGAAAAAACATTTTCAGGTGTTAGGTGAGATAGCAGTCTACTGTGTTAGTGGGCCAGATGGCTAAACAGAAGATTTGCAGAAAGTCACCATCAGTGCTCAGAAATGTCAAAAATAATTAATGCTTCAACGGATGCCTTCAAACAGATACATTTCAAAGGCACCTTATATATAAATCAGATGCATATGTAAGAAGGAAACGAGTACATAACAAAAAGTTGAAGAACACTCAATCTAATGCCCCATAAATCCGGTCTATCTTCACACCTGGATTTCGTGCGTTACGAGTACATCTTCTTCCAAACATACATCATTATATATTCAATATAACAACATACATTCTCAAATCCCAGTTTCTATAACCTTATAATTGCGTTCATTACAAATAATGATAAAATACATTATTCATTATGTGACAACCTGAGAATTTGAATATTTTTAAAATTTTAATTAATTGATTTAAGGTTCAATATTAAAACCTAGACATAAAATAAGTGTATGCGTTTGATATTTTTGAGATGGAATTTTGAGGATTTCAAAATTCAGTGAAGGATTTAGGTGAATTATTCAGGATTAAGGGAATACTTGAATATGTTCTGTCTATATGGTTGTATATGGGTACAACATGTGGTTAAGGGTCAATGGTTGACCAGATAAACGATATTTGTAACAAACCCTAAATATATATTAAGAATATCAACGTTCGGTTAGAAAACCCTAGCGAATTATAAAAAACCCTAAAATCGGTTCTGGAAACCCTAATTTCAGTTCCGGGAATCCGAAATCCTAATTCGGAAATTTAAAACCTTAGTTTGGGAATGCGAATATTAATATAAGGTTTAAACGTTTTTACTAATAACCTAATTAGGGATAACCCTAATTAATTTAGAAAACCCTAATTTATAAATAGGAAAAACCTGATTGTTAATTTAATAATTTTAACGTTAATTAGGAAACATTAATCCTAATTTTCAAGTTATAAGTAATTAGAAAACCCTAATTTAATTACGAAATCTAATTTCTAAATTAGAAAAAAAAAATTCTATTAGAAACCCTAATTTTTGGGTTATAAACCCTAATGCACGATTATGAAACCTAATTGCTAAATTAGCAATTTTAATTAGGAAATAATAATCCTAATTAAAAAGATTGAATTTATGATTAGGAAATCTTAAATATAATTATAGAATCCTAATTATAATTTAGAAATATTAATTTTATTTTGAAAACCTAATTTGGAAATTCTAGAATTTATTTTTAAAACCCAAGGGTTCAAACCCTAAACCCTAAGGGTTCAAATCCTAAACCCTAAGGGTAGGGCAATTGATAAAAATGAATTAAAATTAAATGCTAAATGACCAAAGTACCCTTATGCATTATTTGTGTGATAACTTACAAATCTTGCTAAATGTGAGTTGGCCACCAACTACAACCACTCTATGTGACATCCATCAGCCAATATTTGGCAGCTATCTCAGCCAACTAGCAACAATAGATTAAATGTATCATTTATATGGCATTATAGTGAGAGAAAGTTCACTTTAATTTTCAAAAATAGCCAAGACCATTCTCTCTCTGGATTTTTGGATTTGAGAGTGAAATGGTGTGATAATATAAGATAATATCATATCTTAGTTCTCACGGATCAGGATCAGTGACCAGAATCAAAGATCAAAGTTTTAAAGGTATAAAACCCTAATCTTAGAGATCTTTAGATGTTTGATGTTGTGATTTGTTGTTTAGAAATGTGTAATAGGGTGTCTTTTAACGATCTGGGTTGTTGGATCATGGATCCATAACATCTAGATGCCCGAATGTAAAGGTTTTAAAAATCTGGGAAAAGTTAAAAATGTTGTCTGACAGTCATATGTTAGTGGCCTTAGATCTTTATATGTTTATGTTTTGAGTTGTTTTAAGCTTTAGACTTGTAGTCTGACAGGAGGTCTTTAATCTGGAAGTGGAATCAAAGCTATTCCATTTACAGATTTCAAGATATTCATGGTCAAAAAGGGTTGACCGTTCACGAAACTGGATATCTAGGCAGCCCAGATTTGCCCAGATTGGTCTGACAAGATTTTCTGAGCCTCGGATCTTGTTATGTGTTAGTGTTTAGTCCAGGTTATTGTGTTGATCTCGTAGAATGGTATAGGGACTACACGATCGTTCCTTTAAATTACACATATCATGATCAGGATCGAAATTAATCTAGGTCAAGCCAGCGTTGACCAACAGCCTGGGAAGAAATCTGGGAATACCCAGATCTTCAAGAACATTTTCCTGATCTCTACTTTGACCGGCCAAAATCTTTAAAACATGATGTTAAGATGTTTATCTGATGATTTATTATTGTTCCCTGACATCTAGACTACAATAATGAACCCTTAAATCACAGTTTCTAAGTCGGGAATGTGTTGATTAAAAGCCCAAAAAGTATACCCTCGAAGTGTTCTTCATTTCTGGGTTACCCAGAAATGAAGAACAACCTGACAAGACTTTCTGGAGCTTTGATCTTTTTGTTGTGATATGTTTTGGCTATAATTCTTGTTTGTGGTTGTAGTTCTACACAAGTACTACAATTATAATACTTTTACAAGCCCTGAAAGCAACTGGAACCTAGATCTAATTGTGGTCAAACCACCCACCCTACAGACTGACATTATGTTACGGTTTCTTGAAAAATTGACCAAGACCACCTATAGGGACGGATTTAAATATTATATAGGGCCCTTTTCATGACAAATAATTTCTAAAAATAATTATTTTATTTAAAAATTAGAGAAAATAGTTTTAAATTATTAAAATACAAAATAAATTCCAAAAAATTATTTTAAAGTCCTAAAAATGGTTTTAATTATTTTAAATATATTTCATAAATATTTAATATTTTTGGAATATAAAAGTTATTTAATTTATTTAATTAAAATATTAAATAAATTATTTAAAAATGATTTTAATACATGAAAAATTATATTAGGGTATAATAAAAAATTTTAAGTTATTTTTAATGACTTTTAATATTTTGTGATTAATTTCATTTATTAATGATAATTAGTTTATTTAATAAATATATTAAATAAATTATGAAAAATAGAATTAATGTTTTATAAATCATATAAAATGATTATAAAAATATTTGAAGTTATAAAATATAACTTTTGATATTTTGTCATGAAAATATTAATAGCAATTATTGGATAATGAATTTAATTGTTTAAAATCATATAAAGGTGATTTTAAGGTATTAAAAATACTTTGTGATATTATAAAATATATTATAATATTATGACATGTATTTCATTAATATTTACTCTTAAATAAATATTAATGATATTAGAATATTATAGTATTTATATTATATAAATACGATATTAATGATTAAAAATTCATGATAAGTGATAATAATTATGTGAAAATTATTACGAACTTACGAAAAATATTTTGACTGTTAATAAATTATCTAAGATAATTGTTAAGTGTTAGGCATAGTTTAATTGAACTTAAACTCAACAATATCTGACTAAGCCGTCGGGATGTCAGATTTGTATCGGGTTCAACTCAGACTGCAATAGTTTGACTTGATTCCGAGTCTTATGTGTTGTATAGACTGATAGGGTTATGTGATAATGTGTTTATGTTATTTTAAATACTGTGATGATATTATTCTAACTTATAGACCGGAATAACCTGTTTGTGCAGTCTATCACACGCATGGTGAATCCTTCTGTTATTCCATTCTTTATTATTCTGTTGGAATAACTTGTCTATGTGGATTACCACATGCATGGTGAATGATCCTTCGTATTCATTCTTTATTAAATTGTGAAAATGATGCATCTATTGGATTACTGCATGGCGAAAAAATCCATTTGCAGTTTTATATATTCTAGTATATTCAGTTAGTTAAAGCTTTGGCTTCTATACTCCATGAAATTAGTGGAATATCCTTGATATTTGCGCTTCATCCAGTATCTTTTCATGGAAATATTCTTCTGAGCATTCTTGAATTTTACTTCACAAAGCGATGATCAAGTTGACAATTTGGGCGTTATTGAGTTCGAGATAAATTAACTTATAAATCTTTAAAATTTATTCTTGAACTGTTTTTTATTGAATTGTCATCATCCTCATACTTATATTATGTTGAAAGTCATCTTTGGCTTACGTGCATAGATGGACTTGGTATGATTATGACCAGGGATTATTCGGTATAATCATGACCGTAATGTGACGAATGATGTGATAAAAGTCCTCATTGGCCTGTAGTTCATTGGTGGACAGTTGTTGGTATGATTATAACCAGGGATTATTCGGTAATCATGACCATTGATGATTACATGAATATCCTTGGCCGCGGAGCAGGGATGATTCGATTTTATTTATTAAGCTGAGTCTCAACGATAAAGTTGATGAAAAACTTTTTAAATCATAGAAGCCAATAGATTTTATACTTTACTTGACTCTTCTAATGGATTGCTTATTCATTGCAGCTTTTGATCTAAAACTTCTTTGCCTATTATATTCTATCGGTTGTTATCTTTGTTGAAGGCTATTGATAATTTGTTCTGCATTATCTTAGTCATAATATTTCTTACTAGGCTAGTTGAGCTCACCCTTTCTTTCACTATTCTCTTCAGGAAATGAGAACGTAGCTGGGACTAGTCGGGGAACAGAGTGATGGTCCTAGATGGTGCATTAGTAGTCCTCACTATTCTATGAAATAGTATGATAATAAATGCAATGAGGACTCCATTAAGTGTGGATATTGTCTAGATAAAAATATTTGTATTAAAACTCACAGCCTATGTTTTGTCGTATTTTACACGACTGCTGTATAATTAAGTTATATTTGTATTCAGTACCTTGTATCTGGCGACTAAAGATGGGTGATGTAAACCTATTTTGTGGGCGTCACACAAAAGACCATTTTACCCTCCATTTTGTTTTTTTTATAAAAGGAAAGCTAGAGTTGGTCATTTGATGTTTTACAAACTTGACCAACATATATTGAGAGAGAGAAAAGTGTGATAACAAGTAATCAAGCGAGTTCAAAACAAAACATCAAGTGTTAGTCAAGATCGAGAAGAACGTAAATGTAATATCTCGTAAACGTTAGTCTTTGATCTTTTTTTATTTCTTTTTTCGTAGAAAAGTATGATTCGGTGGAGATGTCTTTGCCGGAGTCATAAGGATGGCTAATAGTGGATTAAGTCATTATAAGTCAAGTATGATTAATAATCATAAGCGTTTAAGTAAATTTTAAAATCAAAGAAACTCATTAAGCGTTTATTTGGTTGTTGAACAAATTGAAAACCATCATAGGGTATGTCCATCTTGTTTGGTTAGGATGTAGATGATGTGACGCCCCCAAATTCAGGCACTTGAAACCCAAACTCAGTGCTTCACGATACCATTTCTATGAGCGAAATAATACTAATAATAATAACAATAATATAGATTATCAAATTTAATTTACATATTATCAGAGTTTTCAATCCCAAGTACGAAACCTTCAAAAATTCATTACATTACATGATAATTAATATATATCATCATTATCCTAATAAAGTCTAGTTATTACAAAAGATAACATTATCTTTCATTCAGCGACCTTCCCTTTCCCTTTGTTCTTGGCAGAGCCTTCAGGTTGTTCATACTTAGCTGAAAACATTTAAATTAAGCAAGGATGAGCATTGGAGTGCCCATCAAATAAAAGTAACAATAACATTTAGCTGAATGAATTAAATGTTTTCTTTGAACGATACTTCTACAAAAAATCAACAGTTGTGAAGTTAGCTGAACCAATAATAAATAACATATCATTTCGATTTCAAAATTTTGAAACTACGTATTAACTATAAATGATGATCATTTGAAAGACTATGAACATTGTTTTCTATTTTCAAAAATGTTAAACAGAACTTCATCCGTAAACCGTCATAACTTACGGGCACGGGGGGTGATCAGCCCGTTATGCCCTATATCGATCAATACTACATTATAGGACGATATTTTCATCCAGCATTTCAGCCTTAGGCGAATAAAAGTTTTCCATATTTGGGATGTTCATACCAGTCTTGAATCCGAACCAAAACAATTCAGTTGGATAACAATAAAGTTCTTATCTTGTTCAACAACAATTTTCAGTTAGTGTCTAGCCAGATCAAATAGCTTAGACGGCTTTTAATTAAACTTATACATACTGGACACCGATAAGTATGTATCAACATGTGATAAAATATAATGATTATCCAAGTGAGGACACTTGTATAACCATGTTTAGAAATTAATGAACATTATATATTTCTTGATCTACAATAACATAATTAAGGAACTTGTACAACAGATTATAATTTAATAACTTACTTATACAGAATCATTGCATAAGTATATACAAAGGTTGAAATATTTGAACAATTGAAAAGAATAGTTTAGATATTATCTTACGCATGTCCATTGCATAAAGTAAATGCAAAGGGTTAGATACTTGCCTTGTCTGCTGCTTACACAACTTAGATTTATCTTTTATATTAAGCCCTATCATTAAATTAATCATTCATTTGATTAGAATAACATATCATATCATATTGTACTGCTATTTGCAGTCAACACATAACCTAATCACATTGTCATGTAAGTTTAACAACCATTGAATAACAAATAAACATTTATCAAGTCAACATATCTAAGTCCAGATCAATTTCTGAAATATGTCAGTGTATTGACAACTTTATCAGCTATTTATCGAGTCTAAGACTCTATACAGTAGTTCAATATCCATTTAGATGACTTATATATCATTCATATTATTTTTAAATGACTTATAATAAGTTTTAAACATTTATTCTAATTTATCATAATTTTTGAAATATCGGAATCATTATTAAATGATTTAAATATTAAGTAATTTCATTATCATTAACATTTAATTAATATTAAACTATTAATGAAACTATTGTCAAAATATTAAAGTTATTTATAATAACTTAGAATATTTTTAAAGTATTAATATTACCCTTAAATGATTTTTAAAACATTTAAAATCATTTTAAATAAATTACCATTAATATTAAAGTATTAATGTATTATTTATCAAAATATTAAAAGTCATTAAGTATAACTTAATAATATTTTTAATTCATTTATATCATTTTTAAATGAATAATAAGACCATTTTAAAACTATTTATTTAATATAATTACTAAATAAATTTATTATCATTAATAATAAATTAATAATCATTAATATTAATTATTAATGAAATTATTCTTTAAATATTAAAAGTTATATTTTATAACTTAAAATATCTTTAAACACTTTATTTTCATTTAAAATGATTATTATAATATTAAAATCATTTTAAAACTAATTTATTTAATATAATTATTTAATAACTTTAATATCATTAATAATAATTAATTAATGAAATTTACCTTTAAATGTTAAAAGTTATATTTTATAACTTAAAATATTTTTAAACTATTTATTTTCATTTAAAATAATTTTTATAATATTAAAATCATTTTTAATTAATTTATTTAATTTAATTGTTAAATAAATCTAATATCATTAATATTAAATAATTATTGAAATTTACTTTAAAATATTAAAAGTTATATTTTATAACTTAAAATATTTTTAAACAACTTATTATCATTTAAAATAATTTCTAATATAATAAAATCATTTTTAATTAATTTATTTAATGCATTTAATAAATAAATTAATTACCAATAATATTTAAATAAATACTAATATTTATGAAAAATATTTTAAATTATTAAAAGTTAAATTTTTATAACTTCAAATAATTTTTAAAATAATTTTTGTAATTTTTGGAATTAAATTTCTATTTTTAAATGATTTTTGAAAATTTAATTAATTAAAATTAATAAAACTGTCGCTATATGCCTTTAGCGACAAACAGTGTAGTCTATGGTGTTCTTGAGCCTTCAAGAACATTCATAGCCAGCGTTTAAGTACCCTACTTTGTCCAAGATTTCTGAGCTGATCGTGATGTTTTTGGACTCGGTTTTGGTCAGATCATATAGCTCTTATGTAGGACTACATGACCCAGCAATAAAAATAATTATAACATGCATAAACAACGAGGTCTGGAGCATTGAACAAGCTGTCTGAGCTGTTCTTCATTTTCTGGGTTACCCGGAAATGAAGAACAGTTCGACTGGCTAGTTTTGGGCTTCCACAACTTGCTAATCTTGTGTTGTTTTTGTGATTTAAAACCTGCAGTGTGTAGCCAACATATACTACACGATATATATTACACAAAATCAACAAAATCACAACACAATCGTCATATCCGAACCGGTCAAACCTTGTCAGAATACATGATCATACGTTTTCTGGGTTACCAAGAAAACGTATTTCGTATTCTTCCTGCTTGGTTTGACCGTTCACACAATCCAACACGAATGATGTTAAGATGATATTAAAGCTTCAAAATAAAGTTAATCGAGCATACTACAACTTAGATACAACAAAACAACACAAATAAGCTAACACCTGCAAGATCCAAAGTCATGAACAAGTTGTCAGACCGATCTGGGCATATTCAGTTTGCTGCTGATTTCTTCCGATCGATCTTGGGTCAACTGACTTTTGACCGTTAATAACTACACATCTAGACTAGATATAAGCTTGATTCTTGTTCTAGATCACAGACCACACAACAGGCTACATATTAAAAGCTTGAAACAACAAAAACATCTAACAGAGAACGATTGGTGGCCACTGACATTCGTTGTCAGACCACTAAGAATTTTTTTTTCCAAATTCTTGAAATCTTCAAATCTGAGCCTCTAGATGTTATAGATCTAACATCTAGCAACCCAGATCATCATTAGACACCTTATATAACATGTTTAACAAAAAATCTAACATCTAACAACAGAGATTGTATGGCTAGAGTTTATACCTTCTTTGATCAATCTTTGATTCTGTGCTTCTAATTTGGTTATGGATTTCGTGGGGCTGGTATTTGGGACTGATATGTCTTAGAATTTCGGAGGTGAGAGCTTGAGAGAGTTTAGTCTGAGTGTTGTGCAAAATGTAAGTGAACAAATGTCATTCTCTCTCCTCCAATCTATATATATATGATGTTGGATGCATGAATTGGCTGAGATTGCTGGAAATTATAGACCGCATGGAGTTGTTGGTTTGGTGAACAACCTCACCAAATGTCAAAACCTATACACTAGCTTCAATAATGCATAGAGGGGCAATTTGGTTATTTGTATTTCTAATTTAATGGTATTCTTGTCATTTGGCAAACCCTTAGGGTTTAACCCTAAGGTTTAGTACATAGCATCTATAGGATTTAGCAATTAGGGTTTGCACAAATTAAAAAAATAAAATAAAAATTTTAGTTTCTAAAATTTGTAATTAGGGTTTTCTTAATTAAATTAGTTTTCTAATTACATTATACAGGAACATTAGGGTTTAATAACGTTAATTATAATTAAGATCACTGATTTATCAATTAGAGCATCCATTTAATAATTAGGGTTAACAATATACTAATTAGGACTAACAATTTAATAATTAGGGTTAAAAATTTGTAATTAGGGTTTCTAATCACCTTAAGCATGATCATTAGGGTTTAAAGTCCGCTAATGAGTATTAAACATCCTAAATTAGCAATTAGGGTTTTCCAATTTGACAGTTAGGGTCCCAAAATATCAGTTAGGGTTTTAATTTTTCAATCAGGGTTTCGAGTCAATAATTAGGGTTTACCTAATTAGCATTTATATTTATAATATCCGACATTGATCATATTATTACGATTTACTAAAATATCTTGAACTCTAATTTGTATTTTAAATTAGGGTTTCACACAGTAATACTAGGGTTTGTCATATAACACCATAATTGACCAACCATTATCGGTCCAATGATATCTCTGATACTTATATAGACTGAAAAATCAAAAATATAATTAATATTATATTATTATTACCATTCTTTATTCCAAGACCAAAATTAGGGTTTGGATTCCATATCTGATTTACCTTGCATAAACAGTTTTATAAATTAAGTTAAAATATTTAACTTAATAATCCGAAACTAAAGTTCATATAAATAAATAATAATTATAATAACTACAATAACCATTCCTTATATTATTTAGATAATATAATATCATATTTCCTTTAAAAAATAAATAATAAAAACATTTCTACAATAAAATTAATTATTAAAAAATATAATTTATAATGATAATTAATTCTAAAATAAAATTATTTGTAAATATTCATGTAATAAATATATTTTTATTTACCACATAATTAAATACATATACACATTATTTTGTACAAATCCTCATCTTTAAAAATAATAAAAAATTATACGCAATATTTTTTTTATTTATATAGAAAATATCGGGTTATTACAGATGATGAATCAATGGAGTTGTTACATTTGATTTGGCGTAGAACACTCGAGTAACGAAGTTATGGTGAATTTTACAAAATTTAGCGTTAAACGTTGAAAACGTAGAAATCTCAGATTAGTAGTCGAAAGTTGCTGTGTAGCTTAGAAACCTTGATTTTCAATGGCATAACGTAAGATTTGGTATTCAAGAGTCGTGGACTCAAGAATCATCAAGTTCCGACTTAGAATGAAGAAACGAGCTATAAACGATCACGAACGTTAAACAAACGCTCAATAATGAACTAATCCGTGAATTCCATGTTAAAAGATTCTAAAATGAAATATTTTCTAATGAAATCATAGTGCATGTGATTTTTGTGCTAATGTCTTTTGAACGAGCCGATTGGGACTTTAAACGAATAAGTTACGAGCCCGGGAATTTCACAAAATAAAAAAACTATCTAAACAATCCGAGGTTCGTGGTTACGTGTGCAATAAGCCACCCCAAGCTTTAATCCTTGTCATGTCATGACGGGTTAGAGAGTAGGCACTGCAGAGTCGCGCCGCATTGCCACTCTCATATAATAAGTCTCGCACCACAGCGCCGAGACATGAGGGTAGCTACTATTAATTGGTATGCATTACCAATGATAGTAAGCGAGAGATCGGCCAACCAGAAAACCGAGTCAGGGGAAAAGTTGGACTAGTTAGGTTTTGAACTCAAATGTTACAAGACCAATATGGGGCAAGTGTATATACATAATGTACATGCTAAGACCAATCCTATATCACCTCTATGGTTATGACCTAAGGAATTGAACGTGAGTTATTGGTAATGAAACGATGAATGTTAATAAGCCGTAAGGGCTGATAAATACTTGAAATGAGTTTTATTAATGAAATAAATTCGATTAAGTTATAGAAGAGAAAGAAGTTGGTAATAATAATGTGATTAGATTGTTTGGTAGCTAATTATAGTGTGTTATGTTAATATATCATGTAGATACTGTAAAGACTAAGAACTGTTGAATATTAATTTGAAGACGCTTGAAGGCAAGTTTTCTTAACGCTTGTCTAACCTCCGTGTTAGCCAAGTTCTATGTGATTCGTGTTATGAGATGCATGAATTGTTGTAACGAAAAGGTCGATGCCAGTTTTACCTCGGCTAGACTACTCTTGAAGAGTTGATTGATTTATTTACAAGTCTTTCAATATAGAATTGATAACGATATCCTAAGCCAATTGTTTGGTACGAATTCAAAGGTAAGCTTGAGTATGAATAAACAAATGTATTTTACATCGATTATTCGATGGGCACACGAGGTTGCCAAAACTTAAATGTAAATACATTTAACAGATGAATGTTGATCAACATAGAGTGCTATAGGCTAATCACCTAGATGTGCTCGTAAGATATATCGGACTTACGGTCTTAGTGTCGGGTTGTCCTTTTTCATGAATTAAAACTGAAGAGAATGTTCATGGTCTTTGACCTACTCCGAATTTCTAAGTTCCTATATGTACTTCAGAATTGTGTTATGAGAAAGAAAAGTGCTATATAATGTTTCATAGTACTTCATAGCTATTTATTTAGTTATTGAAGAATAATCATATGATTCTCGATGTGGTATTTATATTATACATTGCTAGACTTGCTGAGCTAGTTATGCTCACTTCTTGCTTGAATTATATGATTGCAGCTAAGGCCGAACGAACTGAGGGTTCTAAGAAAGATAAAGGCAAAGCTAAGATGGATAATTAGATATCTTGTAATAGACTAGTATATTTGTATGTATTACACTTATGAACAATAAAGAATGTATTGGGTTTCAAAACCTGGGCAAGGATTTATTATGATTGTAATAAGAATGTAGTTAATACACTCATTTTGATGTTGTTTCAATGGAATGAATGTACAGTTAGTAGTACCATGTAGCACCATACCATGTAGCACCATATGTCGGGTTAAAAGATACCCGGATTTGAGGGCGTCACAAGTTCATATCAAAGCATTAGGTTATAAAACTTAAGGGGGGAAAGAACCTTAATCTAGTAACCTGGTTAGTAGATGAGAATTAGAAGAGAATGAACTCTAGTAGAACGAGTTAATTAAGTATTGAGAAAACTCAGTACAAAAAGATTTAAAAGATGGAAATTAACCCTAAATAAATTAAATGTGATTTCTGCTTATATTATTGTGTATTATGTACTAATCAACATGTTATGTGTTATTGTAGATGTCCATCGATAGCTACATGTATAGGGATATACACGTAGTGAGCGAAGAGTCGGTGAGCAGAATAGAGCGTGTACTAGTGCCAGTAGCGGCAGTACCAATGATTAACATAGAAGAGTCCGAGCCTGAGGAGGAGTTTTCAGAGGAGGACTACATAGACAGGGAGATGGGATTGGCGTCATACCTTGATATGATGATCGATGTAGAGGAAGATATGGAGGTAACATCGGTTAATACGATGCTACCTGCACTTGAGCAAACACCTCCAAATACCATGAGGGCATTGTATCTAGCGGTGCTTGACCATAACGTGCAACTGCGCAATATTGTGCAGAACCAGAAGGAGGAGATTAGTGATCACCATGAGGTGAAGGAGTCTGCCGAAGCAGATTTCGAGATTGAGCATGACGAGAAGGTGCTCATGAAAGATAAGGCCATGAAGTATAAGAATGAGGCCGTTGAGCTTCATAGAGAATTGGGGTTGAGGGATCAGAAGATAGCAACGATGTCTTACATCCACGAGAGTGCTCATGAGGATTTCAAGCTAAAGATTGCTTGTTATTCCATTGATTCGGGACAAACTCGACATACTATAAGTTAGGATATTATTTCTATTCTAGAGAATAAGAAACGCGAGAATGTTGTTATGCAGTATTAGAAGTTTATAGATGTAAATACTTGTGTGTAGTGACGTAAAGCCCTCTTTTGTATAGTTAAATGGTAGTCTTTTTGTAAATCCCAACTTTTGTGAAGTTCAATTGCGGGATATAAATGTAATAGCTTTTGGCTATGAAAAGAAAATTATAAATAGTTTCAAACTATGAAGAAGCATATAAATATAATGAAGTTTTTATTAAATGTGCTTTGTTGTGTATGAGTTATTTTTTGGCGAATACTAAGTAAGCAAATAAGTAATAATGAAACTTTATTTATTTAATCAGAAAATACCGCTAAGAAGGAGACAACATAATCAGGAGGCTGAGTCCCATAAAGATAACCAAGAGGGTCAGAACAACCCTATGCATGAGTTCGTTAATTTATTAACGGCTGCATTTAACCAAATCGGGGGTAGAGCTCCCGTAGTACGTAGGGTGGCCAGAACGACTACCTTTAAAGAATTTAAGAGTGTAGGTCCGCCAGAGTTCAAGGCAACCACGGACCCAATAGAGGCCCAAACATGGGTAAAGGAAATAGAGAAGGCTTTTGTTATTACAAACGTGGATGAGGTCCAAAGACTTCTTTTGCGACTTACATGATGAAAGGGGAAGCCAACTTTTGGTGGGAGCCTCACCAGGGTGGGCCTTAGAATAGATGCGGTTATGTGGGAACAGTTCAAGAAGGTTTTCTTCGAGAACTACTTTCCTACTAGCATGCAAGGGATGATGGAGATTAAGTTCCTAGAACTTAAACAATGGGACATGACGGTTCCCCAGTATGCGGCCAAATTCAATGAATTGGCAAGGTTTGCTCCACACCAAGTGGACACTGAGGAGAGGAAGGCTCATAGGTTTGAGCATGGATTGAAACCCTGGCTCTATAGTTAAATTTTTATGTTCCAGAGTGCTTACTACGGGACCATTCTGGAGAAAGAAATCATTGCGGAGGGTGTTAGTGAGGCGTTGACCCAATACCACAAAGAGATGAAGAATAAAGGAGAAGGAGAGGGAGGATCCAAGGCGGAGGGAGCTAGTTGAAGTATGCCAAAGAGAAAGAGTTTTAACTCCGAGAATACTGGAATGAAATAAGGGGATCCTAAGCGTAAGATCGAGGCATGCAAGACATGCGAAAAGACTCATCTAGGAGTTTGTCTGAAGGGGAAGTCAGTTTGTTACAACTGTGGGCAAGAGGCGCATATATCACCCAATTGTCCTAATCCTAAGAAATATCAGGGATGTTTTGTTTGTGGATCGATGGACCACATGGCAAGAAATTGCCCAAATAATGGAAATGAGGGTACTAAGGGTGCTAGTAGTGGTAAATTAGCCATTACTGGACCAATACCATCGGGTAGACCTACTGCCCGTACCTTTAATATGACTGTCCAAGATGTGGTTGCATCGGCGGATGTAGTAGCAGGTATCATTCTAGTCAATGAAATAAATGCTTATGTGCTGTTTGATTCTGGTGCTACTTGTTTTTTTATAGCATGCAGATTTGTTAAGCGATTAGGTTTACTCCCAGAAAGATTAAAAATACCTTTAGACGTTACGGTTGAAAGTAATATGCATACAAGCCAATCATGTATGTTGATAAAGCATATACATTGTAATCAATCTTATTTATTTATTAATAAAAAAATTATTTATTAAAGGCATTTATTATCAACATGGTCTGTTTAATAATATGTGATAAACCCATAGTTTTAAGCAATACTTTTAGAATCATGATGAGATCATGCTAATGTGATCTAAATTCTTAGATAACTTAAAACTAAAATGTTTTCAATCGATGGATTACTAAATATGGGATTAGTGAATCCGGATAGATTGATACATACGTTGCTTGCTCATTGGATGAGCATGATTGATCTCATAATCATTTGTGTGGAGACACTAAAGCAAGTATGTAGGTGTTTATTAGACAATAAGTTCACTGAACGTGACTCGCTAAGGAATACCTAATGGAGTTTTACTTGCCTGTCAATAGGAATTCCTATAGTGATAGTAGTACAAATGATCCTTAGACTTGAGATCATCATAGTATCTTATATATAATGAATTACACTTTGACTTATTTCTTAAGACCTTTAGGGTATATCTAAGGGTATGCTTAGGTGTAATAGGTTATATATGGAGATAATGAATGATCAATAAAGAATCTACTACTTCTAGTAAAAGAAGAGAAACGTCATATGTTATTCGATAAATGACAACCCACGAATCGTTGGCCAAGGTGGAATGAAATTAGAAAGTAGTTTCTAATTTACATTCATTAGGAGTTGTGAATTTAGGAATCGAAATACATATAATTAAATAAAATAAGACTTGACAGTAATTTCATGTCTTATATTTAATTGGGACATTGTATGGTGGAAAGATTTAATTATACATTAACTATTTATTCAAAGGTTCTTTTATGATTAATGTTGAAATCTATATTATTTGGCAAGTCGTTGATCGCTAGGGAGGCTTATCCCTATTGTAGAATAAATATTATTTATTTAAATAAATTAATAGTTTAATTTATTTATTTAAATAAGATTAGAATTGTTCTAATTGATTTATTCACAACTGGTTTAATATGGGGAACCTAAAGGGTCACACCATAAAAGGAAGAATAATTATTTAAGAAGTTTATGGCATAATCGTAATAATATGTTAAGTATATTTAATTTAATCTATGGTGATAGAATAAATTAAATAGCTTAATATTTATTATTTATTATTTTAGAAATATTAAATATAAATTAATAAGAGGAGTCTTATTAATATTATTACAATTATTATTATTTTAATTTTTAAAAGAGTTTAGGAATTAATTTAATATAAGTACTCTCATTTATTCCTAATAGGATTAGGAGAGAAAATTAGTTAAAGGAGTAGAATTAATTATCCCTAATAAGATTAGGGAGCCCAATTAATTAAATGAGTTTAATTAAAAAAATAATACCTTATTTTAATTAAATATGGTTACCTGATATCTTTATAAGAGGAGTTTTATATCAGATATCAGAGACATGTGATTCCAATTATTGGAGAGTACGCCCATTTTTCTATAGAGATAGGAAAAACTAGGGTTTGAGCCAATGCACCCTTCTTCTTGAAAATTCTTCTTCCTTAGTGGATCACCTCTAGATGCCATACACTTGGGTGGCTAACATTGATCAAAGGAAGGAATTTACCCGGAGATTCAAGGAGATCGCGGAGAAGTAGAAGTTGAACTCGTACCTGTGGAAGCTCGTATCTACAAGGGTATGATTCCATAACTTCTTATTCTTTGTTTTAATTAATAATATGCACAAAGGATGATCCGGGTAATTGGTTTGTGAAAAATTTTAAAATCTTATTTTATTTTTCTTCCGCTATTTTTGCAATTTGATTTCTACTTTGATTATCACAAAACCTTACAACGGTAGCGAACGAAGAGATAATTCCCATTAAAAACATTCATAGGAATTATTTCGTAGATATTAGAGGTAAAAGATTATCGGTAGATCTTTTATCGATAAGATTGAGATAATTTGATGTAATTCTCATTATGGATTGGTTAATTAATCATAGAGCGATAATAAATTGTCATAAAAAAAAGTGTGAACCTTAGGCTATCTAAGAAACCCGAGGTAGTGTTTTACCGTAATAAATAACTGGGACGCTCTTGTTGTCTAACCATGACACAAACTAGGAAAATGTTAAGGAAGGGGTGTATAAGATACATGTGCCATGTTGTGGATACCCAGAGAGGGGGAACACCATTAGAATAGATACCTATATTTCAAGAGTTCGCGGATGTATTTCCGGAGGAGTTACCAAGTATTATGCCGGATAGGGAAGTCGAATTTGTGATTGACTTGGTACCGGGTACGACACTAGTTTCTAAGGCATCTTATAGAATGGCGTTGGTAGAGATGAAGGAGTTAATGGTTCAATTACAAGAACTATTAGATATGAAGTACATTCAACCGAGTGTGTCTTCGTGCGGAGCACCAATGTTATTTGTAAAGAAGAAGGATGGGTCATTACGACTTTGTATCGACTATCGGGAGTTGAACAAGTTAACAATTAAGAATAAATACCCACTGCCCAGGATCGATTATCTATTTGATAAGTTGAAAGGGGCAAAGTATTTTTCTAAGATAGATTTATGTATGGGGTATCATCAGTTGAAAGTAAGTAAGGAGGATGTACCTAAGATTGCATTCAGAACTTGTTATGGACATTACGAGTTTCTGGTTATGTCGTTTGGGTTGAATAATGCGCTAGCCGCATTTATGGATATGATGAACAGAGTGTTCAAACAATATTTGGACAAGTTCATCGTAGTGTTCATTGATGATATTCTAGTTTATTCTAAGATGCCAAAAGATCATGCTGAACATTTAAGGATAGTGTTGAAGATACTACAGAGGGAGAAGTTGTATGCGAAATTCACTAAATGTGAATTTTGGCTTGAGAGAGTGCAGTTCCTAGGACATGTTATTGATAAAGATGGTATTTATGTGGATCCAGCGAAGGTAGAAGCATTTAATAATTTGGAAAAGCCTCAAACGCCAACCGAGGTTCGAAGTTTGCTGGGGTTAGCGGGATACTACAGGAGGTTCATTCAAAACTTTTCTAAAATAGCTACTCCGTTGACGAATTTGACTAGGAAGTCAGTAAAGTATATATGGACTGAGAAGTGTGAGAATAGTTTTCATGAACTAAAAAGAAAGTTAAGTGAGGCACCTGTATTATATCTACCAAATGATACGGGTAATTTTGTAGTTTATAGCGATGCTTCGTATAGAGGTATGGGTTGCATGCTCATGTAGCATGGCAAGGTCATTGTGTATGCGTCACGCCAATTAAAGGATTATGAGAAGGTCTATCCTACTCATGACCTAGAATTGACAGCGGTAGTATTTGCATTAAAAATATGGAGACATTATTTTTATTGGGAGAAGTGTGAGATATATATGGACCATAAAAGTCTGAAATATATCTTTACATAGAAGGAGTTGAATATGAGATAGAGAAGGTTGTTAGAGTTGATAAAAAATTATGATTATGATATCTTATATCATCTGGGGAAGGTAAACGTAGTAGCCGACACGTTACATCGGAAGGGTAGGGAAAAGCTATCAATGTTAATGACTCAGAATGAGTTAATAACGGAGATGGCAAGGATGGAATTAGAAGTTAAATTACCGACTGAAGCGGTAGAGATGTTATTCTCAATGGAGACTCGACCAATGATAGTGGAACAGGTTAAGGAAGTACAACTAGGTAATGAGGAGTGCGAACGAATGAAAAAGATAATGAGGGATGAAGTGAAGACTAAGTATAACCTTGATAAAGAAGGATTACTTCGTTTTGAAGGAATACTTTGGGTTCTAAATAATTCTGATTTAAAAGAAGAGATTATGAGTGAGACACATAATTTGAGGTACTCGATACATCCTGGTAGTACTAAGATGTATCAAGACATTCATCAGAACTTTTGGTGGCCAAATATAAAGATGGAGATTGCAGAATATGCTAGTAAGTTCTTAACTTGTCAGAAAGTTAAGGCTGAACACCAACGACCGAGTGGATTGCTATAATCACTAGAGATTCCATAGTGAAAGTGGGAGCCTATCACAATGGACTTTGTAGTGGGACTTCCTACGACGAGAAAGGGTTACGACGCTATTTGGGTAATAGTGGATCAGTTGACAAAATTAGCTCACTTTCTACCAATAGGAGTTAGGTATAACCTAGAGCAATTAGCTAAGCTTTATGGCAAAGAAATTAATTCGAGACATGGAGAACCAGTTTCGATTGTGTTAGATCGTGATCCACGATTCACGTCAAACTTTTGGACGAGTTTGCAAGAGCAACTAGGAACACAGTTGAGGTTGAGTACGGTGTATCATCCTCAGAGGATGGACAAAGTGAACGGACAATTCAAACACTAGAAGATATTTTAAGATCTTGCGTTATGGATTTCAAGGGAAGTTGGGACGAACATCTGCCTTTGGTGGAATTCAATTACAACAATAGTTTTCACACATGTATAGTCATGCCGCCTTACGAAGCATTGTATGGGAGGAAGTGTAGAACACCACTTTGTTGGGATGAAGTAGATGAACGTCGAATGTTGGGACCTGAGATGGTACAAAAAATGGCAGACATGGTTAAGATAATACATACTTGATTGGTAGTGGCTCAAGATAGGCAAAAGAAGTATGCAGATCCTCATCGTGAGAAAAGGGAGTTTGAAGTAGGTTCGTATGTCTTTCTGAAAGTATCGCCTTGGAAAGGGAAGATACATTTTGGAAAGAAAGGGAAATTAAGTCCAAGGTTTGTAAGACCTTTTGAAATTTTAAGAAGGGTATGAGAGGTACCTTATGAAGTAGCATTACTTCCAAAGATGGAAAGAATACACAATGTTTTTCATGTGTTAATGTTGCGTCCTTATAAACCGAACTACAAGCATGTAATAGAGTATGAATCTATTCAAGTAGAAAAAGACTTAACATAATAAGAACTTCCAATTTTGATTATTGATAGGAAAGAACAGGTCTTGAGAAATAAGATAATACCTTCGGTAAAGGTAATTTGGAGGAACCATAATGCCGAAGAAGCAACGTGGGAACTCGAGAGTAAAATTTAGGAGAATTTTCCTCATTTGTTTATGTAATTATAGCGAGATTTAAAACCTAAGGGTTAGGAAATGTGATTTTTGAGAATTTAAGGTTTACGTATAATGATTAGGGTTATTATATGTGAGGAATACAAGTATGATACTAGTTATTATACGAATATAATACGAATATTATTACGACGTATAATACGAATATCATACGACCTATATACGAAGAGAATACGAGAATGGTATGCGTAGAATACAATTAGTTCTTAATGGACTTTGAGTTATGGACATTGCATAATCCAATTAGACTTGGAGTATGTCAAGCCCAATGAGTATGAAAATCAAGCCCAAGTTAGGCCCAATAAGAATTAATGTTAAGGCCCAAACCAAAAAAATAAACCGTAGATCGAACCGATGGGTCACCGAATGGGTAAAACCCATGGGGCAACCCATGGGGCAGACCCATGGAGCATGTGGGCCAGCCACTTGGCCGCCAAGTAAAGTGGTTACTTGGTGGCTAAGCCATGGATAGTTAGGAGGTGGCACAAAAAACCATTTTACCCTCCATTTTGTTTTTCTATAAAAGGAAAGCTAGAGTTGGTCATTTGATGTTTTACAAACTTGACCAACATATATTGAGAGAGAGAAAAGTGTGATAACAAGTAATCAAGCGAGTTCAAAGAAAAACATCAAGTGTTAGTCAAGAACGGGAAGAACGTAAAGGTAATATCTCGTAAACGTTAGTCTTTAATCTTTTTTGATTTTTTTTCGTAGAAAAGTATGATTCGGTGGAGCATGTCTCTGCCGGAGTCATAAGGATGGCTAATAGTGGATTAAGTCATTATAAGTCATGTATGATTAATAATCATAAGCGTTTAAGTAAGTTTTAAAATCAAAAAAAATCGTTAAGCGTTTATTTGGTTATTAATGGACAATTTGAAAACCATCATAGGGTATGTGCATCTTGTTTGGCTAGGATGTAGATGATAAATCAATGGAGTTGTTCCATTTGATTTGGCGTAGAACACTCGAGTAACGAAGTTATGGAGAATTTTACCAAATTTGGCGTTAAATGTTGAAAACGTAGAAATCTCAGATTAGTGATTGAAAATTTCCGTGTAGCTTGGAAACCTTGGTTTTCAATGGAATAACGTAAGATAAGGTATTCAAGAGTCGTGGACTCAAGAATCGTCGAATTCCGACTTAGAACGAAGAAACGAGCTATGAGCGCTCACGAACGTTAAACGAACGCTCAACAATGAACTAATTGATGAATTCCGTGTTAAAAGATTCAAAAATGAAAACGTTTCTAATGAAATCATAGTGCATGTGATTTGTGAGCTAATGACTTTTGAACGAGTCAATTCGGACTTAAAATGAATAAGTTACGAGCCCGGGAATTTCACAGAATAAGAAAACTGTCAAAAATATCTGAGGCTCAAGGTCGGCGTCGCATCGCCACCCCAAGCTTTAATCCTCACGCCGCAGCGCCACTCTCATTTAGTAAGTCTCGCGCCGTAGCATTGAGACATGAGGGTAGCTACTGTTAATTGGCGTCGCAACGCCAATGGTAGGCATGAGGCTGGCGCCGCAGCACCGAGTCAGGGGAAAAGTTGGACTAGTTAGGTTTTGAACTCAAATGTTACAAGACCAATATGGGGAAAATGTATATACATAATGTACATGCTAAGATCATTCATATATCACCTCTATGGTGATGACCTTAGGAATTGAACGTGAGTTATTGGTAATGAAACGATGAACGTTAATAAGCCGTAAGGGCGGATAAATACTTGAAACGAGTTTATTAATGAAATAAATTTGATTAAGATATAGAAGAGAAAGAAGTTGGTAATTACAATGTGATTAGATTGTTTGGTAGCTAATTACAGTGTGCTATGTGAATATATCATGTAGATATTGTTAAGATTGAGAACTGTTGAATATTAATTTGAAGACGCTTGAAGGCAAGTTGTCTTAACACTTGTCTAACCTCCACGTTAGCCAAGTTCTATATGATTCATGTTATGAGATGCATGAATTGTTTTAACGAAAGGGTCAAAGCCAGTTTTACCTCGGCTAGACTAATCTTGAAGAGTTGATTGATTTATTTACAAGTCTTTGAATATAGAATTGATAACGATATCCTACGTTAATTGTTTGGTACGGATTCAAAGGTAAGCCTGAGTATGAATAAACAAATGTATTTTACATCAATTATTCGATGGAACGCGAGGTTACCAAAACTTAAACGTAAATACGTTTAAAAGATGAATGTTGATCAACATAGAGTATTATAAGCTGATCACCTAGAGGTGCTCGTAAGATATATCAGACTTACAGTCTTAGTGCCCGGTTGTCCTTTTTTCATGAATGAGAACTGAAGAGAATGTTCATGGTCTTTGACCTACTCAGAATTCCTAAGTTCCTATAAGTACTTCAGAATTGTGTTATGAGAAAGAAAAGTGATATACAATGTTTCATAGTACTTCATAGCTATTTGTTCAGTTACTGAAGAATAATCATATGATTCTCGACGTGGTATTTATATTATACATTGTTAGACTTGCTGAGCTAGTTATGCTCACTTCTTGCTTGAATTATATGATTGTAGCTAAGGCCGAATGAACTGAGGGTTCCAAGAAAGATAAAGGCAAAGCTAAGATGGATAATTAGATATCCTGTAATAGACTAATATATTTGTATGTATTACACTTATGAACAATAAAGAATGTATTTAGTTTCAGAACCTGAGCAAGGATTTATTATGATTGTAATAAGAATGTAGTTAATACACTCAATTTGATGTTGTTTCAATGGAATGAATGTATAGTTATTAGTACCGTGTAGAATCATATGTCGGGATGGAAGATACCCGGATTTGGGGGCGTCAGAGAATCCTCCCGACTTATAATCATCCTACGTTATAGAACGATTAATAAACACATAGCACATAATATTATTAATAAAATTTAATTTTATTAATAACTAATTCATTAAACTTAAATTCCGGACAATCCAGTTCTCTGGGTTGTTACACTCAACGCTTAACTCTACGATCTAAAAAGAAAGCTTTCTCAGCTACTCAGTTCTTTTGAACACAGGCTTAACGACAACTGAGTAGCACCATTTAGGAACTCAACTATCATTAAGTGAAGTAAAAATTTCCAAGTTTACTGGACTTGAAGAGTTTTAAGTGAACTAAGAAGTTCTAAGACCGCTGGTCTTGAAGGAATCTAATTGATTCGAAGATTGTAAAAACATCCTTAGTGGATTTCCGACTCAATGAGTAGCAGAGTGGACTAGGAGCCTTGAGTGCTCTGAACCACTTAAAAACACGGTGTCTCTTACATTCTTGCTATAACTGCTATATCTGTCATAATTGCTTATCTCCTATTAACTCAGTTTGTCTTAAAGGGAAACAAACAAATCTCAAATTCCGCTGTGATTAAATCATTAACAAATCTAACAAGTATTTTGTATAAGAGAATTTTAAAAATATCTATTCAACCCCCTCCCCCCTTTTAGATAACTATTGTGCCTCTGGAAACTAACAATTTTAATATACTATATTCAATTTGTACTCAAAAGATATATTTTAATTATAATAACAATATTATAATATTATTTATTATTATCCCATTTTTAAAATTTTATGTATATCTTATATATATTTTATATATATATATCATATATCTCAATTGTAAATCAAAAAATTCATTAAAAAATTCAACTAATCAAACGTCATAATAAAATTTTAAAATAGATTTTAAACACAACAAGAAAATAGATTGTAATTACAATAGCAAAATAATTGTTTTGTATTCAAAAAATAGTCCAACAATTAGCTTTGATTCTAAGGATCTTGCTCTCAAACACTTTTTAATTCCAGCCAAATTCTCTCGTTCGCCTCATTCTTCTTCCGCCTCTTTCTTTTGTTTTCGTTACATTCCCACAACTCATCAGGCGTAATGAAATATAACTACGTTTTAGTTATTTAATTATTAATTAATATTTTTTTATTAATTCTTTTAATTTTATTAGGGTTTAAAATTACACGAATATAATTTAGACCCAATTAATTTTAATGGCCCAATTTAATGTAATATTTACTTATTATGGTCCAAATAAATTAACTACAATTTGACCCAAATATAAGAAAAGTCCAATTAAATATTTTAAAGCTTACTTAAATATTTTATTATTATTTTATTGGGTATTACATCACCTTCCCCTTAAAAATGATTTTGTCCCCGGAATCCAAAGAATAGAACGTACCTAATTATCGAAAAGATGCAGATATTCCGCTCAAATAGACTCCTCCATCTCCCACGTAGCTTCTCGCTCAAAATGGTTTTTCCACAAGACTAACAAAAAAGAATTGTCTTCCTTCTCATAATTCGTTCTTGACGATCTAAAATCTCCTTGGCTTCTTCCTCACAAGTAAGATCTTCTTGAATCTTATGTAACATGTATTGCACAACAAGAAGCGGATGGTAGTTATATTTCCTTAACACCGGAACATGAAAGATATTATGTACATGAGATAACTGTAGAGACAAAGCCACTCAATATGCCACCTCTCCAACCCTCTCAAGAACTTCAAAAGGGCCAATGAAACGCGGAATAAGCTTCCCTTTCTAACCAAACCATCGAACACCTTTCCATTGAGAAACTTTAAAAAAAGTGTTCACTAGGTGTGAATTCAAGAGCCCTCCTATGAATATCAACATAATTCTTTTGCCGCGATCTAGTTTATTTCAATTTTTCATTAGCCATAACTACATTCTCCGTAGTAATCTTAACCAAATTGAGTCCTTCTATTATCCTTTCTCCAACCTCATCCCAACAAGTCGGAGCTCGACACTTCTTACCATACAAGGCTTCAAAAGGAGCGATACCAATACAAACTTTCCAACTGTTATTATATGCGAACTCCACCAAACTCAAGTAATCATCCCAGTTCCATGTCCATTCTAAAGCACAAGATCGCAACATGTCTTCTAACGTCTGAATAGTTCTATCTGATTGTCCATCTTTCTACGGGTGAAAAGTTGTACTATAGTTAAGTCGCGTTCCCCAACCTCGTTGAAACCTATTCTAAAATCGAGAAGTAAACCGCAGATCTCGATTCAAAACAATAAAAATTGGAGTTCCATGAAGCCTAATAATCTCACATTGAAAAATATATGCTAACTTATTTACCAAAAAATCCTAACGAATAGCCAAGAAATAAGCTGATTTGGTCAAACGATCCTCTACCACCCAAATAGTATCATTCTTTGTAAGAGTCCTCGGTAAACTAGTCACAAAGTCCATCGAAATGTCATCCCATTTCCACACAGGAATCTCTAACTGTTGGAACAAATCACTAGGCCGCTGATGCTTTATTTTTACCTGCTGACAAGTAAGACATTTACTCACAAATTTAGCTACATCCCTTTTCATTCCACCAAAAATTCTCCTTTAGATCCTTTTACATCTTTGTAGACGCCGAATGAATAAAAAGTGGTGAACTATGAGCTTCAGTTAACACTGCCTCACGAATCATTAGATCTATCAGAACACCTAACCGTTTACCAAACCATATCACACCTTGTTCGTAAATGAGAAACTCTGGCTGCCTACCCTCATCCATATTCTACGCTATAGCCCACAACTCGTCATCCTCTTTTTGGGCTTCTTTAATATGCAAAATAAGATAAGGTTCCACCCTTATACTTGCTACCAACCCATCAAAACCTCTAGCATATAGCTCCAAACCCACACGCTCTATATTCGAGATAAGTTGAGGTTGTGTAAACATCGAAGTTACACTCCGGCTAAGAGCATCCATAACCACATTAGCCTTACCGGGGTGTTACTAAATCCTGACATCATAATCCTTAAAAAGCTCCAACCAATGCCTTTGCCTCATGTTAAGCTCCTTTTGAGTAAACATATATTTAAGGCTCTTATGGTCGGTGAAAATATCACATGTCTATCCACATAGATAGTGCCTCCAAATCTTTAGGGTAAAAATAACTACTCCTAACTCCAGGTCGTGGGTAGGGTAATTTACCTCATAAGGTTTAAGTTTTCTAGAAGCATAAGCAATTACATTACCACGTTGCATCAAAACACACTCTAATCCCTTCTTGGAAGCATCACTATAAATCTGATAACCTCCTGTCCCCGACGGTAATGTAAGCACTGGAGCCGACACAAGACTATTCTTAAGCTCCTCAAAAATTTTCTCACGTTCCTTATTCCACAAAAAATTTGTGCCCTTCTTCATCAACTGAGTTAATGACAAAGCTAACAAAGAGAAACCTTCCACAAATCGCCTGTAGTACCCTGCCAAACCCAAGAAACTCCTTACTTCAGTTATCGTGGTAGGTCTTGGACAATGAATGATAGCCTCAATGTGACGCCCCCAAAATAGGTCCACACGACCCATTCTGAGTCGCCAGATATCATACTATAAAAATCAAATACAAGCTTCATTTATACAACTGTTGAACCTAAATGCGATTATCGACCACGCTTAAAGCGTGAGTTTTAATACAAATGTATGTAACTCTTATAGTGCCTCGACCACAACCTTATAATGGTACTTTAAATGAAAATACAGTCAAGAACTGTTTTAGAAATTAAAATATGTGGGAAGTGCTCAAGGAAACCTTCGTACATGGGAGGCCATGCGTCTAGGTTATGATAGATATCATATGTCCACAGAATTATCCTTGGTTGACCCAATAGACCCCAAAGAAAAACGAGAAGATTATTATCATCTTCTTTCCAATGGTGAGTCTTCTCTTGACATATAATTATCTTCATTGTCTCCAAGTGAAAATTATATTTCAAATAAACTCCAAGATCATATAGGTAGTGCTCGTAGATATACTCAGCAAGTGGATGTGCAAAATATGATAACACGACGTTGTATATCAATAGACATCTTGTATGATAGTGCCAAAACACCCTTCCAAAGTTGGGTTCACCTCACCCTATTCGGTTCACCAAAATTAAATATCAAATGACGTATACAATACGACACACTTATCTAAAGTTCTCAACAAAATTATTTCCATACTATTTAGGGAGAATCTCAACAGTTATAGACCACCGTTCTATTCCCCTATTATCCCTGCTCGACCCAGCTACACTTTTATTACATGAAAGGAATTGTGAAGCGAAAAGGGTGAACACAACTAGCCCAGTAAAGAATATCATTCCTAAAGATAATTTACATCATCAATAGCCTTCATCAGTAATAAATCAGATATTTAGAATATATGGTAGATGATAAAACTTTTCAACCATAGTTGCAGCGGAACGAGTAATCCATTAGAAGAGTCAAATAGACCATCAGGTCTATTATCTTCTTCATGTTAAAAGTCCACCAATAATGTTTTATCCATGTAACATCAATCAACAATTCATGTCCACAATCATATGAATAACTCATGATCATAATTGTGATTTTAAATTCCTCTTTGTACCTAGGACGAAGATAATTTTCACCACCTATCTTCACCTGAAACATCAAAAATCATGGTTATACCAAATCACAATTCCTGCTCATAATCATACTAATAAATTCCTCTTTCCACTACGGCCAAAGATATTCATTAACAATTCATCTTTTCACTACGGGCCAAAGACATACAACTGTATTTTAGAAGAGTCAAGTAGAGCATGATTTCTACTACCTTCTACGAATTAAAAGTGTATAATCAATATTTTATCGCTGAGACTCAGCTTAATAAATAATCCACATCATCGAATCATCTATGCACTACAGCCAAGGATATTCATGTAATCATCAATGGTCATGATTATACCGAATAATCCCTGGCTCTAATCATACCAATAACTGTCCATCAATGCACTACGGGCCAATGAGAACTTTTACCACATCATCTATAAACTTACGGGTCATGATTATACCGAATGATCCCTGGTCATAATCATACCAATAAACAATTCATCTATGCACATAAGCTAAAGATACTCATCAATCAATAGTTCATCTTTGCACGTAAGCCAAAGATATACAACTGTAAAACCAATAATCAACAGTAAGCCAAAGATATACAACTGTAAAACCAATAATCCACAGTCCATCTTTGCACGTAAGCCAAAGATATACAACTGTAAAACCAATAATCAACAATCCATCTTTGAACATAAGCCAAAGATGACTTTCATAACAATATAAGCATGAGGATGATGACAATTACATAATAATTCAATAAAACAAGTTCAAGGATAAATTTTAAAGATTTATAATTTAATTTATCCAGAAATCAATAACGTCCAAATTGTCAACATGATACTGCTTAGTAAAGTAAAATTCAAGAATAATATTCATGTACAAAAAATAATTTAGACTAGAAAAGAAATATATTTTTTGGGTGAATAGTACCCCGTGAATAGTACTTCGAGAATAGTACCCTGACACAAAAAGTGTCCTGAATACCCGAGTGAATGATACTAGAGTGAATAGTAATCGGGTGAATAGTAACCCGTGAATAGTAATTCGTGAATAGTACTCCGACACGAAAAGTGTTCCGAATACCCGAGTGAATAATACTAGAGTGAATAGTAATTAGATGAATAGTAACCCATGAATAGTAACTCGTAAAAGAAAAAAAATACCAAAGAAAATGATATTTCATGACGAGTACAAAAGAAATGATATTTTATACGAGTATAATAGAATATACGAAACTGCAAATTAATTTTTACCCACCATGCGGTAATCCACGTAGACAGATCATTTTCACAATTTAATAAAGAATGAATACGAAAGATCATTCATAATTCATGCGGTAGTCCGCATAGACAGGTTATTCCAACAGAATAATAAAGAATGTAATAACAACAGAATTCACCATGCATACGATAGACCGCACAGACAGGTTATTCCAACAGAATAAGAAAGAATAGAACCAGGTCATGCGTAATCCGCACATACAATATATTCCAACAAAATAATGAAGAATGGAACCAGGTCATGCGTAATCCGCACAGACAGGATATTCCAACAGAATAATAAACAATGGAATAATAACAGAATTCACCAGGCATGCGATAGACCGCACAGACAAGTTATTCCAACAGAATAATAAAGAATGGAATAACAATCCTTACGAGTATTGAAAGAAAATAGCTATCTTCATGAATACGAAAGAATAATACCCCTTATGAGTATTGAAAGAAAATAACTCTCTTCATGAATATGAAAGAATAATACCCCTTACGAATTCAACAAATAATATCCCTTACGAATATAACAAATAATATCCCTTACCTTAGAAGAAATCTGGATACTGGAATAGTGAGGTAGCAGGCTTCTCTTCTTCTTCCTCTCTATAATTTCTCTATAGCTTTAGTGAATTGGTGAAAAATAATGAAGGAATAAACTTCTATTTATAGGAAAATATAGTTTCGATAATTGGACGTTTTGGGGCTCGAAATATTATAGTATAATACCTTCCTATTTTTCTTCATTTTTAATTTAGTCCTGCAAATATTATCAAACTTGCACCACCTCCCCTAAAAGTAAATCATGTGAATCAATAGTAAAATCATGTGACTCAATAGTATAATCATGTGAAAAAACTAATTACAGTATAGTACCTTCATCTATACCTCCATTTTTAACTTAGTCATGCAAGTATTATCAATCTTACACCACCACCCATAATAGTACAAGAATGTGAATCAATAGTACACACATGTGAACAAATAGTTATAATCATATGAATCAATAGCAATTAATTGCTCATTTATCCGGTTAATTACCCGAGTGGTCAATATAACCTCCAGACATGAATTATTATCGAAATAAATGTTGATTTTCACTAACACAAATAATTCCAACACAATGGAACTATCAATTACATCTTTAATCAACACGAACTTATTTATCATTAATATTATAATTCACAATATTTAACAACCAAGTCGTTTCCAGGAAAGAGGGGGCTTTCCGATAAGGATTTCTCCTTATTGGCGCGCATTTAGGTGACAAAACCTCTCATTGATAGAACTTCTAGACATTGCCAATATTGCAAATAATAATATGAATAACTTTGTCGTCTCAATTATTGATTTAATAATATAACATATTATGCAGATGATACAGTGATGACCAAGGTAAGGGTGTGGTTTTAAGAAATTCCGAGGACGAAATTTTTATAAGGAGGGAAGAATGTGACAACCCGGAAATTCGTGTTGTCCAGAATTTAGGTTTAAAGAATTAGTTATTAATAAAACTAATTTTTATTAATACTATTATGTGATATGTGTTTGTTAATCGTTCTATAACCTAGGATGATTATAAGTTGGGAGTATTCTGGCTACGAGCTAGTCTGAGCGAGTAAGAATTTTCAAGATGAAAATAGAAGTTTTTCGGGAACAAAATATTTTTGGGGAAAAAGACGAAACAGACACTATTCATCCATTTCTGCTCGGAGATTTATTTTGAAATTTTGAGAAGTTATAGATTACGTTTAATTTTGAGACGTGATGGAATATTCAATACTTGTAACGCCCCGAAATCTAGTCTATCTTCACACCTGAATTCCGTACGTCACGAGTACATCCTCCATCCAACATACATCATTATATACCGAAATATAACAACTTACACTCTCAAATCCCATGTTCTGGAAACCTTATAACCTTTTTCATTACAAATAATAATAAATACATTATTCATTTCATCTTACAAGAGTGACTTTTATCTGCCACCAAGGATACATAACAGTTCCTTAAACTAGTCTAGAGTTCAATTCATCTTTCTAAATTACAAGTCTTCACTTGATCTTCTCGCCACCTTTACACTCTGAATGACAATTCTTCTGGAGACCGTCAACTTGATCTTTACGGGATCCTTAAGTTCTTCTAACCTTGTTCGCTGAAAATTGTTTTTCATTTAAAGCAAGTGTGAACATTTAATTGCCCAACAAGTCATAACAGTTGAACAAACAACTTCAGAATTAAAACATTTCTTTAGAACTTCTATAACCGAACAAAGGTTATGAAGCAGCTTCAATAATAGGAATAGTCTCGATTCTTATCATCTTAAAACATCAGTCATTTTCACATTGAAATACTTTCATTGTTCTACCTTTTTCATACACATAATATCTGGCTAGAATAATTAGCACAGACTTAACAATAACGGTTCATGTATAAATAGAACATACTTGTATTGAACAGCTCAATCACAGAATAATGCATATCATAAAAACACTGAAGTGTTCAAATTGTGGCTCAAGGCCTCATACGTTCTACCACATTATACAAATATCGCATATTCAAGATATAGACGTAACTTCTCGTGTACAACATCTGAGAAGTTTAAGAAACTAGCATTCATGTAATATGAATGAAGTTAGGAAACTTGCCTTACGCCAAGCTACAACATACGCTGAACTGCTCATTTCAATTCCTATATACACATAAGGAGAAAACATAAACACCAATTAGTCATATATTGAACTTACGCATTGTTTTAGTTAACTTTACTTCTTAGGATTTGCGTTCTTGCAATATAAGCTTACGCGACTAACTTCCTTTACCAGTTTACGGCTTTATGATATACGAAGATGTCTTACTCAAAATGTTCATCATCTTGGATGATTTATTTTCTTATCTTATCCGAACCATTAAACTTAATGTTCGTTAAAGTCAATTTCTTATTTCTTACAGCTTTCTGACAACTAAATGTCACCCCTCCGGATTCATTCTTTATTGACTCATATTCAGCTTTCATTAATCTTATTACCGTTTATTACGGCTTTCGTGATAATTTCTATATTATTGATACTTTCGTTATCCATTATACGAACCCCATGTTCATTACCCTCGACGCTCAACGTCTAAGGAATCACAACCATAGCAATCCCTCACGTTCGTTCATCGCGACTACGGTCCCGAATATCGGTTACGTAAGCCGCGTTTATATTCTTTATCAATTAATC
Organism: Panax ginseng; assembly: GCA_020205605.1. Lineage (NCBI taxonomy): Eukaryota > Viridiplantae > Streptophyta > Magnoliopsida > Apiales > Araliaceae > Panax > Panax ginseng. The sequence goes on from CM035141.1 coordinate 44,040,522, forward strand.
TTGCTTAATATTTACGATCAACCTTTAATAAAGGTTTACATTACTTGATTAAGCGCTACATTAGTTGAATATTATATTCTTTATCTTCCCTTATATTTCCCCCAAGAGCTGAGCAGTTAAAAGCTCGTCTCTAGCTTTTTCTCAACACCGCATGCCTGCAATGACGCCATTCCTCTTTATTTCTGTCATGTGCGCGTGAAGTTTGTAGTTTATGGCTCGATCTCAAGCGCCATGCCGCCATCGCCACTCTCCTGAAGGCATGATCGCATAATCATGCGCCAAGCCCTAACCTTAGAAATTTTCTCTAAGTGTTAAATCATTTTTGAGATGCTTACTTCCCGATCTCATATCTCCTTCGTTATAACTCGGAATGAGGTCATTCCAAAGACATTCTCTTCCTTATCTTACGTACTTTAATACCAATTGAGCAGAAATTCAATATAAATATGTTAACATGTCATTCGATTGGCTTGATTTTCACCCTTTGTTCATTTTAATTTTTTAACGCTCTTCGTTTGTTCATCCGTAATTTGGTCATTCGAACTCGGAACTCGCTCGTTCTTGAGTCCATGACTCACGCTTTCTATGTTCTCTTACTTTCTTATGAAACCCTACACGTTCGGGTTCGTTATAGCTAAGTTTTAATCCATTCTTCATGAATGTTTCTACCGTTCCTAACCAAGCAAGAAGCAACTAACTTGTACGCGATGGTTTTAAACTTGTCCATCAACAACAATTAAACTACGATGGTTTTAATTTTGTCCATCAACAACGTTCTTCATGTTCTTCGCGTGTTCTTCGTTCGTTCTTCGTTTTAATCGATATTTTGGATGATGATTTCACTTTTTATTGGAATTTGATGTTATAGAACATTATCCCTTACTTATTTCACCTACTTATTCATATAATCCACTCGGATCGTTCAAATTCACTACGAATCTTATACTTCCTTAAGAAATTTATAAACTAATTTTCTAAGTTCTTATTTCTTCTTTTCTCATGATTTCAACCATATGAAGTCATTCCAATCTTCTTTTATTCCTTAATCTCATTAAGCTATGTTTTTGACATAGAAATCTTAAAGAAAAAATATTAGAAAAAACTAGGTTTTAGATTACCTCTTCTTCTTATTTTTCTCCCGCTAGACAAAGCCGGCGATTTGTAAGCTTTTCTATTTCACGAACACTTTCGATCTGATCATTCATGATCATGTTCTTCCTTCTCCCTCTTCATCTGAACCCTCTCTTTCTCTCTCTAAGGTGTAGGATTTTCAAAATCCAATTTAAATGAATTAAGCTTACTATTTATAGAATTTCCATAGGGGCAATTTGGTCATTTCCCCCCCCCACCTCCTTACTATTCATGGCTTAGCCACCAAGTTTACTTGGTGTCCAAGTGGCCGCTCCTCTTGCCCAATGGGTCACCCCATGGGTTTCCCCATTGGTTATTACCCATCCGTTTACCCATTAGTTTGATCCGCTGTTTCTTTTCTTGGTTTGGGCCTTAACCCTAATTCTTATTGGGCCTATCTTGGGCTTGATTTCACAAAGCGTTCGGCTTGACATAATCCAAGTCCAATTAGATTCTACAATGTCCATGAACTCAAAGTCCATTAAGATAAATCGTATTCTACGCATCTCATTATTCTCGTATTTTCTTCGTATATAGTTCGTACGATATTCGTATTATACATCGTACTAATCTTCTTACTATACTCATATAATAACTAGTATTATTCTCATATTCCTCACGCATAATAACCCTAATGATTATACATGATCATAAAATTCTCGGAACTCACTTTTCCTAACCCTTAGGTTTTGAGTCCGCAGGCGAAAACTTCGTTTTTGCCATATTATTGAATATTTCATCACGTCTCAAAATTAAACGTAATCTATAACTTCTCGGAATTTCAAAATAAATCTCTGAGCAGAAATGGATGAATAGTGTCTATTTCGTCTTTTTCCCCAAAAATATTTTGTTCCCGGAAAACTTCTATTTTCGTCTTGAAAATTCTTACTCGCTCAGACTAGCTCGTAGCCAGAATACTCCCAACTTATAATCATCCTAGGTTATAGAACGATTAGCAAACACATAGCATATAATAGTATTAATAAAAATTAGTTTTATTGATAACTAATTCTTAAACCTAAATTCTGGACAACACGAATTTCCAGGTTCTCACATTCTTCCCTCCTTAAAAAAATTCCGTCCTCGAAATTTCTTAAAACCACACCCTTACCCGGGTCATCACATTCACCCCTTCTTCACATAATTTCGTCCTCGAAATTTTAGCCTACCTTTCTTCTCAACTTCACTTCAACGTAGTTCTTATCTTTCCCTCATTCCTAACCCCCATAACCTATCAAGAATCATGAAGCAGAAGGAATAACGAGGAATATAAAATTTCCTCTTTAAACGTTTCATACTTTTGCTGAAGGGTCAAATCGACCATGAACTCTTCTTCAAGTTAACCAAAGATTTCGTCAGTAAGCCCTTCTTTAACTGGCCATTTTACAATCACAAAGAAAGTAACTACCTCTTCCATGTTCTCCTTAGACTAAATCATTAGATTCCGCACCAAAACAATTTGGTTTGGCACAAGTTCTCAAAGAAAGCTCGATGACATACCATTTGTCTAGCCGAATCAAGTAACTTAGACCATACCAATAAATTGGATATCAACGTGAAGCATTCGTCTAGTCAACTCAATTAACGTTGACTACTTCTTTGAATTCTTTTCGCAATACATCAAAACGGTTTATGACGTCATGATACCGTACTTTTCACAGTACGTTGAGGACTTCGTCAGTTTGTGACTTCATCATTATACATCATACCATAGCGAGTTGTTGATCCTAAGATCACATCCAACACCAGGTTCAATGGTATTAACAACTCCATCGTTTTACCACCCTTGCATCGAATGCACAGATGATATAAAATTCATTTTGAATATTTTAAATCAATTTCGCCTAGCCAAGCAATTAGCATAGACATATCCGGAATATCTCTTTTAAAAATTCTATTGATTCCAAAAGTTGAACCAATTCTTTCCTTTTCAAAATGTACATATCAGCACGAGTTCAACAAAGTTCAAAATCTAGCATAGCTAGATGACTTGGAATATCATATTTCTCCATCTTCCTTCATTGTCTTAGTGCGACAATACTTAATTTTCTCTAGCACCTTCAATACTAAGCCTACTGAAAACAACGTGTTTTTAGTCTAAACATCCTTATACCTTAGTACAGTCCATCAACTTTCCACACATTATGAGTTCAGAACTTTCCACAATAATATGAGTTTAAGAACATCCGAGATGCACTATAGGCGTCCATTCACTGAGACGTTCGAAAACATACCATATTATTATGAGTCACAAACTTACCATAAGTATGAGTTTCAAGAACTCGCACCTACCTTATCGTTCTCTACCTATCAAGTATATACGTGAGAAAAGATTCACCTTGTCGCCATATACATATTGATAACGCGACCAATCCAAATGATTATCACTACCAGAAGCTAAGTGATTGTAGAACCAAACACAATTCCCTGTCCATACAGAAAATTGTTCAACTTAGCTTCTGACCGATATAAGAATCTAAGCGGTTGTTACACCAAGAACAATTCTCTGCCCATACAAAGAATTGTTCAACTTAACAACTATATCGCATAAGAAGCTAAGTGGTTCTAAAACCACGTACAATTTCCCCGCCCATACAAGGAATCATACAACTCAGCTGCTGATATGAGTCCTTAAATGAAATTTTATAACTCCTAAATCTCTCTTTACTTAATACGAATTTTCTTTAATTCATATACTATTCTTCATAACTCAATCTAAGTTCTTCTTCCCGTACTACTTCATAGTACCTTTAATTCATAGCACTAGCTATAAATCATTCATCGTTTAACAACCCATCTGTTACTACGAGTCACTATGATCACGTGGTGATCTTCTTATCCTTCTCTCTACGATTATAGTCTTAGGTACTCCTACATAAGGTTTATAACCTATCAGCTCTGATACCAACTTGTAACGCCCCGAAATCTGGTCTATCTTCACACCCAGATTCCGTACGTCACGAGTACATCCCTCCATCCAACATACATCATTATATACCGAAATATAACAACATACACTCTCAAATCCCAGGTTCTGGAAACCTTATAACCTTTTTCATTACAAATAATAATAAATTACATTATTCATTTCATCTTACAAGAGTGACTTTTATCCGCCACCAAGCATACATAACAGTTCCTTAAACTAGTCTAGAGTTCAATTCATCTTTCTAAATTACAAGTCTTCACTTGATCTTCTAGCTACCTTCACACTCTGAAAGACAATTCATTTGGAGACCGTCAGCTTGATCTTTACGGGATCCTTAAGTTCTTCTAACCTTGTTCGCTAAAAATTGTTTTTCATTTAAAGCAAGTGTGAGCATTCAATTGCCCAACAAGTCATAACAGTTGAACAAACAAGTTCAGAATTAAAACATTTCTCTAGAACTTCTATAACCGAATAAAGGTTATGAAGCAGGTTGAGTAATAGGAATAGTCTCGATTCCTATCATCTTAAAACATCAGTCATTTTCACTTTGAAATACTTTCATGCTTCTACCTTTTTCATACACATCATATCTGGCTAGAATTATTAGCACAAACTTAACAATAATGGTTCATGCATAAATAAAACATACTTGTATTGAATAGCTCAATCACAGAACAATGAATATCATAAAAACACTGAAGTGTTCAAATTATGACTCAAGGCCTCATACGTTCTACCACATTGTACAAATATCGCACATTCGCACATAGACAAAACTTCTCAAGTACAACATTTGAGAAGTTTTAGAAACTAGCATTCATGTAATATGAATGAAGTTAGGAAATTTGCCTTACGCCCAGCTACAGCATACGCTAAACTGCTCATTTCAATTCCAATATAACACATAATGAGAAAACATTAACACCAATTAGTCATATATTGAACTTACGTATTGGTTTAGTTAACTTTACTTCTTAGGATTTGCGTTCTTGCAATATAAGTTTACGCGACTAACTTCCTTTACCAGTTTACGGCTTTATGACATACGGAGATGTCTTACTCAAAACGTTCATCATCTTGGATGATTTATTTTCTTATCTTATCCAAGCCATTAAACTTAATGTTTGTTAAAGTCAATTTCTTCTTTCTTACGGCTTTCTGACAACTAAATGTCACCCCTCCGGATTCATTCTTTATCGACTCACATTCGGCTTTCATTAATCTTATTACCGTTTGTTACGGCTTTCGTGATAATTTCTATTTTATTGATACTTTCGTTATCCATTAAATGAACCCCATGTTCATTACCCTCAACGCTCAACGTCTAAGGAATCACAACCATAACAATCCCTCACGTTCGTTCATCGCGACTACGGTCCCCGAATATCGGTTACATAACCCGCGTTTATGTTCTTTATCAATTAATCTTGCTTAATCTTTACGATCAACCTTTAATAAAGATTTACATTACTTGATTAAGTGTTACATTAGTTGAATATTATATTCTTTATCTTCCCTTATATTTCCCCCAAGAGCTGAGCAGTTAAAAGCTCATCTGTGGCTTTTTCTCAACACCGGCGATGCGGCGCCACTCCCTTCTTTATTTCTCGCATTGCTGATGCGAGTTCTGATCTTTTATTCCCCTGGCCTAGCTACCGCCATGCCACTCTACAAGGCATATGATCAGCCGTATGCGCCAAGCCCTAACCCTAGAAATTTTCTCCAAGTGTTAAATCAATTTTGAGATGCTTACTTTCTGATCTCATAACTCCTTCGTTATAACTCAGAACGAGGTCATTCCAAAGCCATTCTCTTCCTTATCTTACGTACTTTAATACCCATCAAGCATAAATTCAATATAAATCTGTTAACATGTCATTCGATTGGCTTGATTTTCACCCTTTGTTCATTTTAAGTTTTTAACGCTCTTCGTTCGTTCGTCCGTAATTCGGTCATCCGAACTCAGAACTCGCTCGTTCTTGAGTCCACGACTCACATTTTCTATGTTCTCTTACTTTCTTATGAAACCCTACACGTTCGGGTTCATTTACTAACTTTTTAATTCTCGTTTGACTTTTACGAAATTTTCGCCATAAATTTGTTATAGCTAAGTTTTAATCCGTTCTTCATGAACGTTTATACCATTCCTAACCAAGCAAGAAGAAACTAACTTATACGCGATGGTTTTAAACTTGTCCATCAACAACAATTAAACTACGATGGTTTTAAATTTGTCCATCAACAACGTTCTTCGTGTTCTTCGCGTGTTCTTCGTGTTATTTGTTCGTTCTTCGTTTTAATCGATATTTTGGATTATGATTTCACTTTTTATTGGAATTTGATGTTATTGAACATTTTCCCTTACTTATTGCACCTACTTATTCATATAATCCACTCGGATCGTTCAAATTCAGTACGAATCTTATACTTCCTTAAGAAATTTATAAACTAATTTTCTAAGTTCTTATTTCTTCTTTTCTCGTGATTTCAAGCTATGTTTTTGACATAGAAATCTTAAAGAAAAAAATATTAGAAGAAACTAGGTTTTAGATTACCTCTTCTTCTTATTTTTCTCCCGCTAGACAAAGCCAACGATTTGCAAGCTTTTCTATTTCACAAACACTTTCGATCCGATCATTCATGCTCATATTCTTCCTTCTCCCTCTTCATCCGAGCCCTCTCTCTCTGTCTCTCTCTCTCTCTAAGGTGTAGGAATTTCAAAATCTAATTTAAATGAGTTAAGCTTAATATTTATAGAATTTCCAATTAGGGGGCAATTTGGTTATTTTTCCCCCCACCTCCTTACTATTCATGGCTTAGCCACCAAGTTTACTTGGTAGCCCAGTGGCCGCCCCTCTTGCCCCATGGGTCACCCCATGGGTTACCCCATTGGTTATTACCCATCCGTTTCCCATCGGTTTGATCCGCGGTTTCTTTTTTTTGGTTTGGGCCTTAACCCTAATTCTTATTGGGCCTATCTTGGGCTTGATTTCACAAAGCGTTGGGCTTGACATAATCCAAGTCCAATTAGATTCTACAGAGTCCATGAACTCAAAGTCCATTAAGACTAATCGTATTCTACGCATCTCATTCTCGTATTCTCGTATTTTCTTCGTATATAGTTCGTACGATATTCGTATTATACGTCGTACTAATCTTCTTACTATACTAATATAATATCTAGTATTATTCTCGTATTTCTCTCGCATAATAACCATAATGATTATACATGATCATAAAATTCTCGGAACTCACTTTTCCTAACCCTTAGGTTTTGAGTCCGTAGGTGAAAACTTCGTTTTTGCCATAACTGAAATATTATTGAATATTCCATCACGTCTCGAAATTAAACGTAATCTATATCTTCTCGGAATTTCAAAATAAATCTCCGAGTAGAAATGGATGAATAGTGTCTTTTTCATCTTTTTCCTTGAAAATATTTTGTTCCCGGAAAACTTCTATTTTCATTTTGAAAATTCTTACTCGCTCAGACTAGCTCGTAGCCAGAATACTCCCAACTTATAATCATCCTAGGTTATAGAACGATTAACAAACACATAGCATATAATAGTATTAATAAAAATTAGTTTTATTAATAACTAATTCTTTAAACCTAAATTCTGGACAACACGAATTTGTGGGTTGTCACAGATACTGTGACAATAATTGAATCAATAATATGAGAGATATGATGCAGCAATTACTGTAGCAATAATTGAGTATAACTAAGTGACTTCTCACGTAAGCATCAATAATCAATATCGTGTGCTACTATGCAACCATGCGTATTACTGTACTTTTACTACCGGGTAGTTCAACAGTTTCAACGGTAACACTTTCGCCGTTATTTTTATAAAAAGATAATTCTATCATTTTTTATAACAACTTGCTTACTTTGCAAAATTTTCAAATATCATCCTTAACTTTAAACTTTAATCAATTTAACTATTTACCAAAATAGAAAAATTGAATACTTTTATTTCACAAAATTCGGGGTCTCACACTCAACCTACGCATGATCCACCTTAATACCTTCAGCAGACACGACATGTCCCAAAAATGCTATATGTTCTAACCAAAAATGGCATTTGGAGAACTTAGCATATAACTTATTCTTCTGTAAAACCCCCAAAATAGTACGAAGATGCTCTTCATGCCCCTCTATAGACTTGGAATACACCAAAATGTCATCAATGAAGACAATGACAAATTGGTCCAACTACTCGCTAAAAACCCGATTCATCATATCCATAAACACTACCGGAGCATTAGTCAACCCAAATGACATCACCAAAAACTCATAGTGCCCATACTGAGTATAAAAAGCTATTTTTGGAATGTCCTCTTCCCTCACCCTCAACTGATGGTACCCCGACCTCAAATCTATCTTTGAGAAGAGTTTTGGCCCTTGGAGTTGATCGAAAAGGTCATCTATACGTGGCAATGGATATCTGTTCCTGATAGTGATCCAATTTAGCTACCTATAATCTATACACAATCTAATAGATCCATCCTTCTTCTTCACAAACAAGACTAGAGCACCCCATGGCAATACGCTCGGTTTAATAAATCCACGATCTAACAACTCCTGCAATTGTTCCTTCAACTCATGTAACTCTAATGGAGCCATCCTATAGGGTGCCTTAGAGATAGGTTCTGCTCCAGGAATGAGCTCAATAGTAAACTGAACTTCCCTTGGCGGTGGCAATCCTGACAGATCCTTAGGAAATACCTCAAGAAATTCTCGCACAATTGGATAGTCATCAAATTGGAGCTCATCCCTCGAGGTATCCTTCACATATTCCAAATAACAATCACGTCCCTTGGCAATCATTTTGCTCACCTTCAAAGTTAAGATCAACTTTACAACACCATTCGACGTGGAACATTGAATCTCAAATTCTGGAGCTTCTAAGGTTCTAAAAATAACCTTCCTCGCCTGAAAATCAATAGTGGCTCGATGCTTATTCAGCCAATCCATACCCAAGATGATATCAAAATCGTGCATCACCATCTAAAATAAGTTGGTTGCGTACACCCTCCTCCCTAACTTCAAAGGACACTCGCGAAATTTCTCAGAAATAATCACAGAATTCCCCACCGGGGTAGAAATAGATAAATAAGGATCTAATGTATGAGAAGACACTCCAAGATGACGAATAAATGAAAGTACAACAATAGAGTGTGTAGATCCAGTGTCAAACAAAATCGATACCTTACGATTTCCTATAAGAAGGATTCCTGAAATAGTACCTGGTGCTTGGGCCGCCTTAGTAGCTATTAATGCAAATACTTTCCCACCGGTGTTGTGCTAACCACCATTACCTGCATTACCGCCTCCCCCATTATCACGTTGAACTGTGAAGTCCCTTGCTCTATATCCCATTTGTCCAAATAAGAAACAAGCCCCTGTCTATCTATAGCACACCCTACCAACATGATACCCACCACAAGTAGCACATGGACCAGGTGGAAGTGGCAAAAGGTTCAGATTGCCTGTACATGTCGGTCCTGGATATCGTGTGATGCCCCCAAATTCGGACCGCCACTTGGTCACTCGAATTCAATTCGTCACATGCTCAAAGTAATACAATAATTACTAAAATCACAAATTCACAACAAAAAATCTAATTTAGAATAATTTATTATAATTATTCCCCCAATTTTCGCAACCTACAGTACTCAATAGGTTACATAATAATATCGAATAAAGACTTATTACATAATCCTAATTAAGTTTAAGCATAGTCTGAAAACAGTCCTAATACAACATAATAGTTTCAAACGTAAAGGGACAAGCTAGTCGGTAGCCTTGCCCTTGCCCTTGTCTTTCCTAGAGACACTTCCATGTTCTGCCTTAACTGAAATGTTTTAAATAAACAATGATGAGCACAAATTTCCAAATAAGTAATATACAACAAGGCTAAAGAGTTTTATAACACGAGTTTGAAATATCGAAGTATCATCTCTAAGATACTTGTGACAACCCAGAATCCGGGTCCCAAATCACCGCCGATCCGATATAATTATTCTATAACTATTGCGGAAGATATAAACATAAATTGTTTATAAAATAAACTTTACATATTATTCCCCAAGGTCGAGTAACCTTCACTTAATACACAATTCATAACTTATTTAACTTACAATAACATTAATATACAATACTGTTACAAATCTAACTGCACACGTATACTAAAGCTGGAACTGTCTTTGACCTTTCCTTGTATCCGACATATTCGTCTTAATCTGTAATGTTTATCGTGATATAGCAAGGGTGAGCAATGAATTTGCCCAGCAAGTATAAGCTCATTTAAGGATATATCATGATTAAAATAATTTGAATAAAAAGTTGGCTATAATTCAACAATATAGTTGTTAATTAGCATGGACATATTTTATGACGGAACAAACATTTAACATAAATAAATATATCTGGACCGAATGGTAATGAAGGTGATCAGCCTTTCATACTTGATGAATACATGTTATACGCACAAGGTGCAATTTAATAATTCTTAGACATGGCAATCAGAAATGATTAACCATAATTATAATTGAATAAACAACTCAAAGTTGAATTAAGGAAAACTTGTCTGAACCGTTGATTATCGTTACACAATTAATAAGCTTTTTCTGAAGACCTTGTAATAATAATATCGATCTATAAGTTAGAATAATATCATCACAATATATAACATAAACACATTACCACATAATCCTATCAGTCTATACATCACATAAAACTTAACTTCGAGTCAAACTTTTGCAGTCTGAGTCGAGTTCGGTACAATTCTAACATCTCGACAATCTAGTAGGATAATTGTCGAGTTTAAGTTCAATTAAACTCTGTCTAATCACTTAACAATTATCTTAGATAATTTTGTTATCAGTCAAAACATTTTTTTCATAAACTCGTAATAATTTTCAGATAATTATTATCATTTATCATGAATTTTCAATCATTAATATCGTATTTATATGAATTAAATACCACATAACTCCTTTATCTTTAATATTTATTTAATATCAAATATAAATTAAATATATACCATAATATTATAATATATTTATAATATATCAAAGTATTTTAATACCTTAAAATCACATGTATATGATTTTTAAACAATGAAATTCATTATCCGATAATTTCTATTAATATTAAAATATTAATATTTTCATGAAAAAATATCAAAAGTTATATTTTATAACTTCAAATATTTTTATAACACTTAATTCATTTTTATATGATTTTAAAACATTAATTCTATTTTTCCACAATTTATTTAATATAGTTATTAAATAAATTAATTATCATTAATATTGATTAATTAATGAAATTCATCACAAAATATTAAAAGTCATTAAAAATAACTTCAAATATTTTCTTGTACCACAATATAATTTTTCATGATTTTTCATGTATTAAAATCATTTTAAATAATTTATTTAATATTATAATTAAATAAATTAAATACCATTTCTATTCCAAAAATATTAAGTATTTATGAAATATACTCAAAATAATTAAAAACTAATTTTCGGACTTTAAAATAATTTTTAGGAATTTATTTTGTATTTTTAATAATTAAAAACCATTTTTATCTATTTATTAATCAAAATAATTAATTTTCGAAACTATCTGTCGCTAAAGGTACCATAGGCGACAAAACCGTCGCTAATGGTGTTCTTGGTATGTTCTTCATCAAACCCAGAAACACATGTCAGTTAACCGGGTGGTAAGTTTGACCAGTCCCAAATCATCGATCTTGATGTATCTAGGTTCGATTCTTGGTTACTGTTATAGTATTGATGTAATACTACAACCTGAAACAAACATCATGGCCATCCTATATCCAAGCAGAGAGATCTGGGTCCCCAAACATCTTGCCATGCCTGTTCTTCATTTTCTAGGTTACCCAGAAATGAAGAACAGCCAAGGCACCTATTTTGCAGCTTTAAATCATAGCTTTCTGGGCTTGGTTTGTGTGGTCTAATGGTTCAATACTGTAGAGAATATGTCAGGGTACAACGACATAACATCAGATCATCACAACAACGAATCTAAGAGAAATGGACCGGTCAAAGTGGTGGTCCAGAACTGTTTTTGAGATATCTGGGTTTCCCAGATTTCATCATGAGGCTGGTGGTCAACGATGGTCTGACCTTGCATAACTTTGATCCAGTGTATGATCTGGGAGTTATAGAGTTATGAATGGGTAGCCTACATGTCAATCTACATAAATATAACAACAACATGGCCAAACGTATTAACAGCAGCAAGATCCATGACCTTGAAAATCTTGTCAGAAATTCTGGGAAATTTCTGGGTTGCCCAGAAGTCAGTTTCGTGATTGGTCAACGAGGTTTGACCGAGCATAACTGAAGATCTAGACTTGATCCGACCCTATTTCCAGTTCCAGATCAAAGCCTACATGACATACTACACATACAAAACATAAAACACCATAAACATCTAACACAGAAGAATCTAGAGGCCCTGACATATGGCTGTCAGGCCACAATTTCAACTTTTTCATATTTTTGAAAACATGATTTTCGAGCACTTTGATGTTATGGATCTGGGATCTAACAACCCAGATCACTAAATGACACCTTATAACACATTTTCTAAACAACAAATCACAACATCAAACATCAGATCTAAGGATTTCGAAAATTTAGGGTTTTTATACCTTTCTAGCTTGGATTTTGAATTCTGACCCTTGTGATCTGATCTCGGAAGGCTAAGAGATGTTATAATCTTAACTTATCACTTAGTTTCTCTCAAAATTTTCGAAGGAGAGGGAAAAACAAGGCTTGGCAAAGCTAGCAAGTAAAGTAAGTTTATTACTAACTTTTTAACATTTGATTTTGGTTCAATGTATTGGTATGATAGAGCTGCTGATTTGCTAATAAAAGTCACATGGCTATGGTTTAGGGTTGGTCACCAACCACAACTAGGACAAAATATACAAGTTAGCTAAATAAAGAATGAAAACGGGGCAAAATGATCATTTGATTTCCATTTTTAATTCCAAAGTTGTCATTTGATCCAACCCTTAGGGTTTAACCCTTAGGTTTAAAACCTAAGGTTTCCAAAAATCACCATTCTAGGATTCCAAGTTTAGGTTTTTAAAAATTGAAAATTAATATTTATAAATTATAATTAGAAATCTCTAATTACATTAAAATTTACTAATCATAAATTCAAACTTGCTAATTAGGATTAACATTTCCTAATTAAATTTGCTAATTTAGCAATTAGGGTTATAATTGTACATTAGGGTTTATAACCCAAGAATTAGGGTTTTAAATAGAAAAATAATCTTTCTAATTTAGAAAATAGGTTTCCTAATTAGATTAGGGTTTTCTAATTACTTATAACTTGAAAATTAGGATTAATGTTTCCTAATTAACATAAAAATTATTAAATTAACAATTAGGTTTTCCCTAATTATAAATTAGGGTTTCCAATCTAGAAATTAGGGTTTTCTAAATCAATTAAGGTTATCCCTAATTAGGTCATTGTTAATAACGTTTAAACCTTATACTAGCATTTGAATTCCCAAATTAGGGTTTTCAACTTCCGAATTACGGTTTCAGATTCCCGGAACTGAAATCAGGGTTTCCAGAACCAGTTTTAGGGTTTCTTATAAATCGTAAGAATTTTCTAGCTGAACGCTGACGTTCTTAATATAATATTAGGGTTTGCCACTGATATAGGTTATCTGATCAACCCTTGACCTTTAACCATATACTGTACACATATAATTTCATATACACAACACATATACACGTATACCTTTAATCCTGAATAACAAACCATAGAAATTTTAAATTCATAAAATTCCTTCTCGGAAATTTCATATCCATTCACTTATTTTCTGTCTAGGTTTATTATTTAACCTTAATTCAATATTTAAATTTTTTATAAATATTCAAATTCTCAGGTTGTCACATTCCCCTTCTTCTAAAAATTTTGTCCCCGAAATTTACCTTACACCTTACACCATACACCATTCACCATTCCTTCTCATCATCTTATGCTACCCAATACAGTCCTCACAAGAGTAAAAATTTTCAATTGTGCTGAAGGGTTATATAGACTATTATCTATTGTTTTCGCAAAGGTTTTATGGAAATTCCTCTGCAAACCGTCATAACTTACGAACATAGTGGATAATTAGCCTAGTATGCCCTATACTTATTAAGTACTGCTGATCGAATCTATTTCTCATCAGTGCCATATGCACAAAATTTTTACCTCAGTCTTATCGGATTCCGCACCAAAATAATTTGGTTCGGGAAAATTTCAAAGAACGTTAAGAATTTTCATAAACGTTGTTCTAGCCAAATCAAATAGCTTAGACTCATATCAATAATCAACTTCAATTGAATTACGAATGTGTGTAGCCAAACGCCGTTGGCAAATTAAAATTCTAAAATAGTTTGAAAATGATGTCATGATGTCGTGTTGTATTAACAGTCCATTTGAGGATGACGTCATCTAGTGACTTTGTCATAACACATCATACAATAGTGGAACAATGATTTTTAGATCGAATTCACACTAAGTATTCTTGTATTTATAACTCTATCAACTTTTTATCATCTCTGCACCAGGTTACATGGTACATAAGTGATAAATAAAATATATTTTGGTATTTCAAATCATTACCGTCTAGCTGAAATAAGTAGCGTAGACTATTCTTTAAACCGTTCAAAAATTCATTTCAAATTTGTTTTATCATCTCAATAGGTAACGATCGTGTCGGTGGCACGAAGTCCACGCATACACAATGGTCACCAAGAGCTGAATAAAAGATTTCATTTTCAAAAAGGCACATAGTGCGTATTTAGCTTGATGTCAAAAATTTTGAATTCTAACACAGCTAGGAGATTTGGAAAAACTAATGTCTCCACTAATGATCAATTACTTAATCAATCTATCTGTTCATATAATCCTCAATATTTTGTTTACACATAGTTCTACCTAGTTCGTCAAACCACACTCATGAGTTCAAGAACCTTCCACAATCATATGAGTTTAAGAACTTGTCTTAGTCAGACCTTTGGTGTCCATTCGTTGTGGTGTTCATAAACATTTCATATAATCACGAGTCACAAACGTACCATAAGTATGAGTTTTAAGAACTCGTACTTAACCTGATATTCTCTACCTATAACTTATCTATCTGTTATACACCTGAGAAAAGAATCACCTTCTCAACAAGTATATAGCAAATAGCGCGACACAGACATTTCAATGATTATCAGTGCCATAAACTAAGTGGTTGTTACACCAAATACAATCCAGCTCCCATATGAAGAATCATACAACTTAGCCGCTGACAAGAGTCCTCAATTGAAGTCCC
This sequence comes from Panax ginseng, assembly GCA_020205605.1. NCBI lineage: Eukaryota > Viridiplantae > Streptophyta > Magnoliopsida > Apiales > Araliaceae > Panax > Panax ginseng. The sequence continues at coordinate 44,055,960 of CM035141.1, forward strand.
CACTTAATTCTAACTCCCTTCTCAATACGAATTTCATTTAATCCGTATTCATAATCCTTTTCTGAATTCGTACAGATTCATAGACACAACAATCTTGCTATAAACTTTTCAATCATTCACTTGACTCTTCTCCATACTATCACCTTATCAGATCATGGGGTGATCTCATCGTATATATTACGATTCATTTCTATTCTATGATCGTTATGTTTTTTTTATCTTCTACCACTGTACTTTTAGTCTTTTAGACTCTTTCTATTCATCACTACTATTCACTTTTATTATCAGAGTTAGGGAACTCTTTATCTTATACCCCGCCGAGATTCGTCTTTGAATCTTACCGACATACTAACTCTACTTGAGTTAGTACTTATCCTAATCACTGCAGTTATTAGTCTCAAGTATTCCTACTTAAGGTTCATAACCAACAGCTCTGATACCAACTGTGATAACCCAGAATCTGGGTCCCAAATCATCGCGGATCTGGTGCAATCATTCTATAACTATTGCTGAAGATGTAAATATAAATTGTTTATACAATAAACTTTACACACTATTCCCCAAGGTCGAGTAACCTTCACTTAATACACAATTCATAACTTATTTGACTTACAATAACATTAATATACAATATTGTTACAAATCTAACTGCACACGTATACTAAAGTTGGAACTGTCTTTGACCTTTCCTTGTATCCGGCGTATTCGTCTTAATCTGCAATGTTTATCATGATATAGCAAGGGTGAGCAATGAATTTGCCCAGCAAGTATAAGTTCATTTAAGGATATATCATGATTGAAAGAATTTGAATAATAAGTTGGCTATAATTCAACAATATAGTTGTGAATTAGAATGAAATTTTTTTATGACGGAACAAACATTTAACATGAATAAATATATCTAGACTGAATGGTAATGAAGGTGATCAGCCTTTCATACCTGATGAATACATGTCATACGCACATGGTGCAATTTAATAATTCTTAGACATGGCAATCAGAAATGATTAACCATAATTATAATTGAATAAAAAACTCAAAGTTGAGTTAAGGAAAATTTGCATGAACCGTTGATTACCGTTACGCAATTAATAAGCTTTGTCTGAAGACCTAATAGTAATAATATCGATTTATAAGTTAGAATACTATCATCACAATATAAAATAACCTAAACACATTACCACATAATCCTATCAGTCTATACATCACATAAAACTTACCCTCAAGTCAAACTTTTACAACGAGTTCGGTACAATTCTAGCATCCCGACGATCTAGTCGGATAATCGTCCAGTTTAAGTTCAATTAAACTCTATCTAAACACTTAACAATTACCTTAGATAATTTTGTTATCAGTCAAAATATTTTTTCATAAATTCGTAATAATTTTCAGATAATTATTATCATTTATCATGAATTTTCAATCATTAATATCGTATTTATATGAATTAAATACCACATAATTCCTTTATCAATAATATTTATTTAATATCAAATATTAATGAAATAAATGCCATAATATTATAATATTTTTATAATATATCAAAGTGTTTTAATACCATAAAATCACTTGTATATGATTTTTAAACAATTAAATTCACTATCCGATAATTGCTATTAATATTAAAATATTAATATTTTCATGACAAATATCAAAAGTTATATTTTATAACTTGAAATATTTTTATATTACTTAAATCATTTTTATATGATTTTTAAAACATTAATTCTATTTTTTAATGAATTTATTTAATATAGTTATTAAATAAATTAATTATCATTAATATTGATTAATTAATGAAATTCATCACAAAATATTAAAAGTCATTAAAAACTTAAATTCTTTTCTTATACTATAATATAATTTTTCATGAAACTTTAAATAATTTATTTAATATTATAATTAAATAAATTAAATACCATTAATATTCCAAAATGTTAAATATATATGAAATATACTCAAAATACTTAAATACTAATTTCCGGACTTTAAAATAATTTTTAGGAATTTATTTTGTATTTTTAATAATTAAAAACTATTTTTATCTATTTATTAATTAAAATAATTAATTTTCCTAAATTATCTGTCGCTAAAGATACCATAGGCGACAAAACCGTCGCTAATGGTGTTCTTGGTCTGTTCTTCATCAAACCCAGAAACCCATGTTAGTTTATCGAGTGGTAAGTTTGACCAGTCCCAAATCATTGATCTTGATTTATCTAGGTTCGATTCTAAGTTACTGTTATAGTATTGATGTAATACTACAACCTGAAACAAACATCATGGCCATCCTATATCCAAGCAAAGAGATCTGGGCCCTCAAACATCTTGTCAGGCCTGTTCTTCATTTTCTGGGATACCCAGAAATGAAGAACAACCAAGGCACCTATTTTGCAGCTTTAAATCATAGCTTTCTGGACTCGGTTTGTGTGATCTAATGGTTCAATACTATAGAGAACATGTCAGGGTACAATGACATAACATCATATTATCATAACAACAACGAATCTAAGAGAAATGGACCGGTCAAAGTGGTGGTCTGGAACTGTTCTTGAGAAATCTGGGTTTCCCAGATTTCATCATGAGACTGGTGGTTAACGATGGTTTGACCTTGTATAACTTCAATCCAGTGTATGATCTGGGAGTTACAGAGGCATGAATGGGTGGCCTACATGTCAGTCTACATAAATATAACAACTACATGGCCAAACTTTTTAACAGCAGCAAGATCCATGACCTTGAAAATCTTGTCAAGAGTTCTGGAAAATTTCTGGGTTGCCCAGAAGTCAATTTCGTGATCGGTCAACGAGGTTTGACCGAGCATAACTGAAGATTTAGACTTGATTCGACCTTGTTTCCAGTTCCAGATCAAAGCCTAATGACATACTACACATACGAAACATAAAACACCATAAATATCTAACAGAGAAGAATCTAGAGGCCCTGAAATATAGCTGTCATGCAACAATTTCAACTTTTTCCAGATTTTTGAAAACTTGATTTTCGAGCACTTTAATGTTATGGATCTGGGATGTAACAACTCAGATCACTAAATGACACCTTATAACACATTTCTAAACAACAAATCACAACATCAAACATTAAATCTAAGGATTTCGAAATTTAGGGTTTTTATACATTTCTAGCTTGGATTTTGATTTCTGACCCTTGTGATATGATCTTGGAAGGCTAAGAGATGATATGAGCTTAACTTATCCCTTAGTTTCTCTCAAAATTTTTGAAGGAGAGAGAAAAACAAGGCTTGGCAAAGCTAGCAAGTAAAGTAAGTTTATTACTTAACTTTTTAACTTTGGATTTTGGTTCAATGTATTGGTATGATATAGCTGCTGATTTGCTAATAAAAGTCAAATGGCTAGGGTTTAGGGTTGGTCACCAACCACAACTAGGACAAAATATACAAGTTCGCTAAATAAAGAATAAAAAAGGGCAAAATGGTCATTTAATTTCCATTTTTAATTCCAAAGTTGTCATTTGATCCAACCCTTAGGGTTAAAACCTAAGGTTCCCAAAAATCACCATTCTAGGATTTTAAGTTTAGGTTTTTAAAAATTAAAATTTAAATATTTGTAAGTTATAATTAGAATTCTCTAATTACATTAAAATTTACTAATCATAAATTCAAACTTGCTAATTAGGATTAACATTTCCTAATTAAAATTGTTAATTTAGCAATTAGGGTCATAATTGTATATTAGGGTTTATAATCCAAGAATTAGGGTTTTAAATAGAAAAATAATCTTTCTAATTTAGAAATTAGGTTTCCTAATTAGATTAGGGTTTTCTAATTACTTATAACTTGAAAATTAGGATTAATGTTTCCTAATTAACATAAAAATTATTAAATTAACAATTAGGTTTTCCTTAATTATAAATTAGGGTTTCCAATCCAGAAATTAGGATTTTTTAAATCAATTAAGGTTATCCCTAATTAGGCCATTGTTAAAAACGTTTAAACCTTATACTAGCATTTGAATTCCCAAATTAGGGTTTTCAACTTTCGAATTAGAGTTTCAGATTCCCGAAACTAAAATTAGGGTTTCTAGAACCGATTTTAGGGTTTCTTATAAATCATAAGAATTTTGTAGCTGAACGATGACGTTTTTAATATAATATAAGAGTTTGCCACTGATATAGGTTATCTGATCAACCCTTGACCCTAAACCATATATTGTACATATATAATACCATATACACAACACATATACACGTATACCCTTAATCCTGAATAATTCACTAGTCTGGTCCTTATTAATGACACCACGTCCACGGTTTGTTGTAATAACTCTGGTCGGAGTATTTGTCGCTCTCTGACTTCATCCCAACATAATGGCGTTCTGCACTTCCTTCCGTAAAGAGCTTCATATGGTGGCATGCCGATGCTCGCACGGTAGCTATTATTATACGCAAATTCAACTAAGGGTAAGTGGTCGTCCCAATTTCCCTTGAAGTCCATCACGCAAGTTCTAAGCATGTCCTCTAGCGTTTGTATTGTTTGTCACTCTTTTCGTCTGTCTGAGGATGATAAGCAGTACTTAACCTTAACTGTGTTCCCATCCTCTTTTGCATGCTTTTCAAAAATTTTGACGTGAAACGCGGGTCTCGGTCAGAAACAATCGATACCGGCACTCCATGTCGTGAAACAATTTCCTTTACATACAGACTCGCTAACTGATTCAAACTGTAGTGGATCTTGATCGGTAGAAAATGTGTGATCTTTGTAAGTCGATCCACGATAACCCAAATGGCATCCAAACCTTTCTGCGTGACAGGAAGTCCTACTACGAAATCCATCGTAATATGGTCCCATTTCCACTCTGGTATTTCCAACGGTTGTAGCAATCCACTAGGCCGCTAATGCACTGATTTTACGCGTTGACAAGTCAAACATCTACTAATGCACTCTGCGACTTCCCGTTTCAAATTGGGCCACCAAAAATGTTGCCTCAAGTCTTTGTACATCTCAGTGCCTCCCGGATGAACGGAATATGTTGTATTATGTGCGTCGTGCAAAATCTCTTCTCTTAACTCAGTTACCACCGGTACCCACACTCTTCCTTTGAATCTTAAGATACCGTCTTAATCTATTCGAAATTGTCCTTCCTCATTTTCCACGATCCTCTTACTGAATTTCTCACATTCTCCATCTTTCTCAAATGCTTCCTTTACTGTATTCAACAATGTCAGACAAGCTTCCATTACAAATAACTTCTCATCAGACCTCTCGGGTCCCATTACCTCTATTTCCAACTTCTCCATATCTCTTATTAACTCCTCTTGAGTTGTCAGTTGAAACAATTTCTCCTTTCCTTTCCTGCTCAGAGCATTGGCAACTACGTTTGCCTTCCCCGGGTGATAAAGAATATCACAGTCATAATCTTTGATCAATTCTATCCACCTTCACTTACGCATATTCATCTCATTCTGCGTAAAAGATATATTTCAGACTTTTGTGGTTCGTGTACATCTCACATTTCTCTCCGTACAAATAATGTCTCCATATCTTTAACGTAGAAACTAAGTCAAATAATGCTAACTCTAAGTCATGAGTAGGGTATCATTTTTTGTAATCCTTCAATTTTCGTGACGCATACGCAATGGCTTTGCCATGCTGCATCAGAACACAACCCAGTCCTCTATGCGATACATCACTATATACCACAAATCCTCCCGTATCATATGGTAATGACATTATAGGCGCCTCGCTCAATTTCTTCTTCAATTCTTGAAAACCTTCTTCGCATTTGTCGGTCCATACAAATTTTACCATCTTCCTCGTCAGATTAATCAACCGGGTCGCTATCTTAGAAAAATCCTGGATAAATCTTCGATAGTACCCGGCTAACCCTAAGAAACTTCTTACCTCCTTCAGTGATCTCGGTTGTTCCCAATTACTTACCGCTTCGACCTTTTCGGGGTCTACTGAGATTCCATTCTCATCCCCCACGTGGCTTAAGAATTGAACCTTCTTCATCCAAAATTCACACTTTGAAAACTTCACATACATCTTCCCTTTCGTAGTGCCTCCAAAACAAACTTCAAATGTTTGGTGTGTTATTCCTCTGTCTTCGAATAGATCAAAATGTCGTCGATGGAAACTACTATGAATTTATCCAAGTATGGCTTGAAAACTTGATTCATCAAATCCATGAATACTGCCGGAGCATTAGTAAAACCAAATAACTTTACCAAAAACTCGTAATGTCCATAACGGGTTCGAAACGCAAGCTTTGGTATATCCACATCCCGCACTTTCAGTTGGTGATATCTTGTCCGTAGGTCGATCATCGAGAAACATTTCGCTCCTTTCAGTTGATCAAATAAGGAATCTATCCTCGGTAGTGGATATCTGTTCTTGATCGTTACTCTGTTCAATTCTCGATAATCGATACAGAGCCTCATCGATCCGTCCTTTTTCTTAACGAGTAGCACTGGTGCTCCCCAAGGAGACACACTCGGTCGAATCTAACCCTTATCTAATAACTCTTGAAGTTGTATCATCAATTCCTTCATTTCTACTGGCGTCATACGATAGGGAGCTTTCGAAATCGGTGATGTTCATGGTGCTAAGTCTATTACGAATTCAATTTCTCTGTCTGGCAGAAGACCAGGAAGATCGTCCGAAAACACATCTTGAAATTCATTCACTACGGGTATATCTTTAATCTCTACTCCCTTTTTCCGAGTATCCACAATGTAAGCTAAATAAACTACACATCATTTTCTTAACAATTTCTTGGCCTGCATCATCGTATCGCAACACGATTGCTTAAGCGATGAGCTGCCATGAAACACTACCTTAGACTTACTCGGAGTCTGAAGGTTCACACACTTGTTCTGACAGTCAATTATTGCCGCATGGTTATATAACCAATCCATTCCCAGTATTACGTCAAATTCTCCAAGTCTAATGGGAATCAAGTCTACGCTCAGTTCATGTTCTCTAATGTTTGCGCGATAATTTCGATAAACGTATTCTATAGGGATTATTTCCTTATTCGAAACTTCTATATTCAAAGGATCTACTAAACGTTCTCGGGGTGTACTAAGTTTACTAGAAAATTCTTGAATCTGAAAGAAAAGCGGTGGCACCCTTCAAATAATACATAAGCATTTATATTATTGATTGGGATTATACGACGACACCACGTCCTTTGCGACCCATTTGCATCATGGATGATCATGTTAAAGGTTAAATGCGATCGGTTAGGGCTTGCAGTCCCACCAATCATTAACTTATTTCCTCCTCCCTGGCCTCCGCCAGCTCCACCGCTTCCTTTCTTCGGGCAATCCTTTATCTGGTGCTCTGTTGATCCACAAGCAAAACATCCTCTGATCTTCTTTGGCTTTAGAAAATTTGGTGATATATGCCCCTCTTCGCCGCAATTATATCAAGTGCTCTTTCTTTTCCAGCACTCCCCCTGATGACTTCTTCCACACTTGTTACAAGCTTCGGTCCTTTTCTTGAAGTTTCCCTTGTGACTTCCACCTTGATTATTGTTTTTGTTGTTATTTTTCCATTTCCTCTTTCGAGAATTACTCCCTCCGCTACAGCTTCCTCCACGATGCTCACTACCAGTGTTCTTGTTCTTCTTCTCTTTATGATATAGACTTAAGGCCTCACTACCACCTTCTGTAATGACTTCCTTCTCTAACAAGGTCGTAAAGGAATAAATCTGGAAGACATATACCTTATTATACAACCACAACTTCAACCCTTGCTCGAAGCGTCTCGCCTTTCTTTCCTCATCCCCAACTTGGTGCTTTGTAAATCGCGCTAGTTCATTAAACTTAGCTGCGTATTGCGCCACCGGAAGTCCTACTCTTCATACTCTTTGGGAAATAGTTCTCGAAGAACAACGTCGTAAACCTCTCAAATGTTATCATTCCTTCCCTCGCTCTCTGCTGATTAGTTTCCCACCAATAGTTTGCTTCGCCCCTCATCATGTATGTGGCAAATATTGTCTTCTGGTCTTCACCCACCTGAGCTATAGTGAAGGCCTTCTCGATTTCCTTGATCTAGGTTTGTGCAACTATCGGTTCATTGGTTCCCGCGAACTCTGGGGGTCTTACACTCTTAAAATCTTTGAAGGTCATTACTTGGACAGCTTGGGGAACTGGTGGTACGGGTTTGTTTCCTCCCCTCAAAGCTTCTACTAATAAATCTACAAGTCTCTGTATCGGATCTATTGGTCCTCTCTCGTCATTAACTGACTCTTCGGGGACAGTTATTCTACGTCTGAGCGGCATTTTCTACATCACAAATTTTTTTATTTTACTATCTAATTATCATATTCAGACATTTCTCAATTGTAAAGAACTTGAGGTTTAAAACACGTTTCCGAAATAAGACTATTTATATTCATATGCCAAATGATTATAATAAATGTTCATTTCTAGCATACTGTTATAAATGATAATATATATCCCCTATTATCACAAAAGATGGGGACAACACTAACTTACTATCCCTCTAACACTTTTCAAAAGTTGGGGTTACCATCATCTCACATCTTACACAAAAGACTGAGATTACAACAACTTATTAAACAACACAAAAATAAAAAACTACACTACTGAGATTTTTCCTCTAGACTCAATCTAACATCCCACACTCCACGGCACTCTGATATTCCTTTTGTGTAATGTGCACCACCATATCTCAACTTATGGTATGCCGGGTCTGTACCTGCTCAGCTGGGTAGTGATTTACCCCATCGATCAATCTCTCTATGGCCATGTGTAGAGCATAGCCCATCTTGTTCATCTTCCTTCTTTTGCATCGTACATCATCCTCTAGATCATCCACCTGTCATTAGCTTCCCACTTCTCCTCGAAGTTAATCCTATCCATCACCTCCATCTTTAACTGAGTTCGGAGAGCCTCCTTCTCCGTCCTCTCACTTAAAACTCTCTGTTCCATTTCCTCTAGCTTTCCTGCCATCTCAACATTCTTAGCCACCGCTCAATGAAACAAAGTCCCCATCTGGATCCCTGCCTCCTTACGGTGAACAATTTCCACCTCCATCTCCTGCATCACTAATTACCTCTCAAGAGTCTCGGTCTCTAGCTCCTTGAATCTACATCTTAATTCCAAAATCTGCTCTTTATACTCCCCCAACATCCGATCCTCAAAAGTAGCCTCGTCGGAGTACTCCATAGGTTCAGACTCCTCTTCCATAGGCTCCTCCTCCAGATTAGACTCCTCAGGTAGAGGCTCCATCTCCTCCTCATCATCATCATCATCAATAGGGGCCACTACTGAGATGGGTTCTGCTATCAATGGTGCCTTATATATCACGTGACTCCTCCTCTACTACTCGGCTAGGTCCTCCCATATTAGTCATCCTACAATCACCAACATAAGATAAGACAACAACAACTCCATCATAATGTTAAACAAACATAAGTTCATTGTATATAATGAAGTTACATTTCATAACACACTAAGTCTCTCAAGGAAAACTCTACATGAGTTTTATCCCCTTCCTAACTTCTATGTTTTCCTAAGTTATAATCTAAGGACTCTCGTTCCTAAGGTTTATAACTATAGCTTTGATACCAACCTGTGACGCCCCCAAATTCGGACCGCCACTAGGTCACTCGAATTCGGTTTGTCACATACTCAAAGTAGTACCATAATAACTAAAATCACACATTCACAATGAAAAATCTAATTTAGAATAATATACAATGATTTATTATAATTATTCCCCCAAGTCTCGCAACCTACAGTACTTAATAGATTACATAATAATATCAAATAAAGACTTATTACATAATCCTACATAAGTTGAAGCATAGTCTAAAAACAGTCTTAATACAACAGAATAGTCTAAAACATAAAGGGACAAGCTAGTTGGTAGCCTTATCCTTTCCCTAGTCTTTCCAAGAGAGACTTCCCTATTCCGCCTTTACTGAAAGGTTTTAAATAAGCAAGGATGAGCGCAAATTGCCCAGCAAGTAATATACAACAAGGGTAAAGATTTTTATAACATGAGTTTGAAATATCGAAGTATCATCTCTAAGATAGTTCATAGTTTCTGAATAATATCATGAATAATGAATATCAACAATTCTTGGAATAAGAATGATAATTCAATATAAATCAACAGATATATATATATATGAATTCAAAGACTATCAATGTATCCAACTAGATAAACAATTTATAATGAGCGATCGCTAAGGACTATTGAACATCTACTAGAATTACCAATATTAAACTAATAACCCAAACGAATCAAGTACTATAGATGATCAGTCTACAATACTCTAAGTTATGCATAGCATCACAGTAATAAACCATTCATGTGTTGGGGTTTCCAACAACATACACTCACCTTACCATAAGGGTTGTTCAACTTAATTTTTTTAAGATTTCCCCACCAATCAATTGGTTTGGACAATTTTATAAACATGCATATAGTCTAGCCGAATCAAATGCATAGACACTTTCACAATATTCAAGAACAATACCAAGTTCAACATGAATAATAGTTTTTTCTAGAGTTTACCTACTAGCTCATTTGAACGAGAAATTAATATAACATAAGGTTTGCTTATGATATCCATTGAATAAAGTAATGCAAGAGTTAGGATACTTGCACAATGTAAAGGATAGTTCGGATACTTGCCTCAAGCGTAGTTTACCAAAATATCACTTAATATCAATCAATGCACTATGATATCATATTCATGTAAAATCACATTAGTTATACAAGTTCAACATGTACACCTATTATCTTAATTTACTATCATACACAAGTGAAATTTATCAATGCTAACATATATTGTTAGTCTTCTAGTCGCATAAATCTTATACATATATCATCACATGAAAATTAGTTTATAACACACCATGTCGTAGTTGAAATCACAATTTGACTTTAAAGTGGTAAACACTTATTCATCATAGGATCATATCAATAACATGCTTATTAACACATGGATACTATACTGGACATGTATTACAGATTAGAGTAACAACATAAGCATTCACGAAACAACAAAATAACTACAGAAATCTGATGCTACTGCAGGGTGGTGCGGTCACGCTGGATTTGAACTAAGGAGTGGCGCAGCCGCACTGCTCCTTGTTCGAACTAGATCATGGTTGCTCCTGAAGAAGGTCAGTGCACACTCGACTTGCACGTACATAGGTAATCATTCAAAACACACATATTAGTATGTGGATAACCAAGTTTGACCTCATATTATAGCATTATCATAGGTCACCATCTATTCTCATTTAATCAAGACTTTAAGTGTTAAATTCATAATTTTTCTTACATTTGATCGTTGAACACATACTATATGATCCATAAGTCTACAGAACTCATGTTTGCATTAGATTAGTCATGTAGTTCATGTCATGAAATTTTACACCGTTTAGACTTGTCATATTCCCTTTTATCATGTACATGTCTAGTTTGGCATCCATGGTAATTACATTTATATGCATGACATGTGACCCCCCCAAATTCAGGTACCTGCAACCCGAACTCGGTGCTTCAAGATACCATTTCTATGAGCAGAATAATACTAATAATAATAACAATAATATAGATACCAAACTTAATTTACATATGCATCAGAGTCTACTCCCAGGTACACGACCTTTAAACATTCATTACAATACATGATAGATAATTAATATCATTGTTTTACTAAAGTTAAACTATTACATATTATATCACCAACATTTCCTTTTCCCTTGTTCTTAGCCGAGCCTTCTAGTTATTCACACTTAGCTGAAAACATTTTAAATTAAGCAAGGATGAGAATTTGGGTGCCCAGTAAGTAATAACAATACAAATATTAGCTGAAAGGACTAAATGTTTTCTGTGTACGACACTTCTACAACGAATCAACAGTTGTGAAGTAATCTGAACCAATAATAACAATATATTAGTTCTATATCAAATTTTGAAACTATGTACTGACTATATCTGGGGATTAGTCGATAGACTATGAATGTTGTTTTCTATTTTCGAAAAGGTTAAACAAAACTTCATCTGCAAACCGTCATAACTTTCAGGCATGAGGGTGATCAGCCCGTTATGCCCTGTATTGATCAATACTACATGCAAGAATGATATTATCGTTCATCTGATCCGCCTTTGGTGCACAAAAGTTTTCCCATGTACGGGATTTTCATATTTAGTCGACAATCTGAACCAAAATTATTTGGTCGGATAATAATAAGGTTTTATCTGATTCAACAATATTTCTAAGTTCGTGTCTAGCCAAAGAAAATAGCTTAGACGACTTTGAAATTAATGTATACGTAATGGAATTTAATAAGTATATATCAACATGTGATTAAATACAATGATTATCCATGTGAGGACACTTGTATAACCATATTTAGAAATTAACGAACAGAATAAATATTTGAATTATAATATAATACTATGTTGATAAACAATGATCGGATATAATATATATAACAATAGGGTTAATAATCTGGCACAATAATAATATAATTCAGAAACTTTCTTACTTATGTCCATTGCATAAAGTAAATGCAAAGGTAGGATACTTGCCTGGTCTGATGCTTACAATACGCAACTTAGTTTTATCTTTTATATAACGACCTATCAGTAATAAGATCATTCGTTTGATTAGAATGGTATATAATAACACATAGTACTGTTATTTGCAGTCAACACATTACCTAATCACATTGCCACATACGTTTAGCAGTTATTGGATAACAAACACACACACATATCTAGTCAAATTATCTAAGTCCAGATCAATTTCTGAAACATGTCAGTGTACCGACGGCTTTATCGGATAATTATCGAGCCTAAGACTCTATCATGTAGTTCAATAACTGAAAATATCAGTCATATTATTTTTAATTGACTTATAATAATTTAAATAATTATTATAATTTATCATGATTTTTCAAACACTAGAATCATTTTTAAATGATTTAAATATTAAATAATTCTATTATCATTAATATTTAATTAATATTAAACTATTAATAAAACCATTGCCAAAATATTTTTAAAACATTTTTCTTATCCTTAATGATTTTTAAAATAATTATCATTAATATTTAAGTATTAATGTATTATTTATCAAATTATTAAAAGTCATTAATTAAAACTCAAAATTCATTTATTTCCTTTTAAATAATTTTTAAATCAATAAAACTATTTTTAAATTATTTATTTAATATTATTATTAAATAAAACTATCATCATTAATATTAAATTATCAATGAAATTTACCTTTAAATATCAAAAGTTATATTTTATAACAAAAATATTTTTAAACAATTTATTTTCATTTAAAATGATTTTTATACTATTAAAATCATTATTAATTAATTTATTAAATATAATTGTTAAATAATTCTAATATCATTAATAATAAATAATTAATGAAATTTGTCTTAAAATATTAAAAGTTATATTTTATAACTTAAAATATTATTAAATACCTTTTTATTATTTAAAATGATTTTTAATTTAATAAAATCATTTTTAATTAATTTATTTAATGTATTTATTAAATAAATTAAATATTAATAATATTCAAATAAATATTAATATTTGTGAAAAATATGTCAAATTATTAAAAGTTAATTTTTTATAACTTAAAATTATTTTTGTAATTTTCAGAAATTAATTCTTATTTTTAAATAATTTTTGGAAATTTAATTAATTAAAAGTAATAAAACTGTCGATATAGGTCTTTAGCGACAGAAAGTGTAGCCTATTGTGTTCTTGAGCTTTCAAAGTCAGTTTTCGAGTGACCTACTTTAACCATGATTAAATCATTGTGTATTGTGTTTCTTGGATAGCTATTGATCAGATCTTGTAGTGATAGTGTAGAACTACAAGTATCAATCAAGTTCTTGGTCATATAACAATCTACAAGCAAGATATTGAAGCTCAAACTATCTGTCAGACCTGTTCTTAGTTTTCTAGGATACCCAGAAAACAAGAACAACTCGACTGATCACTTTTGGGCTTCCACAACTTGCTTTCGGTGTTATGTATTAGTGATTTAATGCTTCTAGTGTGTAGACAACATGCAAGTGAAGAGATCCATTACATAAAACCCATCTAACAACATTACAGAAACAAGATCTGAGCCGGTTAACCATTGTCAGAAATCACGTTCTTGATTTTCTGGAAATTCCAGAAAATCGAAATCGTGATCATCCGAGCTAGTTTGACCATCAATTAAATCAAATTTGTATGTTATTTAGGTGATCCATAAGCCTTAATATGTAGTCCATATACCATATAACAATCTTGTTACAACAACGGAAATAAAACAATAAACAACTAATAAATCAAAGCCCATGAACTTCATTTGTCGAATGAGGCACAGGGAAATCGATCCGGGGTTGCCCGAAATCTCTGGTCAATGTCGGTCAATGTGGTTTGACCACGAATAACATGAAATATGTTCATGTTCTGACCTTGCTACAAGTTCCAGTTTAAAGAGCTCATAGCATACTACAAGATCAAAGCTTAAAACAACCAAAAACATAAACAGAAAAAGATCTACATGGTCTGACATTCGTCTGTCAAACACAAAATAAAATTTTCTCAGATTTTGAAAAACACTAGATCTGAGCCTATAGATGTTATGAATCTAACATCTATCAACCTAAATCACTTAATAACACTATATTCAACATGTTAAACACAAAAAACTAACATCTAACACACCAATCAAGATCAAATTTGAGTTTAGGGTTTATACCTAACTTTGAACAATTTTGATTATAAGCTTCTGAGTTGTTAATGAAGGTGGTGGGGCTTGATTTATGACTGATCTAGCAAGGTATTTTCGGAGACTTGGAGTTGAGAGAGATTGGTTGAGTGTTTGTGCAAAAATGAGCTTAAATGTGACACTTTCTCTCTCCAAATCTATATATAGGATGATATAATGCACAAGGCTGATACATAATGGCTGATATGTAATGATTTTCAGCACTTAGCAAGTCAAGGGTTGATCAACCACTACACATATGGAAAGATTTGCAAGCAACAACATTAAAAAATGTGACAAAGGGTATTTTGGTCATTAGGCTTGTGATTTTAATGGCACCTTAGTCATTTTTGTAGGATTTCTAGGATTTTGCAATTATGGTAAAAATGAAAATTTTAGTTTCTTAAAAATATAATTAAGGTTGTCATTAATTAACATAGGTTATCTAATTTCATAGAATAGAAAATTTAGATTTAAGTTTTACTAATTATCATTAAGATTGCTAATTTAGCAACTAGGGCTCCAATTGGATAATTAGGGTTACTAATTCTAACAATTAGGGTTATTAATTTTTAATTAGGGTTTCCTTAATTAGATTCGGTTTCTAATTATATTATACATGAACATTAGGGCTTAAAGTCCACTAATTAGCATTAAGCTTGATAATTTAGCGATTAGGGTTCATACATGGCAAATTAGGGTTTCTTAATTAGCTAATTAGGATTTCTAAATTTTAATTAGGATTTACCTAATCAAATCTATAATAATTAACATTAATCACATAACACAATTATATAACCGTCTTGAATTCTAATTTGAGTTTCAAATTAGGGTTCAATAAAGAAATGCTAGGGTTTTTCTACTATTTTACTATAACTATTCTACAAATTAACATTACCCACATATCATGCATATTTATAGCACTGAAGTATAATAATTATTATATTATTATTCTCATGCATTGATCAAAATCCAAAATTAGGGTTTGGATTCCATATCTGAATTATCTTGCATATATAGCATTATTAATTAAGTTAAAAATAATTAAATTGAATAATTTGAACAAATTCATATAATAAAATATTTATTATAATAATTCTAATAATCGTTTCACATATTATTTAAATAATATATATAATGATCATATTTTCATGGAAAATAATTAATAAAAACATTTCTATTATAAAAGTAATTATTATAAAAATATAATTTATAATAATCAATAATTCTAAATTAAAATTATTTATAATTATTCATGTAATAAATATATTTTTATTTATCACATATATAAACACGCTTTATCTTAAACATATGCCCACCTTTTAAAAAAAATAATAAAATAAATTTTATATGCAAAATTTCGTATTTATTTATATAGAAAATCTTGGGTTATTACATGACCCACTTAATCATGATGTCTCACATACACAAGTTAAATCACATAAGCATGCTCACAAATCTTAACTTAAAGCATATATAACAAGTTTATTTTTAAAACTTTAAGTTTCCATTAGTAAAACTTATTTAAGTATGAAAGGTAAGTTAACATATTCCATAACATTTTTCCATAACCACATAGTAGGTCACATATTCCAACTATTGTGCCTTCTATTTTGATTCCTGCCAAACTGGCACATTCCTTTCCTTTGTTGATCATCTCTCTCTCTCTCTCTCTTTCGACTCCCTTCTAATTTGGAAGCTCGAAAGTCGTTGTGCTCCATTTCCACACTCTGAGCTACATTATGTTAGAGTTTATGCCCTAGAGGCCAATTATTTGATATAATTGCTTAACGTTTTGATATTATATTTGATTGAATAAATAAATGATTTTATTATGGTTTTATTTACTGCGTAATATAATTGTTAACATAATAAAATTCCTTAGAATAGTGATACAAATTATATAGTTTCAAGTATGTGACTTGAACATGAGATTATAATTACAATTAGTATCATTGTTCTTAAATATCCCTAGTCGAGTATCATTGTTGATGGGACAACAATGATGCATTGAGACTAGTATGTGGATTGACTGATGACCAAATCTCATTGGTCATAAATATATGAGATATTAAGTCAATGCATAGGTACATGTTAGAGAACGATGTACTGGACAGACCCACCATGAGAATTCTATATGGAGCATTATGCGAAGTGTCATTAGCAATTCTCATAGTGACAATGATGTAATGGTCCTCCGACCTGAAATCGCTATATTACTACACGAGAATTTATGTACTTTGAAATCATCAAATGTCTCCTTTAATAGGGTGGACTATAAAGGTGATTATTGGGTTCATCATGAATTGTGTGAGAAATATCAGTGATCTAGATGGAATTTAACCATCCTATATATTTTGGGTGCTATCCATAGGCCTCTTGATTGAGTAGGACTATGAAATGCATGGTCATGCTCAAATAGTTATTTGTTTCATATAGTCTACTCATTGATCAAGAAAACTCGGATTAAATTATGAAGAGTCTGACACATTCCATGACTCGAGTTTAATCTAGGATATTAAGGTTAAAAGGATTAAATTACATTGAAGCATTGGTAACGAAAAAGGTTGCATCGAATCATCGATCTTATTATTACTTGGGTAGCAGTGATGCATTACTAGATGCCACTCACTGTTTATAATTTTATAATATGATTTTAAAATTATTGCCAACGTAATAATAACCTATAGGGTCACACACATAGAATGTAATTTAAAAGGGAATTAATTTAAATTTTAAGGATTTAAATATATTAATATGATTAATAGTATTTAAATCACGAATTTAAATTAAAAGGATAATTTGTATATATGTATATTAATTAAGTAAGACTTAATTAAGAGATATATATATATAAATTCGGATTTTATGAAATTAGGTTTTGATTAATACCTTTTAACAACTATATATATGATATATAGCAGCCACTTAGGAATACAACCAAAAACTTACAAACCCTAGCCGCTCTTAGAGAGAGACTAGAGAAAAGTTCGAAAATCTTGTTCTTTTGGTGGCTAGTACCGCAGCTCCTTTTATTGCAGAATCGTTCGACGATTTGCGTGGGTTCGTGTGGATACCGTATAGACATAGTACCGTGAGGAATTGAGTTGGAGATTCGGAGCGTTTCAAAAAATTCAATAATCGGTATAATATCTAAACCACTGAATTAATTGTTTTTCGCATGGATCCTGTTTTTAGGGTTTCAGAAATTGCTTTAAAATTTTAATTTTATTTGTATGCGTTTAAATCTTGAAACTTGACACATTAGCCACACAATGATACATCTGTAAATATGGTGTGGATGATCGATCTCCTATACTAATATTTCAAAGTCTATTTGAACTTTTTTGCCTGTTGTGCAGCTGTCCCAGCTATTGAACCCGCAAAACCAGCCAATCTAGTAACCCCCACTATGAAATCAGTAATGGTCTCATCCTCCTTTTGTCGAATGCACACAAATTCCCTAATTTATGCATCCCTATCAGCATTTGGGAAATACTGCTGATAAAAAAGGTCACAAAACTGCTTCATATGAGTGCATCTATAAATCAATATCCCTATGTAGCCTTCAACGATTTTCACTATCGCTGAGCATCATCCTCTAGCTTACATACTGCTAATCTCACCTTCTGATTTTCTGAACACCCAATCACATCAAAAATCTTCTCCAAGTGGGCGATCTAGTTCTCTGCATCAATTGGAGTCGGGATAAAATGAAAAGATTTTGGCTTATGCTTAATGAACCTCTCCAACAACACATATAACGACTGCACTGGTTGACCCACTTGATGCTCATGAAGAACATTCTGTTCATGTTGTGGTATCTCTACATAATCCATTATGCCATTTGCATGATGATTTCCTTCAATCTACGGAATACCTTTCATAGCCTGTTCCACGGTTTGTGCAACTGCCTAATTCACCATTCTTGCTACCATAGCTGGGGTTATTGTTACATTACACTTGAGTCCCATCATTTCCACCCTAGTTAACAGCCTCAAGTTGGGGCTGCCTCTGACCCCTTGTACCATTATTACCCTGCCTCCTAGCAATTTTCGAAGACCTACGAGCCATCTATGATACAAAATCAAACATACGAGAACAAAAAGATAAAAACAAGTAATCAAGGCCAAATTTATGCAAAACAAAAATCAAACACAATACAACTTTATAATAAAATCTTATAACTACCCAATGGTCTACCCATAACTCACAGGTCAAGCCTAAAAGGCAATCTACAAGATCATGACCTAAGCTCTGATACCAACTCTACAACACCCCCTTTTCAAAAAGGAAAAGGGATGTCATGCACAAACATAACAAACACAAACCTCTAATAAATCTCAAAATATCTCCAATAAAATTGAACACTAATTGTTACATACTCCAATTTAAATAGAAGGAACTCCACATTACATAGTCTCTATTATTAAAAATAAATGTCAAAATAGGCATAAAACATCGCATCTACATAATATTAGAAAACCAAGGTTCGATAATTGTCTCAAAACTAATTTACTAATTTGGATAAAAGGTAGCTCTCATCCCACAAATCCTGATCACCCCTGATTACCTGTCGGAAAAAGAACACAGCGTGAGCCAATTGCCCAAAACGAATATAAAAATGCACATATATAAACAATATATATATATATATATATATATATATATATATGAACCGAATGAACTGAATGAACGAATAATTACAACTACTAAACAAATATGAATATATCGAATTTGGTGAGACAAAGTACAAATGATTAACACTGTCGATCCAACAGTTGTAGTTAAAAGAATTCCAAACAAAATAAGGCTAAATCAAATGGTTATAAGGTAACAATTTCATACTGAGCTCAAATACAAATAGCCAAAAGCTAACAAAATTCATCGGTACCATGATGTATACAAATCAAATCGGATAGTACGCATAACACATACGTCACTAATTCTCTAAACAAATCGAATCATATTAAATACTGGATCGACCCATATGTATTCTGAACAAATATAACAAATGGCCAAAGCTCATACTCAGAGCATAAAAAAGGATATGTCGTGGACTGATCACACCGCCACGGAAGGTGTCTTGCCCTTGTGTCAAGAAAACATGCATGTGGTACCCCCACAGGTGGTTAGCTCAAGTATACCGTAAGGATCAAACTACAAAATATAAGCCAAAAGGGTTTCAAATCAGAAGGCGTACATGACCATCTCCGAATGATATCGAATTATCAAATACAAACTTACTCAATTATCACAAGATATCAACGATCAAAACAATTCCCGAATGTGAACAAAATTATACGAAGAATGATACAAACGAATAAAGTCTCTAAAACATATTGACATGATTAACTGGTTCAAAGAGTACAAATATGAATTCTAATATCAACGCCAAAATAAAATTATCCCAATCAATTTGACAACAAGAATAATCCTAAGAGGCAATGCCAAATTTCTAAACGAGTAAAAAAACAAACGAATTAAATAAAGAGTATCGCTGAAAAAGTATGGAATCCGTACCTTAATATAGTACCAAAATAATTTGCCGAATCCAACTATCACCCGCTAAACTCCCTCAATCCGATCTAATTATCAAAATAAAATATAATACATAATTAAATTATAAACTTATACAATTTATATTTTCATAAATTCAATAATCTTAATATACTATATTCAATTTGTACTCAAAAGATATATTTTAATTATAATAACAATATTATAATATTATTTATTACTATATATCCCGTTTTAAAAATTTATGTATATCTTATATATATATATATATATATATATATATATATATATATATCTCAATTCTAAATAAAAAATTCAACTAATCAAACGGCATAATAAAATTTTAAAATAGATTGCAAACACAACAAGAAAATAGATTGTAATTACAATAGCAAAATAATTGTTTTGTATTCAAAAATAGTCTAACAATTACCTTTAATTTTAAGGATCTTTCCCTCAAACCCTTTTTATTTCCTGCCAAATTCTCTCGTTCTCCTCACTCTTCTTCCGCCTCTTTCTTTTGTTTTTGTTATATTCTCACAACTCATCAAGCGTAATGAAATATTACTAGGTTTTAGTTATTTCATTATTAATTAACTTGTTTTATTAATTCTTTTAATTTTATTAGTGTTTAAAATTACACAAATATAATTTAGATCCAATTAATTTTAATGGCCCAATTTAATGTAATATTTACTTATTATGGTCCAAATAAATTAACTACAGTTTGACCCAAATATAAGAAAAGTCCAATTAAATATTTTAAAGCTTACTTAAATAATTTATTATTATTTTACTGGGCATTACAGTTCCTCAACCATCTTCATAGCCATCATCATCTAGTTCACAACCATTGTTCAAAGCTCGGCAGTTCACGTAAAGGAGATATAACACTGTTTGGGCCAACTGAATTGGGACAACTCTTTTAATCATCAGCATTTGGTTTCCAATGTATTTAATTTAATTCCCTTTTGGTTCCATCGTGTGATTTTAGTGTATTAATGCTATTATAGAATGAAAAGTTAGGGATTATATATGTACCCATATCATATAGTCCGTGTACATTGGGTTCTCATAAAATAATATTTAATGGAGATAAAATAAAGCAGTTGTTGGTCAATTTCGCAACCGATAAACACGCACAAGTATACACGATCAACAAGTAATATAATGATAAGAGAGTTGTTGAACCCACGAGGAATTATCACTAATTGTTACCAAGTACGAACTTTATATCCTCTCAGTCTTATTTAAAAAGTTGATTAAAATGCTAAATTATGATTACAATTAATCTAAATAAAATAAATACAAAACATTGATAGATAAATAGATAAAGAGCTAAGAACACAATATCTATACACAAGCATTTTGTCAAACACTTGGCGTGCATCATTTTATTCAAATATTTTAACTTTGCTTATGATCATGGCGGCCGCTATGAATTGTTAATACATAAATTATGCATAACATAATCACATACCCTTATATTTTTGGCCTAAATCCATAATCCATTTTCCAATTTCAAATAGATTATCAAACTAATTACCAATTCCTTAACAATTAAACATTAAACACGAAATATAAATAGCCAATTCGTTTGACACCAATCAAAAGGAAAGCAAATTAGAAGTTTAATTCATAACAAATAAATCAAACTATTCCAAATATTAGGTAATCACCCATGGATAATACAAGTATCAAAGAAAAGTTAGAAACTTAATTCAATTCCTTTCATCCATTGGTGTTACAAGTATTGTTTATGCACTAGATCCCCAAGCATGAGTTCTAGCCGCTAGAGGAAGAAGAAAGAAGAGGAATGGCTACCCCTTGGTTTCTAGATGAAGCCCACCATTGAAGCACTTCCAATCTTTTTGAACAACCATGGCACAAGGCCATGGCCTTCCTTCTCCAAGCTCTTCCGCCTCTATCTTTTCTCCCTCTAGGTTGCAAGTTAAAATGAAAGATCGGTTCATTGGGTCATTAGGTTAAGCATTTAATACCGAAATCATCAAAAATCAGGTATGCAGCAATCAGTGTGCTTGATTTGCCTTGAAAAGGGACTACCGCAACGACGCAAAATGGGTTGAAACTCTTTGCTAAATGGCGATGCAAATGAATCCCTACTATTTGTCCTTCCGTTTCACTAGATTCGTTTTCTTTAAAATATTTTTTCATCATCCTCAGTCCTAAATGATGATATTACTAAATATCTTTGGCCTGTAGTGCAAAGATAAATGATTAACTGATGAATATCTTTGGCCCGTAGTGCAAAGATGAACAGGTGTTGAGATGAACATGACCAACTAGTGATACAAATGAATATCTTTGGCCTGTAGTGCAAAGATGAATATTTGATTAAAGATGTATATTGATTGTTGTTACAAGGATAAAATATTGATGATGGACTTTTAAATCTTAGAAGATAGTAGAAATCATTCTCTACTTGACTCTTCTAATGGATTGCTATTTTCGCTGCAGTTGTTGATCTAAAACTTGTTGTCTATTATATTTTATCAGATTTTTCCCTGTTGAAGACTAACGATAATTTCTTGTATATTATCTTAGTCATAATATTCTTTACTGGGCTAGTTGAGCTCACCCTTTTCCTTTTTGTTCCATTTTTCTCAGGAGGTGAGAACATAGTAGGAACTAGTCGGGGTACGGAGTTATGGTTCTAGAAAGATGTTTTAGCAGTCCTCACTATTTCTGTAAAATAGTGTTTGAATAATTGTAACGAGAACTTATTTGAGTGTGGATATTGTCTAGAAGACAATATTTGTATTTAAACTCACAATATGTGTTGTCGTATTTTGCACGACAATTGTATTATTGAAGTTGTAGTTTGCTTTTTGTATCATGTATTTGGCGACTCATAATGGGTGTTTTATACCTATTTTGGGGGCGTCACAGTTGGTATCAAAGCTTAGGGATATGGTCTCTAGCGGAGATCGGGGAATAGAACTAGGAGGGGAGAGATGAGTAAATCCTTCGTTAGTGTGTCCTATCTAAGCTTATTTGTTGGTCAGTCATAATATAAGGATATTATGTGATATATTAATTTGTTTAATTAACCCTTATTTTATGGCAGTATTTACGAATGGCTGCTGAGAACGTTAACAATGAAGTGTATGAGACTGTGGAACAACCTTTAGTTACAAACCAGGAGAACGTGCAACAGGAAGGAAATAATCCTCCTGTAAACAACACTACAGAGCAAACGATGAATGATGGAATGTTTAGGAGCTTTTTGCAATTCATGAAAAATCAAACGAGGGAGACTCGTGTACAAAATATGGGTGGAAGTGATACTAACGTGCGGTCTATCACAGCCAAGCAGTTCAAGGAGTTGGGACCACCAGAATTTAAGGAAAAGCCGGATCCGATCATGGCAGAAATGTGGGTCAAGCAAATTACCAAGATATTCGATGTCTTGGGATGCACGGAGGAACAAAAGGTTCTATTACATACCTTTATGTTCCAGCGGTGAGGCGACCTACTCTTGGTGGGAGTCGTGAAGCGTACCCGACCAGGCACTTTTCGGCATGTCTTGGGAAACATTTGAAACTATTCAATGACAAGTACTTTCACGAAAGTTTTTCGTCATATAAAGGAGGTGGAGTTTATCGACCGGAACAAAACAACATGGCGGTGTCGAAAGCGAGGTGAAGTTTGCAGAGTTATCCAAGTTTACACCTTATTTATTTGAAAATGAGGAACGAATGACGAGGATGTTTCTGAGAGGTCTAAAGCCCGAGATTCGGCAATATCTTATATCTCATAAATTTTCTTTATATTCAGATGTTATGTAAATTTGAATTATTAGAGCGAGATAATGAGTATGTTCAACCGAGGGACCACAACCGGTGGTCATCTGGGTGGCGGCCGATCATCGAGCGATGATAACCAACGAGGAGGAAACATACTGAACAAAGGTGGTAACCACTCGGGTGGTCATCGTGGCCATAATAATAGGAGAGGTGAGTCAAGTGGAAATTTTAGAAAGAGGAGATTCAACAATGACGGGAAGACATCAACAGCGACACCGGTACCAACAACAAATTCTAGGGAGGAGAACGTAGCTTGATTAGATGTTACAAATGCGGGAAAGAGGACATATTAGCCCAAACCGTCCACAACAATCCAAGGTATGTTACAACTGTGGAAAGGAAGGCCACATAGCTTCAGGATTGTTACGTAGTAAAACCAAGTTCAACGGGGATGGTGACTCGAGGTTGTCCGGATAAGTCGAAATCGGCCGGTTCTGGAAGAAGCGTTTGTCGTGGTCGCCAAAATCGAGGAACACGAGCGAGGTGATTACGGGTAAGCTAATCTTGAACTCTTGTGAAGTTTATACCTTACTAATCTGGGTTCTACCCATTCTTTTATCTCTCCTACTTGTGCTCAACGTTTAAACTTGACTCCGGAGAAATTAAACTTTGATTTATCAATGGAGACTCCGTTGGGTGAAACTTTCATTACATCCATAGTTTATAAATCTTGCATGATCCAAGTTGGCACTATCACATTACATGTTGATCTTATCTCTTTTAAGATACTTGCTTTTGATGTGATTTTAGGAATTGATTGGTTAACCACTCATCATGCCAAAATTGATTGTTTTCGTAGGGTTGTTAGTTTTCATATTCCTAACCAACTTTGTCATATGCAATTCAAACAACTAAACCACTAAAATCAGTCACTATCATATCAAGCCATAAAGCTATTCGTTTATTGAAAAACGGATGTCAAGCTTTCTTAGCCCATGTTATGGATTTGAATAAAGACAAGTCAGATTTGAATAATATTTCAGTTGTTAGAGAATTTTTTGATGTATTTCCTGAAGAACTTCTTGGTCTACCCCCAGAACGAGATGTTGAATTCTTTATTGATCTTGAGCCGGGTACAAAACCCATTTCTAAAACCCCATATTGAATTGTTCCTATTGAACTTCAGGAGTTAAAAAGTCCAACTACAGGAATTGTTAGACATAGGTTTTATTCGTCCTAGTACATCTCCTTGGGGTGCTCTTATTTAATTCATAAAGAAGAAAGACAGGAGTATGCGACTTTGTATTGACTACCGAGAATTAAACCATGTCACCATCAAGAATAGGTATCCGCTACCTCGCATTGATGACCTGTTCGACCAGTTGTAAGGAGCATAATTCTTTTCAAAGATCGATCTTCATTCTGGAAAACATCAGTTGAAGATTAAAACTGAGGATATTCCAAAGACTGCCTTCAGAACTCGGTACAGGCATTATGAATTCTTAGTCATGTCCTTTGGATTGACTAATGCTCCTGCTGCTTTCATGGATATGATGAACCGTGTATTCAAAGAATATTTGGATTAGTTTGTTGTTTTCTTTATCGATGACATCCTCATCTATTCCAAAAGCCGTGAAGATCATGAGAACCATTTGAAGCTGATACTTGAAAGGCTTCGTGAAAATAAGCTTTATGCCAAGCTAAAGAAAAGAGAGTTCTGGCTTGAGGAAGTAGCATTCCTTGGGCACGTGGTGTCAAAACATGGAGTATCTGTTGACGGCAAAGATTGAAGCGATCTGACAAAGTTAGGAGCAACCAAAGTCGGTGGCCAAAGTGCGTAGCTTTTACGGGCTTAGTTGGTTATTATAGGAGATTCGTGGAAGGATTTTCTTGAATCGCTACTCAGTTAACTCGGTGACTTGGAAAGATACAAAATTAAATATGGGCGAGGAATGCGAGAAGAGTTTCCAAGAGCTCGAGAGGAGACTCATTTCGGCTTTGTTACGCAATTCCATCTAAATGCGGATGGATTTGTTATATCTGGCGATGCTTGAGGCAAAGGGTTAGGATGCGTTCTCATGCAACATGGGAAAGTCATAGCCTATGCCTCACGATAACTCAAAGAATATGAGAGGAATTATCCTACTCATGATCTAGAGTTTGCAGCAGTCGTATTCGCGTTTAAAATTTGGAGACGCTACTTGTGCGAGGAGAAAATGGAGATTTATATGAACCATAAAAGCCTCAAATATTTCTTCACCTAAAAAGAACTCAACATGCGGCAACGACGTTGGCTTGAGCTGTTGAAAGATTACGATCATACCATTCAATACCATCCTTGAAAAGCGAACATAGTGGTGTGGCGTTGAGTAGAAGATCATATCTGCGATGCACGAGTGCGATATTGTCAATCTGAAGGCCCATTCTGTATGACTTGCAAAGGATGGAGGTAGAATTAAAGACTCCAGGGACCTACATGATGATGGCAAATATACGAGTAGAACCGACTTTAATCGATAAAGTTAAAGCTGCTCAAGCTACGGACCTGGAGCTGATACGTATGAAGAAGAAAGTGCAAGAAGGAGCTATTCCAGAAGCGAGAATCGATGAAGAAGGAATACTTAGATTCAACTCCAGACTTTGTGTTCCTAACAATTCTAACTTAAAGCATAGAATCATGATGGAGGCACACAACACACCGATTTCAATCCATCCTGGGAGTACCAAAATGTATCATGATATTCGACATACATTTTGGTGGAACAATATGAAGAGAGAGATCGCAGAGTTTATCTCGAGGTGTTTAACTTGTCAACGTGTAAAGGCGAAGCATCAAGTGCTAAAGGGTCCATTACAACCACTTGAGATTCTGAAATGGAAGTGGGAACACATTACTATGGATTTCGTTACAGGTCTTCCCAAAGTTTCTCAAGGCATTGATGCTATTTGGGTTATTGTTGATAGATTAACCAAGTCTGCCCATTTCTTGCCTATACGTGAGACTTTTTCCCTTGAACGTCTTGCTCGTATGTACGTGAATGAGATTGTGAGATTGCATGGCATGCCAGTATCCATAGTTTCGGATCGTGACCCAAGATTCACTTCACGATTTTAGGTTAGCTTGCAAAAAGCTATGAGCACGGATTTACGATTCAGCTCGGCATACCATCCTCAAATGGACGGACAATCAGAAAGGACTATTCAAACCCTTGAAGATCTATTAAGACTTTGTGTCTTATATTTTAAAGGAAGTAGGGATAAGTACTTGCCACTGGTGGAATTCTCCTACAACAACAGTTATCAAGCAAGTATAGGCATGGCTCCATTTGAGGCGTTGTATGGACGAAAGTGTCGTTCTCGATATCTTTGGGGCGAGTGGGAGAAACAATGTTGTTGGGACCAGAATTAGTACGCATGACTACAGAAAAGATCCAAATGATTCGACAACATATTCAAACCTCACAAGATCGACAAAAGAGTTATGCTGATCTTCATAAAAAGGACGTGGAGTTTAATATTGGAGATCATGTATTGTTACGTGTTGCTCCATGGAAGGGAGTTATAAGATTTGGAAAGAGAGGAAAGCTCAATCCACGATTTGTTGGTCCATTTGAGATTCTTGACCGAATAAGAAATGTGGCCTATAGACTCGCATTACCTCCAAGTATGTCTTGTGTTCATAATATTTTTCACATATCCATGCTTCGTAAATATGTGAAAGACCCGAACCATATTATTGCATTAGAACCAGATGAGATAGCCGAAGATTTAACGTACGAAGAAGTACTTGTTAAGATATTGGATAGGAAAGAGCATGTCCTACGCACCAAGGTTATACCACAAGTTAAGGTTTTGTGGAGAAACCATGCTATTGAAGAAATGACCTGGGAGTTAGAATCAGAAATGAAAGCGAGGTATCCTCACCTTTTCGAAACACCAGGTACGTATGTCAATTTCGAGGACGAAATTTCATAAGGAGGGGAGGTTGTAAGAACCCAACTTATTATAAATAAAATAGAATTTCCTCTAATTATTATTGTGAATAATAAGGTATTAATTTGATATAATTCTCTGGTTATGGGTGAAATGTGCAAATTTTTCAAAATATGCAAGTGGTTATAAAATAATCATTGTTGTCGGGGAATATTCATTTGGTCGTGGAATATTCTTGTTGTCGGGGAATATTCGTACGACTGCACAGTCATTAGTGGGCCCCATAATAGAATAATTGTCGGATGAAGAAAATGACAAGTTTGAGTTTTTATAAATAATGACGTAGTTGTTACCGTTAACATTGTTGGAATACCCGGTGGTTAAAATACGATGTCTGGCGTGGATGCACGTATTGATGAATTATTGATCCTTACATGAAGGCACTACTCGATAATTATTACGATGAATTCTTTGTTCAATATTTTATTTTATTGATTCAATAATTGCTTTGCGTTGATATTTTATATTATTGTTGTTTCAATAATTGTCACTGCACAATATTTCCCATTATCAGATCAATAATTCATATTATTTGAATAATATTATTAGATAGCATTATTGGCAATGTCTAGAAAGTTATGTCTAGGAGAGGTTTGGTCACCTAATTGTGCGCCAGTAAGGAGAAATTCTTATTGGAAAGCTCCCTCTTTCCTAGGAACGGCTTTTGGTTGTCATAAATGTGATTACGTAATATTATTTGTGAATAATTAATTATTGATTCATATGATAAGGAAATATTTATTTTATATGGATATAAATGTTGGATATATTTATTGTGGTTAAAAATGAAGGAGTTAATGTTGAGGCATTTTATCGATATTTTTGTTTGGAATGGAGGTATTAAAAAATTAAACTAGTGTTTTTGAGATATATTAAGTGAGTTATAATTTTAATCCGACCGTTGGATCGTTGTAATTTTTGGATATGTTATACATATATAAGTTGAGTATATGTCCACAAATTTTGAATCGTTAAAATGAGCGTATGATTTGTTATGAATTTTAAGAGGTGGTGATTGAAATTAGGTTTATAAATGATTTTGGTAGAAAATTCTAGAATTGAGTGGGCCCCACTTATGGTTGGTGAAGAAATGTGCTGAATTTATTTCAAATGTAGTGGGTGGGAATAGTAGCAGGTAAAGTCATCAGGTTGCAGGTTAAGTCTGCTAACATTTTCCTATAAATAGAGGACTAAGTTAGAATTGAAAATCACACCACAAACAAGTGTTCTCTCTTTCTCTCTCTAGATTATTAAGTGTATTTTATGAGTATTTAGATACTTTGTGAGTTTCTATTCATCAGTGCAAGTTTCCTTCAGCCTTATACCGATATTCCGATCAGAAGTACTAATATTTTGAGGTAAGGGATGTTATTTTCTTCATATATGATATATTTCTTCAATATCATTATGCCGAAGTATTGATCTGAATTTTTATCAAATTTGGAACTTTTTGTGTCGGGGTTACTATTCATGTATATGGCACTATTCACGAATACGGCACTATTCACCAAAAAATGAAATTTTCTTCTTTTTGTCGAAGATGTCTATTATGGTTACTATCTTTGATTGTATCCATGTTTTGATCTTTATTTTTGAATTACCTTCAAAATTGGTATTTATAAGTATTATTGATCTTGGATAAAGCATTATCTGAATCCCTACTATTTGTCCTTAGTTTCACTAGATTCGTTTTCTTTAAAATATTTTTCATCATCCTCAGGTCCTAAATGATGATATTACTAAATATCTTTGGCTTTGTGGTGCAAAAGATAAATGATTAATGATGAATATCTTTGGCCGTAGTGCAAAGATGAGCAGTGTTGAGATGAACATGACCAACTAGTGATACAAATGAATATCTTTGGCTTTGTGGTGCAAAGATGAATATTTGATTAAAGATGTATATTGATTGTTGTTACAGGGATAAAATATTGATGATGGACTTTTAAATCTTAGAAGATAGTAGAAATCATTCTCTACTTGACTCTTCTAATGGATTGATGTTTCCTCTATAGTTGTTGATCTAAAACTTGTTGTCTATTATATTTTATCGAAATTTTCCTGTTGAAGACTAACGATAAGTTTTTGTATATTATCTTAGTCATAATATTCTTTCTTTGGGCTAGTTGAGCTCACCTTTTCCTTTTTTTTCCATTTTTCTCGGGAGGTGAGAACATAGTAGGAACTAGTAAAGTGCGGAGTGATGGTTCTAGAAAGATGTTTTAGCGATCCTCACTATTTACGTAAAATAGTGTTTGAATAATTATAACGAGGACTTATTTGAGTGTGGATATTGTCTAGAAGACAATATTTGTATTTAAACTCACAATATGTGTTGTCGTATTTTGCACGACAATTGTATTATTGAAGTTGTAGTTTGCTTTCTGTACCATGTATTTGGCGACTCAGAATGGGTGTTGTATACCTATTTTGGGGGCATCACAGTTTGGACAAATAATGGCTTGATCATGGCAAAAACTGGGCTTCACGGGACTGTTATGTCAATGGCAAACCGAAAATGCAAATTTGACGATTCCAACCATCGACCCAAATGACATTCCATCCAATTCCTACAAAACAAAGTAAAAACACATAAAACTAATACAAAAATATATAAAAGCAATATAAAACTACATTACACAATAATACAATGAAAACACATAAAAATAAAACAAACTAGCTTATGATTTACAAATTATCTAACACAAAAGTACCTAATTTGTGTACATAAAACACACTCATCAAATACCCCCAAACTTAATTCTTTGTTTATCCTCAAGCAAAACTCTAAGAACAAAAACTATAAAAATAAATTATAACAATCAACTACTTGAGTAATGAATCAATAAGTTTGAACAATGGCCTTAAAGATGTGAAAACATGATAACAGTAGAAAACTTCCAAAATGTCACAACGTCTAGGATTTCAACTTGCTTGTTAGTCAACATTGCTTTAGATCCTTTCTCTGTGTGTGTGTGTCCATTTGCATTAAATCAATTATAGCTTGGATTGGCTTATGCAACTATATTACCTTATGAAAGAAATAAACTTCAAAAACTGCATGCATAACATATCAATCACCGCAATTGTAGACAAATCAAACATAATACAATTTTGAGATCAAAGGACTCTTAGGTGAGTGCATTTAATTCTCCATCTTACCCTAAGTTCACTTTTATGGGTGAATGCATTTTACGCTCCATCTCACCCTATGTCTGCTTTTATGGGCTAGTGAGTTTTATGCTTCATCTCAACCAACCACAAGATTTTTGATATATTTTTATTTCTTCTTTTTTTTTATAGGTGAGTGCGTTTTACACCTTATTTCCCCTAAGTATGTACGCGTTTCACGCTCCATCTCAACCCACCACATGACCAATTAATCAAACTTAAGAATATTGCTTCGATTGATGTTTAAATGAGTTCTAAAGCTTATTGATATCTCCCATAAGAATTCGGTCATATAAGTCTGTTAGTTCCCGGAGGCACAATAGTTATCTAGAAGGGGGGTTGAATAGATATTTAAAAATATTTACGTTTTAAACTTGTTAGTTGATGCAGATTAAAACTTAGCGGAATTAGTATTTGTTTTAATCTCCCTTAAGATATAGTGAAGTTATGAAAGTGAGGCAGTTATGGCAGTTATAGTAGATATAGCAGTTATGGTAAGAAGGTAAGAGACACAATCATTTTTAAGTGGTTCGGATCTCTTAAAGCTCCTAGTCCACTCTTCTACTCCTCGAGTAGGAAATCCACTAAGGATATCTTTTACAACTTGTGAATCACACAGATTCCTTCTAGACCAGCAGTCTAGGAACTTCTTAGTTCACTCTTGAACTCTTCAAGTCCAGCAGACTTGGCTCTCTTACAGTTCACTTAGAACTCTTCAAGTCATTCTGACTTGGAACTTTTTCTTCAGTTGATTGGTAGATGTTGAGTTCTTGATGGTTGCTACTAAGTTGTTGTTTAAGCACTAGTTCGAAAGAACTGAGTAGCTGAGCAAGCTTTTCTTTTTCTCAGATCGTAGAGTTGAACTTTGAGAGTTCTTGTATGTTTTTGTTCAATGCTTGCTTACTTCTCTCATCTGCTTGATTTGCATATATGTGATCTTGAAAACTATCAGTTGGATCCATCCGTTAAAGCATTCAATGCGGTTGACCTTTCTGTTCTTTGATGGAAATTTTTCTGCACATCTTCTGAATTGCATTCTGGCCCACTAACACAACAAACTTCTTTCTGACCTAACACCTGAAAAGGTATTTTCCCATTTACCAATGGTACTTTCCTTAGCTTCTTCAATACGCTTCTTTGTTACATACTAAGGATATTTCTTATGACTTTGGGATTGGTGAGTACTACAACGTTTAGAATCCATTCCTCATATGTTGGAGTTTGTCTCCACATAAATCGTGAGGCTTGATGCTTCTGACATAAGACAGATGATACTCTATGATTCAGATCATGATACTCTACGATTCAGATCGTGGTACTCTATGATTCAGATTGTGGTGACTTGTCACCTTGGTGCTCAGTCTGATGCTATCAGTCGAGAGCACTACGATTTCTCTTAAATATTTGTACACTACGATCTTTGCTTGCTTGAGTTGTAAACTCTACATTTTCGAGAGCACACTACGATCTCTGAGTTGGCCCGGCAAACGTTGGGACCACTCTACGATTTCCGAAGAGGCCCTTCAAGGCAGGCACACTTCGAAGCCTATCTATTACATCTCAAGATCAACCTAATAACTTTGATCTTTCTATCTATACATTCATTTTCAGAATGATACACATTAAGAGCTTAGATCAACCTTACAAATTTGATCTATCACTAAGTCCTTGTACATATATTCCTTGAATGACTTTACAAATAATCATGGGCATTTGTATTTAAACATCAAATCAACATATGCATTCTCCCAACAAACTCCCTCTATTTGATGTTGACATAACCAAGGAGATTTGTTTTCATGATTATTAGTATCTAGATGTAATTGCATGAAATTTAAACATGACTTAGTATTTCAGTGAGCAGCTGAAATTTCTAGAGAGTAAGCATGAATTTATTGCTGATTGAAGAGTATTACAATTTAGCTTTGCATCAATAATAATTTAAAATTTCACTTATCTCTATTTCTTTGGTCTTTTGCGTGGAGGATTGGCATACTCCTCAGCCCTTCTTTTTCTGCTTGTTTCATCCCTTCTGGCTATCTCTTCTAGCTCACTTGGGCTTATCCTTGGGTTGTGATTATGCCTATTCATGAATGCATGATCTCCAATTGGCATTCTTAGGCCTGTGGTGGTAACATTTTGTGAGCTGGTAGTTGGCCCTTAACTCCTTAATGGTTGAGACATTAAGACTTCCTGCTGATCAGATCATTGAGTCTGATTGCTTGATCGTGGAGTCTGTTGATGGCTTCTTGAAGCTTGAGTGTGAAATTGTCATCTGCCTCTTCCCTAGCTTCCTTGAACTCCTCTGCCTCTGCCCTGGCCTCCTTAAACTCCTTTCCCTTTATTATTCTCCCCCTTTATGTCAGCATCAAGGGTTTGAATGTCTTCAGATTGTCGAGTAACTCGTTGGATAAGCTCGTTGAGTTGGCTTCGTGTTTGAGCAATGTCCTCTTGATTTTCCTTGACTAGAGCTTCAGAGCGAGCTTCTTTGTTCCAAAGGGCAGCTAGAACAATGTCAGTTTGTTGTTCTTGGTTTACATAGGCTTTCTGAAATTTTATGACTGAAGCTTTCAGGTTGATGATGTTCTCCATCATAAGGTTATTTTGGGCTTCTTGAGATTTCTGTAATTCAAGAACAACCTCTCTTTGTTTGGTGGCTATCCAGAAGTGAATATCATCTCTGTCCTTTATGCTTTGAATCATTTCCTTGATAATTTCCCTCAGCTTCTTTGTAAGCTTAGCGTTCAGAGTGCCTGGGAGATTATTTGCAGTAGTGATCATTTGAGTCAGCCTGAGTTGAATGTGTTCTGAGTGAGTTTCCAGGCCTTCAACGATGTCCTTGACCATGTTCTTGAACACTTCATTCAAGTCATCTTTCGTGGGCAGATTTGTGAGTGGGTCACTGGGTTGAGGATTGTTGAAAGGAGGGGATGTTTTCTGGAATTGATCTTGCAAGGAGTAGAGGGCAAGATCAAGGCTAAAATATTCATTGGAGGAGGAGGATGGAATATCTGATGGAGGGGCCTGTGTTTGGGTGTTTAGAATATGTGGCTCTACGATTTCTCCTTGGGACTCTACGATGGGGCTAGAGTCAGTGATCGTAGAGATGATGGGAGTTGGGATTAATATGAAGTTTGGAATATCTGGTTCATCAATTATAGAATGTTGGGATTCTGTAACTGGGAGTTGAGTTGGTGGATTCAGAACTACTTCCAACCAACTTGGAAATTTATAAAATTGGCTTGAAAAAGATAGTGGATAATGGTTTACTCAGAAAAAGGTTGGAATAGATAATACCTCATGCACCACTTTTGAGGAGGGTTCATTTGTGATGATCTTCTTGGCAAATTTGAAGGTGCCTGGGAATCCATGAGCCATCACAGTGATGGCTGGGTATTCTTTGAAGCTCCAGAACATGTGGTTACAAGAATTTAGGATTTGGGCTTGATGATATGGCATCATGGGTAGGTAAGAGAACATCTGATTGTAGAGATAGCTTATATACCATCTTTGCCCACACAAGTGATGTCAGGGTCATCATCATCTTCTTATCCTTTTTCTTCACTATCTTCTTTTGGGGATTCTTGTATCTCAATTACTTCATTTTGCTCTTGCTCTGGTTCTCCCTTATTTTTTTGTGGGAACAACTTCTTCTGTCAAGGGAATATCATGAGGCTCCCCCTCGACTTGATCATCTTCTTGTAAGCTCAAAAGCTCCCCCTCAGCTGGAGCATTTTTTAGAGCTTCAAGCATCTTCCCCTCAGCTGGTGTATTCTCTATCATAAGAACTTCTGGGATGTCCCCCTCAGCTGGAGCATTGTCCTCTTGGCTTGCTTTGGACAATTCCTTTTTGGCAGCCATACTCTTGTCTTCCTCCTTGAGCACTTTTTCATTTTCAAGGATATATTTCTTAACCAGCTTTCTTCTTAATTTTCTAGACTGAGCCACAGCCTCAGGACTTTCTTGAACTTCAGTTTTGTTTTGTTGATCACCCAGATTATCAGGTGTGGCAGCTTCTTTGCTCGAGGTGTTTGGTCTGGTCTCTATGATTAGTAGAGACTCTACAATTGAAGAGAGAGATGGCCTTTTGGGTTTGTGGCTGATCTTATCATTCTTCAGCAGCTGAGATATGGTGGCTCTATCTTCTGCCTCAGCCTGCTGTTGCTTCTTTCTTAGGATCCTTAGAGTCTAAATGTCAGAGGACTCTACTGGTTTATCAGTTGTGGATCCCTGGGGTTCTTCTTCCATCATAGCCTTAAGCTTCCTCTTGCCCTTCTTTTTTTTGTGAAGGGCAGAGGGTTCTCCCTTGTTTGTTTCTTCTTCTTCCCCTTCAATTTCTCTAACAACTGACATATTTCCTGGTACTCCTGATTCCCTTATTTCACCAGTTATCCCACTGGATTCAGACATCATTCGCACATTTTCAGCTGGATTCCTTTTCCAGTTTACGTATAGTTGTTGGGTCATTCGCCTGTTTGGATTAATGGCTTCTCCTTCGTCGTCCTTAATCTTGTCACCCGAAGCAGCTTGTTGGATGATGCTTATGAATTGTCTATAGAGCATATTTTGAGAGCTCTTTGTCTTCTTTGAGCTGATTAACCACTTCCTAATCCATTCAAGCAATAGAGCCCCATAGTTAAGTTGATTTCATAACTTATGGCAGTCATGAGTTTGAGTTGCACCTCATTTACAGAGTCATGACCAGAGCTCTTGCAACATATACATTTTCCAACAATATCAGCTAGAAATTCATACCTCGGTGGAAACTCCTTCTTCTTGTATCCTTTGACAGAGGGTGATTTCTTGTGATGCATCCTTTTGAGTCCCTTATGGAAGTCTATGCCATCTATTGATGGATACCCTTCAGGTTTGAGACCTAGGGCTAGATTGATGTCCATAGCCTTTAGTCTGATCTCGACGTTCTTGACTTTCGCAGTGATGGTGTTGTTTTCAAATACGCCATTATTGTAGAATTCTTTTACCAGCTTCGGCTAGATCACTGTGTCTATGCCCAAAGCTTATTCGAGACCCTCCTTCTTCAGTAACGACAGAGTTTTGTGAAACTTGGATTCAGCTGTTTTGAACTCGTTAAAGCAGAGTCTATAGCCGGAGACGACAATGGAAGCCGCCATTGATTTTCTTGCAAGAAGTGATTTACTGAGCTTTCTTCTGATTTAGGGTTTCTGTTTTGAGAGAGGATGAGAGAGAGAATGTAACAATCCAGATTTTTAATTAATATTTAGATATTTATTGAATTATATAAATATTTAATGGATGTGTTTATCATTGAATAATTATTTGTTTAATTGATTTGATGTGATTTGATTATTTATTTGTTTAATAAATAATTAATGAGTTAAGGAAAGTAATTATTTTGAGATAGTAATCTAATTTTATTTAATAATTAAGTTAGAGGGTTTATAATGATTAAATAAATTATTATATTATGCAATGAATTGTTATTGGTATTAATTAAATTAAGTATGAAAACTTAATTAATTAGAAGTGTGACAAATAACTATATTATAAGTAGTTATTAAAATAAATTAAAGTAGTTTTAATTTATTTTGCCAAACAAGGCTTAAATATATTAAGTCTTTAATTTTAAAGCGTTTTGCCAAACAAAGTCCTATGGCTTTTGGATTTTTAAATTTGATTTATTAGTAATATAAATGAAATTAAATAAAATATAAATAATATATGATAATTATGGCAACCGCTGAATTAATAAGGCTATTAGTAGTGTCGGTTTTAAACATTTGAATAGGACGTGCGTTTGGGTTAGTTTTAGTTTACGTATAATGCATTTGGCTTAAGCCTAAGAAATAAAATAGAAGTTTTCTGAGAAGGTGAATTACAGAGGGTTTGAGAGAGAAGTATCAGAGAAAATTGAGAGAAAGGGTTCTATAATTCCAAAACGTTTCTTAGTGATAAACAAGTAATTTCAAAGCAACAAAAGGTATGTTTTATAATCTTAACATATATCTTTTATAGTATAATTCCTTAGTCTATGTGTTCTTGAAATTCATTCACTGAGGTATAATATGTTTACAAAAATTTTCTGTAATCCATATGTTTTACTAATTGATGATGAAACCATATGTTTTGATAATAACTAGCATATATATATGATTGTAGTTTACAAATACATTCAAAGAGAAACGAAATTGGTTTTACAGTGGACATATGAGGATGAACATGAACATGTTTTGGAGTATAACAAAATTAGTATGTGATTGTATGCTAATTGTGAAATTGAAGCTTATGTATGTTAATTGGGTATGAATTTCAGAGAATCGTACTTTAAAGTAATCAAGTTTGGGTTATTATTGATATTACGGTGTTAAACAACGTCAACAATTGAGTTATTCTTAAAACAATGTTTTCAAAGAATTAAGTTTTCTAAAGTAGTTGTTTAATTGTTGGTAATTGCTATATGGATGATTGTTAACGTTTATGTGTAGTTTACGATGAACATATGCATGTTAATTAGTGTTAGAAATTAAGTTATAGACAGAACTTAGTTGTTATGTTATTCGTGGTTGGGTTCTACAAGTTTGGCCTACTCATGCTAAAATGGAAACCCAGTCAAATTCGTCAAATTCGTCGAAATTAAATACCAAAAATTAGCGCCCGGCCTTGAAGTTCGTGCCCCAACGCTGAAATTCGCGCCCTAGCGCCAATCTCATGCTTTCTGCTATCCACTGGTTAACCTAGTTTTTCACGCGTCATGGCGGGGACAAAAGTCTGAGTCGGACAGTTTTGGCCTCCTGTAGTAAAACGGCCATAACGTTCTCATACGAACTCTGATTGAGTTGATTCAAGATGATCCGGAACGAGGACGAATAGACCTACAACTTTCATGTTTTTAAGTGTTTTATTTTGAGGTCTGTAACAGTTGTCAAAATGGTCATATTTAGGACTTTTATGTTTTCGGGGGCAATCGGAGGGCGTCGGGCATGCACATATGCATGTGTAGTGCTCCTGACCATAAAAGATGATGTCCTAAGTTATAAAACATGTATGTTAGTAAAAATAATGATGCTTAACATTAATAAATAATGTATTTGATAAGTTATAGAAGCATAGTAAGCCTACACAAGAGAGGCAAATCGGGCGTGGGACGAATGAACTTCGAAACGCCGTGCCAAGTGTTAACGAACTTAAAAAGTGTTTCAATTCAATTGAAATGAATATTATAGGATATGCAATGGGTTTAATATAAAACCAATAATTAGTCCTAGCAAGACTTAAGCACTTGAATGAACTTCAATTATGAAATATAGTGAGTCATAAGTCAAAAAGTTAACACAATCTAATTGAACATTGTGTGCTAGTTAATAGGAATGATTATGTGATGTGGAGTAGAGTTTACAACAATTACTATGTGTTGTTATGTGACTAATAGTTGATGTGTATGATTATATAATTGTGTAGGGCACGTGAAGTGCAGATAATTGTAAGCTGTTAAACTATTATTGGTAAACAACGATCAAGACAAGTCTTTCGGTTCCAATTTTCTACGTGGACTTGATGAACTGTTTTAAATTGCATGATATGTTATACATGTTGAAATCATGAAATGTTAAAGTCAGTATATAACTGCATTGTTTTGGGTAAGTAATGATGGTTGAGTAAGGAACTCAATCTTTATATTTGCTATATGAATTAAAAACATGTATGCCATGTTACTTTAATGAGATGTATATCGAGCATGTTATTATGCGCTATTTGATGCAGGAAAACTGTTAGACTTTATTGGGCAGTCGAGCTCACTCTTGCAAATAACTACTTTTGCAGGTTAAGATTTTAAGGTAAAGATATCTGCTAAGTGAGTTATAGAGATCTATATTCACGAAGATTACTTATGTTTTATGAGAAATGTATTTCATATTTTGAACGTAACATGTTGTTGAATTGTAAGTTGAGCTATCCAATGTATATGGATATTTAGTTATGATGTAAGGCTTTGTATAGTCATTTTGTTATAACGATTCATGATATAAGATTGAATCAAAGAGATGTAATGTAAAGGTTGCGATTTAGGGCAAGAAAGAAGGAAATGTATAAGCGTTTTAATTATTCCACAATTTTAGTGTTTTTAATATCGAATAATGAAGTTTTATTAGAGATTTAATGTATGGTTAACGGATAGAAATTAGAGATTTAAATGGTATGAATTTTGGAGTGCGTTACAAGTTGGTATCAAAGGTGATATGTTATAAACCTTAGGTAGGAGTACCATAGGCTATAACCTTAGAGAAGAGAGGTGAAGATAATAAGCGAATAAGCTCAAATAGAGTTTGAACAATAAGGGATTAAAACTTGCGTGAAAGGATTCAAAGAAGAATCTCATGAGTTATAAGGATTATGAATGTGGGGTTACCCAACTCCAATAATAAGGATGTAAGGTGATAATAAATAGACCATGTTTATAAAAAAGAATGATAAAGAAGTTAAGAATAGAGTATGGTGCAATTGTACTCTTTAGTAGTTGATGTATGATATATCTGGGCTAAACAATTCCTTCATAAAGCGAAGGTATATACTGAACTAGTAACTTTCGAACCTAGTTTATTGGTTGTTTGTAGAAAACCTTTCGGCATACCATATTGAAACTATTAGAGACTTCGATGTGTACCAAGTGTAGAAATGGATACATTATGATGAAAGTGTATAACTTTCGAATAAAATTTTGAAGCGATGTAATCGAAGTTAGAAATTCTTAAAGGAAGAATTTTTTTAAAACAAGAATATTCAAAGAAGAATCTAAGAGATATAAAGATAAGAAATGGGAGTTTCCTAACTCTAAAAGCCAAGATAACGAATAATAATAAATAAATGATGAAAAAGGGAAAGAAAGGGATCGTAAAACAAAAGCGATCACG
This sequence comes from Panax ginseng, assembly GCA_020205605.1. NCBI lineage: Eukaryota > Viridiplantae > Streptophyta > Magnoliopsida > Apiales > Araliaceae > Panax > Panax ginseng. The sequence goes on from CM035141.1 coordinate 44,096,061, forward strand.
AGTTAAGAAAATAATTTTAAGGGAGATGATTATAGAATAAGATCACAACGTGATCTCATTTTAAGTTATAAAGGAAGATGGTTTGTAATGGTTGAATGATTATAACTTGATGCTATGAAGATAATGTACTATGATGATAGTGCGAGATAAACTCATGAGGAGTTATAGATAATGTGATCTGAGGAATTAAGTATCGAAGCGAAAAGAAGTTATAAGCAAGATAGAGTTTGGAGGATTTTAATTGAGGACTCGGTGGGTGGATGAGTTGTACAAACCTTTTATGGGCGAGGGTTATGTGCTTGCACTCAATTTATCACATTGATAATCATTGGAATGTTTGTGTGTGCTTATTTGCTATATACTGTTGAGAAGGTGATTCTTTTCTCATGTGTATAACGAGATAGGTAAAGTATAGTTAGAGAATATTATAAGGTTAAGTGAGAGTTCTTAAAACTCATACTTATGGTAGGTTCGTGACTCATAATTATATGGTATGTTTTTAACCCCTCGGCGAATGGGCGCCTATGGTGCGACTAGGATAAGTTCTTAAACTCATATGATTGTGGCAAGTTCTGAACTCATAACGTGTGGTAAGTTTGATGAACTGGGTATAGATAAGTTATAAATGGAGTATTGAGGATGATAGGAATAGATAGACCTATTAAGCAATGGATCATTATAGAAAGTGGAGTTGATGGTGGAAGCATATGTATTCTAAATCTACTAGCTATGCTAGACTTTCAAAATTTATTGACTTCGTCTGATGTTTACACTTTTATTTTCTTGAAAAACATTGGATCAAATGATGGAACCAATGAGTTTTAACAACAATACTTATCATTAGTATATACTATGCTAATTGTTTGACTAGACAAAATGATTTGCAATATATCAAAATGTATTTTATATCATTAATGCATCATGTAACTTTGGTGCAAAGATGATAAAAATGATGGAGTCATCAATGCGATATTACCCGAGTGTTGGATGTGATCTAAGGATGCGTCGACCCACTATGGTATAATGTAGTATGATAAAATCACCAAATGATTGAATCCTCAATGAATTTGTAAATACAATGATGTATCATGGCGTCATAAAAGATTTTTGAGATTTCTTTAAGATATGAGAATATATATATATATATATATATATATATATGTATATTTCGTTGATGTACGAATTGTTGTAGAAGTCTATGCTATTTGATTGACTAGACGAATATTGAAAGATGTTCATGAAATTCATGCGTTTCTTGAGAATTTATGCCAAACCAAATTGTTTTAGTTGCGGATTCGAGATGTTGAAAAGTTTGAGATGAACAACCCTTTTATAGGGGATTACGCGGGGCGTTGAGATGTTTAATGCACAATACATTGTACGAAGAAAGTGATCACCGTAAGTAAAATACGAGGAGTCCCTATAGTCTTATAATTGTTAAAGTTTAAGTTGAAAGATTACTTATAACTATGGACATACGCATAACGTTTAAATGTTTATGCACAATACATCGTATGAAGGACTTAACACCATAAGTACGGGGGTCCTTATAGTCTTATGACTGTTAAAGTTGAAGTTAAAAGATTACTTGCAACTATGGACATAGTTCGTGGTCTTATGACCCTCAGCATGATTTGGAATCTTTTAAATTCCTGTTATTCATATCGCTTCCAATTATTGAACAATTGTGGAAGATTCTTGATATTCTAAAAGGTGAATGTGGTAAGGATGATATTCCTTAGAAAGAAGTGAGTAAATTAGAATGCGACCTTTGAATGATGAATATGTTGAATAAGTGAGAAAAGAGATTTTGAAGTGAGAAGGATATGAGTTATCAGAGAATAATGTAAAACTTTTAATATAAAAGTTAGTAATTGTAGAATGATCTTTGTGGAAAGAAAGTGGTTATAGAAACCAATGAATGAATGAATTAGTGACATAAAATCTACTCTGATAGATTGAATGAATAAAGATTAATAAATAAAATTTCGAGGACGAAATTCTTAGAAGAAAGGGTGAATATAATATCCCGAGTGTTTATGATAGCGATTCTTAGAAAAGGAAATGAATGGGTTAAGAATATAATACTCATAATATATTGAGTTCAAGTGAAAGTTATGAAATGAAACCTATAATTTGTTAAAGTAATGAATGTAGTAGGAAAGTTAAAACCTATGTTAGATAAAATGATGAAAGATTACTCTGAGTTATTTGTTTAATTTGTGTCTTCGATTCTGGGGACAGAATCTTTGTAAGTAGGGAAGATTGTAACGAATGAGTGGTTTGAGTTGTGATTCTGAGGATAGAATCCTTGTAAGGAGGGAATGATGTAACAATCCAGATTTTTAATTAATATTTAAATATTTATTGAATTATATAAATATTTAATGGATGTGTTTATCGTTGAATAAGTATTTGTTTAATTGATTTGATGTGATTTGATTATTTATTTGTTTAATAAATAATTAATGAGTTAAGGAAAGTAATTATTTTGAGATAGTAATCTAATTTAATTTAATAATTAAGTTAGAGGGTTTATAATGATTAAATAAATTATTATATTATGCAATGAATTGTTATTGGTATAAATTAAATTAAGTATGAAAACTTAATTAATTAGAAGTGTGACAAATAACTATATTATAAGTAGTTATTAAAATAAATTAAAGTAGTTTTAATTTATTTTGCCAAACAAGGCTTAAATATATTAAGTCTTTAATTTTAAAGCGTTTTGCCAAACAAAGCCCTATGGCTTTTGGATTTTTAAATTTGATTTATTAGTAATATAAATAAAATAAAATAAAATATAAATAATATATGATAATTATGGTAACCGCTGAATTAATAAGGCCATTAGTAGTGTCGGTTTTAAACATTTAAATAAGACGTGCGTTTGGGTTTGTTTTAGTTTACGTATAATGCATTTGGCTTAAGCCTAAGAAGAAAAATAGAAGTTTTCTAAGAAGGTGAATTACAGAGGGTTTGAGAGAGAAGTATCAGAGAAAATTGAGAGAAAGGGTTCTGTAATTCTAAAACGTTTCTTAGTGATTAACAAGTAATTTCAAAGCAACAAAAGGTATGTTTTATAATCTTAACATATATCTTTTATAGTATAATTCCTTAGTCTCCGTGTTCTTGAAATTCACTTACTGAGGTATAATATGTTTACAAAAATTTTCTGTAATCCATATGTTTTACTAATTGATGATGAAACCATATGTTTTGATAATAACTAGCACATATATATGATTGTAGTTTACAAATACGTTCCAAGAGAAACAAAATTGGTTTTACAGTGGACATATGAGGATGAACATGAACATGTTTTGGAGTATAACAAAATTAGTATGTGATTGTATGCTAATTGTGAAATTGAAGCTTATGTATGTTAATTGGGTATGAATTTCAGAGAATCGTACTTTAAATTAATCAAGTTTGGGTTATTATTGATATTACATTGATAAACAACGTTAACAATGGATTTTTTCTTAAAACAGTGTTTTCAAAGAATTAAGTTTTCTAAAGTAGTTGTTTAATTGTTGGTAATTGTTATATGGATGATTGTTAACGTATATGTGTAGTTTACGATGAAGTTATGCATGTTAATTAGTGTTAGAAATTAAGTTATAGACAAAATTTAGTTGTTATGTTACCCGTGGTTGGGTTCTTTAAGTTTTGCCATTCTAAGCGCCAAAAATGGAGCCCCAAATAATAAATTCACGCCTAACGCCAAAATTAGCGCCCGCCTTGAAGTTTCTTGTAACAACGAAATTACATATTAATCTCATGTGGCTACTTTAGTTAGCCTAGTTCTCGCATGCCATGAGTGAGGACAAAAGTCTGAGTCGAACAGTTTTGGCCTCCTATAGTAAAACGACCATAACGTTATCATACGAACTCCGATTGAGTTGATTTAAGATGATCCGGAACGAGGACGAATAGATATACAACTTTCATGCTTTAAGTGTTTTATTTTGAGGTGCATGTGAAAATAGTCAGTCAATCGAATGGCGTCGGGCGTCGGGCATATATACATATGTGTGTAGTGCTCGACCATAAAAGATGATGTCTAAGTTATAAAACATGTATGTTAGTAAATATAATGATGCTTAACATTAATAAATAATGTATTAGATAAGTTATAGAAGCATAGTAAGCATACACAAGAGAGGCAAATCGGGCTTGTGACGAATGAACGTCGAAATGTCGTGCCAAGTGTTAACGAACTTAAAAAGTGTTTCAATTCAATTGAAATGAATATTATAGGATATGAAATGGGCTTAATATAAAACCAATAAGTAGTCCTAGCAAGACTTAAGCACTTGAATGAACTTCGATTATGGAATATAGTGAGTCATAAGTCAAAAAGTTAACACAATCTAATTGAACATTGTGTGCTAATTAATAGGAATGATTATGAGATGTGGAGTAGAGTTTACATTACAATTACTATGTGTTGTTATGTAACTAATAGTTGATGTGTATGATTATATAATTATGTAGGGACACGTGAAGTGCGAGATAAGCTGTAATTTTGTTAAACTATTATTGGTAAACAACGATCAAGGCAAGTCTTTCGGTTCCTATTTTCTACGTGGACTTGATGAACTATTTTAAATTTCATGATATGTTATACATGTTGAAATCATGAAATGTTAAAGTTAATATATGACTGCATTTTTTTGGCTAAGTAATGATGGTTGAGTAAGGAACTCAATCTTTATATTTGCTATGTGAATTAAAAGCATGTATTCCATGTTACGTTAATGAGATGTATATCGAGCATGTTATTATGTGCTATGTGATGCATGAAAACTGTTAGACTTTGTTGGGCTGTTGAGCTCACTCTTGCAAATAACCACTTTTGTAGGTTAAGATTTTAAGGTAAAGATATGTGCTAAGTGAGTTATAGAGATCTATATTCACGAAGATTACTTATGTTTTATGAGAAATGTATTTCATATTTTGAACGTAACATGTTGTTGAATTGTAAGTTGAGCTATCCAATGTATATGGATATTTAGTTATGATGTAAGACTTTGTATAGTTATTTTGTTGTAACGATTCATGATATAAGATTGAATCAAAGAGATGTAATGTAAAGGTTGCGATTCAGGGCAAGAAAGAAGGAAATGTATAAACATTTTAATTATTCTGCAATTTTAGTGTTTTTAATATCGAATAATGATGTTTTATTAGAGATTTAATGTATGGTTAATGACCGAAGTCGAGATTTAAATGGTATGAATTTTGGGGTCGTTACAGATAATCTTTTGAACTTCTGATTTCAAAAAGGCGCTTTCAAATAGTAAATGTAACTTCCCTCTCTCCATTTTGCTTAGTGGGACAGGTGTCGAATTCTTCTTGGCTCTACGAATTTGACTGAGAAGGATTGTACTGATTTACCCTTAGCTTCAAAGCTGATGTGTCCTTAGGGAGGGCTACGATCGTTAAGGTAGCTTTTGTGATCGTTGAGTCTGCTTTGCTTTCGTTGAGTCTGAACTACGATCATTGATTCTGTCCAACAATCGTCGTGTCTGAGCTACGATCGTCGAGTCTGACCAGCATTCATCGTGTCTGCGCTACGATCGTCGAGTCTGATCGGATCCTTATGATGAGTTTTTGACTTAGCATTCTGTTAAGGTAGCTCAAGAAGGGCCAACCTCTTGGAGTGAGTCAAGGGTTAGGTTTGTTCTTGAGGCATTTATCAGGGAGATTGCTTTGTTTTGAAACTTATCATCACATGATGCTCCTCTTGATGATGGGGTTCTTCTATCGTTGAGTCTGCACTACGATGGTTGAGTCTATGCTACGATCGTTTTCTTCCATGTCACTTTAGCTCTACGATCGTGGACTTCCCTTGATCATGTCTACGATTTTAACCATAGCCTTTATATCTGTATAGTTAGCACATACTAGAGCATATATCTCATGGTTGTAAATTAAGCATTCCTAGATCACTTATTAACTTGTTAAATCTGGATTCATCTAGAGGTTTTGTAAAAACATCAGCAAGTTGATTTTCAGTAGGGATATATTGTAAAGATATAGTTCCATTTTGTTTATGGTCCCTAATGAAGTGATACCTTATTTCTATATGCTTAGTCCTAGAATGCATAACAGGATTATGAGTTATTGCTATGGCACTTGTGTTATCACACTGAATAGGAATGGATTTGAAATCAAACCCATAATTAGCTAGCTGATTTTTCATCCATAGGATCTGAGCACAGCAGCTGCCAACAACAATGTATTCAACTTCTACAGTTGACGCAGACACTGAGTTTTTCTTTTTGCTATATAAGGACACAAATCTATTTCCTAGCAATTGACAGGTGCCACTGGTACTCTTTCTATCTATTTTGTAGCCTGCAAAATCAGCATCTGTGTATCCTGTTAGTTTAAATGAGGATTCCTTGGGGTACCAAAGCCCCAAGTAAGGTGTACCCTTGAGATACCTAAAAATCCTCTTTACAGTAGATAAATGTGATTCTTTAGGGTTAGCCTAAAATATAGCATATATGCATGTTGCAAACATTATGTCTAGTCTACTAGCAGTTAGATATAAAAGAGAGCCTATCATACATTTGTATTGAGTTATATCAATACTTTTACCCTTTTTCATCTTTGTCAAGTTTGGTTGCAAGAGCAATTGGGGTTTTAATGGGAGAGGTTGATTCCATGCCATACTTCTTAAGTAAATCTTTAATGTACTTGGCTTGGTTTATGAAGATTCCTTCATCACTCTGCTTTACTTGCAGTCCAAGGAAGAAATTCAGCTCACCCATCATGCTCATTTTAAACTTGCTCTGCATTAGCTTGGAGAATCTCTTGCATAACTTTTTGTCAGTAGAACCAAAAATAATATCATCAACATATATTTGAACCAATAAGACTTTGTTTTTATACTTTTTAAGAAATAATGTGGTATCTACTCTACCTCTAGTGAACCCATTTTCAATCAGGAAGTTAGTTAGTGTTTCATACCATGCTCTAGGTGCTTGTTTAAGACCATATAAGGCTTTGTCTAATCTATAAACATAATTGGAAAGAGATGGATTGATGAAACCTAGAGGTTGCTCTACATAAACTTCTTCTTGAAGTTCTCCATTCAGGAATGCACTATTGACATCCATCTGGAAGACCTTGAACTTCATGTGAGCAGCAAATGCAAGAAAGATTCTGATGGCTTCTAGTCTGGCAACAGGTGCAAATGTCTCATCATAATCAATGCCTTCTTCCTGAGAGTAACCCTTGGCTACTAGTCTAGCCTTGTTCCTGGTTATTACTCCATCTTAATCCATCTTGTTTCTGAAGACCCACTTGGTTCTAATGACAGGATGACTCTTTGGTCTTGGTACCAATCTCCATACTTTGCTTCGTTCAAATTGGTTGAGCTCTTCCTGCATGGCTTTTATCTAGCTAGAGTCTTCCATAGCATCCTCTATCTTCTTTGGTTCCATTTGAAACAGAAAGCTTAGATAAAAACATTCATTTTGGGTGGCAGCTCTTGTTTTGACTCTTGCACTCGAATCTCCAATGATTAGATCTTGAGTGTGATCTCTTTCCCATCTTTTTTCGATTGGGACATCTGTCCTGATACCTTCTTGTCTTAAATCTTCAAGATCTATTTCTTATCTTGGTGTGGAGGTTCGTTGTCTTGCATAGGCCTCTATACGATCTCATTTTCTTGCTCGGTGATTTCACTATCTAGCACTACGATCGTAGTGTTGAGCTCTACGACTTCATTCGTAGTGCCTGTAATATCGGTCATAGTGTCTTGAAGCACTGATTTGTCTAAGTCTGTTTTATCAAAGATGATGTGAATCGAGACTTCAACACTCAGTGTCTTCTTGTTGAACACTCTGTAGGCCTTACTATATGTGGCATATCCAAGAAAGATTCTTTCATCTGACTTGGGTTGAAATTTTGTCAGGTACTCCTTTCCATTGTTGAGAATGTAGAATGCACAACCGAATACATGAAAGTAGCTGACACTTGGTTTTCTTCCTTTGCACAGTTCGTAGGGTGTCTTCTTGATCGTACAGTGTCTCAGTGATCTATTCTGCGTGTAACATGCAGTGTTGATGGCTTCTACCCAGAAGTATTCAGGTAGATTAGCTACTGCTAGTAGAGTTCTTCCAGCCTCTATCAAAGTTATGTTCTTTCTTTCAGCTACACCATTTTGTTGAAGAGTTCGTGGAGCTAAAAAGTTATGATTGATGCCATTGTCTGTGCAGAACTGGTCCATTTCTGAGAAGTCAAATTCTCTTCCATGATCACTCCTTATAGCCTTGATTTTTTCTCCTTTCTCGTTCATCACTAGTTTGAACATCTTGATAAATTGGGAGCTCGTTTCATCCTTTGAGGTTAGGAAGAATACCTTTGTGAACCTGGTGTAGTCGTCGACTACGACCAGCGAGTATCTTTTCCCTCCAAGATTTGTTGTTGGAATTGGCCCAAATAGATCCATGTGGAGCAACTGCAGGGGCTTGTCGATTGAGTTGGCAGTTTTGCTCTTGAATGAGCTTCTGGTTTGCATGGCAGGCATTGCATGGCCTTTCTTTTACGAAGTTGAACTTAGGTAGGCCTGCAACAAGATCTTTTGATGCTAGTTTGGACATGCTTTTAAAGTTTAAGTGGGACACCCGTCTATGCTATAGCCAATTCATTTCTTCAGATGCTTTTGCCAGGAAGCATATTGTCTCGTCTGAGCTTAGTTGATCAAGATTCAGTGTGTAGACATTTCCTTCTCTTGTCCCCTTTAGCTTTACAGTAGATGTCTTCAAATCATTGACTTGACACTGGTTGTTGAGGAATGTTACTTGATGACCCTTGTTGCAGAGTTTGCTGATGCTTAGAAGGTTGTGTTGGAGACCTTCCACATATGCTACCTTGCTGAAAGATACTGCACCATAACCAATAGAGCGATATCCTCTTGTCTTGCCTGAGCCTTTGTCCCCAAAGATGACCAAGGGACCCTCCTTCTCTATGTAGTTAGATAAAAGGGTTTTGTTCCCAGTCATGTGTCTTGAACATCCACTGTCCAAATACCAGGTTGTGATCGTGGAGCTCTTTTCCTGTCATAACATTAAACCTTCATTTTTGTACCCATATTTTCATGGGTCCTACTTTGTTAGTGCCCTTGGGGACCCAAATCTTTTTAATCTTGAGTCTCAAATGCATTGAATTATAATAGCACTTGGCAGTCTTGTGACCAGCTTTATTGCATATAAAACATCTAGTATGATGCATGCTTGTGTGTGTATGATAATTCATCCTCCATTTGGACTTGTGTGATTCTTTAGTTATCCTTCTATTAAATTGATTTTCCTTCTTCCACGTGTCCTTGGGTGTCATAAGTTGTGATGAGTGTGCCTTACCTCTACTGTATCTACCCAGTTGATTCATAGAGTTGGACTCTATGATTCTTCGAGGTTGATGAGTAGAGGATGGGTTACTCTTCTCTTTTATGAAGCCCAGGCCAGCATGAGATCCTTTACTCCTTTGAGTATGGATGGAAACAGAAGAACAGGGTTGGGCTGGTTCTTCCTTTTGTGAGAATTTCACAAATGTAATGCCTCTATTAAAGCTTGAAACATTACTAGTGCTAGTTTTCTTTCTCTTTACCACATATGGCTTTGAGGTGGATTCCCCAAAGCCTAAGCCTGTTCTGTCAGATGCACTTCTCTGACTAGAGAGCAGGGAGTCCATGGATGATGAGGATTTGTTCCATGTAGAGATAGTCTTTTCTAGTTCCTCAATTTTAGAGGTTAGATTGGACTCACTTTGTGCATTTAGCTCATTAGTCTGTTTTAGGATTTCATTCTCAGCCTCAAGCTTAGAGAGAAGGTTAGTACTTAGAAGAGCTGTTTCTAGCTCTTCTTGAACTTTCTTTTTCTCCTCTTGAAGAAGTGAATGATCCTTGGATAGAACTCTGAACCACTTCATGTATTGATGTAGATCAGTTGTTATGCCATGCAATGCAGTTCTCAAATCATTAATGTCTACATCAGCAGAGTTGAAGTCAAATACCTCATCGAGACTTACTTCATGTATGTTTGAGTTTAGTTTGTCATTTGCATGTTTGGCCATTAGGCACAGATTAGCCATTTGTGGTTCTTTGTCATCTTCAGATTCAGGATTGGAGTCATTGTCTGAATCACTCCACGATCCTCCAGCTACAAGGCCTTTGTCTCTCTTTTGAGCCCTTTTGTTGCCTTTGTATTCCTTCTTTACATGTGATTTCTTCTTTAGTTCTTCTCTGAGAGGTTTGTTACAATTGGCAATGAAGTGGCCAGACTTCTTGTAGTTGTAGCATAGATCATTCATTTGCTCTGGCTGCTGTAGTTGCTGACCTTCTTTGGCTTGCTTGTTTTGCCTTGTCGCATGAACCTTCTTAGTCTTTTTACTAGCAAAGCAAAGTCTTCATCATCGTCTTTGTCATAGTCAGAGTCAATCTCAATATTGACCTTGGATGTACTTTCTGCTGCTTTGAGAGCAACACCCTTATCCTCCTTTCTTCCTTCTGATAGGGTTTTAGCTTGTTGAGTCAGTTCTAGTTCGTATGTCAGAAGGTTGCCATATAGTTTTTGAACTGTCATCTCATGATGATTCTTTGACTCTCTAATAGCAGTAGTTTTGGAATCCCACCTACTCGGTAGTGCTCTCATGAACTTTATGATCAGATCTTTGTTTGGATAGATCATCCCATATGCTCGTAGAGAGTTGAGCAGAACGTTGAATCTCTCATAGGTGGCAGTGACATTTTCTCCTTAAACATGAGCAAGCATTTCATAGTGCTGTGTCAGGAGAGATTGTTTATTTTCTCTTACTTCTTCTGTTCCTTCGTGCATGATGAGCAGAGCTTCCCAAACCTCTTTCACAGTTTTGTTGTTGATAATATTTTTGAATAGATCGTCTTCTAAGGATTGAAACAGAATGTTCTTTGCCTTATTATCGAGTTGGATAACTCTTTTCTCGTTGTCAGTCCATTCTTCTTTGACTTTGACTTGTATTCTGTTTGGATCGTCCATAGTTGGTGCAAGTTTTGTTGGAATATAGGGCCCATTTTGAATGGTCTCAAATAGATCTTTATCTATTGAGTCCATGTATGCTTGCATACGGACTTTCCAGTTAGCAAATTTATCCTTATTGCACATTGGTGGCTTGCTGCCGCCTCCAGTCCTTGATTCGCTTAGTTAGTGTGCCACTTGATCTACTAAATCTTTGTAGGATGTATAATAGAACCTGCTCTGATACCAATTGTTAGTTCTCGGAGGCACAATAGTTATCTAGAAGGGGGGGGGGGGGGGGTTGAATAGATATTTAAAAATATTTATGTTTTAAACTTGTTAGTTGATACAGATTAAAACTTAGCGGAATTAGTATTTGTTTTAATCTCCCTTAAGATATAGTGAAGTTATGAAAGTGAGGCAGTTATGGCAGATATAGCAGTTATGGTAAGAAGGTAAGAGACTTAGTCGTTTTTAAGTAGTTCAGAGCACTTAAAGCTCCTAGTCCACTATTCTGCTCCTCGAGTAGGAAATCCACTAAGGATATCTTTTACAACTTGTGAATCACACAGATTCCTTCTAGACCAGCAGTCTAGGAACTTCTTAGTTCACTCTTGAACTCTTCAAGTCCACCAGACTTGGCTCTCCTACAGTTCACTTAGAACTCTTCAAGTCCTTTTGACTTGGAACTTTTTCTTTAATTGATTGGTAGATGTTGAGTTCTTCATGGTTGCTACTCAGTTGTTGTTTAAGCACTTGTTCGAAAGAACTGAGTAGCTGAGCAAGCTTTTCTTTTTCTCAGATCATAGAGTTAAGCTTTGAGAGTTCTTGTTGTCGACGTCGGGATTTTTGGATGTCCCTTTCCGTTACTTGTTCTTTGGTGTTCTCATTTTAGGTGAGATTTGTTTGAAAAAACAAGTGAAAAAGGTCCGACATGTATAATGTCGACGATGGGACTGTTAAGAGTCGCTAGTTGGTTTTTTAAATGGTTGTACAAACACAACCGATAAAAGGTTTTTACATTGACCCAGTGATGTGACACTGATATACGGGTTGGCGAAATCGAGATTCGTTTAGGGTCCGAGGACTTGGTTATGCGGGGGGAAGGTGTTAGGAACCCCCCGACATCCGTGTTACCACGGTGACCGCCTCTTTTCAAGAAACTATTACCTGAGTGTGTGTGTGTGTGTGTGGGTCAATGTGCTATTATATGAAAGTGGTACGAGGTCTCGTTCGAACCTATATACATAGGGTTTGAATTTATGTAGAAAATTCAGTTTTTAGCAAGATATGGCAGTGATGTTTTATGAAAGAGGTTTTTCAAACCCTGATGCTCAATAGGAATTGAGACCTTTTACACTCCCATTTTTATTAAGTGAGCAGTTGAATTGATTTTATTTGACGGATGCGATGCATCCGTATAAAAAAAATAATATACAAAAAATAATGTCGACTTCCTCGTGGGTATGGAAACCATCTGAGGAAATTCAGACATCGCAATATAATTTACAAGCTGCTTACAGCTGAAAAATGTCCATCACGGGAACTGAATCTAGATCCAATGGGATGAATCAGTGATCACATGATTCCTAAAGCGCCGCGAAATGTTGCAATTTATATAAAAGCAATAAGCGGTATATATATAAAAGCGGTATATATATATATATATATATATATATATATATATACTGGACATGATCACCAACCACGAAGCACCTCCATGGGGATCGAAATGTAAATAAAGCTATTAAAAAGCTATCAACCGCCACGGAGAAAACTCGGTAAGTGGACAAAACATAAATAAAGTCAGAAAAGCGATCAATCGCCACGAAGAAAACTCCAAGCGGGAGAAATATATATATATATATATATATATATATATATATATATATATATATATATATATATGCGAGTAAATGCACCGGATGAAAAACTTGGATCATCGAATGAGTTCGACCACGCTTCATATATATAAGTATATATATATAAAAGCGAGTAAACGCATACTTATATAAAATCCGAGCTCATCGAGCGAGTTCGACCACGTTCATATATATAAGTATATATATATATATATAAAAGCGAGTAAACGCACTTATATATAAAATCGGGCTCATCGAGCAGTCCTACACACGCTTAATATATAAAATGTACATATATATATATATTAAATCAATAAACGCTCCTGACTAAAGTCTAGGCTCATCGAACAAAGTTCACACACACGATTCATATATATATATATATATATATATATATATATATATATATAAAAGCAAATGTAAACGCTCGCATCAAAGTATAGGCTCAATCGAGGCAAAACTTCAGTAATGTTAGTCAATATATATATAAGTATATATATATATATATATATATATATATATATATATATATATATATATATATATATCTGATCGAATGAAACCACGGATCAAAGTCCGGGCAAAAAGCAAAGCAACACGACTCTCAACGTGTAGAAGGGTGTGTGCAAAGATGAAGAGAAAGACTCTAAAGTGTGTGAGAAGGCTTACAATGGTCGATAAAAAGGCTTCTATATCTTTAGAGTGGGTAAACACTTGGCTTTTGTGGGTACAAAAGAGGCTATATATGAGCTCACATGTGTTTAAAAGTGGGAAAATACAATCAGATATAGAAGTGCGAGCAAATTATCACAGGTTTCCCGTCTTTTTCTCTTCAAAATCAGCACCCCAAGCCCTCTATTTATAGGCAATATGAGCCACAGGTGTACCAGAGGCGGGTCAGGTTGGCCCGGGTTTGTCGGGTCGGGTCGTCTCGAAGTACGTGTACTTAGGCACTGTAATGTCCACTCAGATTTTGAGAAGTGCAATCCGGGCATCCGTTTTGAGGTATACAGGACCTATTTCGAACTGCTGTTGTCGATAGTTGTACGATGGCATGGGATTAGAGTTTGTACGAAGTCATTGAATATGGGACAATGCCCTCCGGTCTTCAAGCTTCAACTTTCATCCGTTACCCCGCACAATAGTCACTCGGGATTGGTTAGCCTTGTGGGACATCGTTACGTAGAGACGTGACGTGGCATCGTGTTGGATGAGATGACGATGTTGCCCCTCACCGGTGTTATCGCCGGATTGGGCCGATAAAGTAGACATTACTCAGACTTCGTTAAGATTGGACTGCTGCAATTGTTGAAGGTCCTCATTGTCATCTTTGAGGTGTGCCTGTCTTCCCGATGTTATTGTCAGGTTGGTACAGTGTATCTCGTGGTGAGCGCCGAGATTAAAGCTGATGGCATTTGAAACATGCATTTTCGGGGTTATCTCCGAAACTGCATTCCTTGGGTTATCACCAAGGTTAGTGGCTATTCCCATGGTTGGGACTAAGACTGGATACCTCGGGGTTATCTCCGAGATTAATCGGTCTTCTCTGGTGGTTCCAGTATTGTATCTGCAGGCCTCGAGGTTACATCCGAGGTTGAAATCGTTACTCCCAGATTGCGATCCAGGGTTGATGCTGAACTCCCGGTAGTATCCGGTATGGATTTGGATTGTCTTTCAGGGTTCTCTCTTAAAAGGCAAATCTGTCCTCTTGCAATGTCAGTAACAGTAGTACAAAAAATTTGGAGTGTCTACAGATGCCCCTCTTTATTATACTCTGGCATGGCGATGCATGGGTTGGATAAAGAATCCTAGACACTTGAAACACAACAAGATAAACATGGTACTATGGATAGCAACATGATACAAATGTATGATGCATGTGTACGGGGTTGTGGACCAACATGATGGGGATGATTGCTGGCTCCCTATTGCTTCAACTGGGGATTGGCAATACTGACCAGATCTGATAAGCAAGCCGAATCTGTTATGATGTTGATGTTAGAGTTATCACCAAATTCACGTGTTCTTGATAATGACTTGATCCTGAAGGGGTACCTCTTATGTATAAGAGATCTGTGGGGATAAAACTTGATCTATTTGAGGATGTGTATAACATATTCCATTATCTATCCTCTTTGATAATGTTGACCTCTCCTGGTTAGTATCGCCGGAATATGTCACGATTCTGTTGGATTTACTGCCAACAACAAATGCTGTCAGGGATACCTGACCTTCATTGACATGTGAATCAATGGCTGAAACATTCTGTGAGATATACTGTCAAGGTTGCTTGGCCTTTGCTGACATGTGAATCAACGGCTGAAACTCTGTGAGGAGATCGTCAAGGTTGCTTGACCTTGACGACGTTGTCGATCAAACGCTTGCGTTGTGACCCCGTCACGGGGATCCGCTTGGGAATATGAGCAGCCGGGGACATACGTTGTAACCCTCAATTCGTGGACGGGATGATAGAGCATTGGCTACCAGATAGGCAGGTATTCCGTTTTGGCACCCATGAGTTGACCCCTACTCTGGAGGAGTATGCACATTTGACGATGCTGCCCTTAGACAGACCCTACGTGCACATGGCGTTGGGAGACATGAGTAGACAATTCATGACTCTCACATGATTGAGGCGCAGAGTAGTGCAGGATGAGCTGACATCTGGCCACGTGATCTCTCAGCATTTTCTGTATGACAGATTTGGCACGGAGGATAGCTACTCATGACATTTCGGGGATTTCACTGTGTCGGAGGATCATTGGCGTTTGGCCAGAGTTGATGTACTGATGCTATGTGTACTATCGTACGTGTATATGCCGCGGTATATAGATGAGATAGATATAGGGGTTATCATGGCTGTGAGAGCTCTCAAGGAGGGTCGTACCATTGTACCTATGATTGTGGCAGAGACCATGCGATCAACATCCTACTGTAGTACTTACCCGTCAGGCGTGTTTACTGGGAGTTTGGTCATGCTGTATGTGTGGTTTATGTCACACTTGCGACCGGTTGGTACCCTTAGACGGAAACCATGTTGCGACCGGTCATGCTGTATGTGTGGTTTATGTCCTACTACCGCTTTACCTCCTTCATCTGAGAGGGATACCATGTTGGTCTTGCGAGCTCGCATGTACCCTGATCCTTAGATGAGCTTGTATTTACCTACATAGACTAGCTTGGCCATTTTGTCATGTACAGTTTACATTGTATATATATCAAACAGCATTATATATGATAGGGAAATATATTTTTGGATCACTTCCCTTTTAGATATGCCTTGCTATTTGATTGATATTTTGCCTACTGCTTCAGGGCTTGTGGTCTTGATGTATTCTGAATTCCTCCTGGGTGGATAGACATTGAGTTGTCTCTGGATAGTTCAGAATGGATCATCGATCTATGTATCCCTACCATTTTTGGTGTCTTGGGATTTATTTTTGAATGGAGAATGGAGAGGAGTGTGGCTTTCCTCTCTGAGATTGACCGTACCACAAATGGTTGCCAGTACTTCTATTTAGGAGAAGCCTAGTTAATTCCACCTCTTATGGTTTGGTGTTGCTCTTCGAGGTATGACCGCAGCTTAGATGGTCGCCAAATCTCCTATTTGGGAGGAGTTCAGGTAATTCCATCCCTTTGGTTTGAAGCCGAATGAAATGTAGTGGTCTGAAAGATAATCCCAATACCCATTGACAATGATTTGTGTTTTGGTAGGGGGTGAGACCGCACCATGAATGGTCGCCACATACTCTATTGAAGAGAGATCGATTCTGCGTGAGTTCGAACTTTGTGTAAAGAGGTTCAACGTCATATATGGTGACATGGTGTAGGAATGTTTTTGGTTGTTTTTGTTTTATGTAAGGGCATAAATGTTTTTGTTATTTTTGTTTTATTGCGACCGGGCCATATGAAATGGTTGCCTACGTACTCCTATTGAAGAGGAGATCAGATCGACGTAGTTCGCCCCTCAGGGCTAGAAGAAAAGCATAATCCCATGTGCAGGTCAGAGTGCGGGGAAAAGAAAGTTTAATCCTAAGTTGAGGATAAACTGCAGGTGAAAAGTTTGATCCCAGGAATGGGTAGCCAAACTATAAACGAAAGAGGTTCAATCCGCGGTGGGATGACCTAAGGCGTAGGAATGCAAAGGAGAGCCAGGCTGCTGGCTTGAAATGGATGTTTCCCTGAGGGGTAAAGTGTAGGAAAGTTGTAGGTTGTAAAGGGTTAAAGAACCAGAATGACTGGTGACCTGATGATGATGCACCAGGGTGTTTGCTGGTTACTTTAGACATAATACCGTTTCACGGTGTCCGAGTTGATGAGTTGTGGAAATTCATCATCGTCCATTTCTTGCAATCTGAGAGCACCTCCTGTCAATACATCCTTGACAATAAACGGGCCTTCCCAGTTAGGAGCGAATTTTCCTCTAGCCTGATCTTGGTTGTCAAGAATCTTCTTCAAAACCAAGTCATGTTGTTTAAACTGCCATAGCCGGACTTTTTTGTTTTAGGATCTGGCGATCCTTTGCTGATATAACTGACCATGGAAGATAGCCGCGGTTCGCCTTTCGTCTATTAGAGACAATTGGTGATACATGTCCTGTACCCATTAGTCTTCATCCAGCTGAGCGTCGATCAATACTCTGAGAGATTCCATCTTAACTTCTATGGGGAGCACTGCCTCCATCCCATAGGTTAAAGCATAGGGGGTTTCCCCAGTTGAAGTGCGCATGGAGGTTCTGTAGGCTAACAGAGTAAGAGGCAATAGGTCAGGCCAATCTTTGTGGTTGGCGGACATCTTTTGCATAATCTTCTTGATATTTTTGTTAGCCGCTTCAACATCACCGTTCATCTTCGGACGATAGATGACTGAGTTAAGATGTTTGATGTGGAATTTACTGCATAATTCCTCCATCATTTTGTTGTTGAGGTTTTTGGCATTGTCTAACACAATCACCTCTAGTTGTGCATATCGACAAATGACAGTGTTTCTGATGAAATCAATGATTACTTCTTTAGTGACCCTGGGGAAGGAGGCTGCTTCTACCCACTTGGTAAAGTAGTCGATCATGGTAAAGATAAACCGATGACCATTATTGGCTTTAGGCTCAATGGGCCCGATAATGTCCATTCCCCACATCGAGAAGGGCCAAGGCGAACT
The DNA here is from genome assembly GCA_020205605.1 of Panax ginseng. NCBI lineage: Eukaryota > Viridiplantae > Streptophyta > Magnoliopsida > Apiales > Araliaceae > Panax > Panax ginseng. The sequence continues at coordinate 44,114,095 of CM035141.1, forward strand.
CATATTGTGGAGTTCCCGTGGATGGGCGTGTATAGCATTCCCATAAATTTGGCACTGATAGCATCTTTTGACGTGGTCATTTCAATCAGCTTTGAGGGATATCCAATAATGTCCCGTCATGAGAACTTTCTTGATGAGGAGGGAGCCACTCATGTGGGGGCCACAGACTCCACCATGGATTTCATCCATAAGCCTTTGGGCTTGATCTTTGTCTAGACATCTGAGGAGACCTAGTCCTGCATCTCTTTTGTAGAGTGCATCTCCACTCAGGTAGAATTTCATTGCAAGTCGATGGATCCGCCTTTTCTCAGTCAGGCTCGCCTCAACGGGTGTAGATCCATCTCGCAGATATTCCTTAATATGCTGATACCAAGGAGGTTGGATGGGAGGTAGCTCATCCGATACTTCTCCAACATAATTTCCATAGGCCGGGGCCTTGTGCAGGGAAGTTGTGACGCTCGGTGAGTGTTCCTTGTCTGATGTGAATCAAGGAGGCCAAAGTTGCTAATGCGTCCGCAAAGTCATTCCTATTACGGGGAATGTATAGAAAGGAGATTTCTTCGAACTCCAAAGCCATCTTCAAAACCTGCCGATGATAAGGTAGCAAATGTAGTTCCTTGGTTTGATAGATTACGGTGGATTATGCGATTATCAACTCCGAATCTCCAAGGATAGTTAACCGCTTTGATGCCCATTGAGCGGGCAAGTTTTAGCCCCATGAGGGCACCTTCATACTCAACCGTATTGTTGGTGCCGACAAATCGTAATTTGGCCAACAACGGATATCTTTGCTCCCCGTGCCGGATACTAGAAATTCCCCGCTCGTAACCTTTCATATTAACTCCATCAAAATACATCTTCCATGATAGCGTGTATCATCTCGATGGTGTTCTTTTGCCTTCATCATTACTCCTTCATCAGGGAAATATGTTTCCAAGGGTTTGAAATCCCATGAAGGTGCGACGGCCAGTTGATCCATAATTCCTTGACCTTTGATGGACTTTTGAGTCACATATACGATGTCAAATTGTTGTAGGATCAACTGCCATCTAGACAGCCGACAATTTAACATGGGTTTATTGAACACGTACTTGAGAGGATCCACGCGGGATATGAGATGGGTTGTGTGGCCATGGAGGTAATGCTGTAACCTCATGGAAGCCCATGCTAAAGCACAACGCATCTTTTTGATCAGAGTGTATTTGTGTTCACTTCTTCTTTGAACCTTTTCTTTGAGGTAATAGATAGCTCGTTCTTGGCCTCTATCGTCTTTCTGTCCCAGCATGCAGCCCATGGTGTTGTCACTTACGGACAGGTACATGAACAGGGGAACATCATCCCTAGGTGGTACCAAGACGGGAGCTTTTATTAGCTGATTCATGATTGTAATGAAGGCATCCTGGCACTCATCATTCCATTTCATGGAGGAGTTCTTCCTTAATAGCTTGAAAATTGGTTCACATGTTGCTGTGAGTTGAGAGATAAACCTGCTGATAAAGTTGATTCTTCCCAAAAATCCCCGTATTTCCTTCTCTGTCTGAGGAATGGGCATTTTAGTGATGGCTTGGATTTTGGCAGGATCCAGCTCTATCCCTTTGTGGCTGACTAGAAATCCTAGCAACTTACCGGATTTAACGCCAAAGGCGCACTTAGCTGGATTCAACTTCAAGTTGTACTTACGCAACCTGTTGAACAAATTTTTAAGATGGTCTATATGGTCATCCTCCTTCCGGGACTTGACAATGATGTAATCCACGTATATTTCAATTTCTTTATGCATTAAGTCGTTGAAAAGAGCCATCATAGCTCATTGATAGGTAGCTCCGGCATTGATGAGGCCTAACGACAACCATCTATAGCAAAAAGTTCCCTAAGGAGTGATGAAATCAGTCTTCTCATGATCTTCCTTGGTAACCATGATCTGATGGTACCCCGAAAAGTAATCAGCAAAGGAGTACATGTCGTATTGCGCAGTATTGTCAATGAGAATGTGGATAAATGGCACGGGAAAGCTGTCTTTTAAGCAAGCTTTATTCAAGTCTCGGTAATCCACGCAAACTCGCACTTTCCCTCCAGGTTTAGGTACAGGCACGGTGTTGGATATCCACTCAGGATATGTAGACACCATGATGATGCCAGCTTGAAATTGTTTCACAATTTCTTCTTTTCACCTTTAAACTCCACTCGTGTTTCAATCGCTTTGAGTTTACGCTGACCGCTTAAATCCCTCTTTAATGGGAAAGCGATGAAGGACAATGTCAGCGAACAAACCCACCATGTCTTCATGAGACCATGCAAACACATCCTGGAATTGGGTTAATAGCGTAACCATATCATTCCGTTGGTTTGGGGTAAGGTCTGAACCAATCTGGATTAACTTAGGGCTTTCTAAGGTTCCGAGATTGAAAGAAGTGGTTTGATCAAGGTTGGGTTTGGGTTTGTCTTTGACCCATTCTTGAATTTCTGGAGGCACCTCAATGTCATCTTGGATATCCATCAAGGTTGAATTCATCTCTACATCAAGGGTACAATCCTTGTGTAGGAGAGGCATCATATCCGCAAGTACAGGCACATCTAAATTTAGAGTCCTTAAACAAAATATGCTTTCACTTAGTATATATGAAATGTGTTGATCATACACAGTGTTAGCATATACTGGCAAAATAAACTGTTAATACTGTAAAGAAAAGTAAGCAGTTATTATATCTATAGGGCAGAAAGAGTTTCTACCCGCTTTACCCTCGTCGACCAAAGCAAGGAATGCTGTCTCAATTGGTAAGGGTAAAGTCCGGGTGGACCGCAGTGATGAAGGGATTGTCATCATCCTCCTTGTCCCGAACGATGGCCATTACGTCAGGGCAATCATCGTCTGGGGTGTATCTGTTAGTATGTTCATCATGAACGATGATGCGTATACCGGACATCATCCGTATGACGTCTTGTTTGATTCTTCATTCCTCTTCTTCCACTGCGGGATTTGGAACAATGATTTCTTTCTCCTTCACCGGTACCGGCTTGGGAAATAACATAGTCATTATATTGGCTGGCACCTTTACTAGAGGTTGTGCGGACTCAGAGTTTGAAGGCGAAGCCAAACGCCACAGGGTTGAAGCTGAAGGAATCTATTGATGCTTATGAGGATTCCTGTGACTAGAGTCAAGCGAGAATAGCCTAGTCCAGCTTCCAACTTGCTTGGTTAATCGAATGGGTTACTTGATACCCTGGCCATCTTTATCCAACCATTGTCCCGGTTTATGCCCTAACGACATCATTTCTTGAGTGGTTGACATCACCTCGGCAGAGATCTTAGGTTCCGGTAATGGTGCTTCAATAGCGTGGTATTGGGTGTTGCTTATTTCCAAAGTATGAAAACTGACTGGTTCTATGTCTGTATTGGCATTGATAAATGGCATGTCCCCGTCTTGAGAGGAATCTCTTCGTTCGGCGTTGATTGTGACCAGGCTATTGTTGATGATGTATTTCAATTGTTGGTGAAGAGTGGAGGGATCGCTGACCATTTGAATCCATGGTCGTCCCAAGAGCAGGTTGTATCCCGAATCTATCTTGAGCACATGGAAAGATACGCAGAATGTGTGAGGACCAATTTCGATTGGCAGCTCAATTACTCCGTCCCGAAGTTACGTTCGGGCTCCATCAAAAGCTTTGATGATAGTATGGCTACTCCGAATTCTGTTGAGATTGATATTCATCTTTACCAAGGTAGCATATGGGCAGATATTCAGAGAGGAACCTCCATCTATTAAGACTCCTGCTACTATGTATCCGGTGGATAACACCGCAATATGTAACGGTTTGCAATGATCGGTCCCTTCGGATGGTATGTCATCATCAGTGAAGGATATCACATTTTTGTTGAAAATATGATCAACCATATGTTGAAACTTTTCCGTATCCACTGATGTCAGGAGATAGGCTTCTTCTAGAACCTTTAGCAAGACCTTCTGGTGTTTCTCAGAGGTTAGGACCAAGTCCAAAATTGATATTTGTTGTGGAGCTTCTTTCAAGCTTAAAACCACCATAGCTTCATTATGACCCACATCGCAGAGGAATTTTTCAACCTTCTCCTTGGGTATTTTCCCCTTTGATTTGGTGGTAGACTTCATCACCCGTTGGGGAAGATACAGTGGATTTTCCTTCGACACTGCAGCAGTTGTATGTGAGGTGGATCCTTCACCTTCTTCATAATTCCACAGAACCTTGCACAAGCTAACAATAGGATATTGTGCTCTGCATGGCAAGTTGATTGGCTCGGGAGCGGCCACTTTCAAAGGATTGTTTCCCCCTTTGAGCTGAATTATCGGTGTTGTGAGTAAAGTATTAACCCCTTCATCTTTAGTGGATATAGCTGCTACCACACTTTTCCACTTAGTAGGGCATGCATTCTCACTTGCACGTAACACAGTGTCGTTATCTGCCAAGCGCAGTACACCACTGTCGATTAGATTTTGAATAAGGTGGTGGAGTGCCCAACATTCTTCTGTGCTGTGACCGCGAGATTGGGAGTGGTATTGACATACTCCATCAGAGTTTTACCATCCTGAACGGGGGTTGATTAGAGGTAGAAGGGAACTGATCCTTCCTTCATTGATTAACATGTGAAGGATTTCCTCCATGTGTTGGCCCAAATAGGTGAATTCCCGTTTGTTGGCAAAATCCCGACGGGCTTTGGCATTTGCTCTCTTCGTCACTTTGTCTTCAAGCATTTCATTTTCTGAAAGTGATGAGGGAATATTTATGATAATAGGTAGGAGACTGGCATGCTCCTGGCTGATTAATTGTCGAGTCACTTGATGCTGATAAGTCACCAGTTCCGCCAATTGCTCAATTTGTTTGCCGAGAACTTTGATCTTTTGTTCCATTGTGAATTGGAACTTGGCATAATCCCATTTATCATCACCATCTTTGAGGGTCTGGGAAGATTCACATCTGAAGTTGGAACTCTGTCCATTGTTCCAATTGATCATGTTGACCTCTTCTTCTTTGTGTTGAGGAAGAGGGTTATCTTGAACATGAGGCAAATCGGGTTTGGTGACTACAATCTCCCCGTTGTCTATTAGGTCCTGGATCTTGTGTTTCAAGGCCCTACAATCCTGAGTATCATGTCCAGGTGCCCCGTCATGATAAGCACATTTCATAGCAGCATTGAAACCCCGTCCATTAGGGCTGGCTGGTGGAAGAAGATGCGTGATTTTTTTCTGTGTTGTCAGAAGATTAAGAATGTTCTCGAGGGTATCCCCTAAGGGTTAAACACTCGAGGGCGTTTGACTTCTCCACCTTTTAGTCTTTGGAGGGTTTGCGGTATTCTTTGGAAAGGGAGTGTAGTTTCTCCTTTGAATAGGCATGTTTTGATTGCCTTTTTGCCCCTGTAGTATCAGGGAAACATCTTCTTCTTTCTTTTTATGGACCCTCCGGGGGTTGTTCCCATAATTTCTAGATTGGATGTTCTGCAACAGCTTTGAGTGAAGCTAGGTCTTGAATCTTTCCTGACTTCAATCCCATATGAGCCATCTCCCCATGTTTAACCATTTCAGAAAACGGTTTGCCTATGCCGGCTAAAACTCTCTCATATATGGGAGCTTCTTGTATGTCTATGAATGTCATGACCATTTCTGATTCCGTCATGGAAGGACTAACTTGGGCAGCTAGGCGTCTCCACCTTTGAGCATACTCTCTGAATGACTCATTAGACTGTTTTTTGATCTTGGTAATTTGATACAGATCAGGAGCCATCTGAGTTTGAAAACTGTATTGAGTGAGGAAGCCATGTGCTAGCTCTTCCCAGCTGTGGATTTTGGAGTTGTCTAATCTTGAGTACCACGAACGGGCTTCTCGGTTAGACTCTTTTGGAATAATTGCATTACGAGCTTTTCATCCTCTCAGATAGGATCCCGCCTCTAATAAATACTTTTAAATGTGTATAAGGATCTCCTAACCCTTCATATTTTTCAAAGTCAGGAGTTTTAAATTTTTCTGGGTAAAGAACACCAGGAAAAATACACAGATCAGCATATGAAACACTCTAGTGGGTTCCAATTCTTTTGATAGCGCGAAGGGTCTCTTCCATTTGGAGGACTTTCTTTTTGATGTCACTAGTGTCTGGATCTCCAGTGGCATGGGTAGCATCATGAATTTTGTTGGTTGTATCCAACTGTAGTTCAGGTATGGTAATGACCGGGATTCCTCCTTGTGTGGAGGATTTAGTATGTACGGGTATTTTCTGACCCTGTGTAGACTGGTGTAATTCTTTTAGTAGAAGAGCCAAATCTGTAATTTGTTTACTTAATCTGTCGAATTCTTTATGAGAAACTGGATTAAGTTCAGTCTGGTCGGATGACGACATGATTGGCTGTAGGTCTGTTGCCTTTTTGGACTTTGACCGGGTAGTAGGTCCGATTGATTCCTTGTAAAAGACTTGCATAGTTTAGTCTTTAGGGAATGTATGTAATAACATGTTATGTGATGTGTTTGTTTTAAGAATTTTATCCTGCAAAATGGGTGTCAGCTGTTTGTAACATGTATGTGGACACATTGCTTCATATTTCTCATTACATGGAGATATATATGGAATGAAATTACAAGTAATTGTGTTTACAAGTAATTGAAATGAGAGCATGAAGAGAATTTCCTCCGCTTTGGGTTTATCAGAGGCTGACATATCTTAGGTTACTCTCGCGGCTTTTTGGCATGAAGGTTCCCAAATCATCGCAATCTACTAGACGGGAAGTTAATCCAGTCTTTCAACTGGAGCGAATTCGGGTGGTGCCTTTCCCGAGCCTCGGAGAATTAGACATCTCACGAGTCCAGTAATCAAACACCGACGGGATAGCCTCCTGGTGGAAGGACCACACAACATACATTCACATACATTGCGTCTCACCGTATAAAATGATGACATATGTGAAGCAATAATATCATAAACAGTTTATAGTGCGAAGTACTAACATCACACGCAGATATAATGCGAAGCACTAAGTTCAATCAAGACAAGCATTCGTACACATTCATCCAATGTAAATGCAACATCCACACATAAGCAGATAACAATTTTGAAAATATTGCAATAACGGCTTAAGTTGTGAAACCCCAGATTTTATGAATAAAGAATTAATTTTCTCGAAATAATTTTTTTTTTATATTACGGTGTGAATTTGAGATAATGTTATAGTTGTGGGTAATATTTATAAATTTTGCAAAGTTGTTATATAATATTCGATTGGTCGGAGAATATTCGTTTTAACAGGGAATATTCGTACAACGGCACAATCATTGGTGGACCCCACAATGGAATTATTGTCAGACTAAGAAAACGACAAAAATATTTTATTAAAAATAACGACGGAAGTTTTACCATTGATACTGTTGAACTACTCGGTAGTAAAAGAAATACGATGTCTACGTTGTTGCATAGTAGCACATGGTATTGATTATTGATATTTATGTGAGAAATCACTCGGTTTTGTTCAATTATTGCTACATATAGTTCTTTTGCATAGTATCTCACATTATTTGATTCAATTATTGTTGATTTAGAAGTTTTGTTTTATTAGATTATTAACGTAATAAAATAGAAACATCTTTTATATAAAATGAATACTTTATTAAAGTTATTCTATAAATAGAATATATTATATTTTATTATGCATAGTGTTTGAATAGTGCCCGTATAGTGTTTGTATAGTAAAAATCTTTTTATATAAATAGAATATATTATATTTAAAAGATTTTTCTTTAAATATGGACCGTCAGTTAAAGTAAATCAATCTGGACCGTTCATGGATTAGTTACTTATGCATTCCATTTTCCTATAAATAGAAGCTCATTCCTTCATTATTTTCTTACGAATTCAATTTGAACTCTGAGAGAGACTATAGAGAGATAGAAGAAAAGTTTTACTGCTACTTCACTACTCTTATATCAAGTGTTATTTTACGATGAGGATATTATTCTTTTGTATTCAAGAAGAAAACTTACATTATTCTATTTCTTTATTGTTACATTGGAATAACTTTTGTATCGCGCAGCTACCCTATACTTGGTGACATTCTTCTATTATTCATCTTTATTATTACATCGAAATATCCATACATGCATCTTTGTCTGTTAACTGATTCCATTTTATTATTACTGTCTTTATTATTACATGAATATCACATGCATGCTATCTGCGGGACCTAGTTCCATCATTTATTATTCAAAGATTTATTATTACATTGGAACATCACATGCTTTTGTGAATTTCACCTAACCTGGTTCCATTATTATTATTATGTTGGAATAACCGTCTATGCGAAGTACCGCATGCATGGTGATTTCTTTTGTTATTCCATTTGGTATTATACTCAGTTGGTTAATGTTTTAACTTCTATACTCACAGTTGTATTAGTAAGTTGTATTTGAATTTATGTACCATGTAAGTGGCGACCCAAGATGGGTGAAGTATACCTAATTTTTGGGGCATCATAGTTGATATCAAAACTTAGGGATATGATCCCTGGCTAAGATGTGAGATAAGAACTAGGAGGGGAGAGACGGGGAATTCCTTTGGTAGTATGACCTACCTAAGTTTATTTGGTATTTAATTGGTCGGTCAAAGTATATGCATAATATGTGATATGTTAATTAACCCTTGTTTTGTGGCAGTGTTTGAAAATGGCATCCGAGAATGTTGAGATTATCAATGGAGCACAGGAGACCGTTGAGTCACCACAGATCAATAATCAGGATAATGTGCAACCAGAGGACAATACTCCTCATGAAAACAATAACACCGATGAAATGGTGAATGATGGGATGGTCAGAGGCTTTATGCAATTCATGCAATAACAGGCGAAGGCAACTCCTATCCAAAATGTAGGTAGAAATACTGATAACTCTCGGACGGTCACCGCTAAGCAGTTTAAGGAGCAATTCATACAACAACGGGCGAAGGCAGTTCCTATCCATAATGCAGGTGAAAACAATGGTAACCCACGGCTGGTCACCGCTAAGCAGTTCAAGGAGCTGGGACCACTAGAGTTTTTGGGAAAGCCAGAACCACTTAAGGCGGAGACATGGATAAAGCAGATTACCAAGATATTTGATGTCTTGGAATGCTCGGAGGAGCAAAAGGTTCCATTCGCCACCTTTATGTTTGCGTGAAGAAGGAAATCATTGGTGGGAATCAGAAAAAGCGTTTTGACTTGCCGCTCAAAGATGTCTTGGGAGAAGTTCCAAAAATTATTCAACGACAAGTACTTTCCTGAAAGTAATCGTCACATGAAGGAGGTAGAATTCATCAAGCTGGAGCAAAACAATATGACCATGTCGCAGTACGAGGCTAAGTTTGCGGAGTTATCCCGGTTTGCATCCCACTTGGTCGATAATGAGGAGCGAATGACACGAATGTTTTTGCGAGGTTTGAAACCCGATATACGTCAATACCTCATTTCTCACAAACTTTGTTTATATTCAGATGTTGTGAATAGGGCTCAGTTATTGGAGCGCGATAATGAGTCAGCACAACCAAAAGGCAACGACCAACAACACGATAATAATCATACCGGTGGCAACGGTCATCGGAACAACGATAACCATCGTGGGGGATATTATCATGCCAAGAATGGTAACCATTTCGGTGGTAATCATGGCCAAGATAATAAGAATGGACATTTTAAGAAGAGAAGGTTCAACAAGGACGTGAAGACATCGGCACCAGCACCCATTTCAAAGGAAGAAGAACGCCCATCGGTCATATGTTTCAAATGCGGACAAGAGGGACACATCCGTCCAAACTGTACGCAACAATCCAAAGCGTGTTTTAATTGCGAAAGAGAAGGTCACCTAGCTCGATTTTGTCGTATGGTGAAGTTAAGTCCAACCAGGATAGTTATGCCAAAGGATGTCCCAGACAAGCCAAAGGCGGTAGTTTAAGAGAGAGCATTTTTTTTCCTCGTGACGAGGAACCTGAATAAAATTATCACGGGTAAGTTAATCATAAGCTCTTACGAAGTCTGTACCGTGTTAGATACCGGTTCTACTCACTCTTTTATTTCACCTAGTTGTGTTCAATGTTTGTACTTAACTCCGGAGAAGTTAAACTTTGATTTATCTATTGAAACTCCATTGGGAGAAACCTTCGTTACCTCCACTGTTTATAAATCTTGTTTGATTCAAATCGACACTTTCACGTTACCTGTCGATCTTATCTCTTTGAAAATACTTGCCTTTGATGTGGTTTTTTTTGAAATGATTGGTTAACTACTCATCATGTTTTTCGTAAGGTTGTTAGCTTTCATATTCCTAACCAACCTATTATGTGAATTCAAGCAACCAAACCACTAAATTCAATCATTGTCATATCAAGCCATAAGTAAAGAGCCCCGATCCTTTTGTTGATGACTTCCTTGTGTGGAATGCACCAAAGCCAGACTTTCTATATGTGACGTCGTGAATGACGATGACAAGTTAATAGGTATCATTGCGAGGTGCTATCTAGGTTAAGGGATAGAAGTCACACTTGGTATCAATGTGACGTACTATCCAAGTCTTGGATGAGAGTAACAGTTTTGAATGATATTTCTATCATTAATAAATCTCTTGACGTATTCACGAAGACTTCTTAGCCTACCCCGAGAGTGAAATCGAATTTTGTATTGACACCAGTACAAAACCCATTTCTTAAACCTCAAAATATTTCTTCAACTAAAACGAACGTAACATGCGCCAAAGACGTTGACTCGAGCTGTTGAAGATTACGATCGTACTATTCAATATCATCGTGGAAGAGCGAACGTGATAGCTGACGTTTTGAGTAGAAGATCATATGCGTTTACAAGTGCGATGTTGTTAACACAAAGACTCATTTCGTATAACTTGCAAATGATGAAGATAGAGTTAAAGACTCTAGGGACCCACATGAAGATAACAAATATACGAGTAGAATCGACTTTAATTGATAAAGTTAAAGCCGCTCAAGCTACACACCCAGAGCTGATGAAAGTGAAGAAGAATGTTCAAGAGGGCGTTATTCTAGAAACAAGAATCGACGAAGAGAGGAAATTTCAACCCTCGATTTAATTGGCCCATTTGAAATCCTCGATTAAGTAGGAGTTGTGGCTTATAGACTCGTTTTACCGCCAAATATGTTGCGTGTTCATAACATTTTTAACGTATCAATGTTACGTAAATATGTGGACGACCCGAACCACATTATTAATTTAGAACAGGACGAGATAGCAGAAGATTTAACGTATGAGGAGATACGTGTTAACATCTTGGATAAGAAGGATCATATTCGACGCACAAAGGTTATGCCTCAAGAGTTAAAATTTGAAGTGAAGTCAAGGTATCCTCATCTGTTCGGCATACCAGGTACGTACGTAAATTTCAAGGGCGAAATTCCATAAGGAGGGGAGATTGTGAAACCCCAGATTTTATGAATAAAGAATTAATTTTCTCAAAATAATGTTTTTTATATTATGGTGTGAATTTGAGATAATGTTATAGTTGTGGGTAATATTTATAAATTTTGCAAAGTATGCAAGTTGTCATATTATATTCGATTGGTGGGGGAATATTCGTTTTAAACGAGAAATATTAAATGCAATGACAAAGACAATCATTAGTGGACCCCACAACGGAATTATTGTTTTGATTGAGAAAACGATAAAAATATTTTATTGAAAATAACGGCGGAAGTTTTACCGTTGATATTGTTGAACTACTCAATAGTAAAAGTACAGTAATACGCGTTGTTGCATAGTAGCACACGGTATTGATTATTGATATTTATGTGAGAAGTCACTCAGTTTTGTTCAATTATTGCTACAATAGTTGTTGCATAGTATCTCACATTATTTGATTCAATTATTGTTGATTTAGAAGTTTTGTTTTATTCACGTAATAAAATAGAAACATCTTTTTATATAAAACAAAATACTTTATAAAAGTTATTCTATAAATAGAATATATTATATTCTATTATGCATAGTGTTTTGTATAGTAAAATCTTTTTATATAAAAATGAATACTTTATTAAAGTTATTCTATAAATAAAATATATTATATTTTATTATGCATAGTGTTTTGCATAGTGCATAAAAGTGTTTGCATAATAAAAATCTTTTTATATAAATAGAATATATTATATTTTATTTAAAAGATTTTTCTTTAAATATGGACCATCAGATTAAAGTAAATCAATCTGGACCGTTCATGGATTAGTTACTATGCATTCCATTTTCCTATAAATAGAAACTCATTCCTTCATTATTTTCTTACGAATTCACTGAACTCTATAGAGAGAGACTATAGAGAGATAGAAGAAAAGTTTTCTGATACTTCACTACTCTTATATCAAGTATTATTTTATGGTAAAGGATAATATTTGTTGTACTCGTAAGGGATATTATTCTTTTATATTCATCAAGAGAACTGTAGTTTCCATTTCTTATTATTCTGTTGGAATAACCTGTAAACGCGGAATACCCTATACTTGGTGACATTCTTCTATTATTCTGTCAGAATATCTTGTCTGTGCTATACGCCGGACCTGGTTCCATTTTTATTATTCCGTCTTTATTATTTTGTCGAAATATCCTGTCTGTACTATACGCCGGACTTGGTTCCATCATTTATTATTCTGCATTTATTATTATGTTGGAACATCTTGTCGGTGTGAATTTCACCTAACCTGGTTCCCTTATTATTATTCTGTTGGAATAACTTTTATACATCTGATACAACATGCATGGTGATTTCTTTTGTTATTCCATTAAGTATTATACTCAGTTGATTAAAATTTTGACTTCTATACTCCATGAAATTAGTGGAATATCCTTGATATTTGCGCTTCATCCAGTATCTTTTCATGGAAATATTCTTTTGAGCATTCTTGAATTTTACTCTACAAAGCGAAGATCATGTTGACAATTTGGGCGTTATTGGTTCTGGACAAATTAATTCTTGAACTTGTTTAATTGAATTCTTATATCATTGTCATCATCCTCATGTTTATATTTATTGAAAGTCATCTGTGGCCTGTAGTGCATAGATGGACTTGGTATGATTATGACCAGGGATTATTCGGTATAATCATGACCGTAATATTACAAATGATGTGAAAATTAAAAGTCCTCATTGGCCCGTAGTGCATTGATGGACAGTTTTTGGTATGATTATGGCTATGGATTCTCTTCGGCCAAGGGTGCAAAGATGAATTGTTTTATGGCATGATCAGGACCGTTGATGAAAACACGATTATCTTTGGCCCGTAGTGCATGGATAATTCGTGGTCGTGATACTAAATAATATCTTTGGCCTGTAGTGCAGGGATGATTTAATGATGTGGATTATTTATTGAGCCGAGTCTCAACGATAAAAGTGATGAAAAACCTTTTTAATCATAAAAGATAGTAGATTTTATTTTCTACTTGACTCTTTTAATGGATTGCTTCTTCCACTGCAGTTAAACTTGATGTCTATTGTATTTTATCAGTTTAACATTGTTGGAGGCTAATGATAATTTATTCTGCATTATCTTAGTCATAATATTTCTTACTGGGCTAGTTGAGCTCACCCTTTCTTTCACTGTTCTCTTCAGGAAATGAGAATATAGCTGGGACGAGTCGGGGAACGGAGTGATGGTCCAGAGGATAGCATTAATAGTCCTCACTATTCTGTGAAATAGTGTGATAATAATTGTAATGAAGACTCCTTTTGAGTTTGTATAATCTCTAGTAGATAATAATTGTATTCAAACTCACAGTTTATGTTTTGTCGTATTGTACACGACAGTTGTATTAGTAAGTTGTATTTGAATTTATGTACGATGTAAGTGGCGACCCAAGATGGGTGAAGTATACCTAATTTTGGGGGCGTCACAAATATTATAACACTATCCAATATTCAATATCTATTTTACAACAGTTATTTCTTTCAAAATTTCTGAGATGCACAGTTAATTAATTCTCTTTGTATTAAACTGTCAGACATGATTTTATTGTACTACTTGGTACTTCATACCCTTATATGTACTCTTATCATATGACTTTTATAATGTCATACATTACAATAATGTTCCATATAATTCCTACAATAATAACCAACTTCTAACATCTGCCCCGACGCAGCTTGCGCCAATTTCTCTACTGCTGAAAAAGGCGTGATGCTGGAAGTCCCCGGCAAATGTCAAACCGTTTAGCTTCATGCCTGTTCTGACCTCTATTATCATACCAATTTCACATAAGATAATTTAAATCCCAAATTGATAATACTACTAGTTAAAGATCCTATTCATTTCATGCATGGAATTATACAATTAAACATAATTAATCTCTCTCTTATTAAATCATTTCTCTTTTAATTCACTTATTGATTCTCTCAATCCTCCATTATGCCACACTAGGCAATTTCGATAAACTTTACGGTAAGATCTTTGCCAGTCTCATCACAACACCTTTGCTGACATACTCAACTTAATTGAATAGAGTTTCACATGCCACAACAATATTTAATTATATTTAAATAAATATTTGACTTTCATTAATTATTTATTATTAATATTCTTAAATTCCCAGGAATTACAATGTCGAGTATATATTGTCCACCCATCGGATTCCTTTCCTTACCGACAGAGGTTGGGAGCTCTATTTAGAAGAACATGCTATTAGGAGCACCATAGGAGAGATAACATTCTGATCTTTCCTCCTGCCAAGCGTCATTGGCCTTTATTGCAGCCGATCACTGAGATCCCATTGATGGGCATTGATATCTTTACTTTGTCAGAGGGACCTTTCGCTCAGGAGGCTTTTTACCACTAGTGGTGCTTTCGTACCATTATAGCTCAGACCAGCGCCACATAATTTATAGGGGATATAGTTCCTGGCTCCGTCATGATGACAAATTGGATTGCATGTGTAGCATCCCCAAATCTGGGTCCCAAATCACCACGGATCTTGGTATGCTAATTCTATAACTATTACTATTTGTGAAAGATATAAACATAAATTATTTATACAATACATTACACATTATTTCCCCCAAGGTCGAGTAACCTTCAAATAAACATAATTCATAACCTGTCTAACATACAACATTATTATTATACTATACTATTACAATTAAGCTGCACATAAAATCCCAAGCTGAACTTGGCTTTATCCTTTCCTGTATCCGACGTATTTGCCTTAATCTGCAATGTTAAATCATGATATAGCAAGGGTGAGCATAAGATTGCCCAGCAAGTTTAAGTTCAATAATTTAACGATATATCATGATTGAAAGAATCTGAATAATAAGCTGGCTATAATTCAACAATATAATTGTGAACTAGAAGGAACAAACTTTTGGCTGAACAAGTATATAATATGAACAAATATATCTTGATCGAATGGTAATGAAGGTGATCAGCCTTTCATACCTGACTTATACATGCAATATGTACAGAGTACAATTCAACAATGGCAATCAGCAATGATTAACCATAAGTATATCTGAATGAAACAATTCTTAGTAGAGTTAAGTAAAAACTTGCCTGAACCTTTGATTACCGCTACACAATTTATCTAGCTTTGTCTGAAAACCTAATATAAATAATACTGATCTACAAATTAGAATAATATCATCACAGTATTTAAAATAACCTAAATACATTTATCACATAACCCTATCAGTCTATTTAGCACATAATACTCGGTATCAAGTCAAACTATTGCAGTCTGAGTTGAACCCGACACAATTCTAACATCCCGACGGTCTAGTCGGACAATATTTGAGTTTAAGTTCAATTAAACTCTGCCTAAACACTTAACAATTATCTTAGATAATTTATTATCAGTCAAAATATTTTTCATAGGCTCATAATAATTTGTAGATAATTAATATCATTTATCATAAAATTTCAATCATTAATATTGTATTTAAATGAATTAAATACCACATAATTCTTTTATCATTAATATTCATTTATTATCAAATATTAATGAAATACATATCATAATATTATAATATATTTATAATATCATAAAGTATTTTTAATACTTTAAAATCACCTTTATATGATTTTTAAACAATTAAATTCATTATCCGATAATTGCTTTTAATATTAAAATATTAATATTTTCATGACAAAATATAAAAAGTTATATTTTATAACTTAAAACATTTTTCTAACCCTTAAATCATTTTTATATGATTTATAAAACATTAATCCTATTTTTCCATAATTTATTTAATATATTTATTAAATAAGTTAACTATCATTAATATTGATTAATTAATGAAATTCATCACAAAATATTAAAAGTTACTAAAAATAACTTAAAATATTTTATTATACCATAATATTATTTTTCATGATTTTTTAAGCATTAAAATCATTTTTAAATAATTTATTTAATATTATAATTAAATAAATAAATACCTTTTGTATACCAAAATATATTAAATATTTTTGAAATATACTCAAAATAATTAAAAACTATTTTTCGGGCTTTAAAATAATGTTTCATAATTTATTATGTATTTTTAATAATTAAAAATCATTTAATTCTATTTATTTAATAAAAATATTTATTTTCTGAAATTAAATGTCACTAATGGGCCCTATAGCGACAGACCCGTTGCTATAGGTGTTCTTGAGCCTGTTCTTCATCAACCCAGAAACGCCTGTCAGACTACAGGGTGCTTGGTTTGACCATAAATTGTCCCATGATCCTAAGGTTTTCTGGGCTGTTTAAAGCATCAATATTGTAGTATTGATGTAACTCTACAAACATCAACAATTGTTATGGAAATCCAACATCATAACGGAGAGATATATAGGTCATCAATTCTCATATCGAGTCGTTCTTCATTTCTGGGTTTTCCAGAAATGAAGAACAGTTCATGGGTACTACTTTCGATCCGTGTAACGTGGAATCCAGTTCTGTTTTTGCGTGATATTAAGGTTCATATTTGTAGTGGCGATGTCAGTGAACAATTCTATACCATCATATAAGTCTAAAAACAACTTAAAGGGAGATTTAGGCCGGTCAAAGTGTTGCTCAGGAAACGGTTCTTGAAGATCTTGATTTTCCCAAAAATCTTCATCCGTTAAGTTGGTCAACGGCTGTTTGACCACGGTTAAATGTCATCCTGGTAATGGTATGAGTAATCTAAAAGCATGATTGTATAGCCTACGTGTCAGAAAACAACTCGAAATCAACAACATGGTCTACAACATAAACACAAACAAGATCTGTGGCTTGCAAAGACGCTGTCAGACAAGATCTAGGTTTCTGGGTTGCCCAGAAACCCATTCCCAAGACCGGTCAACGCAGTTTGACTGCTCATATTTCTCAATATACTAATGATCTGGGTGATCTAAGGACACTGATCTGTAACTCTCATATTATACTACAAGGATCAAACAATAAATAACCAAAACATATACATACAGCAAGATTAAGGGCTTTAAAAATCTTGTCAGATCACCTGGAAAAATTCTGGGTTGCCCATATTCAAATTTTGTGCTTGGTCAACGGACTTTGACCGATCCTATCTTGCAATCCGAGTATTCCCTGAGCTTGATTCAAGTCTCAGATCAAACTCCTAACATCAAAGAACAGATCTATAACATAACATACACCAAACATCAAACACACACAGATATAAGGCCTCTGACAGATGACTGTCAGGCCATTTTTTTTCCAGATTTCCAGATTTTTCAAAACATTAACTTCGTGCATCTAGCTATTATAGATCCTTGATCTAACAGCCCAGATCACTTATTAACACCCTAATATACATCTTTAACCAACAATTTTCAACATCTAACAACAATTACCAAGATTTTCCAGATTTAGGGTTTTCATACCTTTTTGGCTTTGATCATGGTTTTGATCTTGATGAACTGATAATGGAAAGCTAAAGACTGACATTAGCTTATCCTATCTCACTTTATCACTCTATATTTTCGGATTTCAGAAGGAGAAAAGCTTTGGAGAAAATAAAGTGGGCTCTTTCTCTCTCTAAAATCTATAATAATTGATATGTTACACTATATTGGACTGATCCAAGGGGCAAGATGGCTGGTAATTGATATAAAGCTAAGGCTAGGGCTAGGGTTAGCCACCCCCTACAAGATCATGGCTAGATTTGCTCACTTCCCTCCAATAATGCACAAAGGGTAGATTAGACATTTTGATTTTTTTGTCTTTAATGGCATATTAGTAAATTATCCAGACTTTTAGGGTTTAGGGTTTAACCCTTAGGGTTTAGGGTTTAACCTTAATATATTTAAAATTAAATTTCTAGGATTTCAAAATTTTGATTTTTAAAATAGAAAATTAATATTCCAAAATTATAATTAGGATTTTCTAATTATATTAACATTAAATAATCATTATACAAGCTTGCTAATTAGGATTAATATTTTCTAATTAAAATTACTAATTAACAATTAGGTTTCATAATCATTCATTAGGGTTTATAACCCATGAATTAGGGTTTTTGAATTATTAAAAAAATCTAATTACTCATTAAATTTATCTTTGATTAGGTTTGTAATTAAAATACATAAACCTTATACATAGCATTTAAATTCCTAAATTAGAATTTTAATATCCGAATTAGGGTTTCAATTTCCCGGAACTGAAATTAGGGTTTCCAGAACCGGTTTCTAGGGTTCTTATTAGTCATTAGGATTTTCTAACTGAACGTTGACGTTCTTAATATAATATTAGGGTTTGCCACTGATATAGTTTATTTATTCAACCATTGACCCTTAACCACATATCGTACACATATACAACCATATACACAGAACATAATCACGTATATCCTTAATCCTGAATAATTCACAACAAAGATTTTTAAATCTAAAAAATTCTTTTCAGAAATGTCAAATCTATACACTTATTTTATGTCTAGGTTTATTATTTAACCTTTATTCAATAATTTAAGATTTAAATAATTTTTCTAAATTCTTGGGACATCACATTCACCCCTTATTCTAAAAATTTCGTCCCCAAAATTTACCTTACACCATACATCATTCGTACACAGCATCACATGCTACCCAATACATTCCTCACCAGAGTAAAAATTTCAAGTATTGCTGTGGGTTTTCTAGACTATTCTCTGTCATTTTTGTAAAGGTTATATAGAAATTCATCCGCAAACCGTCATAACTTACGGACATAGTGGGTAATTAATCTGATATGCCCTGTACTTATCAAGTACTTCTGGTCAACTCTATTTCTCGTCTCTTCCATAGGCACAAAATTTTTCCTCAGTCTTATTAGATTCCGCACCAAAACAATTTGGTTCGGGAATTTCTTTCAATGAACACTTAGAGTTTTCATAAACATTAGTCTAGTTGAATCGAATAGCACAGACTCATATCAATAATTCAATTCAATCGAATTATTTAGGTGTAGCCAAACCCCGTTGGCAAATTAAAATTTTTGAAAATATTTTTGAGAATGACGTCATGATGCCGTACTGTATTAACAGTCCGTTTAAGGATGCCGTCATCGTATGACTTTGTCATAACACATCATACAATAGTGGAACAACGATTTTAGATCAATTCAACACTAAGTATTCCTCCATATACAACTCCATCAACTTTTTATCATCTCTGCACCAGGTTACATGGTACATAAGTGATAAATAAAAATATATTTTGATATTTCAAATCATCTTCGTCTAGCTGAAACAATTAGCATAGACTTTACTTTAAACCGTTCCAAAAATGATTACGAGTCTACACACATTTTTTTTAAAAGCACATAGTGCGTATTTAGCTTGATGTCCAAAAAGTTCGAAGTCTAGCATAGCTAGGAATTTTGGAAAACCTATGTCTCCACTAATAATCATTTGCTTAAATAGTCTATCTATTCCTATTATCCTTAATACTCCATTCACACAAAACTATACCCAGTTCACAAACTTACCACACTTATGAGTTCGGAACTTGCCACATCATATATGTGTTTAAGAACTTGTCCTAGATGGACCTTTGGCGTCCATTCGCTGAGGGGTTCATAAACATTTCATATAATTTTGAGTCACGATCGTACCATAAGTATGAGTCTTAAGAACTTGTACTTAACCTGATATTCTCTACCTATCACCTATCTATCTGTTATACAAATGAGAAAAGAATCACCTTCTCAACATGCATATAGCAAATAGCGCGACACAGACATTTCAATGATTATCAGTGCCAGAAACTAAGTGGTTTTCACACCAAGTACAATTCAACTCCCATACGAAGAATCATACAACTCAACTGCTGACATGAGTCCTCAATTAAAATCCCCACCTAATTAATCTTAACTCCCTTCTCAATACGAATTTCATTCAACTCGTATTCATAATCCTTTACTGATTCTGTACCAATTCATAGACACACAACAATCTTGTTGTAAGCTTGTCAATCATTCTCTCAATCCATATTAGATCACGGGGTGATCTCATCGTATATATTATGATTCATTTCTATTTTGTAATCGTTTTTCTTTTCGATTTTCTATCACTGTACTCTTAGTCTTTTAGACTCTATCTGTTCATAACTACTATTCAACTTTATTATCAGAGTTACAGAACTCTGTAAATTATACCCCGCCGAGATTCGTCTTTGAATCTTATCGACACACTAACTCTATTTGAGTTAGTACTTATCCTAATCACTACGGTTATTAGTCTCAGGTATTCCTACCTAATGTTCATAACCAACAGCTCTGATACCAACTGTAGCATCCCCAAATCCGGGTCCCAAATCACCACGGATCTTGGTATGCTAATTCTATAACTATTACTATTTGTGAAAGATATAAACATAAATTATTTATACAATACATTACACATTATTTCCCCCAAGGTCGAGTAACCTTCAAATAAACATAATTCATAACCTGTCTAATATACAACATTATTATTATACTAAACTATTACAATTAAGTCAATACATAAAATCCCAAGTCAACTTGGCTTTATCCTTTCCCTCATCCGAACGATTACTTCTTTAATCTGCAATGTTAAATCATGATATAGCAAGGGTGAGCATAAGATTGCCCAAAGAAGTTTAAGTTCAATAATTTAACGATATATCATGATTGAAAGAATCTGAATAATAAGTTGGCTATAATTCAACAATATAATTGTGAACTAGCAGGAACAAACTTTTGACTGAACAAGTATATAACATGAACAAATATATCTTGGTAGAATGGTAATGAAGGTGATCGACCTTTCATACCGACTTATACATGCAATATGTACAGAGTACAATTCTACAATGGCAATCGAAAATGATTAACCATAAGTATATCCGAATGAAACAATTCTTAGTAGAGTTAAGTAAAAAAAACTTGCACTCGAACTGTTGATTACTTAGCTACAAAATTTATCTAGCTTTGTCTCGAAAACCTAATATAAATAATATCGATCTACACATTAGAATAATATCATCACAAGATATATTTAAAATAACCTAAATACATTTATCACATAACCCTATCGATCTATTTATACATATAAGACTACTAGATCAAGTCAAACTATTGCGATCGAGTTGAACCCGACATAATTCTAACATCCCGAAGCGGCCTAGTGGACAATATTTGAGTTTAAGTTTAATTAAACTCTTGCTTAAACACTTAACAATTATCTTAGATAATTTATTATCATCAAAATATTTTTCATAGGCTCATAATAATTTTTAGATAATTAATATCATTTATCATAAATTTTTAATCATTAATATCATTTAAATGAATTAAATACCACATAATTCTTTTATCATTAATATTCATTTATTATCAAATATTAATGAAATACATGTCATAATATTATAATATATTTATAATATCATAAAGTATTTTAATACTTTAAAATCACCTTTATATGATTTTTAAACAATTAAATTCATTATCCGATAATTGCTTTTAATATTAAAATATTAATATTTTTATGACAAAATAATAACAAAAGTTATATTTTATAACTTAAAACATTTTTCTAACCCTTAAATCATTTTTATATGATTTATAAAACATTAATCCTATTTTTCCAAAATTTATTTAATATATTTATTAAATAAGTTAACTATCATTAATATTGATTAATTAATGAAATTCATCACAAAATATTAAAAGTTACTAAAATTAACTAAAAATATTTTATTATACCATAATATTATTTTTTATGATTTTTAAAGCATTAAAATCATTTTTAAATAATTTATTTAATATTATAATTAAATAAATAAATACCTTTTGTATACCAAAAATATTAAATATTTTTGAAATATACTCAAAATAATTAAAAACTATTTTTCAGGCTTTAAAATAATTTTTCATAATTTATTATGTATTTTTAATAATTAAAAATCATTTAATTCGATTTATTTAATAAAAATAATTATTTTCTGAAATTAAATGTCACTAAAGGGCCCTATAGCGACAGACCCGTCGCTATAGGTGTTCTTGAGCCTGTTCTTCATCAACCCAGAAACGCCTGTCAGACTATAGGGTGCTTGATTTGACCATAAATTATCCCATGATCCTAATGTTTTCTGGGCCGTTTAAAGCATCAATATTGTAGTATTGATGTAACTCTACAAACATCAACAATTGTTATGGAAATCCAACATCATAACGGAGAGATATAGGCTGTCAATTCTCATGTCAGAGCTATTCTTCATTTCTTGGTTTTTCAAAAATGAAGAACAGTTCATGGGTACTACTTTCGATCCGTGTTACGTGGAATCCAGTTCTGTTTTGCGTGATATTAAGGTTCATATTTGTAGTGGCGATGTCAGTGAACAATTCTATACCATCATATAAGTCTAAAAACAACATAAAAGGGAGATTTAGGTAAATTGAAGTGTTGCTCAGAAGCGGTTCTTGAAGATCTTGGTTTCCCATAAATCTTCATTCGTTAAGTTGGTCAACGGCTGTTTGACCACGGTTAAATGTCATCCTGGTAATGGTATGAGTAATCTAAAAGCATGATTGTATAGCCTACATGTCAGAAAACAACTTGAAATCAACAACATGGTCTACAACATAAACACAAGCAAGATCATGGCTTGTAAAAGACGTCGAGACAAGATCTCAGGTTTCGGGTTGCCCAGAAACTCATTCCCATGACCGGTCAACGCAGTTTGACTACTCATATTTCTCAATATACTAATGATCTGGGTGATCTAAGGACACTGATCTGTACCTCTCATATTATACTACAAGGATCAAACAATAAAATAACCAAAACATATACATACAGCAAGATTAAGGGCTTTAAAAATCTTGTCAGATCACCTGGAAAAATTCTGGGTTGCCCAGATTCAAATTTTGTGCTTGGTCAACGGACTTTGACCGATCCTATCTTGCAATCCGAGTATTCCCTGAGCTTGATTCAAGTCTCAGATCAAACTCCTAACATCAAAGAACAGATCTATAACATAACATACACCAAACATCAAACACACACAGATCTAAGGCCACTGACATATGACTGTCAGGCCATTTTGTTTTCCAGATTTCCAGATTTATCAAAACATTAACTTCGTGCATCTAGCTGTTATAGATCCTTGATCTAACAACCCAGATCACTTATTAACACCCTAATATACATCTTTAACCAACAGCTTTCAACATCTAACAACAATTACCAAGATTTTCCAGATTTAGGGTTTTCATACCTTTTTGGCTTTGATCATGGTTCTGATCTTGATGAACTGATAATGGAAAGCTAAAGACTGACATTAGCTTATCCTATCTCACTTTATCACTCTATATTTTCTGATTTCAGAAGGAGAAAAGCTTTGGAGAAAATAAAGTGGGCTCTTTCTCTCTCTAAAATCTATAATAATTGATATGTTACACTATATTGGACTGATCCAAGGGGCAAGATGGCTGGTAATTGATATAAATCTAAGGCTAGGGCTAGGGTTAGCCACCCCCTACAAGATCATGGCTAGATTTGGTCACTTCCTTCCAATAATGCACAAAGGGTAGATTAGACATTTTGATTTTTTTTTATCTTTAATGGCATATTAGTAATTATCCAAACCTTTAGGGTTTAGGGTTTAACCTTTAGGGTTTAGGGTTTAACCCTAACATATTTGAAATTAAATTTCTAGGATTTCAAAATTTTGATTTTCAATATAGAAAATTAATATTTCAAAATTATAATTAGGATTTTCTAATTATATTAACATTTACTAATCATTATATAAGCTTTCTAATTAGGATTAATATTTCCTAAATAAAATTACTAATTAACAATTAGGTTTCATAATCATTCATTAGGGTTTATAACCCATAAATTAGGGTTTCTGAATTATTAAAAAAATCTAATTACTCATTAAAGTTATCTTTGATTAGGTTTGTAATTAAAATACATAAACCTTATACATAGCATTTAAATTCCTAAATTAGAATTTTAATATCCGAATTAGGGTTTCAATTTCCCGAAACTAAAATTAGGGTTTCTAGAACCGGTTTCTAGGGTTTCTTATTAGCCGTTAGGGTTTTCTAACTGAACGTTGACGTTCTTAATATAATATTAGGGTTTGCCACTGATATAGTTTATTTGTTCAACCCTTGACCCTTAACCACATACTGTACACATATACAACCATATACACAGAACATAATCACGTATATCCTTAATCTTGAATAATTCACCACAAAGATTTTTAAATCTAAAAATTTCTTTTCAGAAATGTCAAATCTATACACTTATTTTCTGTCTAGGTTTATTATTTAACCTCTATTCAATAATTTAAGATTTAAATAATTTTTCTAAATTCTTGGGTCGTCACAGCCTGCGTCCGAGAGCCTACTCATTTGGCGTAGATTGATAGTTTGGCCCAGCAATTGGACCGGGCACATTCCTTTATCCCGCATTTGGGCAGAGATCCTTCCGAGTTGAATACTTTTGATCCTTCCAGCTCTGGGCTGGCCCTTCATGTGACCCATTTTTCGATGGTTTTGTCAGTGCAGATCCTCCGTTATATCGACCTGATATCCCTACTGGCAGAGATTCAGTGACTTAGGAGAAGTTACATCAGATGGACAGATTAGATGATGTGGATATCAACACCATTGACTTCTTCTGATGCATTTGTTGCTATATCATTTGATAGGCCTCTGTTAGATATTGGGCGGGTGTGTCCTAATTCTCGTTATATCTTTTGATAGACCTCTATTAGATGTTGGGCGACTGTTCCCCATTTCCCTGTATTTTTCAGTTGTATATAATGTTGATGTATTTAGATGATGATGCACTTAGGAATGTATGTATAATGCTTTTAGATTCCCTACATTATATTGTCATCTATTTTTTTATAAAGTATGCATTATGTTATAGACATGCATTTCCAGAAATGAGTTTAGCATTGGCCCCTAGATGGTCTTATGACACAGCTCAATTGATGTCTTCATCCACTATTAACCGGATTGAGCATACCCCACCTGTGTTGGTGGCATCTTCTTTGAGATCGTGGTATTCCAGTTTGTCCTCCCTAGATCGGGTGACAATTGATCAGATGTTGCGACACTCTGTGACCCTCTTGTCATTTCAGGTTCCACCGGGCTTTATAGAGGGCAAGTATGAGCAATGGGTACCAGATAGGAAAGTATTCAGATTTGATACCTAGGAGTTGACTCCTACATTGGAGGAGTATGAGCATCTTACAGACTTGACATTGGATAGGCTTTGCGCTCGAATGGCTGTCGGTGATATGAGCCGGTAATTGAGGTGCAAAGTTTCCTTAGACGAGATTTCCTCGGGGCGTTTGGTGTCCATGAGTTTCTTGGTTGACATATTTGGGTCATTGGATAGCTATCTACGATACTCAGGGACTTCACCATTTCTGAGGGTGATTGGCATGTCGCCTGTGTAGACATACTCTTGATGTGCATACTGGCTTATCTGTACATGCCATTGTACATGGACCACCTGGATATCGGTGTGATCATGGTAGTATGTGCTCTTCGGGAGGGTCATACCATCTTATCTATGATTCTGGCAGAGACCTTGAGGTCAACCATGTTTTCCCATTCCCATTCAGTAGGGGTTTTTATAAGCAGTGCGATCTTGTTGTACGTGTGGTTTGTGACACACTTGATACCAATTGGCACTTTAAGATGTCATGGGTATTATTTTTCCCATGAGATAGCCATGTTATATTCCTTTCAACCGGCTGAGTGTACAAAAGCAACTTCTTGGTCGTCTTTCTTGTCAAGGATCGAGGACCCGTTTGATATTTTTCCATGTTCAACGCTCAGCTCTCCCTATAGCTTTATCACTCATGTAGTTAGCATGGAATATATTCCCCTAACCGGTTTGAGGTGTGTGACCACATAACATCTACTGGTTGTTATGGCATAATTTGACAAGTTTCAGGATATTCATCCCTTTGACGGGGCAGTGGGTTAGCGATCGTCATCTTGGCTTCTGTCAGCAGAGGATTTGTCCAGGATTTATGCTTATTGGACCCATCACGAGAGGGCTAATTTTTTGACTAGCCATTCAGGTTGCTCTCCAGAGTATTAGCATGGTTGACGGCAGAGATTACATTAGCTAGGGTTGTATTCTCAGAGCCAGGTATTGATTCTGATGATGGGGAGTGAGTACCATGATTCTCACATCGAGGATGAGCTGTTTACTGGTTGATTCCCCTAGTATCCCTACTACTGTGACTCCACATTCTATAGAGTATTTAGAGCATAGTTTACATCTGATGACGTTTGAGAGGGATTGTAAAGCCCCCAAATTCGGGTACTTGAAACCCGAACTCGGTGCTTCACGATACCATTTCTATGAGCGAAATAATACAAATAATAATAACAATAATATAAAGATCAACTTAATTTACATATCATCAGAGTCTGAATCCCAAGTACGCAACCTTTAAACATTCATTACAACCCATGATAGATGTTAGTTCCTAGTAGGCACAAGTTATCTAGAAGGGGGGGGGGGGTTGAATAGATATTTGAAAATCTTTTCTCTTTAAACTTGTTCTTAGATAATGATTAAAACTTAGCGGAATTAGTATTTGTTTTAATCTTCTTTACCAAACAATGGAGGTATGAGCGAGTAAGGTAGTTATGGCAGATATAGCAGTTATAGTAGATATAGCATGTATGTAAATGACACAATTGTTTTTAAGTGGTTCAGAGCACTCAAAGCTCCTAGTCCACTCTTCTACTCAACGAGTAGGATATCCACTAATGATGTCTTTTACAATCTTCTGAATCACATAGATTCCTTCTAGACCAACAGTCTAGGAACTTCTCTAGTTCACTCTTAAACTCTTCAAGTTCAGCAGACTTGGCTTTCTTACAGTTCACTACGAACTCTTCAAGTCCAGCAGACTTGGTACTCTTCTTCAACTGATTGATAGTTGTTGAGTTCTTGATGGTTTCTACTTAGTTGCTATGTAAGCACTGGTTCGTTAAGAACTGAGTAGCTGAGCAAGCTTTGCAATATCTCAGATCTTAGAGTTGAGCTTGAGAGAGATGTTAACGTTGTTTGACTAATGCTTGCTTGTCTCTTTCTCTCTGTCTGATCTATATATATGTGATGTTGAAAACTATCTGTTGGATCCATCCGTTGTGGTATTAAATGCATCTGAACTTTCTGTACTGTGATGGAGACATTTCTGCACATCTTCTGAATTCTGCATTCTGGCCCACTGACACTGCAGGCTGCTTTCTTACCTACCACCTGAAAAGGTATTTTGTCCCTCTTACCCATTGTACTATCCTTTGCTTCTTCACTACGCTTCTTTGTTGCATACTAAGGATATTTCATATATTCTGGGACTGATGAGCCCTGCAGCATCTGGGATCCATTCTTCACTTGTTGAAAACACAGATCATGAGGCTCGACGTTTTCTGACATGAGACAGATGATGCTCTACTATTTAGATCGTGGTGTTCTATGATTTAGATCGTAGTGTCTTTGACATCTTTGCATACTACAAAGCTATTAGTTTAAGAACACTATGATTTCCCTTCATCCTTCGCACACTACGATCTACTCTTGCTCGTGTTGTTGACTCTATGTTCCTGATAGCACACTATGATCGTTGACTTGAAAAACTTCATGTTTCCTTCAGCATACTGCGATCGTAGAGTTGGCTCGGCAAACGTTGGGACCACGCTATGATTTCCGAAGAGTCCCCTTCAAGGCAGGCACACTACGATCTTTAGGCTCTATGTTTTCTGCCTTGACTTTTGCAATGTTGATCAGATGGATGCACTACGATTTCTTCAAGACTAATCTATTACATCTTAAGATCAACCTAACAGTTTTGATCTTTCTATCTATACATTCTTTATCAGAATGGTACACGTTGAAAGCTTAGATCAACCTAACAATTTTGATCTATCACTAAGAACTTGTACATATATTCATTTAAAGACCTAACAAATAATCATGAACATATACATTTAAAACATCAAATCATAATATGCATTCTCCCAACAATCTCCCCCTATTTGATGTTGACATACCCAAGGAGATTTGTTGTCATGATTATTAGTGACTAGATGCATTTGTAGGAAATTTAATCATGACTTAGTATTTCAGTGAGCAGCTGAAATTACTAGAGAATAAGTAGGAATTTATTGATGATCAGAAGATATTACAATTCAGCATTACATCAATAGGAAATTTAAGTTTTAACTTATCTCTATTTCCTTGACCTCTTATTTTGAGGTGGGTTGGCATACTCCTCAGGCCTTTCTTTTCCTTTGAGCTTCCTCATTTCTTGCTAACTCTTCCAGCTCGCTTAGACTTAGAACTGGATTCTCTTCATGTCTGCGCATGGATGTAGGATCTCCAATTGGCATTCTTATGCGTACAGTAGACACGTCTTGTGAGCTAGGAGTTGGCTCCTGATGACTCAGAGGAATAGCTGTTATAATTGCCTGCTGACTAGATCGTTGAGTCTGGTGATGTGTTAGTCTTGCAGGAGGGCTTCGTGATGTCTGAGCAAGAAATTGACTTCTTCCCCTTTCTTGAGTTTCATGACCTCTTCATCTGCCTTGGCCTCCTTGATCTCCTTTCCCTTTCTTATTCTCCCCCTTTATGTCAGCATCAAGGGTTCGAATATCTGTAGACAGGCGATTAACTCCTTTGACAAGCTCGCTTAGTTGGCTTTGGGTTTGAGCGATGTCCTCCCTATTTTCCTTGATCTATTTTTCAGATCTTGGTTCTTTATTTTGGACGGCTGACAGAATCATTTCATATATTCTAGGACTGATGAGCCCTGCAGCATCTGGGATCCATTCCTCACTTGTTGAAAACACAGATCATGAGGCTCGACGTTTTCTGACATGAGACAGATGATGCTCTACGATTTGGATCGTGGTGTTCTACGATTTAAATCTTAGTGTCTTTGACATCTTTGCATACTACGAAGCTATTAGTTCGAGAGCACTATGATTTCCCTTCATCCTTCGCACACTACGACCTTCTCTTGCTCGTGTTGTTGACTCTACGTTCCCGAGAGCACACTACGATCGTTGACTTGTAAAACTTCATGTTTCCTTCAGCATACTGCGATCGTAGAGTTGGCTCGACAAACGTTGGGACCACTCTACGATTTCCGAAGAGTCCCCTTCAAGGCAGGCACACTATGATCTTTAGGCTCTATGTTTTCTGCCTTGACTTCTGCAATGTTGATCAGATGGATGCACTACGATTTCTTCAAGACTAATCTATTACATCTTATGATTAACCTAATAGTTTTGATCTTTCTATCTATACATTCTTTATCAGAATGGTACACGTTGAAAGCTTAGATCAACCTAACAATTTTGATCTATCACTAAGTCCTTGTACATATATTCATTTAAGGACCTTACAAATAATCATGAACATATACATTTAAAACATCAAATCATAATATGCATTCTCCCAACAATAGATAATATATATCACATTTGTCTTAATAAAGTTAACTATTACATAACATAACATTGTGTTCATTCAGCAACCTTTCCTTTTCCCATGTTCTTAGCAGAGCTCTCTGGTCGTTCACACTTAGCTGAAAACATTTAAATTTAAGCAAAGATGAGCATTTGAGTGCCCAACAAGTAATATCAATTATATATATAAGCTGAAAGAATTTAAATATTTTCTTTGTACTACCCTTCTACAACAAGTCAATAGTTGTGAAGTAATCTGAACCGATAATAATAACATAACAACTCTCTATCAAATTTTTGAAACTACATATTGACTATAACTAAGGTTATGGTGACATGCTATGAACATTGTTTTCATTTTCGAAAAGGTTAAACAGAAATTCATCTGCAAACCGTCATAACTTACTTACAGACAGGGGTGATCGGCCAGATTCGCCTCACGTTAATCAAGATT
This sequence comes from Panax ginseng, assembly GCA_020205605.1. NCBI lineage: Eukaryota > Viridiplantae > Streptophyta > Magnoliopsida > Apiales > Araliaceae > Panax > Panax ginseng. The sequence continues at coordinate 44,144,485 of CM035141.1, forward strand.
ACGTGCAAGAACGAGGTATCGTTCACTCTGTCCACCTTGGGTGCATAAAAAGTTTTCCGTGTAAGGGATGTTCATACTTATGCGGGTTCCAAATCAAAGGTTTTATCTTGTTCAACATTAATCTATAATTCAACATATATATATATATATATATATATATATATATATATATGGGTAATTAACAAAGGTATATCAACATGTGATTAAATATAATGACTATCCAAGTGGGGACACTTGTATAACCATTTATAAAAATTAACGAACAAAATATATATATCTGAATTACCATATACTAACATGTTGATAATCAATGAGCGTATATAATATAAGGTTAATAATCTGTACAGTAATAATATAATTCATAAATATTCTTACTTATATCCATTGCATAAAGAAAATGCAAAGGTAAAATAATTGCACGATCTTGCCTAACTACGATTCATTACTTAGTTTTATCTTTTATATCACGACCTATCATTAATAAGATCATTTGTTCGATTAGAACAATATACTATAACACATAGTACTGCATTTCGCAGTCAGCACATAACCTAATCACATTATTACCCATTTTAACAACAATTGAATCACAAATAATCACATATCTAAATAAATTATCTAAGTCCAGATCAATTTACAAACATGTGATTGTGCAAAATTTATGACTTTATCGGGTAATTATCGAGTCTAAGACTCTATCCGATAATTTAGTATCAGTCATATTATTTTTAAATGACTTATAATAATTTTGAAACATTTATTATAATTTATCATGAATTTTCAAACATCTAATCATTATTAAATGATTTAAATATTAAACAATTCTATTATCATTAATATTTAATTAATATTAAACTATTAATGAACCCATTCTTTGAAATATTAAAGTTATTTATAATAACTTAGAATATTTTTAAAGTATTAATATTACTCTTAAATGATTTTTAAAACATTTAAAATCATTCTTAAATAATTACCATAATATTAAGTATTAATGTTTTATTTATCAAAATATTAAAAGTCATTAATTATAACTTAAAAATATTTTTAATTCATTTATATCCTTTTTTAAATGATTTTTAAATTAATAAAACCATTTTGAAACTATTTATTTAATATAATTATTAAATAAATTCAATATTATTAATAATAACTTAATAATTATTAACATTAAATTATTAATGAAATTATTCTTTAAATATTAAAAGTTATATTTTATAACTTAAAATATCTTTAAACACTTTATTATCATTTAAAATGATTATTATAATATTAAAATCATTTTTAAACTAAATTATTTAATATAATTATTGAATAACTTTAATATTATTAATAATAATTAATTAATGAAATTTACCTTTAAATATTGAAAGTTATATTTTATAACTTAAAATATTTTTAAATACCTTATTGTAATTTTAAATGATTTTTAATATAATAAAATCATTTTTAATTAATTTATTTCATTCATTTACTAAATAACTTAATTATAATTAATATTAATTTATTAATGAATTTCATCACAAATATTAAAAGTCATTAAAAATAACTTAAAATATTTTCTTATATCAAAATATAATTTTAAATGATTTTTCAAGTATTAAAATCATTTTTTAATAATTTATTTAATATTAGAATTAAATAAATCATTTAAAACTAATTTTTCATAATTATTTAATAAAAATAATTACTTTCTGAAAATATATGTCGCTAAAGGGCCCTATAGCGACGAAACTGTCGATATAGGTGTTCTTGAGCTGTTCTTAGCCAAACCCATAACTCCATAGATAGTTTCGAGGTTCTTTGTTTGACCAAGATTAATTTAGTGTGTGTTGTGCTTCTGGGTCTGTTGTTTGTCAGATCATGTAGTACAAATACAAAACTACACGATCCAACAATAAACATCATCATAACTTGCATAACCAACGAGATCTGAGGGCCTAAATAAGCTGTTAGAGGCTATTCTTCATTTCTGGGTTGCCCAGAAATGAAGAACAGTTCAAGCATGCATGTTTGGGCTTCCACTACTTGAAATCCTTTTGATGTTTTTGTGATATAATGCTTCCAGGTTGTAGACCACATACAATATTACAGATCTATTTCATAACATCAACATAACAACAATAAATGAAGCAAATACAAGTCGGTCAACCACTGTCAGAAATAAACTCCTATCAGTTTCTGGAAATTTCCAGAAACAGCAAGTATGACCTGATGGTCTACTTTGACCATTCACTACCTTCGACTCTTTTAATGTTTAGGAGATTTTAAGGTATAATCTTGTAGTACTTATACCAGGCTACAACTTAAATACCATAACAACAACAAAACTCCCACAACCTGCCAGATCTAATCGATTGAAGATGTTGTCAGACGCTGTTAAGGCCCAGTCAATGCCAGTCAACGACATTTGACCTTTAATAACTACCAACCTAGACATCAAATAGCTCTGATGCTTTTTGCAGATTAAAAACCATATTACAAGCTACACATAGCAACTTAAAAAAAAAAATCATAATCGACCAAAGATCTGAGGCCACAGACATTTGTTGTCAGACCACAGTTTAACTTTTTTCCAAATTTTGCAAAAACTCAAATCCAAGCCTCTAGATGTTATGGATTCAACATCTAGCAACCGAGATCATCATTAGACACTATACATGTTTTAACAAAAATTTCAAACATCAAACAACAGAAAATTGGACAAAATTCAAGCTAGGGTTTTATACCTTCTATGATTAATTTTTGATTTCTGGCCTCTGATTTGTTTTGGGTGATCGTGGGGCTGATATTTGGGACTGATATAGCTTATAAATTTCGTAGGTGTGGAGCTTGAGAGAGTTTGCTAGAGTGTTGTGCACAAAATGAGCAAAATGTGGCTTTCTCTCTCTCTTGATCTATTTATAGAAGTGGTGGATGCATGAATGGCTCATATAAGTGGCTGATTATTGGCAATTTAAGTCACCAAGTCAACATGTTAGGTCACCAACTCCAACAACTCTAACACTTGGCAAAATTCAATAATACAAGAAGGGTATTTTGGTCTTTTCGCATGGAATTTTAATGGAAATCTTGTCATTTGGCAAACCCTTATGGTTTGACCCTTAGGGTTTAACCCTAAGGTTTAGCACAAAACAATTGTAGGATTTCTAATTTAGGGTTTGCACAAAAAAAATAAATTTTAGTTTCTAAAATTTGCAATTAGGGTTTTCTTAATTAAATTAGTTTTCTAATTACTTTATACAGGAACATTAGGGTTTATTATCACTATTTATAATTATCCTTGCGAATTTAACAGTTAGGGTTTATAATTAGTAATTAGGTTTTATAATTTCTAATTAGGGTTACTAATTATAGAAATTAGGATTTCTAGAAATTAATATTTCAAAATGTTAATTAGGGTTTACCTAATTATTCATAAAATCATATAACATCGTTACATAATAATCTCGAACTCATAATTGAGTTTGAAATTAGGGTTTAACACTTAAAATTAGGTTCTTTAATAATTGAGGGTTTTCTAAAAATTATTTAGGGTTTCTAGAATTTTAATTAGGGTTTACCTAATTAATCACTTAATGCACAACATGAAACATATAACACAGTTATATAACAGTCTTAAACTCACCATTGATTTTCAAATTCGGGTTTCACCCCAGTAAAACTAGGGTTTAACCAATTAATATTAGGGTTTTGAAATTATAAACCATAATTGACCAACCATCCTAAATACGTACTTACAGTACATATTTATAGCACTGAAAAATTAAAATATAATTAATATTATATTATTATTCTCATTCCTTGATAAAAATCCAAAATCAAGGCTTGGATTCCATATCTGATTTATTCTTCATACTTAACCTTAATAATTAAGGTAAAATAATTAACTTAATAATCATACTAAAATTCATATAATAAAATAATTATTCTAAAAATCACTTCATAAATTATTTAAATAATATATGATTATATTTTTATGGAAAATAATTAATATAAACATTTCTATCTTAAAATTAATTATTATAAAAATATACTTTATAATACTCAATAATTCTAAAATAAATTTATTTGTAAATATTTATGTAATACATATATTTTTATTTACCATATAAATACATATACACATTATCTTGTACAAATCCTCATCCTTAAAATAAAAAAAAAATTATACGCAAAATTTCTAATTTATTTATATAGAAAATATCGGGTTGTTACATTCACCCTCCCTTATAAAGATTCCGTCCCCGGAATCACCGTTTTAAAAAAAACCTACACATATATAGTTACATAACATACACAATCTTTGCAAGTAGATCTTGATCAACTTTGATCGAACTGATCTTTAACTATTCACATAAAGCTTGTCTTTCTAATTAAACAGAAATTTAATTTCTAAAAGAACTCAAATTCCTCCCTCAAAATTTCTTTATAAAATAATTTACTATAGATAAGAAAATCATGCATAAGAAAATAAAAGTTATACGAATAATACCTGGAATTCAATTGCCAGCTGTTGCCGTATCCTGGACTGTCATATTGTAGACCCTTGCGGTAGATTTTGTTGGCTTGTTCGATGACGTAGGTCCCGTGATTGCTAAAGTTCCGCTGTCAGTGCCTATGTTCACACTTCCTGCCTCTGCCCTCCTCTTCGGACAATCCTTCACCTTGTGCTGAGTCGATCCGCACAGAAAACATCCACTGTTCATCCTAGGATTGGGGCGCTTGGAGAGATATAGCCCTCCGCCTGCCATGAGCTTATAAAAACGAATTTTCCTTTTAGACACTCCCCTGAGTGATTCTTTCTACAATTCTTACACGGCACAGTCTGTTTCTTCATACCTTCTTGCTTCACCTGCACACTTCCAAAACTACTCCCCTTCCTCTTTCCATCTCCACTCCTGCTCCCACTATTAATTCCTACCTTCACAGCTCCTCCGGTCTTAACCTTATTCTTCCTCTCCTTGTTGTAGAGGCTCATATCCTCACTCCCCTCCTCAAAGAATAATCGCTTTCTCCATGAGTCTCAAAATGTAGGGATCTCTAACATCGCCACCTTGTTGTTGAGAGCCGGGTTTTAATTCCAGCTCAAACCTTCTCGCTTTCCTAGCCTCAGATCAACTTGATGCGGGGCAAACCTAGCTAACTCATTAAATTTGGCGGCGATTTCTCGACATCGTCATATTCTCCCTTCAACTCTAAAAATTTCACCTCCATCCTAGCTCAGACATCTTCGGTAGAAATAGTTCTCGAAGAACAGTGTCTTAAACCTATCCCATGTGACCCTAGCTACCATGAATGCTTTTTCAATCTCTTTGACCCAAGTTTGAGCTTCAATAGGGTCTATTGTACCTTTGAATTCCGGTGGTCCTACAACCTTAAAGTCCTTGAAGTTCGCCAAGCGGTTATCCAGCTGATTTCCAGCGACTGGTATCCCTTGCTGCATAGCTTGTGCTACAATGTTGGCATAGTACTGCATTGGGTCGGCTTGTTGTTGTCCCTCAACGTTGTTGACAGATTCTTCTGCCCTTTGATTGCAAGTTCGACGTCTTCGCGACATTATCTGATTAAATAAAACCATAAATTTAACTTACAGTCTAAACCTTATCGCATAAGTTTAATATATTAAACTTGTTTCATTACTCAAACATAGATTCATATCCATTTAAGGAATATTTTACATAACGTAACACATAATGCTTTAAACATCAGTTATCCCTTGGTGACTACAAAAGTCAGGATTTACAAACTTGATCATTACAAAAGTTGGGAACATTACATTAAACAAACATACTTATCCTATATATTACATTAAACACCTACACAACAGAACCTATACTACTTATTTATTACACCTCTTCCTTGGACAACTTTTTGCCTGATGACCTTCTATCCCACAGATAAAACATGCTCCTGGTTTATAGTCAGGACAATACAGAGTAGTATGTCCTTCATAACCGCACAGATAACATGTTTTTTTCCCTTTCTTCTTATCGGATTTTCCTAAGTCATGGTGTCCTATCTTTCTTTTCCCTTTCTTTTCGGAGCATTATTACCGTGTTGTTGTGGCTCCCTCCCATCCGATCAATTTGGATTTTAAGCTTATCTTGTTCTTCCATTGTTTCTATTAACGCTTGACGCAACTGACTATTCAACAACTTTTCTATCTCCACAGCCTTTCTAGAGAAGAAATCTTGTTCCTTAGATCCTACACCTCCGTTGATGCTTGATCAGCTTCAACTTTAGTGTCCGAATCGCTATCTGTCAGTTCCACCATCTCCGAATCTGGTACTAGGTTTTCTACAATAACCACATCGTTTGAGTTGTTTGCATCGTGATCCTTTATTTTAGCTATTGGCTTCGATATCAGCTCAGGTGTATGGGTTTGACCATTCTTCATGCTATAAGCATATAACAAGCCTTTTCCACTAGACAACTACACACATAAATTAACCTGATTAGCATATAGTATATCCACACGGCAAATAAGAGTTTTATATAAGTTATCTTTTATTTTGTGTAACAATGAATTTATTCAATTCATCTCTTTTTAAACTCTATATGAGTTATTTATATTTTCAACGTTTCCCTCTGTTCTAAAGTTATAGCCTAAGGTCGAACCCACCTAAGGTTTTTAACCCTAAGCTTTGATACCAACCTGTAAAGCCCCCAAATCTGGGTACTTGAAACTCGAACTCGGTGCTTCACGATACCATTTCTATGAGCGGAATACTACTACTACTACTAATAATAATAATATAAAGATCAACTTAATTTACATATCATCAGGGTCTGAATTCCAAGTACGCAACCTTTAAACATTCATTACAACCCATGATAGATAATATATCATATTTGTCTTAATAAAGTTAACTATTACATAACATAGCATTGTGTTCATTCAGCAACCTTTGCTTTTCCCTTGTTCTTAGTAGAGTTCTCTGGTCGTTCACACTTAGCTGAAAACATTTAAATTTAAGCAAGGATGAGCATTTGAGTGCCCAACAAGTAATATCAATTATATATATAAGCTGAAAGAATTTAAATATTTTCTTTGTACTACCCTTCTACAACAAGTTGATAGTTGTGAAGCAATCTGAACCGATAATAATAAAATAACAACTCTCTTTCAAATTTTTGAAACTATATATTGACTATAACTAAGGTTATGGTGACACGCTATGAACATTGTTTTCATTTTTGAAAAGGTTAAACAGAAATCCATCTACAAAACGTCATAACTTACGGGACGGGGGGTGATCAGCCTGTTATGCCCTGCATTGATCAATACTACGTGCAAGAACGAGGGTATCGCTCACTCTCTCCACCTTGGGTGCATAAAAAGTATTCCCGTGTAAGGGATGTTCATACTTGTCTGGGTTCCAAATCAAAGGTTTTATCTTGTTCAATAATAATCTATAATTCAACATATATATATATATATATATATATATATATATATATATATATATATATATATACGGGTAATTGACAAAGGTATATCAACATGTGATTAAATACAATGACTATCCAAGTGGGGACATTTGTATAACCATTTATAGAAATTAACGATCAGAATATATATATTTGAATTACCATATACTAGCATGTTGATAATCAATGAGCGTATATAATATAAGGTTAATAATCTATACAGTAATAATATAATTGATAAATATTCTTACTCATGTCCATTGCATAAAGAAAATGTAAAGGTAAGATACTTGCCTGATGCGCTGCTTACTGTTTGCTACTTAGTTTTATCTTTTATATCACGACCTATCATTAATCAGATCATTCGTTTGATTAGAACAATATACTATAACATATAAGTCTTTGCATTTTCGATCAAAGACATAAACCTAATCACATTATTACCCATTTTAACAACCATTGAATCACAAATAATCACATATCTAAATAAATTATCTAAGTCCAAATCAATTTACTCAAACGCCTGATTGTCTGCAAACCTTTATCGAGTAATTATCGAGTATAAGACTCTATCCTAAATTTAGTATCACCATATTATTTTTAAATGACTTATAATAATTTTAAAACATTTATTATAATTTATCATGAATTTTCAAACATCTAATCATTATTAAATGATTTAAATATTAAACAATTCTATTATCATTAATATTTAATTAATATTAAACTATTAATGAAACCATTGCTAAAATATTAAAGTTATTTATAATAACTTAGAATATTTTAAAGTATTAATATTACTCTTAAATGATTTTTAAAACATTTAAAATCATTCTTAAATAATTACCATTAATATTAAGTATTAATGTTGTATTTATCAAAATATTAAAAGTCATTAATTATAACTTAAATTATTTTTAATTCATTTATATCCTTTTTAAATTAATAAAACCATTTTTAAACTATTTATTTAATATAATTATTAAATAAATTCAATATTATTAATAATAACTTAATAATTATTAATATTAAATTACTAATGAAAATATTTGTTAAATATTAAAAGTTATATTTTATAACTTCAAATATCTTTAAACACTTTATTTTCATTTAAAATGATTATTATAATATTAAAATCATTTTAAAACTAAATTATTTAATATAATTATTAAATAACTTTAATATCATTAATAATAATTAATTAATGAAATTTACCTTTAAATATTGAAAGTTATATTTTATAACTTCAAATATTTTTAAATACCTTATTATTATTTAAAATGATTTTTAATATAATAAAATGATTTTTAATTAATTTATTTCATTCATTTACTAAATAACTTAATTATAATTAATATTAATTTATTAATAAATTTCATCACAAAATATTAAAAGTCATTAAAAATAACTTAAAATATTTTCTTATATCAAAATAGAATTTTAAATGATTTTTCAAGTATTAAAATCATTTTTTAATAATTTATTTAATATTAGAATTAAATAAATCATTTAAAATTGATTTTTCATAATTATTTAATAAAAATAATTACTTTCTGAAAATATTTGTCGCTAAAGGGCCCTATAGCGACGAAACTGTCACTATAGGTGTTCTTGAGCTGTTCTTTGCAAAACCCATAACTCCATAGACATTTTCGAGGTTCTTTGTTTGACCAAGCTTAATTTAGTGCGTGTTGTGTTTCTGGGTCTGTTGTTTGTCAGATCATGTAGTAGAAATACAAGACTACACGATCCAACAATAAACATCATCATAACTTGCATAACCAACGAGATCTGAGGGCCTAAATAAGCTGTCAGAGGCTGTTCTTCATTTCTGGGTTGCCCAGAAATGAAGAACAGTTTAACCATGCATGTTTGGGCTTCCACTACTTGAAATCCTTTCGATGTTTTTGTGATATAATGCTTCCAGGTTGTAGACCACATACAATATTACAGATCTATTTCATAACATCAACATAACAACAATAAATGAAGCAAATACAAGTTGGTCAACCACTGTCAGAAATAAACATCTATCAGTTTCTGGAAATTCCCAAAAACAGCAAGTATGACCTGATGGTCTACTTTGACCATTCACTACCTTCGACTCTTTTAATGTTAAGGAGATTTTAAAGTATAATCTTGTAGTACTTATACCAGGCTACAACTTAAATACCATAACAACAACAAAACTCGCACAATCTGCCAGATCTAATCGATTGAAGATGTTGTCAGACGCTGTTCGTGGCTTTCTGGGCTGCCCAGAAAAGGCCCAATCAATGCCAGTCAATGACATTTGACCTTTAATAACTACCAACCTAGACATCAACTAGCTCTGATGCATTTTGCAGATTAAAGACCACATTACAAACTACATATAGCAACTTAAAAACAACAAAAATCATAATCGACCAAAGATCTGAGGCCACTGACATTTGTTGTCAGACCAAAGTTTAACTTTTTTCCAGATTTTGCAAAAATTCAAATCCAAGCCTCTAGATGTTATGGATTCAACATCTAGCAACCCAGATCATCATTAGACACTATAACCAACATGTTTTAACAAAAATTTCAAACATCAAACAAAAGAAAATTTGACAGAATTCAAGTTAGGGTTTTATACCTTCTATGATTAATTTCTGATTTCTGGCCTCTGATTTGTTTTGGGTGATCGTGGGGCTGATATTTGGCACTGATATAGCTTATAAATTTCATAGGTGTGGAGCTTGAGAGAGTTTGCTAGAGTGTTGTACACAAAATGAGCAAAATGTGGCTTTCTCTCTCTCTCTCTTGATCTATTTATAGAAGTGGTGGATGCATGAATGGCTGATATAAGTGGCTGATTACTGGCAATTTAACTCACTAAATCAACATGTTAGGTCACCAACTCCAACAACTCTAACACTTGGCAAAATTCAATAATTCAAGAGGGGTATTTTGGTCTTTTTGCATGGAATTTTAATAGCAATCTTGTCATTTGGCAAACCCTTAGGGTTTGACTCTTAGGGTTTAACCCTAAGGTTTAGCACAAAATAATTGTAGGATTTCTAATTTAGGGTTTGCACAGAAAAAATAAAAATAAAAATAAATAAATTTTAGTTTCTAAAATTTTCAATTAGGGTTTTCTTAATTAAATTAGTTTTTTAATTACTTTATACAGGAACATTAGGGTTTATTATCACTAATTATAATTATCCTTGCTAATTTAACAGTTAGGGTTTAAAATTAGTAATTAGGTTTTATAATTTCTAATTAGGGTTACTAATTATAGAAATTAGGGTTTCTAAAAATTAATATTTCAAAATGTTAATTAGGGTTTACCTAATTATTCATAAAATCATATAACATCGTTACATAATAATCTCGAACTCATAATTGAGTTTCAAATTAGGGTTTAACACTTAAAATTAGGATCTTTAATAATTTAGGGTTTTCTAAAAATTATTTAGGGTTTCTAGAATTTTAATTAGGGTTTACCTAATTAATCACTTAATACACAACATGAAACATATAACATGCAGCTTATATAATGCCTCTTAAACTCACCATTGATTTTCAAATTAGGGTTTCCCAGAGGAAAACTAGGGTTTAACCAATTAATATTAGGGTTTTGAAATTATAAACCATAATTGACCAACCATCCTCAATACGTACTTACAGTACATATTTATAGTACTGAAAAATTAAAATATAATTAATATTATATTATTATTCTCATTCCTTGATAAAAATCCAAAATTAAGGCTTGGATTCCATATCTGATTTATTCTTCATATTTAACCTTAATAATTAAGGTAAAATAATTAACTTAATAATCTGTACTAAAATTCATATAATAAAATAATTACTATAATTATTCTAAAAATCACTTCATATATTATTTAAATAATATTTGATTATATTTTTATGGAAAATAATTAATATAAACATTTCTATCTTAAAATTAATTATTATAAAAATATACTTTCTAATAATCAATAATTCTAAAATAAATTTATTTTTAAATATTTATGTAATAAATATATTTTTATTTACCACATAAATACATATACACATTATCTTGTACAAATTCTTATCCTTAAAATAATTAAAAAAAATTATACGCAAAATTTCTGATTTATTTATATAGAAAATATCGGGTTGTTACATTCACCCTCCCTTATAAAGATTCCGTTCCCGGAATCACCGTTTTAAAAAAAACCTACACATATACGGTTACATAGCATAAACAATCTTTGCAAGTAGATATTGAACAACTTTGATCGAACTGATCTTTAACTATTCACATAAAGCTTGTCTTTCTGATTAAACAGAAATTTAATTTCTAAAAGAACTCAAATTCCTCCCTCAAAATTTCTTTATAAAATAATTTACTATAGATAAGAAAATCATGCATAAGAAAATAAAAGTTATACGAATAATACCTGGAATTCCATTGCTAGCTGTTGCCGTATCCTGGACTGTCATATTGTAGACCCTTGCGGTAGATTTTGTTGGCTTGCTCAATGACGTAGGGTCCCGTGATTGCTAAAGTCCCATTTGCCAAATGCCGTGTTCATACTTCCCCGCCTCTCTCGCCTCCTCTTCGAACAATCCTTCACCTTGTGCTCAGTCGATGCGCACAGAAAACATCCACTGTTCATCCTAAGATTGGGGCAGTTGGGAGAGATATGGCCCTCCTGCCCGCACTTATAGCAAATGAATTTTCCTTTCAGACACTCCCATGAGTGGTTCTTTCCACAATTCTTACACGGCACAGTCTGTTTCTTCATACCTTCTTGCTTCACCTGCACACTTCCAAAACTGTTCCCCTTCCTCTTGCCATCTCCACTCCTGCTCCCACTATTTATTCCTACCTTCACAGCTCCTCCGGTCTTACCCTTATTCTTCCTCTCCTTGTTGTAGAGGCTCATAGCCTCATTCCCCTCCTCAGCAATAATCGCCTTCTCCATGAGTGCTGCAAATGTAGGGATCTACAACACCGCCACCTTGTTGTAGAGCCAGGATTTTAATCCCAGCTCAAACCTTCTCGCTTTCCTAGACTCCGTATCAACTTGATGCGGGGCAAACCTAGCTAACTCATTAAATTTGGCGGTGTATTCTGATACCGTCATATTCTCCTGCTTCAACTCTAAAAATTTCACCTCCATCCTAGCCTGCATACTGGACAAGAAATAGTTCTCGAAGAACAGTGTCTTAAACCTATCCCATGTGACTACACTTTCCCTGCCCTAGCCTGGTTCCCTTCCCACCAAACGTTTACCTCCCCCTTCATCATGTAACTGGCAAAATCAGTCTTCTACCCTTTAGCTACCTTACCTACCACGAATGCTTTTTTAATCTCTTTGACCCAAGTTTGAGCTTCAACAAGGTCTGTTGTACCTTTGAATTCCGGCGGTCCTACAGCCTTAAAGTCCTTGAAGTTCGCCAAGCGGTTATCCGGCTGATTTCCAGCGACTGGTATCCCTTGCTGCATAGCTTGTGCTACCATGTTGGCAAAGTACTGCATTGGGTCGGCTTGTTGTTGTTCCTCAACGTTGTTGACAGATTCTTCTGCCCTTTGATTGCGAGTTCGACGTCTTGGCGGCATTATCTGATTAAATAAAACCATAAATTTAACTTACAGTCTAAACCTTATCGCATAAGTTTAATATATTAAACTTGTTTCATTACTCAAACATAGATTCATATTCATTTAACGAATATTTTACATAACATAAAGCACATAATGCTTTAAACATCGCTTATCCTTGGTGACTACAAAAGTCGGATTTTACAAACTTGATCATTACAAAAGTTGGGAACATTACATTAAATGTATATACTTATCCTATATATTACATTAAACACCTACACAACAGAACCTATACTACTTATTTATTACACCTCTTCTTTGGACAACTTTTTGCCTGATGACCTTCTATCCCACGATAAAACATGCTCCTGGTTTGTAGTCAGGAAAATACTGATGTAGTATGTCCTTCATAACCGCATGAGATAACATATTTTTTTCCTTTCTTCTTATCGGATTTTCCTAAGTCATGGTCTCCTATCTTTCTTTTCCCTTCTTGCTTTGAGTCAGCATTGCTGCATGTGTGTTGCTTGTGGCTCCCATCTGATCAATTTGGATTTTAAGCTTATCTTGTTCTTCTATTGTTTATATTAATGCTTGACGCAACTGACTATTCAACAACTTTTCTATCTCCCACAACCTTTCCGGAGAAGAAACCTTGTTCCTCGATCTCACACTTTCCTCCTTGATGCTTGATCGGCTTCAACTTTAGTGTCCGAATCGCTATCTATCAGCTCCACCATCTCCGAATCTGGTACTACATTTTCTATAATAACCACATCGTCTGAGTTGTTTGTATCGTGAGCCTCTATTTTAGCTATTGGCTTTGATATCAGCTCGGGTGTATGGGTTGACCCTTCTTCATGCTATAATCATATAACAAGACTTTTCCACCAGATATCTACACACATAAATTAACCTGATTAGCATATAGTATATACACACAGCAAATAAGAGTTTTATATAAGTTATCATTTATTTTGTGTGACAATGAATTTATTCAATTCATCTCTTTTTAAACTCTATATGAGTTATTTATATTTTCAACGTTTCCCTCTGTTCTAAAGTTATAGCCTAAGGTCTAACCCACCTAAGGTTTTTAACCCTAAGCTCGATACCAACCTCAGAAAGCCCCAAAATCGAAAGTACTTGAAACCCGAACTCGGTGCTTCACGATACCATTTCTATGAGAGGAATAATACTAATAATAATAACAATAATATAAAGATCAACTTAATTTACATATCATCAGAGTCTGAATCCCAAGTACGCAACCTTTAAACATTCATTACAACCCATGATAGATAATATATCATATTTGTCTTAATAAAGTTAACTATTACATAACATAGCATTGTGTTCATTCAGCAACCTTTGCTTTTCCCTTGTTCTTAGTAGAGTTCTCTGGTCGTTCACACTTAGCTGAAAACATTTAAATTTAAGCAAAGATGAGCATTTGAGTGCCCAAAAAGTAATATCAATTATATATATAAGATTAAAGAATTTAAATGTTTTCTTTGTACTACCCTTCTACAACAAGTCGATAGTTGTGATGTAATCTGAACTGATAATAATAACATAACAACTCTCTTTCAAATTTTTGAAACTACATATTGACTATAACTAAGGTTATGGTGACATGCTATGAACATTGTTTTCATTTTCGAAAAGGTTAAACAGAAATTCATCTGCAAATCATCATAACTTACGGGCACGAGGGGGGGGGGGTGATCAGCCCGTTATGCCCTGCATTGATCAATTCTATGTGCAAGAACGAGGGTATCGTTCACTCTCTCCACCTTGGGTGAATAAAAAGTTTTCCTGTGTAAGGGATGTTCATACTTGTCTGGGTTCCAAATCAAAGGTTTTATCTTGTTCAACAATAATCTATAATTCAATATATATATATATATATATATATATATATATACGGGTAATTGACAAAGGTATATCAACAGGTGATTAAATACAATGACTATCCAAGTGGGGACACTTGTATAACTATTTATAGAAATTAATCTAGCAGAATATATATATATATATATATATTTGAATTACCATATACTAGCATGTTGATAATCAATGAGCGTATATAATATAAGGTTAATAATGCATGCGGTAATAATATAATTCATAAATATTCTTACTCATGTCCATTGCATAAAGAAAATGCAAAGGTAAGATACTTTTTGATCTTACCGCTTTATTAGATTTGCTACTTAGTTTTATCTTTTTATATCACGACTATCATTAATCGGATCATTCGTTCGATTACCCCCAAAATTGAGACACCCATATCTCGAATTTTATCTAAGTGCATCACGTCTTCTTCTGAATATCTTACAAAATCATTAACATTTATTATAATTTATTATGAAATAATAGAATAATTTACATTGATGTAATATAAATATTCACGTCCCAAGTATTAATATCACTCTTAAATGTAACCATTACTACAACAATTAATATAAAGTGATTAGCTTAACATATTTTTTTTTTATATTATGGCAATCATTCTTGAATACATCATAACAATCATAACAATAATAATAATACTTCTAGTCTTAAGGACTAAGTTATTACATTCTTGCCTTACCCTTTCCTTGTCCTTTCACTGAAATACCCTTGCCTTTCTCTTGCCTTAAGCTGTAATGTTTTAGGAAGCAAGAATGAGCAACAAGTTTGCCCAGCAAGTAATATAGCTAGAAGAACAAGCAGTTATAGCATTTGAATCTTTCAAGGGTATAATAATAATTGATAGTTTAAGGATATCAAGAATATCAAGAGTATTCAATAGGAGTCGTTATAGTGAAGGATATCAACAAAATCTCGAGTTTATCCATTTTGAGGTTCAACACGAATGAGTCTTGACGACCACTAAGGACTAAGAACTCTTACTAGAATTAACGATATTTCATTGTAATCCAATACAAATGAGTACAACGGTGATCGACCTAAAAGTACCCTACGTTATGCATAACATTTAATCATACTCATATCGCTTGCGTCGGTTCCCAAACAATATATAATTTCCCCTTCTATGAGGGTTGTTCATCTCGATAGATTTACGATAGTCCGCACCAAATCAATCGGTTTGGATAGCTCTTTAACTCATAATAATAGTCTAGCCAAATCAAGGGCTTAGCGGGTTTTCATCATGCATTTAGGAATGATAAGTCCAATGCTTACAACAACGTCAAAGTATACAAGTGATTTTGAATAGAAGCGGATATTTGCTTGATAAAATATGATTGATATGACAACAATTCAACGTATAAAGTGTGTGAATTAAGGAACTTGCAACACAATAATAATAGTGTTGGGATACTTGCTCAATGTAAATTTGAGTGAGGTTAGGTTAGGGAACTTGCCCAACATATAAGTAACAATAAGTTAGGGATAGAAAACTTGCATGATATAAAGTAACAAGTTTTTTTAGGGATAGGAAACTTGCATAATATAAGTAACAAGTTTTTAGGGATAGGAAACTTGCCTTTAGCGTTGATTACTACTAATAGCGAAAATCACCTCAACGAACTATATACATCTATTCATGTAAGTATAGGTATTCATTAGCCAAACACACACTTGATATATATCAACAACATGTACACATAACACATTTTTCTTTCTATCTATCTGTTGTACCCATCAAAACTCATAATTGTACACTAACATGCTCATACTATTGACCCTTTGCTAGTTTATTCATAATCTTTCTTCTTCGAAGTTCTAAGAGGTTCATTGCTTTAAGTAGACCATAACGTCTATTAATCCCATCGACCTTTTCTACACATGTTTGCAAGCATTAGATTTATTTTCCCGAAGTTAGTAAAATTCTCTACTTAGAACTTATTAGTGTACTAATAGTTTATAACAGTATAGGAGTATTTATTAATCCATCCTTATATCAAGTTATGATGTTGTCTCAGAGTCCATCTACGCCATGTCACATCTCGCCATGTCAGAAGATATTATGACTTGTCCAGAAGACAACATGCTTCGTTCAAGAAGACATCGCTTTGTCCAAGAAGACATCACGCTTTGTCCGAAGACATCACGCTTTCAAAGAAGACATCACGCAAGAAGCATTTGTGTCCGAAGACATCACGCTTTGTCAGAAGACATCACGCTTTGTCCGAAGAAGACATCACGCTTTGTCAAAGACATCACGCTTTGTCCAAAGAAGACATCACTTTTAGACTTCTCAACTCCTTGAGAGACTTGGTCTACACTATTTTCGACAAAGTTTAAGTTCGTCGGGTTAATTTCATTAAGACTTTACTATATGCATACAACCTAAGGGAATTTCTTAATACATGGTCTAACATGACCAAACCCCATCGATTGGTTCCTAAATGCAGTGCTTGTTTGCACCCATGGATTCGAAAGCGATGAACATGCTCTGTTTTGCGGAGTAGCCACAACTTGATTCGAGACAATTTTTAACGTATTCATGCCGACGAGTAAACTTTCTAAACACCCTATATCATGCTAATTCATCATACTTGACCTATTAATCTAAAAAATCGAGAATCAACAAGACTCAAGTTAAGAACGAAGTAGAAATTATACCTTCTCGAGCTTTAACCTTGATATCTCACACCTTGATTTGGTAATGCTTAGCAACTAAGAATTCTTTACTCAGTTTCTCCAACACTCTTATCACTAAAGCAGTACTTGCCACAGTGGCTTGTATTTAAAGAAAAACATGGACTAGACACTTTCTTTTTACCCAATGTTGGGATTCATGGTGCAATAGAAATGAACAATGGTTACTTAAGGAGTTGTTCAACCACTCCATACCGACCACTTAGCTAGCCATGCATGCCTAGGATTAGCGACTTGAAAGTTTGCGTAAAGAGAGTTTAGGCTCTTTATTCTTTGTACTTGGTGACCCTAATTTGGGGACAAGAGAATAGATCTCGAGACATAGACAAGGGGCTGGTCGGTCGGACCCTTTGCCCCATACATTTTAATTTAACCAATACCTTGTACTCTCGATTAACTATTTTGTTGGATTAGAATTGGATTCTAAATATCCCAAGTTTATTGGGCTAACTCAAAAGTCCATCAATTAACTTATTGGGCTAGACTCCCAATTTATTATTTGGACTTTAAACATGCAAATACTTAATCATCCTTCACTAAGTCCATCCTTGTCTCACACAGACATTTCATGAACCTATCATAATTCTCCACATCCTAGCAATCATTAAGAGTTCAATTTTAATACAATTGAGTTACTCACCTCATGCCATGTAAAATAAATAATCGCGAGGCTCTATTTAATAATAATATTAAATCATAAAATTTCTGAGTTATTACATCCTCTCCCCTTATAAAAATTCCGTCCTCGGAATTGATACAAGGTTATCTGAAAAGATGGGGATAGTCTCTCCTCATCCTATCTTCTAATTCCCATGTGGCCTCCTTGACATCGTGGTTTAGCCAAACAACCTTTACTGAAGATATAACTTTGTTTCTTAGCATTTGTTCTTTCTTATCTATTATCGAATAGAATTTCTTCATATGCGATTCTTCTCTACTTGAATGGGCTCATAGGAAATCACGTGCTTATAGTCGAGACTTATGCGGTCGTGAAATGCGGAAATGTGAAACACGTTGTGGATGTGTTCCAATTCGGTGGTGGCAAAGCAACTTTGTATGCCACTTACCCACTCGCTTCAATATCTCGAATGGCCTATGAACCTCGGACTCAATTTTCCTTTCTTTTAGAATCGATCTTTCCTTCCAGGAGATACCTTCAAAAACACAAAACTACCGACTTCAAAGTCTCGGTTACGATGATGCAAATCGGCGTACTTCTTTTGGCGATCTTGAGTTGCTACCAATTTGCCCCTTATTATTGCTACCACGTCGGTAGTTTCTTTGGACTAATTACGGTCCCAAAAGTAAATGGTTCTCAAACTTCATCCCAACATAATGGCGTCTGCACTTTCTCCGTAAAGAGCTTCATATGGCGGCATCTGGATACTCGCATGATAGCTATTATTATGGCGAATTCTACTAATGGTAAATGGTCGTCCCAATTCCCTTGAAGTCCATCACATGAAGCTCTCGGCATGTCCTCCAACGTTTGTATGGTTCGTTCACTCTTGCCCGTCGGTTTGAGGGTGATAAGCGATGCTTAATCTCAATTGAGTTCCCATTCGTTCTGCAAACTTTTCCGAAATTTTGACGTGAAACACGGATCTCGATCGGAGACAATCGACACCGGCACTCCATGTCGCGATCGATTTCCTTTATATACAAATTTGCTAAGCGGTTCAAATTGAATCGAATCTTGATGGGTAGAAAATGAGTTGTCTTTGTTAGTGGGTCCACAATAACCCAAATGGCATCATAACTCTTACGTATAGCAGGAAGTCCAACCACGAAGTCCATCGTAATGTGCTCCCATTTCCATTCTGGAATTTCCAGCGATTAAAGTAGTCCACTTGGTCTGTGGTGTTCTGTTTTGACTCTTTGACAAGTAAGACATCTGCTAACACACTCTGCAACTTCTCTTTTTTCAATTAGGCCACCAAAAATGGTGTCGAAGATCCGGTACATTTTGTGCCTCCTGGATGTCTGAATCGTCGTATTGTGTGTGCTTCATGTAGGATTTCTCTCTCGGTTCGATTCTGGTGGCACCCATACTCGACCCTCAAATCTCAATATACCATCCTTATCTACTTTGAACCTTTCTTCCTTATCTTCTACTATTCTCTTCTTTATCTTCTCACATTCTTCATCTTTCTCTTGTGCTTCCTTTATTCTATCCAATAACGTCGGGTGAGCTCTCATCATGAGAAATCTTCCTTCCACTTCTCTTGGTTCCTCCACCTCTATTTCCAACCTTTTCCATTTCTCTTATTAATTCCTCTTGAGTTGTCGGTTTGAATAACTTCTCCTTCCTTTTCTACTCAAAGCGTCGGCTACAGCGTTTGCTTTTCTAGGGTGATAAAGAATTTCACGATCGTAATCCTTGATCGGTTCCAACCACCTTCTTTGTCGCATGTTCAACTCATACGTGTGAAGATATATTTGAGACTCTTGTGATCCGTATATATCTCACATTTTCTCCATACAAATAGTGCCTCCAAATCTTGATGCAAAGACTACATGCCGCTAACTCCAAGTCATGGGTAGGGTATCGTTTTTGAAATCTTTCAAGCGTAAGTGAGGCATATGCAATGACCTTGCCATGTTGCATTAGCACACAACCAAGTCCTCTATCGATGCATCACTATACACAACAAATCCTCCGTATCATCTGGTAATGATAATCTGAGCGCCTCACTCAACCTCCTCTTCAATTCTTGGAAACTCTCCTCGCATTTGTCCGTCCATACAAACTTCTACTCATCTTCTTAGTTAGATTGGTCGGTGGGTTGCTATCTTAGAAAAATCTTGGATAAATCTTGATAGTACCCAGCTAAACCTAAAAACTCCTAACCATTGGCGTCTTGGTTTGTTCCCGATTACTTACCGCTTCCACCTTTGCAGGATCCATAGAAATTCCATCTTGATCTATCACGTGTCCTAAAAAATGGACCCTTTCCACCCAAAATTCACATTTTGAAAATTTAGCGTACATCTTTTCCCTTCTCAATGCTTCCAATACCATCTTGGTGTTAGTGCTCTTCCTTCGTCTTTGAATAAATCAAAATGTCGTCGATAAATACTACTACGAACTTATCTAAGTATGGCACTAAAAACTTCGGTTCATCAAGCCCATAAATCTTTCTTGCCGGAGCATTGGTTAATCAAATGACATCACTAAAAATTAAGTAATGTCGTAGCGAGTTGAAAGCAGCGCCGTCTTTTGTACGTCCTCCTCTACTTTTTTCAATGATGATAACCCGTTAAGTAAATCTATCTTGGAAAAACACTTCGCTCCCTTGATTGATCGAAAAGGTCGTCTATCCTTGGCAATGGATATTTATTCTTAATTGTCACTCGGTTCGACTCCAGATAATCGATCTGAGCCTCATCGATCCATCCTTTTCTTTACAAACAACATTTGGTGCTCCCCAGAGGAGACACACTTGGCGAAATGTAACCCTTATCTAGTAACTCTTGCAATTGAATCATCAATTCCTTCATTTCTCTTTGGCGCCATACGATATGGGGCTTTCAAAATTAGTGCGGTTCCGGTGCTAAGTCTATTATGAATTCAATTTCTCTGCATGCGGCGGAAGGCGAGGCGATTCGTTTGAAACACGTCTTGAAAATCTTTTACCACTAATATATCTTTCATTTCTATTCTCTTTTGATGAATGTCCACTATATAGGCTAAATAACCTACATCCTTTCTTTAACAATTTCTTGCTTTGCATCATCGTAAAAAGCAACGATTGCTTGAGCGATGAGCTACTAGTAAAACACTACCTTAGGCCGATTTGAGGTGCGAAGGTTCACACTCTTCTTCGACAATCGATTATCGCGGCGTGGCGGATAACCAATCCATTCCTAATATCACATCAAACTCTCCCGGTTTAATGAAATTAAGTCTACGTTTAGTTAAATGACCTCTAATGTTTGCTGTGATTTGATGAAACAAACTCTATAGGAATTACTTCCTTATTACGCAATCTCTATATTCAATGAATTTTCTAAATGTTAGGGAGGTATGTTTAGTCGATTAGCAAATTCTTGAACCTGAAAGGAATAGGTAGCACCCGAATCAAATAATACATAGGCATTTATATTATTGATTGGGAGAATACGACACCACGTCCTTTCATTCACTTTGCGTCTTGGGCGGTCATGTTAAAGGTTGAGGCGATCGATTCGGTTGGATTGCGTTGGTCCGTAGATCATCGACTTGTTGCCCCCTCTCCTTGTTGGTTGCTTCCTCGTTGCTCCCCTTCTTTGGGCAATCCTTGATTTGATGCTCGGTTGAGCCACCATGAAAAACATCCTTGATCTTCTTGACTTTGGGCGGTTGGGTGAAATGTGCCCTTCTTGGCGCGATTGTAGCGAGAGCTGCGCCCTTCCGACATTCCCTTGATGGTTTTTCCCACATTTGAGCAAACTTCACTTCTTTTCTTGAATCCTCCTTGATAATTTTACGATTGGTTGATGTTTGGTGGTTGGTGTGTTGTTGTTGTTGTTGCGGTTATCCCATTTCCTCTTTCCCAAATAACTTCCACCACTGCTACTCCCTCCACGAGTCTCTCCTCCAACATTCTTGTTCTTCTTCTCCTTGTTGTATTGGCTCAATGCCTCGCTACCTCCCTCAGCAATTATCGCCTTCTCCAATAATGTGGCGAAAAGAGTCGATTTGAAGGATGACACACCTTGTTGAACAACCAAGGTTTTAGTCCAAGTTCGAAGCGTCGAGATTTCCTTTCTTCAGTGTCTACTTGATGTGTTGCGAATCGTGCGAGTTCATTGAACTTGGTCGCATACTGTGCCACTGTCATCTCCCCTTGTTTTAGTTCTAGGAACTTTACCTCCATCCTATTCTTCATGCTCTTGAGAAGTAATTCTCGAAGAACAAAGTCTTAAACCTTTCGGGTTATAGTCCCTTCTCCCGCTCTCTGTTGATTTGTTTCCCACCAGTAGTTTGCTTCACCCCTCATCATATATGTAGCGAACACGGTTTTCTGGTCTTCACCCACACGAGCAATGGCAAAGGCTTTCTCCATTTCCTTGATCCACGTTTGCGCTACGATAGGATCGGTAGTACCTATGAATTCCGGAGGTCCTACACTTTTAAAGTCCTTGAAGTTTGCGACCGGAGCTTCTTGGGGAATGGGTGGTACTTGTTCATTTCTTCCCCTAAGAGCCTCCCTTAACAAATCTACAAGCCTCTGAATGGGATCTACTTGTCCTCTCTCATCATTAACAAACTCTTCCGGTGCAGTTAATCTACGTCTGGGCGGCATTTTCCTACATCATGACACTTCCATTTTTTTTACTATCTAATTATATTACTTAAACAATTCTCCATAAAATGAATAAGATTTCGGAATACATTTCAGAACAAGATCATTTATATTCATATGCCAAATTGTTACATTACATGATTATCTCCAGCATACTTCTATAAATGACACAACTTATCCCCTAATATCACAAAAGATGGGGACAACCATTAACATACTACCCCTCTAACATAACTCAAAAAAGTTTGGGGTTTACAACATCTCACATTCTACATAAAGATTACAACAACGGATAATACACTACACAACAAACTACAACTAATAACTTTTAACGCCTAGACTTAATCTATCATTCCGCTCCCACAGTAGCTCTGGTACTCCCTACGGTAATGTGCACCACCACATCTCGGCTTATGGTGTCTTGGATTGCATCCCTGCTCTGTCGGGTAGTGATTTACCCCATCAATCAGTCCCTCCATGGTAGTGTGCATGATGCATAGCTCATCTATTCATCTTCCTCCTTTTTGCACCTCACTTCATCTTCTAGATCGTTAGCCTATCATTGGCCCCTTTCCACTTTTCTTGAAATGGATCCTATCCATTACTTCCATCCTTAGCGAGTACGGATAGCTTCCTTCCCTGTCCCCTCGCTCAACTCCCTCTGCTCCATCTCTTCCAACTTCCTGCCAGTTCTACATTCCTAGCCACCACCCCTTGTGAAACAAAGCCCCATCTGGATTCCTGCCTCCTTACGGTGAGCAATCTCTTCCTTCCATCTCTGCATCACTAACTTTCTCTGGTGGTCTTCGTCCTTGACTTTTGGAATTGGACTCTCTGTCTTTGGCCTCGACCTCTAACTCCTCAACTCTGCACCCTAACTCTAAAATCTGCTCCTCATACTCCCCCCAACATCCTATCCTCAAAAGTAGCCTCTTCGAGTCCCCATGGGCTCCACCATCCATCAGCTCCTCCTCTCTCCTCCTGGATCGAGACTCTTGGTGTTGGCTCTATCTCCTCTTCCTCGTCATCATCATCGATAGGAACTACAGTTGATATAGGCTCTGCTATCAATGGTGCCTCATATACCACGTGTATGTCACGCGGCTCCTCTTCTACTACTCGGCTAGGTCCTCCCATATCAGTCATCCTACAATCACCGACACAAGACAAAACAACCAACAACTCCATTAGAATCATAAGTTCATTGTATAGAATGAAGTTATATTCTGTAACACGCTAAGTCCATCTCTATGAAAACTCTATATAAGTTTCATCCCTTTCTATCTTCTGAGTTCTCCTAAGTTATAATCTAAGGGCTCTCGCTCCTAAGGTTTATAACTATGGCTTTGATACCAACCTGTGACGCCCCCAAAATTCAGACACCCATATCTCGAATTTTTGGTGCATCACGTCTTCTACTGAATATCTTACAAAATCATTAACAACGAAAATAATAGAATAATTTACATTGATGTAATATAAATATTCACGTCCCAAATCATAGTAACCATTACTACAACAATTACGTGATTAGCTTAACATAGCTTAATCATTCTTGAATACATCATAACAATCATAACAATAATAATAATACTTCTAGTCTTAAGGACTAAGTTATTACATAAGCCTTGCCCTTTCCCTTGTCCTTTCTGAAGTACAGCCTTGCTCTTGCCTTAACTATAATGTTTTAGGAAGCAAGAATGAGCAACAAGTTTGCCCGAACAAGTAATATAGCTAGAAGAACAAGCGGTTATAGCATTTGAATCTTTCAAGGGTATAATAATAATTGATAGTTTAAGGATATCAAGAATATCAAGAGTATTCAATAGGATTCGTTATATAGGTGAAGGATATCAACAAAATCTCGGGTTTATCCATTTTGAGGTTCAACACGAATGAGTCTTGACGACCACTAAGGACTAAGAACTCTTACTAGAATTAACGATATTTCACTGTAATCCAATACAACAGAGTACAACGGTGATCGACCTAAAAGTACCCTACGTTATGCATAACATTTAATCATACTCATGTATCACACGCGTCGGTTCCCAACAATATATAATTTCCCCTTCATGAGGGTTGTTCATCTCGATAGAATTCGATAGTCCGCACCAAATCAATCGGTTTGGATAGCTCTTTAACTCATAATAATAGTCTAGCCAGAATCAAGGGCTTAGACAGGTTTTTCATCATGCATTTAGGAATGATAAGTCCAATGCTTACAACAACGTCGAGGTATACAAGTGATTTTTGAATAGAAGCGGATATTTGCTTGATAAAATATGATTGATATGACAACAATTCAGCGTATAAAGTGTGTGAATTAAGGAACTTGCAACAACAATAATAATAATAGTGTTGGGATACTTGCTCAATGTAAATTTGAGTGAGGTTAGGGAACTTGCCAAACAATAACAATAAGTTAGGGATAGAAAACTTGCATGATATAAGTAACAAGTTTTTAGGGATAGGAAACTTGCATAATATAAGTAACAAGTTTTTAGGGATTTTATAATATAAGTAACAAGTAGGGATAGGAAACTTGCATAATATAAGTAACAAGTTTTTAGGGATAGGAAACTTGCCTTTAGCGTTGATTACTACTAATAGCTAAAATCACCTCAATGAACTATGTATCCTATTCATGTAAGTATAGGTATTCATTAGCCAAACACACTTGATATATATCAACAACATGTACACATAACACATTTTCTTTCTATCTGCTTGTACCCATCAAAACTCATAATTTGTACACTAACATGCTCTCATACTATTGACCACTTTGCTAGTTTATTCATAATCTTTCTTCCTCGAAGTTCTAAGAGGTTCATTGCTTTAAGTAGACCATAACGTCTATTAATCCCATGAGCCTTTTTCTACGCATGTTTGCAAGCATTAGATTTATTTTCCCGAAGTTAGTAAAATTCTCTACTTAGAACTTATTAGTGTGTACTAATAGTTTATAACGATATAGGAGTATTTATTAATCCATCCTTATATCAAGTTATGATCTTGTCTCAAGGTCCCGGGACATCTCGCCATGTCCGAAGATATTATGACTTGTTCGAAGACAACATGCTTCGTCCGAAGACATCACGCTTTGTCCGAAGACATCACGCTTTGTCCGAAGACATCACGCTTTGTCCGAAGACATCACGCTTTGTCCGAAGACATCACGCTTTGTCCGAAGACATCACGCTTTGTCCGAAGACATCACGCTTTGTCCAGAAGATATCACGCTTTGTCCCGACTCCTTGAGAGACTTGATTACTACACTATTTCGACAAAGTTTAAGTTAAATCGGGTTAATTTCATTAAGACTTTACTATATGCATACAACCTAAGGGAATTTCTTAATACATGGTCTAACATGGCCGAACCCATCGATTGGTTCCTAAAATGCAGTGCATTTGCACCCATGGATTCGAAGCGATGAACATGCTCTGTTTTTTGCGAGTAGCCACAACTTGATTCGAGACAATTTTTAACGTATTCATGCACTGAAGGTAAACTTTCTAAACACCCTATATCATGCTAATTCATCATACTTGACCTATTAATCTGAAAAAGCGAGAATCAACAAGACTCAAGTTAAGAGCGGGTAGAAATTATACCTTCTCGAGCTTTAACCTTGATATCTCACACACCTTGATTTGGTAATGCTTAGCAACTAAGAATTCTTTACTCAGATTTCTCCAACACTCTTATCACTAAAGCAGTACCACAGTGGCTTGTATTTAAAGAGAAAACATGGACTAGACACTTGCTTTACCCAATGTTGGGATTCATGGTGCAATAGAAATGAACAATGGTTACTTAAGGAGTTGTTCAACCACTCCATACCAGCCACTTAGCTAGCCATGCATGCCTAGGATTAGCAGCTTGAAAGTTTGCATAAAGAGAGTTTAGGCTCTTGTTCTTTGTACTTGGTGACCCTAATTTGGGGACAAGAGAATAGATCTCAGACATAGACAAGGGGCTAGTCGGTCAGGCCCACTGCCCCACGCCACATTTTAATTTAACCAATACCTTGTACTCTCGGTTAACTATTTTGTTGGATTAGAATTGGATTCTAAATATCCCAAGTTTATTGGGCTAACTCAAAATTATCCATCAATTAACTTATTGGGCTAGACTCCCAATTTATTATTTGGACTTTAAACATGTTCAAATACTTAATCATCCTTCACTAAGTCCATCCTTGTCTCACATTACAGACATTTCATGAACCTATCATAATTCTCCACATCCTAGCAATCATTATTGTTAAGAGTTCAATTTTAATAAAATAATTGAGTTACTCACCTCATGCCATGTAAAATAAATAGTAAAATCTTTTTATATAAAATGTAATACTTTATTAAAGTTATTCTATAAATAGAATATATTATATTTTATTATGCATAGTATTTGCATAGTGCCCAGTATTTAGTATTTAATAAAAATCTTTTTATATAAATAGAATATATTATATTTTATTTAAAAGATTTTTTCTTTAAATATGGACCGTCCGATTAAAGTAAATCAATCTAGACCGATTCATGGATTAGTTACTACATTCCATTTTCCTATAAATAGAAGCTCATTCCTTTATTATTTTCTTTAATTCATTTTCTTGAACTCTAGAGAGAGAAACTATAGAGAGAGACTATAGAGATAGAAGAAAAGTTTTCTCGCTACTTCACTACTCTTATATCAAGTATTATTTTACGGTAAGGGATATTATTCTTTTGTATTCAAGAAGAGAACTTCAGTTATTCCATTTCTTTATTATTCAGTTGGAATAATCTGTTTACGCGGGCTACCCTATACTTGGTGATATTCTTCTATTATTCTGTCTTTATTATTCGGTTTTAATATCATGTATACATGCTTTATCTGCCGGACTGGTTCCATTTTTATTATTCCGTCTTTATTATTCTCGCGAATATTCGTCATCATTATATATGCCGGACTGGTTCCATCATTTATTATTCCGCATTTATTATTCTGCTGGAACATCCTCGCCGGTGTGAATTTTACCCCGACTCGGTTCCGTTATTATTATTCTGTTGAAATAACCGCCTATGCGCAAGTACGCATTCATGGTGATATCTTTTGTTATTCCATTCTTGATTATACTCGATTGATTAAAATTTTGACTTCTATACTCCATGAAATTAGTGGAATATCCTTGATATTTGCGCTTCATCCAAAGATCTTTTCGTGGAAATATTCTTCTCAAAGATTCTTGAATTTTACTCTACAAAGCGATTATCATGTTGACAATTTGGACGTTATTGGTTCTGGACAAATTAATTCTTGAACTTGTTTAATTGAATTCTTATATCATTGTCATCATCCTCATGTGTATGTTATATTGAAAGTCATCTCGTGGCACTGTGGTACATAGATGGACTTGGTATGATTATGACCGAGGATTATTCTAGATAATCATGATCGTAATGTTACAAATGATGTGAAAATTAAAAGTCCTCATTGGCCCGTAGTGCATTGATGGACGCTTTTTGGTATGATTATGGCTATGGATTCTCTTTCGCCAAGGGAGCAAAGATGAATTGTTTTATGGCATGATCAAGATCAGTTGATGAAAACACGATTATCTTTGGCTGTAGTGCATTGATAATTCGTGGTCGTGATACTAAAGAATATCATTGGCCTGTAGTGCAGGGATGATTTAATGATGTGGATTATTTATTGAGCTGAGTCTTATCGATAAATGTGATGAAATTTTTTTTAATCATAAAAGATAGTAGATTTTATTTTCTACTTGACTCTTTTAATGGATTGCTTGTTCCGCTATAGTTAAACTTGATGCCTATTATATTTTATCAGTTTAACATTGTTGGAGGCTAATGATAATTTATTCTGCATTATCTTAGTCATAATATTTCTTACTAGGCTAGTTGAGCTCACCCTTTCTTTCACTGTTCTCTTCAGGAAATTAGAAAATAGCTAGGACGAGTCGGGGAACGGAGTGATGGTCCAGAGGATAACATTAGTAGTCCTCACTATTTTGTCAAATAGTGTGATAATAATTGTAATAAGGACTCCTTTTGAGTATGTATAATCTCTAGTAGACAATAATTGTATTCAAACTCACAGTTTATGTTTTGTCGTATTGTACACGACAGTTGTATTAGTAAGTTGTATTTTGAATTCTGTACCATGTATCTGGCGACCCAAGATGGGTGATGTATACCTAATTTTGGGGACGTCACAGTTGGTATCAAAGCTTAGGGATATGATCCCTGGCTAGGATGTAAGAATAGAACTAGGAGGGAAGAGACGGGGAATTCCTTCGCTAGTATGACCTACCTAATTTTATTTGAAATTTAATTGGTCGGTCAGAATATAGGGATAATATGTTATATGTTAATTAACCCTTGTTTTGTGACAGTGTTTGAAAATGGCATATGAAAATGCTGAGATAAGCAATGAAGCACATGAGACCGTTGAGTTAGCTCAACCAAAAGGTAACGACCAACAACGATAATAATAATCATACTAAATGGCAACGACCATCGGAACAATGATAACCATCGTGGGGGAAATTATCATGCCAAGAATGGTAACCACTTCGGTGGTAATCATGGCCAAGATAATAGAAGTGGAAATTTTAAGAAGAGAATGTCATTTAGATCGATTTTGTCATATAGTGAAGTCAAGTCCAGCTGGGACGGTGGTACCAAAGGCAGATGCGGACAAAACAAAGTCGGTGGTTTCAGGAAGAGTGTTTTTCGTAACTTCTCAAAAAGCGAGTAACCCGAACGAAGTTAGCACGGGTTAGTTAATTATAAATTCTTGCGAAGTCAATAACTTATTAGATACCGGTTCTACCCGTTCTTTTATTTCTTTTGCTTGCGCTCAATGTTTAAATTTGACTTCGGAGAAATTAGACTTTGACTTATTGGTTGATACTTCGATAGTAAAAAACCTTCGTTACCTCCAATGTTTATAAATCTTGTTGATTCAAATCGACACTTTCACTTTACTTGTCGATCTTATCTCTTTGAAAATACTTGCCTTTGATGCGATTTTAGGAATCGATTGGTTAACTACTCATCATGCTTTTCGTAAGGTTGTTAGCTTTCATACTCCTAACCAACTTGTTATGCGAATTCAAAGTAACCAAACCACTAAAGTCAATCATTGTCATATCAAGCCATAAATAAAGAGCCCCGATCCTTTCGTTGTTGACTTTCTTGTGTGGAATGCACCAAAGACAGACTTTCTGTAGGCAAACGTCGTGAATGACGATGGCAAGTTGATAGGTATGAATGTGACGTGTTATCCAAGTCTTGAATGAGAGTCACAGTTTTGAATGGTATTTCTATTGTTAATAAATTTCCTGACATATTCTTGAAGACTTCTTAGCGTACCCCTAGAGCGTGAAATCGAATTTTTTATTGACCCCAGTACAAAACCCATTTCTAAAAACCCTTAAATATTTCTTCAACTAAAGCGAACGTAACATGCGCCAAAGACGTTGGCTCGAGCTGTTGAAGATTACGATCGGACCATTCAATACCATTGTGGAAAAGCGAACGTGGTAGCTGACGCGTTGAGTAGAAGATCGTATGCGTTTACAAGTGCGATGTTGTTAACACAAAGACTCATTTCGTATAACTTGCAAATGATGAAGATAGAGTTAAAGACTCTAGGACCCACGTGAAGATAACGAATATACGAGTATAATTGACTTTAATCGATAAAGTTAAAGACGCTCAAGTTACATACCCGGATTTGATGAATGTGAAGAAGAAGGTTCAAGAGGGCGTTATTCTAGAAGCAAGAGTTGCTGAAGAGAGGAAATCTCAACCCTCGATTTAATTGGCCCATTTGACATCCTCGATTGAGTAGGAACTGTGGCTTATAGACTCGTTTTACTGCCAAGTATATCGCGTGCTCATAACATTTTTAACGTATCAATGTTACGTAAATATGTGGATGACCCAAACCACATTATTAATTTAGAATCGGACGAGATAGCGGATGATTTAACGTATGAGATCTCGTGTTAAAATCTTGGATAAGAAGAATCGTATCCAACACTCAAGGGTTATACCTCAAGAGTTAGAATCTGAAATGAAATCAAGGTATCCTCACTTGTTCGGCATACCAGTGCGTGAGAGTAAAATTTCGAGGCGAAATTCCATAAGGAGGAGATTGTGAAACCCAGTTTTATGAATAAAGAATTAATTTTCTCGAAATAATTTTTTTTATATTATGGTGTGAATTTGAGATAATGTTATAGTTGTGGGTAATATTTATAAATTTTGCAAAGTATGCAAGTTGTCATATTATATTAGATTGGTCGGGGAATATTCGTTTTAAACAGGAAATATTCGTACGACGAAACAATCATTGGTGGACCCCACAACGGAATTATTATCAGAATTGAGAAAACGACAAAAACATTTTATAAAAAATAATTCATGGAAGTTTTACTGGTTGATCTTCGTTGAACTACTTCGGTAGTAAAGTACAAGAATACGATGTCTGCGTTGTTGCATAGTAGCACCTACGGTATTAATTATTGATATTTATGTGAGAAGTCACTCGGTTTTGTTCAATTATTGCTACAATAGTTCTTTGCATAGTATCTCACATTATTTGATTCAATTATTGTTGATTTAGAAGTTTTGTTTTATTCATGTAATAAAATAGAAACATCTTTTATATAAAATGAATACTTTATTAAAGTTATTCTATAAATAGAATATATTATATTCTATTATTCATTGTGTTTTGCATAGTAAATTTTTTTTATATAAAATAGAATACTTTATTAAAGTTATTCTATAAATAGAATATATTATATTTTATTATGCATAGTGTTTGAATAGTGCCTTGATAGTGTTTGCATAATAAAATCTTTTATATAAATAGAATATATTATATTTTATTTAAAAGATTTTTCTTTAAATATGGACCTTGATTAAAATAAATCAATCTAGACCGTTCATGGATTAGTTACTATGCATTCCATTTTCCTATAAATAAGCTCATTCCTTTATTATTTTCTTACGAATTCAATTTGAACTCTGAGAGAGAAACTATAGAGAGAGACTATAGAGATAGAAGAAAAGTTTTCGCTACTTCACTATTCTTATATCAAGTATTATTTTATGGTAAGGGATATTATTCTTTTATATTCAAGAAGAGAACTTCAGTTATTCCATTTCTATATTGTTCTGTTGGAATAACCTGTAAACGCAGGCTACCCTATACTTGGTGACATTCTTCTATTATTCATCTTTATTATTACATTGGAATATCATGTATGCATGCTATCTAATTCGACTGGTTCCATCATTTATTATTTCGCATTTATTATTCTATTGGAACATCCTGCCGGTGTGAATTTCACCCCACACGGTTCCGTTATTATTATTCATTGAAATAAC
The DNA here is from genome assembly GCA_020205605.1 of Panax ginseng. Classification (NCBI taxonomy): domain Eukaryota; kingdom Viridiplantae; phylum Streptophyta; class Magnoliopsida; order Apiales; family Araliaceae; genus Panax; species Panax ginseng. Next base: position 44,176,806 of record CM035141.1, read on the forward strand.
CGCCATGCGGCAAGTACGCATGCATGGTGATATCTTTTGTTATTCCATTCGGTATTATACCCGATTTGATTAAAATTTTGACTTCTATACTCCATGAAATTAGTGGAATATCCATAATATTTGCGCTTCATCCAAAGATTTTTTCGTAAAAATATTCTTCTCAAAGATTCTTGAATTTTACTCTACAAAGCGAAAGATCATGTTGACAATTTGGGCGTTATTGGTTCTGGACAAATTAATTCTTGAACTTGTTTAATTGAATTCTTATATCATTATCATCATCCTCATGTTTATGTTATATTGAAAGTCATCTGTGGCCTGTAGTACATAGATGTACTTGGTATGATTATGACTAGGGATTATTCGGTATAATCATGACCGTAATGTTACAAATGATGTGAAAATTAAAAGTCCTCATTGGCCCGTAGTGCATTGATGGACAGTTTTTGGTATGATTATGGCTATGGATTCTCTTCGGCCAAGGGAACAAAGAAGAATTATTTTATGCCATGATCAGGACCGTTGATGAAAACACGATTATCTCTGGCCCGTAGTGCATGGATAATTCGTGGTCGTGATACTAAAGAATATCCTTGGCCTGTAGTGTAGGGATGATTTAATGATGTGGATTATTTATTGAGCTGAGTCTCATCGATAAAAGTGATGAAAAACTTTTTTAATCATAAAAGATAGTAGATTCTATTTTCTACTTGACTCTTTTAATGGATTGCTTGTTCCGCTGCAGTTAAACTTGATGTCTATTATATTTTATCAGTTTAACATTGTTGGAGGCTAATGATAATTTATTCTGCATTATCTTAGTCATAATATTTCTTACTTGGATAGTTGAGCTCACCCTTTCTTTCACTGTTCTCTTCAGGAAATGAGAATATAGCTGGGACGAGTCGGGGAACGGAGTGATGGTACAGAGGATAGCATTAGTAGTCCTCACTATTTTGTGAAATAGTGTGATAATAATTGTAATGAGGACTCCTTTTGAGTTTGTATAATCTCTAGTAGACAATAATTGTATTCAAACTCACAGTTTATGTTTTGTCGTATTGTACACGACAGTTGTATTAGTAAGTTGTATTTTGAATTCTGTACCATGTATCTGGCGACCCAAGATGGGTGATGTATACCTAATTTTGGGGACGTCACATTAAGTATTAATGTTTTATTTATCAAAATATTAAAAGTCATTAATTATAACTTAAAATATTTTTAATTCATTTATATCCTTTTTAAATGATTGTTAAATTAATAAAACCATTTTAAACTATTTATTTAATATAATTATTAAATAAATTCAATATTATTAATAATATCTTAATAATTATTAATATTAAATTACTAATGAAATTATTCTTTAAATATTAAAAGTTATATTTTATAACTTAAAATATCTTTAAACACTTTATTTTCATTTAAAATGATTATTATAATATTAAAATCATTTTTAAACTAAATTATTTAATATAATTATTAAATAACTTTAATATCATTAATAATAATTAATTAATGAAATTTACCTTTAAATATTGAAAGTTATATTTTATAACTTAAAATATTTTTAAATACATTATTATTATTTAAAATGATTTTTAATATAATAAAATCATTTTTAATTAATTTATTTCATTCATTTAGTAAATAACTTAATTATAATTAATATTAATTTATTAATTAATTTCATCACAAAATATTAAAAGTCATTAAAATAACTTAAAATATTTTCTTATATCAAAATATAATTTTAAATGATTTTTAAAGTATTAAAATCATTTTTTAATAATTTATTTAATATTAGAATTAAATAAATGAAATACCTTTAATATTCCAAAAATATTAAATATTTATGAAATATATTTAAAATAATTAAAAACTAATTTTGAATTTTAAATAATTTTTAATAATTTATTTTGTTTTTTTAATAATTAAAAACTGATTTTTCATAATTTTTAATTTCTGAAAATATTTGTCACTAAAGGGCCTATAAGCGGCCCTTAAACCGCCATATAGGTGTTCTTAGTTGTTCTTGGCCAAACCCGAACTCCATGTAGACAGCTTTGAGGTTCTTTGTTTGACCAAGCTTAATTTAGTGTGTGTTGTGTTTACGGTTGCATTGTTTGTCGGATCATGTAGTACAAATACAAGACTACACGATCAAACAATAAACATCATCATAACTTGCATAACCAACGAGATCCGAGGGCCTAAATAAGTCATGGATGTCGTTCTTCATTTCTCGGGTTGCCCAAAATGAAGAAACAGTTCAACATCACATGTTTGGGCTTCCACTACTTGAAATCCTTTTGATGTTTTTGTGATATAATGCTTCCAGTTGTAGACCACATACAATATTACGATCTATTTCATAACATCAACATAACAACAATAAATGAAGCAAATACAAGTCGATTGACCAACCAACGTCGAAATAAACTCCTATCGGTTTAAAATTCCTAGAAAGCAAGCAAGTATAACCGGATGGTCTACTTTGACCATTCACTACCTTCGACTCTTTTTAATGTTAAGGAGATTTTAAGGTATAATCTTGTAGTACTTATACCAAAGCTACAACTTAAATACCATAACAACAACAAAACTCCCCAACTCCGCCGGATCTAATCGATTGAAGATGTTGTCGACGTCGTCAAGTGGCATTACGGGTTGTCCGAGAAAAGGCCCGATCGAATGCTTGGCCAACGACATTTGACCTTTAATAACTACCAACCTAGACATCAAATAGCTCTGATACTTTTTGCAGATTAAAGACCACAGTACAAGCTACACATAGCAACTTAAAAACAACAAAAATCATAATCGACCAAAGATCTGAGGCCACTGACATTTGTTGTCAGACCACAGTTTAACTTTTTTCCAGATTTTGCAAAAACTCAAATCCAAGCCTCTAGATTTTATGGATTCAACATCTAGCAACCCAGATCATCATTAGACACTATAACCAACATGTTTTAACAAAAATTTCAAACATCAAACAACAGAAAATTGGACAGAATTCAAGCTAGGGTTTTATACCTTCTATGATTAATTTCTGATTTTTGGCCTCTGATTTGTTTTGGGTGATCGTGGGGCTGATATTTGGGACTAATATAGCTTATAAATTTTGTAGGTGTGGAGCTTGAGAGAGTTTGCTAGAGTGTTGTGCATAAAATGACCAAAATGTTGATTTCTCTCTCTCTTGATCTATTTATAGAAGTGGTGGATGAATGAATGGCTGATATAAGTGTGGCTGATTACTGGCAATTTAAGTCACTAAGTCAACATGTTAGCTCACCAACTCCAACAACTCTAACACTTGGCAAAATTCAATAATGCAAGAGGGGTATTTTGGTCTTTTTACATGGAATTTTAATGGCAATCTTGTCATTTGGCAAACCCTTAGGGTTTGATCCTTAAGGTTTAACCCTAAGGTTTAACACAAAATAATTATAGGAATTCCAATTTAGGGTTTGCACAAAAAAAAACACTACACCAAAAATGGCCTCTAGCGAAGGAAATTTTGTGAAGGAATTTATTCCTTCACATGAGGAGTTGTTTAGCGAAGGAAAAAAATATAGTGACAATATAGTTATTAGCGAAAGAAACATCCTTCACAATTTATATTTTTTTCCTCGCAAGATTGAGGTGATGGAAGGCTTTTTGGCTCCAATTTATGATCAAATTTTGCGAGGAAAAAATCTATTAGTGAAGGAATTATTACTCATTATATATTATTGTTTAGAGTTTTTTTACGAGAGATAAAATCGATCGCTGTTTTGTTCTAAATTATTTTTTAGAATTAATTGTGGTGAATATAAATTATAATATAAATACATTAAAGTTTTTACAGTATTAAATTTTTTTATAATAATTGTAACTTACAATATTACTTATAAAAGAGTTGTTTTTTTAAAAAAATGTTATCTAAGTTTTATTTTTGGAACAGATGAGTCCTATCACTTACTCAAAATACATTCAGTCGACCCCAAATCCTGAAATCCCTCATTTCACAACCCATTGTTGATGGCAGACCTCTCTTCTCTATGTGCCACTGCCGATCTACCATCTCAGTGCCGATTTGTAGAAAGGTGATTGTGATCTACCCTCAATTTCTTATTTCTACCAAAAAAATTACAAAAGAGGGCAAAGCCCTAGCTAATTCTTCACTTGCAATTGGAAGGCAATGAAGTTCCCAAGAATCAGTGAGGGCTGCTAGATGTTGACATGGACCAAGTGGTTTCAAGGCGCCGTGCTCGCGAGGCGTACAAGGTTATTCAACTTTCTCTTGATCATTGCTTGTTCAGAGTAATTTTCCAAACTCAAAGTTTGAATCTTGTTCTGTGCATTCGATTTGGCATGTTTATTTTTGTTTTGGTATTTTAATTCGCTGATTGTTGCATGTTTTGCTGACAAATTCTATTGAGAATGCTTTTATGCATCATTATGGTTGTGTGATTCAGGCAATATTTGAATACCTCGTTAATGGAGAAATTCACCTGCATGATTCTTCATAAGTGTTGTTCTATATTATGCTCGAAAGTTGTAGATTATGATAGTTCCTTTTAAATTTTATTTTGTGTATTTTAATTCTTAGCCTAGTCTTTAATGCTCTTTAAAGGTATCCCTCTTAAGTTTAAAGGTATCCCTTTTCTTAAGATTAAGTTGGTTAGAAGTTCCAACATATAATCATTGTTTCAGAAGCCCTCTTAAGTAATATTTTTATTAGGTTATGACTTGGATGGATGAATAATGTCTTAAATACTTTTATGCCCCCTTAGTAGTAGTCTTAGTTACGTCAATGCGAACTCTTTGGGCTTGTGATTTAGAAGATTTAATGATTGGAAATTTCGCAGTTTATTTTTGGCATTTAAGTTTCGTAGCTGATTTCCAGATTTTTCTATCCGTCCATATCTTACTATTCGTTTAATTTTTGGTTATTGTTATAGCATGACATACATGGATAGACCACTCTCTATCAGCCTAAACTTTTAGAAAACCAGTAACTTAACAAGGCATTAAGATTTATGGTTATATAACTCTTGGATTAAATTATCCCCCCTTTGCAATTAGTTTCCCATTATGTTAGTACAGTTCCTCTTTGTTTGCGACTTTGCACATTATGATGCATCCTATTTTGTACATTCATGTGCGAATGGAATGGGCTCACCCTTAAGGGGAAGTTTTAACATATGGTATACATGGTTTGTCCATTCTCTTAAGATTTTGAGCTTATAAAGCAATTGATAATTGCATATAATAATTTACTTCTCTGAGACTGAGTACCATATATTCTTTAGAGGTCACTTATATAGTTATATAAAACTCGCTCATCTATTTAGCATATATAGCTTTCATGGTACCTCAACATATATTTTTGTTGTGAAATTTTATCATTTCCTTGAAATATTATCCAAATCGTTGGAAATTTTAGGAATTGTGTAATTGTTGACTCCTTATGCTCCTCTTTCCTAGGACTTCAGTATCATTCTTTGCCTGGGGGTTATGTTTGTCTAACTCGTTTTCATCATCAAAAGTATATTAGACTGATATTGGGGTTATAATTATTAATATTCTTGTAACTGCCCTTGTATGCTCTTGAAGTATCGCAGTTCAGTTCAATGTTCACTTATACATACAAATGCTAATATGAGACTAATCCTCAACTCATTGGAAGTTACAGTTGGGAGTACATGAGAGAATCTAGGCCTACACTCAAATGGCCTCTTAGTTTGACTAACAGAAAAAACACCCTAGTAAACCAGAAAACATAATTAGTAGTAATAGTTATTTTCTAACCTTGAGGAAAGAAATGTAGTTTATCAAGGAAAAATAATACAAAAAACTATCAAAAGTATTTAACTAAATCCAAGTTGTCCAGGTATAGCAGGTCCATCAAGACAGAAACTAGATGGTTGAGTCCCCTTAAATCTTAATAATAGGGGAATAAGAAGATAGGCTTCAAGTGTGGAGATTCATACTAGCAACCTTGAAGTTCTTTTAACAAGGCCACTAACATTTCCCCACCCCTCCTTAGATTTCACTACTCAGAATCTTCATTACCTAATGAAAGAACCGTCTTACCAAGTAAGATATTTAAGACTGGCTTAATCTTATAATGGACACTTCCTCTGCATCTATATGCTCAAAATGAGAAAAACAATTGCCAACTAAGATACCTGGATTTCTTATCACTAGTTATTTTGCGTAATCACTTGTGCTTCCCAAATACAAATGATGAAATAGTAGTTTTGCTGGTGATAGTAAGAATAAAAAATACAGCCATTACACTACAACCATTAAATAGTAGTTCTGCTGGTGAAATAGTAGTTCTCTAAAGATAATTTTCTTTCATAGTTTGTTATAGAATTTTTTTGCAACTCCATGTAAACGATATAATTATTATCTTGCTTAGGCATTCATGAATTTGTTGGTTTGTTTATTGTTTTTGTCTCTTTATAAAATTTCCTCTTCAAGATTTTAATTGTCAGATTTAGAATGCTTTGACATAGTCTTCCTAATTGGAAGCTTTTTTATTGTGTCCACGCTGCTATGGCTGACCACCCAAAAAAGAGAAAAATTGTTATGGTTTCTTGTTTCTTAATTTTTTTTTACTTTATCAACAGTCCACTGGTGCCTTCAGTGCCATGTCTAGGTATGCAAGTGTAACTCCTTTACCACCTTCTATTCTCAGCCGTGGAGTTGGTTGGCAGGTATGTTTTGAGAATCCTGCTCTAAAGTTTACCTGCATTAGTTAAAATCTTTCTACATGCCTAAAGTGAACGATTGAAGATGCAATGGAGGAACCTGATTTGGAACTAAAAGACTATATGATAATATGATATACATCTTAACTCATTGAGCATGATCATTGTGTTTTAGCAATGTGAACATTTAATTTTTGCTATTACTTTCTCAATGTGGTTGAATTTATCTTTAGAAGAGGTGTTATTAATTTTATGTACCAAATACTGATAACATTTCTGGGGTTTCTAAAGTAATTTCCATCTGTTTTAATCTTAGTGAGTGGGCTTATTGTTCTCTGGATTATTTGTTTCTTTATTTTAAAGTGAGAATGTTGGTTTGCTTGGGTTGACACGCGTATATGCCTTGACCGGCGGTAAGTTATAGGATGTTGTTAAATCAAGAAAATCTCATCTCGAAATAAATGTTTCATGTTCATGAATATTCGGGAAAATTTGGAGCCGTCTTTGCCTCAATTCCACTCAATTATTGCGACTTTATCTTGCCTTTTCTTCGCTTATGTGGGTAAGTGTTTACAAGAGATGTGGATCACTTTTTCTCTACCCACAAACAATACGAAGTTAATCATGTCAAAAATCACGCATGGCGGTTCAAAGCAGGTCTTAGTTTCCTCCGGTTTTGCAATTTAAATGACTTGAACAAAGTTCATCTTAGGATTCTCAATTTTCATGGGCTTATCGATACCCCAATATTGCAACGAGTACTTAGCAGTGAAGGGTTATAGTCATGTCCACACTAAAGCTAGATGGGTATGAAACTACTCTCAAGTCTTATCCTATTATTGCCTTGAATCCGCGTCTTATATATATGATGCCATTTTTTGCACCATTTTCCATCCTGGCAGTTCAATGATATGATCAATGTTCCATTGTCGTCGGAACCATTTGTTGCGGGATTGCTGGCTTTATTCCTAGATGTCACTCTTCATGGGAAGGACAACGCGACTTTATTCCTATAAAATTAACGTATGGCCCTTTTATTGAGTTAATTCAGTGTAGCCGTACAAAGTTGTTGCAGTACAAGAACCAGATGTTCTGCTATATTTCATCTTTACATTTACTTTCTGTTTTGCGATAATTTTAAAGTATGTACTTCATCTATTGACAATTTTGAAGTATGTACTATGGTCCTTGAGAGACCAAGATACAATAACAAATTTTGTAGTTATTGTGACTCGAGTATTATGATCTATTTATATGTGAAGTTTTAATTTTATTAGCTCTTTATGCATTAACTTATCAATTAGTTTGAAAAAAGTATGGCAATATTTATATTTACTTGAAAAAGATATTTAATATTTCTTATATAGATTAATAATAATAAATATGAAATCAATGATTTAAATATCAATTATAATCATCAATTAATTTTTTCTTTACAAATTTTTAATTTGTGAAGGAATTTTTCTCTCACTAATTTGAAGAAAGATTCTCAATTTATAATTAGTGAAGAAAAATATTCTCTCGTTAAATAAATTTGTTCTTCACAATATATTATTTGTGAGGGAATCAAGTTATTCACTAATTTTAAATAGTCCTTCTTAAAATATTATTTGTGACTGAAACCAATCTTTCACTAAATAACAATATTCCATTACCAAATATAATTTGTGAATAAAAAAGTTATTCACAATATATCCTTCACAAAAAACATTTAGTTACTACTTAGCGAAGGATACCCAATTGCGAGGAGGTCTAATGCGAGCACTTGTGTGAAGGAAATATTTCTTCGCAATAAATCACTTGTGAGTGATATAGGGCCTCTAATGAAGGATTTGTCCTTCACTAGAGGCCATTTTTGGTGTAGTGAAAATAAATAAATTTTAGTTTCTAAAATTTGCAATTAGGGTTTTCTTAATTAAATTAGTTTTCTAATTACTTTATACAGGAACATTAGGGTTTAATATCACTAATTATAATTATCCTTGCTAATTTAACAGTTAGGGTTTACAATTAGTAATTACGTTTTATAATTTCTAATTAGGGTTACTAATTATAGAAATTAGGATTTCTAAAAATTAATATTTCAAAATGTTAATTACGGTTTACCTAATTATTCATAAAATCATATAACATCGTTATATAATAATCTTGAACTCATAATTGAGTTTCAAACTAGGGTTTTACACTTAAAGTTAGGGTCTTTAATAATTTAGGGTTTTTTAAAAATTATTTAGGGTTTCTAGAATTTTAATTAGGGTTTACCTAATTAATCACTTAATACACAACATAAAACATATAACACAGGTATATAACAGTCTTAAACTCACCATTGATTTTCAAATTAGGGTTTTCCCCCAGTAAAACTAGGGTTTAACCAATTAATATTATGGTTTTGAAATTATAAACCATAATTGACCAACCATCTTCAATACGTACTTACAGTACATATTTATAGCACTAAAAAATTAAAATATAATTAATATTATATTATTATTCTCATTCCTTGATAAAAATCTAAAATTAAGGTTTGGATTCCATATCTGATTTATTCTTCATATTTAACCTTAATAATTAAGGTAAAATAATTAACTTAATAATCATACTAAAATTCATATAATAAAATAATTATTATAATTATTCTAAAATCACTTCATATATTATTTAAATAATATATGATTATATTTTATGGAAATAATTAATATAAAATTTATATCTTAAAATTAATTATTATAAAAATATACTTTATAATAATCAATAATTCTAAAATAAATTTATTTGTAAATATTTATGTAATAAATATTTTTTTTTACCACATAAATACATATACACATTATCTTGTACAAATCCTCATCCTTAAAATAATAAAAAAAATTATACGCAAAATTTCTGATTTATTTATATAAAAAATATCGGGTTGTTACAGGGATCAGGCTAGGGCCTTGATGTTGAAAGCTCTTTTTGATAGAGATGCCTCTCTTGTCAAGAGAGATGATGCTCTAGCTCACAGGGATACCGCTGTTGTTGAGCGGGATGAGGGTCGATCATCTAGGGATGCAGTTGTTACTCGACGGACCCAATGGAGGGCCAGACATGGGTGAAGAAAATAGAGAAGGCGTTTGTTATTACAAACGTATCTGAGACGCAAAAGACTTCTTTTGCGACCTATATGATGAAGGGGGAAGCCAACTACTGGTGGGAGGCTCACCAGGGTGGGGCTGGAGCAAAAGCTGTTACATGGGAACAGTTTAAGAAGGTATTCTTCGAGAACTACGTCCTTACTAGCATGCAATGGAGGATGGAGATTAAGTTTCTCGAACTTAAACAGGGAGACATGACTGTTCCCCAATACGTGGCCAAATTTAATGAATTGGCAAGGTTCGCTCCACACCAAGTGGACACGGAGGAAAGGAAGGCTCGTAGGTTTGAGCAGGGCCTAAAACCCTGGCTCTATAGTAGGATATCGGTTTTAGAGTGCTTCCTACGGGACAATTCTGGAAAAGGCGATAATAACGGAGGGTGGTAGTGAGGCGTTGACCCAATACCACAAGGATAGAAAGAATAAGAGTAAGGGAGAGGGAGGAAATAAGGCAGAGGTTGCCAGCGGTAGTGGCAATATGCCTAAGAGGAAGAATTTTAACCCTAGGAATACTGGGGTGAATCAAGGGGATCCTAAACGTAGGATGGAGACATGCAAGACATGCGGTAAGACTCATCTGGGAGTCTGCCTGAAAGGGAAAATGGGTTGTTATAACTGTGGACTGGAGGGTCGCATATCTCCCAACTATCCTAATCTTAAGAAAAGCCGGGGATGTTTTGTTTGTGGGTCGGTGGACCACATGGCAAGAAATTGCCCGAAAAAAGGGGCGGAGGGTAGTAAAGGTTCTGGTAGTGGCAATTTAGTCATTACTGGACCAACACCATCATTGGGTAAACCCTCAGTCCGAATGTTTAATATGACGGTCCAAGATGCAGTTTGCATCAACGGATGTAGTAACAGGTATCATTCCAGTCAACGAAATAAATGCTTACGTGTTATTTGACTCGGGTGCTACTTGTTCTTTTATAGCATGTGGGTTTGCTCAGCAATTGGGATTAAATCCTAAAAAATTAGAAATACCTTTAGACGTTAAGGTAGCAAACGAGGAGATAATTCCCATTGAACACATTCATAGGAATTGTTTCGAAGATATCAGGGGTAACAGATTATCGGTAGATCTTTTACCGATAAGGTTAAGGGAGTTCGATGTTATTCTCAGTATGGATTGGTTAATTAACCATAGAGCGATAATAGACTATTATAGAAAGAGTGTAAACCTAAGGCTTCCTAAGAAACCTGAGGTGGTGTTCTATAGAAATAGATCACTGGGACGTTCTTGTTGTCTAACCATGACACAAGCTAGAAAGATGTTGAAGAAGGGGTGTAAGGGTTATCTGTGTCATGTGGTGGATACCCAAAGAGTGGGAACATCATTGGAACAGATAGCAGTAGTTCAAGAATTTGTGGATGTGTTTCCAGAGGAGTTACCCGGTATTCTGCCAAATAGGGATGTAGAATTCGTGATTGATTTGTTGTCGAGTACGACACTAGTTTCAAAGGCACCATATAGGATGGCGTCAGTTGAGATGAAGGAGATAATGGTTTAGTTACAAGAACAATTAGATAGAAAGTACATTCAACCAAGTGTGTCTCCGTGGGGAGCACCTATATTGTTTGTAAAGAAGAAGGATAGATCGTTACGACTTTGTATCGACTATCGGGAGTTGAACAAGCTAACGAATAAGAATAAATACCCGTTGCCCAGGATCGATGATCTATTTGATTAGTTGAAAGGGGAAAAGTATTTTTCTAAAATAGATTTGCGCACGGGGTATCATCAACTGAAAGTGAGGAAGGAAGATATACCTAAGACGACATTCAGAACTCGTTATGGGCATTACAAGTTTTTGGTTATGTCATTTGGGCTGACAAATGCACCAGCCGCATTAATGAATATGATGAACAGAGTGTTCAAACAGTATTTGGACAAGTTCGTTATAGTGTTCATTGATGATATTCTAGTCTATTCTAAGATGCCAGAAGATCATGCTGAACATCTAAGAATACTGTTGGAAACACTACGGAGGGAGAAGTTGTATGCGAAATTAACTAAGTGTGAATTTTGGCTCGAACGAGTACAATTTCTAGGACATGTTATATACAAAGATGGCATATCCGTAGATCCAGCGAAGGTGAAAGCAGTGAAGGAGTGGGAGCAACCAAAAATGCCATCCGAGGTTAGGAGTTTTCTGGGGTTAGCGGGATACTATAGAGGGTTCATTTAGGACTTTTCTAAATTAGCTACTCCGTTGACGAATCTGACAAGGAAGTCGGTGAAGTATGTATGGACAAAAAAATGTGAGCATAGTTTTCAAGAACTAAAAAGGAGGTTTAGTGAGGCACCTGTATTATCTTTACCAGATGATACGGGGAATTTTGTAGTTTATAGCGATGCTTCGCATAGAGGACTAGGTTGCGTGCTTATGCAGCATGGCAAGGTCATTGCGTATGCATCACGTCAGTTAAAGGATTAGGAGAAGGTCTATCCTACTCATGACCTAGAATTGGCAGCTGTAGTGTTTGCTTTAAAAATATGGAGACATTATTTATATGGGGAGAAGTGTGAGATATACACGGACCATAAAAGTCTGAAATATATTTTCACACAGAAGGAGTTGAATATGAGGCAGAGAATGTGGTTAGAGTTGATAAAAGATTATGATTGTGATATCTTATATCATCCGAGGAAGGCAAATGTAGTAGCTGATGCGTTAAGTCGGAAGGGTAGAAAAAAGCTGTCAATGTTAACAACTCAGAATGAGTTAATAACAGAGATGGTCAGGATGGAATTAGAAGTTAAGTTGCCAAGTGAAACAGGATAGATGTTATTCTCAATAAAGACTCGACCAACGATAGTGGAACGGGTTAAGGAAGTACAGATAAGTACTGAAGATTGTGAACGTGTGAAGAAGATAATGAAGGATGACGTGAAGACTAAGTATAACCTTGATAAAGAAGGTTTACTTCATTTTGAAAGAAGAATTTGGGTTCCAAATAATTCCAAGTTGAAAGAAGAGATTATGTGCGAAGCCCATAATTTGAGGTACTCGATACATCCTGGTAGTACTAAGATGTATCACCATGAAGAGAGAGATCGCAGAATACATTAGTAAGTTCTTAACTTGTCAGAAAGTTAAGGTTGAACACCAAAGACCTAGTGGATTAATACAGCCACTGGAGATTCCGGAGTGGAAATGGCAACATATCACCATGGATTTTGTGGTGGGACTTCCAACAACGAGAAAGGGATACAATGCTATTTGGGTAATAGTGGATCGGTTAACTAAATTGGCTCATTTTCTACCAATAGGAGTTAGGTATAACCTAGAGCAGTTAGCTAAGATTTATGTAAAGGAAGTCATTTCTAGACATGGAATACCTGTTTCTATTGTGTTCGATCGTGATCCACGATTCACGTCAAAATTTTGGAGGAGTTTGCAAGAACAAATAGGAACGCATTTGAGATTGAGTACGGTATATCATCCACAGACGGATGGACAAAGTGAACGAATGATTCAAACGCTAGAAGATATGTTAAGATCATGCGTTATGGATTTCAAGGGGAGTTGGGACGAGCATCTACCTTTGGTAGAATTCGCTTACAACAATAATTTTCACGCTAGTATAGGCATACAGCCTTACGAAGCGTTGTATGGAAGGAAGTGCAGAACAGTACTTTGTTGGGATGAAGTAGGTGAACGTCAAATGTTGGGACCGGAGATGGTACAACAAACGGCAGACATGGTGAAGCTGATAAGAGCTCGATTAGTAGCGGCTCAAGATAGAAAACAGAAGTATGAAGATCCTCATCGAGAGAAGAGGGAGTTTGAAGTAGGTTCATATGTTTTTCTAAAAGTATCACCTTGGAAAGGGAAGATACATTTTGGAAAGAAAGGGAAGCTAAGTCCAAGGTTTGTTGGACCTTTTGAGATTTTAAGAATGGTAGGAGAGGTAGCTTATGAAGTAGCCTTACCTCCAGAAATGGAAAGAATACACAATGTGTTTCACGTGTCTGTCTTGCGTCCTTATAAATCGGACTACAAACAAGTAATAGAATATGAGTCTATTCAAGTAAAGAAAGACTTAACGTATGAAGAATTTCCGATTCAGATTATTGATAGGAAGGAACAAGTCTTGAGAAATAAAGTAATACCTTCAATAAAGGTAATTTGGAGACCACGATGCTGAAGAAGCAACGTGGGAGCTCGAAAGTAAAATGAAGGAAAACTTTCCTTATTTGTTTATGTAAGAATAGCGAGATTCTGGGGACAGATTCCTTATAAGGAGGGAAGAATGTAATGCCCGAGAATTTTGAATTTTGAATGAATTAAATTTTTATTTGATTATGTGAATTAAATGAATTTAATTGATTTATTATGTGAGTAGGATGTTCGAAGGTCGTTCTATGACCTAGAATATACGGATGTGGTTAGTATTCTGGCTTTGTGCTACTATTAATGGTTGTGAATTATCAAGACAAAAACGAAGGTTTTCCGAGAATGTTTGCATAAAAACATTATTCATCCGATTTCGTTCGGAGCTAGGGTTTGAAATTTCGAGAAACGCGTAATGATAGAATACGAAGCTAGTATGTAATATCTAATAATAATTCCATTATGGCAAACGAAGTTTTCGCTTGCGGACGTAAAACCTAAGGGTTTGTGAAAGAGGTTTCCGAAAGGGAAATGCAATGCGTATAGTCGTTTCGGATATTATATGTATGAAATACGAGTGTTATACTAGTATAAATACGAGTATGGTATGAAGAATAGTACGGCGTATAATAAGAATATCGTATGAGTATTAGACAAAGAAAATACGTGAGTTGTACGTATAGAATATGAAAAGTTATAATGGATTATGACCTAAGGATTTGGTAGAAGTTAATTGGACTTGGTTTAATAGCAAGACCAATGAATTAAGTATATAAGCCCAAGTTGAGGCCCAACGATAAATTTATGTCAAGCCTAATCTAAAAAGTAAACCGCGGGTCGAACCGGTGGGTCATGGGATGGTTAAAACCCATGGGGAAACCCATGGTATGATCCACAAGGGAGTGGGCTGGCCACTTGGTGGCCAAGCTGAAATTAGTATGCACACAAGTCAATCATGTTTGATGATAAAACATATACTTTGTAACAATCTTATTCATTTATTAATAAAAAGTATAAATTTATTAAAGGCTTTTAATTATCTACATAATGTTGTTTTATAATATGTGATAAACCCATAGTTTTAAGCAATGCTTTTAGAATAATGATGATGATCATTCTAATGAGATCTAAATTCTTAGAAAGCTTAAAACTAAAATAGTTCCCAATCATTGGATTACTAAATTGGGGATTAGTGAATCCGGATAGATTGGTACATACGTTGCTTGCTCATTGGATGAGAATGATTGATCTCATGATCATTTGTGTGGAGACACTAAAGCAAGTATGTAGGTGCTTATTTGACAATAAGTTCACTGAACGTGGCTCGCTCAGGAATACCTAATGAAGTTTTACTTGGCTTAATTCATCATGCTCGCATCCATGAGTAACGAGCTTCAGCGTCAGCATGAAACTATGGATGCTCCTACTATATTTATGCACATCAAGTAGTTGATAGTGAGGAAAGTAGGACTGATAGATATCAGATATCTAAGGAGCTCTTCCGATCTAGAATGACCAATGACATTACCGTACAGATAAAAGTCCTTAACATTATCAATTTGATTGATCAATTAGGACAACAGGTTTTGTCATGGATGGAGAGTTGAGCCAATATTTGATCTTGCACTCACTCACAATTATCATATGTTGATCAAACATTATCATATGTTGAGAGTCACTTTCCAACCAAGAAAATCATGTCTTACTGGTAGGGGCCAAATGATCTTCTGAAAAGAAGAACGATTCAAAGAAGGTAAATAGAAAGGCAAACATAAAGGATAATAAGAACAAAACTGATATGGATAGTAAAGGAGTTTGCTTCCACTACAATAAGCCTAGACACTGGAAAGAAACTACGAGAAGCATCTTGCAGAGGCTAACCAAAGAAGCTTAGTGAAGTTTTAGTTACAAATACAAATTTGTTCATAATTTAAAATAAATTTTTCTTTAAGTCAAGGTTCTACTTGGGTATTGGATACCGACTTTGGTTATCATAAATATAGATTTATGAAGGGACCAAGCAGAAGTAGAAAGCTAAATAAAGATAAGTAATCCTATGTGTGGAAAATGAAGCAAATGTTGCTACATTAGCCATATGAACTTATTGTTTAGCATTGCCTATGGGCAAATCTATTAATTCAATAAGTTGTTATTGTATTCCAGTTCTTGTTAGAAACATTATTTCTATTTTATTGTTGGACAATAAAATTTTTGGTATTATAATTAAGAACAATTGTTGTTCTATTTGTCAGGAATAAGCATATGAATTTTATTCCTATTTATATATGATTTGATTATGATATATATATATATATATAAGACTGAATAATATGCAAGTATGTTTGCATTAAAAAAAGTTGTAAAGTCATTTGATAGATAATAGAAATATATGTACAAGGACTTAGAATGAATTGATCAAATATGTTAGGTTGATCCTACATAAGAAAGACAGCTTTATAAAGTCCTTAAAAAGAAAAGATGTACAAGGACTATAAAGACAGAAAGATCAAGCATGTTAGGTTGATCTTATGATGTAATAGATAGGCTTGTCTAATCGTCGAGCACTGCACCAGAAGTCGTAGTCTGCCAAGAGAGTCAAGGTTGACTCGAGAGCTATCGAGGCAGAATAAGAGTATGCAAGATAGTAGAACTCGGAGTTCGTAGACTTCAAGGGGAAATGAAGAAGGATCTTAGTGTGTTGAGTAGATCTTCCTCGGGATCGTAGTGTGCTAAGGAAGTCATGTTCAGAATCGTAGAGACAGCCTGCCTACGAGCCGACCGGTCATCTGCCGAAGCCAAGTCAGAAATGTAGACTACACTCGGATTCGTAGAGTCTACTGATGCCAAAGATATGTCAAGGATCGTAGACTACACTCTGAGTTTGTAGAGTCCATTGATTACATGCGGAGATCGTAGTCGAGTAAGATCAGACGAAGACCACAAGCACAAGATAGAAATCATAGAGTGTCAAGATCTGATCTCGAGATCGTAGTGTCTGCACAGCCGAAGCTGAATCGTAGAGTGCAGAACTACGACCTCAACAGAAGTGCTCACAATGCCAAGACAGAATCGTATAGCATATACGGTTCTCAAAAAATAAGCACTCCCAGAATATCCAAAGGAATGAAGCCTCTGGTTGGCACTGCAAAGATGCATTCCACCTTAAGGGAACTAGAGAGCACTCAACGAATGACATGCAGGCTAGAAGAAGATCTAAGCACCAACCCAATCAACATCAAGATTGAGTTGTAAGGCCATTCGTGATAAAGTCTTCCACGAGGAGATCCAAAGAAGACTTCAGAAGCTGACTAAGGAAAGTCATCAAATGTAGTAGCTATCAAGTGAACAGAAAAATAACGATCTTGGAAGCAACCAAGATCGTAGTGTTTGCCAAACAAAGAAAGAACTGATGGAAGGTGAACCGAGATACTGGTCAGCCTCTGAAGAGCATAGCTAAAGTGATTAAGTGCAGGGTCAGTTCATTGATGATAAGTGAACGGGAGATCACAAGGAGAAAGCAAGCTGGACGCGCCACAAATCTGAAGTGTCTTGATATTCAAAAGGGGACCAGAGCAAGGAATTAAGCCATCAGTCTCTGAGAACAGTCAAAGCAAACAGGAATATTGAAGCACTACACAATAGAAGGAAGAGGTGTTCTACATTGAAGATCCAATCAACACTCTTCAACATCGTAGTGTTAACTCTATCAGTCAATGAACAACACTCAAAAAGACACTGCGATCAGGTCCTTGAAGACGTGCATCAGAATCGTAGAGTTTGAACACCCGAAGATTGAAGCATTGGCAACGGTTCAAGCTAAAGGATGATATTCGGACAAAAGCTTATTGAGAGCATCGATGCAAAAGGAAAACCTCTGATCAAGAAATCAGAAGGAGATAATAAAGTCTTCAACCTGCCCAAGACATTAAAGTGACAACTCGGCAGTGGGTGAAACAATGAGATCGCAATGTCAGATAAAGTATGACATGTCACATCAGCAGTCTACCTCTGTCAACTCGAGATCTGTGAAGATATTTGAATAGCTTTCAACGGCTACTTTCCAACGGAAGGATTGGGAAAGAGTATAAATCTAGAAGAGCTTCATAGATCGAAGGTTGCTGGAGTTGCCAAGTTTGGAGATAAGGTGGACTGATCTAAACCATGTGAGATAGTGAGTCCGAAGGCTCACTCTACGATCCACCAAGAACACTCAGAGATATGCAAAGAAAGAAGTAGAAGTGAGAGTTCTACAATTTAGAAGTGAGAGTTCTACTACTTAAAGACTGTTTTGAACTGCCGAGAGAAAGAAGAGCATCATGTCATCTTGATGTCCATCATGGGAAGACTCTAAGTACAATAGAGAAGAGCATACAATCATCTTAGCAAGTCCATCATGAGAAGGCATCAAGTAGCAAGAAGGAAGATCACAAATGCCATATTGGTGTCAAGCATGAGAAAGCTTCCAAGTACCTAACAAAAGAGCTTGCAGTCATCTTAGAAGCCATCAAGTACCAAGGAGAAGGATCTTCAAGGCAGTTAATAAAGGTGTCATCCGAAGTGGTTAAGTAACCGAAGAAGCTGAGCATCATGCAACACTCAGCTGCACTTCAAGGATGATCAAGCCAAGCTGCTAAGGATAGAAGATGTTCAGAGCATGAAGACATATTAGCAGCTTAACACCAACTCCAACAACAACAAACAAACAACTCAATAAAGCCAGGGCCTGAGGGGTCCTTGTCTGAAGGGACTAAACAAAGCAGGGTCAGGGTCCATGTTCGGAGGGACTAAACGAAGAGTGGATTTGGAGCTTGAGTCTCTGAACCACTTAAAACCCCTTGTGTCTTTTACATTATGTCATTTACATTATGTACTATAACTTCTATGTATGTTTTAACTGCTTACAACTAAACTTACTCTACGAACAATCTATGTATGATTATGAATATATCAATGAAGGGGATCTTTTACTTATTCCGTTGTGCTTGAAAAAATTCTTATGTTTGTCATATGCTAATTTAATAGCTATACAAAATAAACCTAAAAAGTATTTGAAATAAAAAAGAATCTATTCAACCCCCTTCTAGATCTTTTGTGCCTACTGGGAACTAACAATTGGTATTAGAGCTGGTTCTCATGCTATATTCAAAAGCTAATCGCTTTGAGTCTGATCCCAGGCACTTTCATTGTTCTAAACTTAGTTTAGTAGTAAGTAACTTGTTATATGCAGATGAGCTCAAATGTTGGAAATATTATGTATAGGTCAAATGTGTATATACACCTGAAGCTGCTCAAATTAGTCCATGGTCTCGATTGTTACATCAACAATACCAATCCTTGCCTACATTCAATCTTGTAGTCTGAAGACCAGACGAGAGAGCTCAAGAGACATCAATGATAAAGAGTCAAGAATCTACCAGTCTGAAAAATGAAAAGACCATACATGCAAAGAAATGCTCATCTAGAGAAGAAAGAAGCTCTCCTCAGATATATGTCTGGTCAACCATCAGCTGGATGCAAACTTCATGAACTGAAAGATGTTAACAGAACTAAAGATGCTGAGATTCTCAAGCTGCATCTTCAAGACCTCGACTGATTGAATAAAGGCCAAAAAGAGCAATAAGTTATTAGGAGCAAAAGTAAAGCTATGCACATTAATACCTAAACTCAGTATATCCATGATAAATGACTGTTTAGTAACTGACAGTAAAAAGGTACGGTTCCTCATAATTAAATGCATACATCATAATTGCACCTTCTTATGAACTATAACAGTATTCTGTCAGGGAGTCATAATCTACCAAAAAAGGTAAAGAGAGAATGTAACCCGAGGATAGAAACTCAAATAACTATAAAATTTCTCTCCATCCAAGTATTAGGTTGAAGATGACATCTTAAAGGAAATTTGAAATGGGTCATAAGAGTATCATAGGCCTAATGAACTTTATGTGAAGTAATCTTTGCTGGTGGGTTAGTATGTGTGTACAAGCTTATGTTCTAAGTGTTTGACAACCCACCGAGTATGATCAGTTTTACAAGAGGATCCTTCTGATTTGTTGAAACTGATCACCTCCATGAATCAACTAGATACTCATAAATCGTAGAGTTGATTCCTACTCTATGAACACTTAAACATTGTGAACATAATCCAGTAAATGATGAAACCATCATAGATAGAGAGTGTATTATTAAATGCCAAATCCTACACACACTCACCATCATGCATCTCAAAATGTATTATCTTAAAATAGTTGCATGCATGAATATGTCTGTTGGTGATAAATATGATGATTATACAAATAAGAGGAACAGGGGTTTAGAAAACTAACCTAGCAGGACCCATTTAATTATGGGTACCAAAAATAGAAATATATTTAAACCTACAGGTACTTGGTCAATCTAACCACACTAAGGATTAATGAAGCAGAAGACTTTAGTCAAGAAGACTCAAGCAACAGAAGGCCAAAGACTATTCAGAATTGATTCTGACAAAATTCCTATATGTCCAAGCCTGTCCTTGAAGACCCTCTGAGCTAATCAGAATGAAGCTCACATAGCTGCTAATCTGTATATGGAAGCAAGCCATTCAGCCAAAAAAGGAAAGGGTCTTATATGCTCAAAAGCTAGCAAAGAGTGCTATATAAGAAGAATCCTCAAGGAAGCTCACATCAGAGGATCATCGAGCATCAGACAAGAGAAGTTCATTAAGAAGTAGAACTTCTAAAACTCAAGACTGTCAAAGAATACTACGTTCATAGTAATGTTAAATGATCGTAGAGTGATTAGTCCTGAAAATACTCATCTCTACGATACAAGGAGATATGCAAGGCTACCTTCAAATGAACCTGAAGAAGATTGAATCACATCTATCTGGCGAAGACAACATCAACCATGGGGAGCTGTGATCTATTAAGGAACAACAGCACTGAGATATACTATAAAAAGATGTACCAGCTACAAAGTCCCAAAATTTTGTGGCTGATGAACCAAATGAAGATCCATAGTCAGTAGGAACGTGCCAAAACGTATTACTGATAACCTTTCAGCCACCCAACCCATAATCGTGAAGTGCCTACGATCAAACATATGATCGTAGTGTAAGAGCAGGAGGACACCACGATTTCAGAAATGCAAATGTCTAAAGCTGGTAAAAGATCTCCCCACTAGAAAAGGTCGAATGAGATGTTAGTATAAATCACTTCTATAACATTGCATCTGGATAGCGCCTCAGGGACAAACCTGACCCTTAGCTCACTCTAAGAGGTTGGCCCTTCCTAAGCTACCTTGACCCAAAAGGAATGCTTGATCAAGTTTATCTCAAGGACCAAGTCAGTCAACGATCGTAAAGTCGAGTTTGAAGAAAACTAAAATGATCGCAGTACAACCTCAGCGATCGTAGAATACAACTCGATGATCGTAGTCCTACCAAAGGGTACTCCAGTTCACAAGGAGCTTAGAAAATGAGACATTTGCTAAACCATTCAAGTTGAGTAGATAAGTTCGAATACATCAAAGATTGAGCTATACTGCATCAAAGTAAGGATAAAAGACAAAGCCATCTACTGAAGCATCTGTCAAAAGTTGATCGTTGAGTCAACAAAGGAAATCACAGAGTCTATAGCTGCCTCATCATGCTACTCTATGAATCAAAAGGTCAACGGTTAATTAAACGTCTACTCTTCTAAAAGGAAATATCTAATAGAAAAGTTATGGGGAGTTACAGCTCATTACTGGGCAACGTGAAACCAATGAACGGTTGACACATCACTGATTATGCAGAGTTAGAAGGAACTGCCTTAAAGACAATTTCAAATCTGCAGACAGTTACCAAAAGCTATCGAACCTTTCTCCCTCCCATTTTCAAACCCTAGAATCCTCTCAAGAGCCAAAAATAGTTAACCCTCCAGAGCCTTACCAAATCACAATAAGCCATCTCTTATAAACTTCTCTAAATCAAATACCCACATTCTTCGAACTGCTCAAATGGAAAACTGGTAAGTTATCACTGGCATTCAGCTCGGAACCAAATCGTTTGAGAAATCTGAAAGGAAGTTCAGGGACATTCTCAAGCTTTTGAAGAAGGCTGGATTCTCAGAATGCCTTAAGGCAAGTACTCGAGTATACATTGACCTGGTTAAAGAGTTCTACTTAAACTCCTTCATAAACTCCAGAACCCTATCTACCAAGGTTAAAGGTCAATCTCTGAAGTAAAAATCTTCTGACCTCAATCAATGTCTAGGTTTTCCTAACCAAGGGCTGAAGAACCTTGATAATGTCAATACTGAACAAGCGAAGGAGGTTATAGGGTACCAAAGAAACCCTAATCTTAAAGACATGAAGAAGAAGGAGTTTCCTGAAGAGTATGAGTTCCTTGCTGAAATAGTTGGAAAATTCATACTATGCAAGAACACTGCACATGACACAGTGATTGACCAACAGTTGAAAATAATGTCAGCAATAATTCTGAAGAAACAAATCAACTTTGGAGCTATCTAGTTCGATCAAATCTCCAAGTGGGTAGAAAAGGCTGAGAAGAAGAAGTCCACTGAAAAACCCCTGACCAAGGTGTTTCATGGTAGGATGCTGAGTATTGTACTGAAGAAGAAGCTAGGAGGGAAAATCAAGGATGATGAGGGAGAAACTTTGAATGTGCACAAAGTGATGTCTCCACAATTATTTGTGAACTGGAAGAAGAACCCTAAGGAAAACAAAAGACTGACAACCGGGAGCAGTAGCAAAGCCTCTGCAAGGAAGAGGAAAATAGAAGAAGCAGAGAGCTCTGAGTCTGATGACTCGATACCAGTATCAATCAAACCAGCCAAGAAGAAATCCAGAGGTGTGAAGAAAACAAAAGCCCCATCAAGAAGTCTCTCCTCAAAGGACAAGGATAAAGAAGAAAAATTCCTAACTGCTGGAACAATAAAGAGGAGAAGCAGTTGGTTACTTCAAGGGCCAGTTAGCAAGAAAGCCAAGGTGGAAGACAAACCAGCCTCAGCTTCCCAAAATAGTACATCTACTGAAGAGAGGGACGTAGAGTCAGCAGAGGAAAAAGAAACAGATGTCAAGGCCCAGTCTCCACAGACAACATCCAACAATGAAAATGAAGCTGATGTGATGGAAGAAATTGTAGCATCTTATGATAAAGAAGAATGCTCAAGCCCCATGGCTAATCCTCAAAGTAGTCACTCTTTGAAGCAAGAAGAGATTCAAGATGACCAAACTCAATCTCTAAGTGCAACTGCCCCAATGACCCAAGATGATAGGTCAAGTAATGTTGTGTTTGAAGAAGAAGAACTTGCCCCCTCCAATCCAGATAGCCACCTTGATGGCTCAAAAGATGATGAGTCCAAAGAAGAAGAATCTGCCCCTGCCAGTGCTGAACTCCAAAGAAGTCTGTCTGTTGAACCAAAGGAGTCAGATTCTGAAGAAGAAGAAGAGTCTGAATCTCCCAAACTTGAACTTCCAAGAAGAAGGAAAGCTACAAACTGCAAGCCAAGTTTGCCTCCAAAAGGAGTAGTGGTCAATCAAATGCCATCATTAAATTGAGTGATGATGAGTCTGTATCCTAGGGACAAAATGCTGAAGAAGAAACCATCAATGAAGAAGATGAATCTAAAGAAGATCCTGCTAAAGAAGGTTCTGGAGATGAAATGCAGCAAGAAGATCTCTCTGCTGGAAATGATCAGGATGATTCAGGATCAGAGTGAGAAGAGATTGAAGAAGATTCTAGTTCTTCACCTCAGAAAGAAGACGAACAAGAAGATTATCCAGTTCTCTCTCCTGCAAGATTTAGCAGAAGGATCGTAGTGGAAGTTTCAAATGATATACCAGATGCTCCATCAGAGAGATGGGTGAACTATAGAGATGAACAGCTCAAGGTAGTAAGAATGACTACCTTTGACATAGCCAAAAACTGGAACAATATTGAGCTAGACTGCACAACCATTGTGACGGCCCCGAATCCGAGGTCCCGAATCACCGCGGATCTGGTTCGATCATTCTAACACTATTACTATATTTGCGAAAGATATAAACATAAATTGTTTATACATTAAACTTACACATAATTCCCCAAGGTCGAGTAACCTTAACTTAATACACAATTCATAACCTATCTAACATACAATGTTATTATCATATAACACTATTACAAATCTAATCGCTACATTAACTTTACGATGGAACTGTCTTTAATCTTTCCTTGTATCCGACGCATTCACCTTAATCTGCAATATTTTATAATGATATAGCAAGGGTGAGCATGAAAGTTGCCCAACAAGTTTAAATTCAACAATATAGCGATATATCATGATTGAAATGATTTGAATAATTGGCTGGCTATAATTCAACAATATAATTGTGAACTAGCAGGAACAAATTTTATGACTGAACAAGTATTATACATGAACAAATATATCTGAATCGAAGGATAATGAAGGTGATCAGCCTTTCATACATGACTTATACATGCAATATGTACAGAGTACAATTCATGGAAACCAGCAATGATTAACCATAAGCTTATTCGAATAAAATAACTCTTAGTAGAGTTTAAGTAAAACAAACTTGCCTGAACCGTTGATTATCGCAACGCAATTTATAACGCTTTATCCGAAGACCTAATATTAGTAATATAGATCTCCAATATTAGAATAATACTATCACAATATAATACTATTATATATATAGATATACATAGAATAACCTAAACACATAACACATAACATATAACCCTATCAGTCTATAACACACATAGGACTCAGTATTAGGTCAAACTATTTCAGTCTGAGTTAAGTTCGACACAATTCTAACATCCCGACGGTCTAAGTTTAAGTTCAATTAAACTTTAACTTAACACTTAACAATATCTTTAGTGTCTGAATCACTATCTGTCAGTTCCACTATTTCTGGATCTGGTACTACGTTTTCCAATACCACCACCTCATCAAGGTTGTCTGCACTATGAGCCTCTATTTCAGCTTTTGGCTTTGATATCGGCTCCTTCTTTACGATCAGAGAGTATCTTAATTCTTTTCCACCTGACATCTACACACAACTTATGTTGATTAGTAAATAATATATACACACAGCAAACAATAGTTTTATAAGAGTTATCTTTTATTTTGTTCAACGATGAACTTATTCAATTCATCTCCTTTTAAACTCTATATGAGTTATCTGTATTTTCAACATTTCTCTCTGTTCTAAGGTTATAGCCTAAGGTCGATCCCACCTAAGGTTTCTAACCCTAAAGCTTTGATACCAACCTGTGACGCCCCCAAATCCGGGTACTTGAAACCCGAACTCGGTGCTTCACGATACCATTTCTATAAGCTGAATAATGCTAATAATAATAACAATAATATAAAGTTCAAACTTAATTTACATATGCATCAAAGTTTACTCCAGGTACGAGACCTTTAAACATTCATTACATCATATATAATAAGTATCATTATCTTAATAAACTATAACTATTACACAACATATTATAAATCTCATTAAATGCATGACTTTCCTTTCCCTTGTTCTTGCCTCGAGCCTTGGTTTGATCATATAATCGAAAACATTTAAATTTAAAGCAAGAATGAGCATTTAATTTGCCTAGCAAGTAGTAACAACAATATATATTAGCTGAAAGAATTAAATGTTTTCTTTGAAAGACACTTCTACAACGAATCAACAGTTGTGAAGTAAGCTGAACCAATAATAACAACATATCATTTTAATATGAAATTTTTGAAACTATATGCGCATCTATAGTGGAGATCATCGACATACTATGAACATTGTTTTCTATTTACGAAAAGGTTAAATGCAGAACTTCATCATGGCAACCGTCATAACTTACGACACGGGGGGTGATCAGTCCGTTATGCCCTGTATTGATCAATACTACATGCAAGAACGATATTATCGTTCACTCTATCCACCTTAGGTGCACAAAAGTTTTTCCCATATTCGGGATGTTCATACTTAGTCGGAATCCGAACCAAAACAATCTGTTGGATCAATAACGTTCTATCTTGTTCAACAATATTTTATGTCTAGTTTGAATCAAATAGCTTAGACGGCTTTTAAGTCAACGTATACATACTTGAAATCAATAAGTATGTATCAACATATGATTAAATACAATGGTTATCCAAGTGGGGACACTTGTCTAACCCTATATACGAATTAATGAACAGAATAAATATCTGAATTATACAATAATACAATGATCGGATAATGTAAGAACTTGTATGAATACAAAGATTGGATATATAATCAATAATAATAGAGCTAATAATCTGGCACAATAATAATATAATTCTGAAACTTTCTTACTCATGTACATTGCATAAAGTAAATGCAAAAGTAGGATACTTGCACAATATAAAGAATAGTTCGGATACTTGCTCAATAATAATTAGAGTAAGTTTAGGAAATTTGCATAACATAATATACCTATTTGCAAGAAATAAAAGTAGTGCATAAGATTTAGATACTTTTTTAGTCTAACGCTTACATAACGACTTAGATTAATCTTTTATCTGACGACTATCGGTAATTATATCATTAGCTTCGATTAGAATAATATATCTTAACACATAATACTGCTAATTGCAGTCAGCACATAACCTAATCACATTGTCACATATGTTTAGCAGTCATTGGATCATAAACAGACACATATCTAGTCAATTTATCTAAGTCCAGATCAATTTACGAAATATTTCTATATCTGAAAGCGGCTTTATCGGGTAATTATCGAGTCTAAAACTCTAATCTATAGTTCAATATTAGTTTAGATATTTTAAATATCAATCATATTATTTTTCATAACCTTATAATAATTTTAAAATAATTATTATACTTTATCATGAATTTTCAAACACCTTTGAAATCATTATTAAATGATTTAAATATTAACTAATTCTATTATCATTAATATTTAATTAATATTAAATTATTACTAAAACTATTGCCAAAATATTAAAGTTATTTATAATAACTCAAAATATTTTTAAAGTATTAATATTACCTTTAAATGATTTTTAAATCAATAAAACAATTTTAAAACTATTTATTTAATATAATTATTAAATAAACTTAATATCATTAATATTAAATTATTATCGGTAATATTGATTTATTAATGAAATTATCCTTTAAATATTAAAAGTTACTCCTTCTGTCCCAAATTAATTGCTTAGTTTTGACTTTTTAAAGTCAAATTGACCATTTTTAAAACTAATTTTTTACTATTTTTGCTAAAATATAGGTGAAGAGATTATAACCAAAAGAAAGTATATACAATTTATTACTAATCCTAATTTTAAAAATTTTAAAAATATATTTATATATGCTTAATTTTTAATTTTAAAAATAGTCAATTTGACTTAAAAAAGTCAAAACTGAACAGTTAATTTGGGACAGAGGGAGTATGTTTTATAACTTAAAATATCTTTAAACAAAAATCAAAACAAAAATTTTCCAGATTTTGTAAATCTTCAAATTCGAGCCTCTAGATGTTATGGATTCAACATCTAGCAACCCAGATCATGATTAGACACTACTAACAACACATTTAACAGAAAAAAAACAACATCTAACACATCATCAAAGGTCAGAATTCAAGCTAGGGTTTATACCTTTACTTTGATCAATCTTGATCTTAGGCTACTGATTTGTTGTTGGATTTCCTAGGGCTTTATTATGTGACTAATCTAGCTTATATTTTCGTGGGTTTAAGCTTGAAAGAGAATGGCTAGGTATTTGTGAGCAATTTAGGCCAAAAATGATCACTTTCTCTCTCTTAAATTATGCAAATCATGTATGCAATGAACTTGTATCTAGTGGCTGATAATGTGCTGTGATGTAGCTTGTAGTTAGGTCTAGGGTAGGGTGGCTACAAGATTGGATAAGATTTGTCTAGCAATAATGCATGAATGGGACGAAAAGGGCACTTTGGTAATTATTTTAAATTTCAAGGGTATTCTTGTCCAATGTTATTGAATCTAGGGTTTAATCACTAGATTTTACATCTTAAAGTTTCCCAAATAATTTATAGGATTTGGACAATTAAAAATTAAAGTGTAATAAAATTTTAATTTAAAACATACTAATTAATTAGGGTTTTAATAGAAATTAGGGTTTTTAATAGAAAATTAGGGTTTAAAAAATTAGGGTTCCTTAACATCATTAGGGTTCCCAAATTAACAATTAGGGTTTCCTAATTATCATTATAATTTACTAAACAGTAATTAGGGTTTCTAATTTTAGCAAATTAGGGTTTTCAATTAATAATTAGGGTTTCTCCTAATTACAGAAATTATATAATACACAATAAAATTCATATAACACAAGTACTACACTGTCTCAAACTCATAACCGAGTTTAGCAGTTAGGGTTTAATAATACAGCATGAGGGTTATGACCTAATTTACCATATTTGGCCCACCATTATCAGTCTACACATTTACAGTACATATTTATAGCACTGAAAACATTAAAATATAATTAATATTATATTATTATTCTCATCCCTTGATCAATACCCAAATTTAGGGTTTGGACTCCATATCTGATTTATACTTCATATACAACATCAATAATTAAGCTAAAATAATTAACTTAAATATTCTGAACAAATTCATATAATAAAATATTTATTATTATACTTCTAATAATCATTTCATATATTATTTAAATAATATAAAATCATGTTTTCATGGAAAATAATTAATAAAACATTTCGCTTACAAAAATTAATTACTATAGGAATATAATTTGTGGTGATTAAAAATTCTAAAATTATTTATAAGTAATAAATATATTTGCATTTTTCATACATTACTTGACACATATTCTCATCATTAAAATAATAATAAAAAAATTATATGTAAAATTTCTTATTTATTTACATAGAAAATATCGGGTTATTACAGGCTTTGTAGGGTCGTAACACAGAAACATGGAAGACGTTGTGGACATTCTCGAGTGATGGAGGTAAGGCTACCTCGTACGCGACTTCTCCGATTTTACGCAATACTTCAAAGGGTCCAATAAATATTGGGCTCAATTTTCCTTTCTTTCCAAATCTGATCTTCCCCTTCCAGGGAGAGACCTTCAAGAAAACATAAATTCCTGATTCAAACTCGATATTTTTACGATGTGGATCAGCGCATTTCTTCTGTCGATCTTGAGCCGCTACCAGTCATGCTCGGATCACTTTGACTATTTTTGTTGTCTGATGTACCAATTCTAGCCCTAGCAATTGTCTCTCACCAACTTCATCCCAGTAAAGCGGAGTTCTGCACTTTCTGTCGTATAACACTTCGTAAGGCGGCATGCCAATACTAGCATGGTAACTGTTGTTGTAGCCGAACTCTACTAACGGTAGGTGATCATCCCAATTTCCTTTAAAGTCCATCACACAAGCTCTTAGCATATCTTCTAATGTCTGAATCGTTCTCTCACTCTGTCCGTCTGTTTGAGGGTGGTATGATGTACTCATTCGCAATTGCGTACCCATGCATTCCTAAAGACGTTTCCAGAAATTTGATGTGAAACGCAGATCCCTATCTAAAACAATTGATATCGGCACTCCGTGTCTTGAAACGATTTCTTTTACGTATAACGTTGCCAACTGATCTAAGTTGAATCTGATTTTGATCGGAAGGAAGTGTGCGGATTTCGTCAGTCGGTCAACGATAACCCATACTGCGTCGTAGCCTTTTTGAGTCGTTAGAAGGCCAACCACGAAGTCCATTATAATATGTTCCCATTTCCATTCTGGGATCTCTAACGGTTGTAGCAATCCACTCGGTCTCTGATGTTCTACCTTCACTTTCTGATAGGTTAGGCACTTGGCAACACATTCTGCAACATCACATTTTAAATTCGGCCACCAAAAATGTTGTCAAAGATCTTGATACATCTTGGTACTACCAGGGTGAATCGAATATCGTGAACTATGAGCCTCGCTCAAAATATCTTCCCTAATCTCTTGCACTGGCGGTACCCAAATTCTACTCTCAAATCTAAGTATTCCTTCTTTATCCATCTTAAATCTCGGTTCAGTTCCTTCAGATATCTTCTTTATCACCTTTATAAATTCTTCGTCTTGAAGCTGAGCCTCCTTTACTTTATCTAGTAGAGTTGTACCAGATTGCATCTGAAATATTTTCTCATCAATCTCCATAGGATACTTCACTTCTAATTCTAGTTTCTCTATTTCTGTAATTAGCTCCTCTTGAGCAGTCAACATCATCAATTTCTCACGACCCTTTCTACTTAAGTCCTCAGCAACCACATTTGCTTTTCCGGGATGGTATAAAATCTCAGAGTCGTAATCCTTAATTAATTCCAACCATCTTCTTTGACGCATATTCAAATCCTTCTACGTGAAAATATATTTCAGACTCTTGTGGTCCGTATATATTTCACACTTCTCCCCGTAGAGATAGTGCCTCCAAATTTTCAAAGCAAATACAACTGCAGCTAACTCCAAGTCATGGGTTGGGTATCCCTTCTCGTAATCCTTCAACTGTCATGATGCATACGCAATGACTTTTCCGTTTTGCATAAGCACACAGCCAAGTCCTTTATGCGACACATCGCTAAAAACAACAAAATTTCTTGTATCATCCGGAAGGGATAACACAGGTGCCGTACTCAATCTCTTCTTCAATTCTTGAAAGCTCTCCTCACACTTCTCCGTCCAAACAAATTTCACAGCTTTACGAGTTAAATTCGTTAACGGAGTTGCGATCTTGGAAAAGTCTTGTATGAATCTTCTATAATATCCTGCTAATCCAAGAAAACATCTTACTTCCGATGGCATTCTCGGCTGATCCCAGTTAATCACGGCTTCGACTTTAGATGGATCTACTGAAATTTTGTTTTTATCAATCACGTGCCCAAGAAATTCCACTCGTTCAATCCAAAATTCGTATTTCAAAAATTTAGAATACAACTTTTCCCTTCTAAATACTTCGAACGTTAATCTCAAATGCTCTTCGTGTTCTTCTTTGGTTTTCGAATAAACTAAAATATCGTCTATAAATACAACTACGAATTTGTCTAAAAACGGCTTGAACACACCATTCATTAGTCCTATAAATGCTGCAGGAGCATTTGTTAGACCAAACGACATTACTAAAAATTCGTAGTGACAATATCGCGTTCTAAGCGCATCTCTGAGTACATCCTCCGCCTCACCTTGATTGATGATAATAACTGCTTCTCAAGTCTATCTTGGAAAAGTATCTCGCTCCCTTTAATTGGTCAAACAGGTCGTCGATCCTCGGTAATGGATATCTATTCTTAATCGGGACCTTGTTCAGTTCTCTGTAGTCAATGCAGAGTCACATCGATCCATCCTTCTTTTTCAAAAACAACACCGATGCTCCCCATGGTGATATGCTCGGTTGAATGTACTTCTTGTCCAGTAATTCTTGTAATTGTACCATTAGTTCTTTCATCTCTACTGGTGCCATTCGGTATGGTGCCTTCGATATTTGAGCAGTTCCTGGCGCCAAATCGATCAAGAAATCTACCTCTCTATCTGGTGGAAGTCCTGGTAAATCGTCTGGAAATACGTCGACGAAGTCCCTCACAATCGGTATCTCTTCGACCTTCGGATTCTCTTTTCGACTGTCGACTATGTAAGCTAAGTATCCTACACAGCCTTGTCTTAACAACTTCCTGGCCTGCATCATCGTCAGACAACTCGCTTATCTAGGCGACTTGCTACCATAAAACACAACCTTTGACGGAGTCATAAGGTTAATACGCTTCTTTTGGCAATCAATAACCAGTCCATTCCTAATATAACATCAAATTCCCCAAGTCGAATAGGGATAAGATCTACGTTCATGATATTACCCTTAATATCCACTCTACAATTCTTATGTACGTACTTAATAGGGATTAT
This sequence comes from Panax ginseng, assembly GCA_020205605.1. Classification (NCBI taxonomy): domain Eukaryota; kingdom Viridiplantae; phylum Streptophyta; class Magnoliopsida; order Apiales; family Araliaceae; genus Panax; species Panax ginseng. The sequence goes on from CM035141.1 coordinate 44,208,687, forward strand.
TTCTCTATTCGCAATTTCTATGTTCATGGGATAATCCAATTTATCCTTAGGCAAATCTAAATTCTTAGCAAAATCATCGGATATAAAGGAACAAGTAGCACCCGAATCAAATAAAATATAAGCATTAATTTAGTTGATCGGAATGATACCTGACACCACATCACGGGATTGAACTGCATCTTGCACCTTCATGTTGAAAGTCCAAGCGGTCGGTCGGTTTGTTGTGGTTGGTCCGGTGATGGTTAAGGTATTTCCATTGTTATTTCCCCGGTTTCCTCCTGATCCTGACCCTCCCGATCCCTTCTTGGGACAGTCTCTTGCCAGATGCTCCTTCGAAGCACAAGTAAAACAAGCACCCTTCTTTGGGTTTGGACAGTTTGGTGCTATGTGGCCTTCCTGACCACAATTGTAGCACACTCTTTTTCCTTTCATACAAACTCCCAGATGTGCTTTCCCGCAAGTCGGGCATGCTTCGATTCTTTTCTTCTGACTACCCTGCTGATTTCCCGATGATGAGATGTCGTTCCACCTTTTCTTCTGATTGAAATTTCCACCTCCTGTGCCACTTCCACTGGCCTTGTTATTAAATTCACCTTCACTCTTCTTCTTCTTCTGATCTTGATTGTACTTGGTCACCGCATCGCTTCCACCTTCAGCGAGGATGGCCTTTTCCAAAACTCCGGCAAATGTGTTTATCTGAAACATTGATACCTTGCTGTACACCCAAGGCTTTAGTCCTTGTTCAAATCTTCTGGCTTTTCTTTCGTCCGTGTGTACTTGATACGGGGCGAACCTCGCTAACTCATTGAATTTAGCCGCGTAGTCAGGTACACTCATGTTTCCCTGCTTTAGTTCCAGAAATTAAACCTCCATCTGATTCTGCGAACTAGTTGGGAAATACATTTCAAAAAACATCTCTTTAAATCTCTCCCATGTAATTACACCTTCACCTCCTCGTACTTTGTTTGCTTTCCACCAGTAGCTAGCCTCAGACTTCAGCATAAACGTTGCAAAAGCGGTCTTCTGGTCTTCTCTAACCCTAGCAACGTCGAAAATCTTCTCCATTTCCATAACCCACGTTTGAGCCTCGATTTGGTTCATGGAACCTTTGAACTCTGGCGGTCCCACCGCCTTGAAGTCTTTAAATGTTGTGTTTGGTGGAGCTTGAAGTTGATTGTTCATTGCTCCAGTTAGTAAGTTAACTAACTGTTGAACGGGATTTGCTTTGGCATTATTGTTATTATTGGTTGACTCTTCCTGAGCCGGCTGACGCTGTTGTCTTCTCCTTGACGGCATATTTCTGTTAAATAAACGCTTATTAGAACTTTATTTATTTCTCTAAATTGTTAAGGCTTTACTTAACAATTTAACATACTCATTTAACACATCATCTCAAACAACTTGATATATTTATATTCAAATCAAAAGTTTTAACATTAAACGATAGCATAACTGCTATTTACATCAACTATCCTGGAATGAAGAATCCACATGATTTAAAACATTCAATATTCTTTCGTTCATAAACACGTCAGAATTTACATCTAAAAACTAATTAAGTTCTTCACATAATTAAACAAATCATATCATTGTCGGTCAAGGTACTAATTAGCCTTGCTACGCTCCTCTTCTAAGATGCAATACATTGTTCTGCGATCCATCATATACAATGGTAGTCCTTCAAATTGGATCGGGTACCTCAAAACTCGATCTTGGATCTCATTAATTGCCTTGTTAAGTGTAGAGTACGTTTCCCCAATCTTCGCTTTCTTTGCACGACTATCATCCTCTGCACGATCAGCTCGACGTGATTCTCTTACCCACCTTCCTCTCTTATGTTCAAATTTTCGAGGTTTCCTTCAGTTCCTTCTTCAGCTTCTCTATCTCCTCGGTCCTATCTTCAGTTTGACCCTTCTTATGGACCAAATCCCATTCTACATTTCCCAGTCGTGAGTGAAGAGTCGAAATCTCGTTCTCCTTCTGCTCTAGAGTAATATGCTGGATAACCGCTCGCTCAGTCAAATCTTGGACCTCGTCTCGTAATTCTACGTTACGGTCATATAACGTGTCATACATCTCATCATCAACGGTGTACCGTGGTAACTCCTCTTCTTCCTCTTCCTTTTCCTCTTCCTCTTCCTCAACAAATTCCTCCTCAAGATCCTCCTTAGGATCAGTCTCGGGCTCATGCTCCTGACCAACAATGGTGATCAATGGAGATGACTCCCTCTGTACCAGCTGCTCCCTAACGACATGAATGTCTCGGTGCTCCTCATCTGTCGGTACTATAGGTACATGGGGTTCCTCCTCAGTAGGTACTATAGGTACACGAGGTTCTTCCTCCCCAGCTTGACTAGCTTCTCCAACATTCGACATTCTGACAATAAAATTTTAAGTTTTAGTTACTAAGTCGTATCATCTAACGCATACTTTAACACATAAAAACACAAGGTCTTTTATTATCTTCAATGAATTACTGAAATTCATTTCTTATAACTCGATAAGACTTTTCCATCACTACCTTCTTTCTATAAGGCTATTACCTAAGGTTGTTCCCCCACCTAAGGTTCATAACCTACAGCTTTGATACCAACTTGTGACACCCCCAAATTTGGGTACTTCAATTCCACAGGATTCGATGTTCACTATACAAATATCATCTATCTATCTACCCATAATAAATGCAAGCCATGCAATAGATAGAAATAAAATCTTCCCCTTAAGGGTTACAACATCCGAATAATAATAATACAATCCCAGGTTAAACTAACCTTAAACATCTGTGCGGAATCATAAATAAATAAGTCTTAAACAACATCATTAACTCAAGTCTTTAACATAAATACATCATCTAATAAAATAACAAGTCTTCATCACTTGCTAACTTTGCCCTTGCCTTTACTAGTGGAAGGTTCATCAGTTCTTTCGTTCTTAACTGCAATGTTATTAATAAAGAAGAGTGAGCACTATTACCCACAAGTATAACAATGAAATAATAGTATAATAACATGCCAGTGAATCAAGGACATCTAAATAAAAGCTCAACTTTTGAATCAAGAATGAATAACAAGAATCAAAAGAATTCTGAGGGTCATAAGACCTTTGAACTATGTCCTAGGTTATCAAGGGTTATACTTGAAACCTTTAACAGTCATAAGACTATGGACCTTTCTACTCGTACTTAGGGGGATCAGCCCTTAGTACCATACTGTGCACAATATCTTAACGCTAACGCATAAGTAAATCCCTTTTACAGGGTTGTTCATCTCAGTTTGACATTCGAGTCCGCACCAAAGGAAGTTTGGTTTGGATAATTCAATAAGAGTTCTGAAATTTAGAACGTTCATCAACTATGGACTAGTTGAATCAATAAGGTTCACTAGTCTCACAAGGTTCAACAATAATGATATTCAAATCTGAATAATAATCTCAAGAAGTATACAATAGAACAATTATTGTATAACAAAATCATACTTTGAAAAGACAATCAATCTTTAATAATAATTCGACTTGAATAATAGTAATGATAATTTACTTGAAGTAAATAATAAACTTGAACAATAATGACATGTAGGGTTAGGAAACTTGCCTCTTGCGTAGATTACACTTTAACTAAGCATGTTCTTTTAATTTAATCCTACATACCATTCACATTCACAATACCAGTTAATTATAACTTAACTAATCATTAACGATTATTCTTATGTCTAAACTTTGGTTATGACTATACTTAGTCAAATTATCACATTTACTGTCACATAATATCACTTCATGAATAATAATTTAATTATGTATTCCATAACTCAATCCACATGCAATTATGTTATTTACATGTTAAACATCTATTTTATCATCACATTATACTTCTAACATGTTTACATGTTAATTACATGAAGTTACTAACACATTGCTAGACTTAATCATTTTAAAAATTACATTTCTGAACTTTCTTGAGAGAGTAGTGCCTATACTTTTATACTTGATCTTAACAAGGATATGAGACGATATAGCCATACATTGAAACTCTTAGCGCCAAGGACTTCGAGACTTAATGACTGCATGCCGGGGACTTCGATTACGGAGTTGTACTGCCATGTTGCCGAAACTCCAGACTTTGATTCCTAGTTCGCGAAGAACACAGATGATTAATTTCACTAAATTAACATACCCACATGCTATGATTTATACATAATCATTACCCAACATCTATAAAGTGATTTTAACCCATTAAAACACATAATCACAGAATAAAATCTATAATTTCGCTGACTTTGATGTTCTTGAAGGTTTTGAAAATAAAATATGAAAATTGACACTACGAATTCGTTATAACACCGAATCCGTTCATTTACACTTTGGTCTCTTCGTATCAACATGCATAATAATATACGAGTGTAAAATTTAGGGATAATATATGATCAACATATGAAATACCACGTATAAGGCTATATGGCCTTTACCCAAACTCTGTAATTTTGTAGAAATCATATACTACGTATTTTCATGAAACTGCTGTTATGGTTTACAAAATATATATAATTAAATACAATTTGATAACATCTAAACCTATATATGCACATAAGCCTTACAATTTCCCATCATAGAGACATTACAGAAAACTGTGAAAGCCATTTTTATCAAAACTAGAATACGTGAAATTTAGAATTTGGGAAGGAGAGATTACCTTGAGAATAAAGTATATATATGTAGGCTTAGATTCTTTCTTCAATCACTGAGTTCTCACAAAATCCTCTGAACTCTCTCTTGAATTTCTCAATCTCTCTCTCTGTATCTCTAGACTTAGCCAATAATAATAAAAAGAAAAGGAAAGGAGAGTTCATATAAAGAAAGAAACTGACACGCGTTATGGAGGTCAGTTACCCATCATGGGTAACTGCAATCAACTCCCACTTAGGCTATGTTTGACTAGCTTTAATAGGTTTCAAAAACCATTTAATTTAATAAAGATTTATCACATAGTTTAATAAATATCACACTCCTTTATAAAATAAATCAATATCAAACTCGATATTTTTACGATGTGGATCAGCGTATTTCTTCTGTCGATTTTGAGCCGCTACCAGTCGTGCTCGGATCACTTTGACTATTTCTGCTGTCTGTTGTACCAATTCTAGCCCTAGCAATTGTCTCTCACCAACTTCATCCCAGTAAAGCGGAGTTCTGCACTTTCTGCCGTATAACGCTTTGTAAGGCAGCATGCCAATACTAGCGTGGTAACTGTTGTTGTAGCCGAACTCTACTAATGGTAGGTGATCATCCCAATTTCCTTTAAAGTCCATCACACAGGATCTTAGCATATCTTCTAATGTCTGAATCTTTCTCTCACTCTGTCCGTCTGTTTGAGGGTGGTATGTTGTACTCATTCGCAATTGCGTACCCATGCATTCCTGAAGACGTTTCCAGAAATTTGATGTGAAGCGCGGATCCCTATCTGAAACAATTGATACCGGCACTCCGTGTCTCGAAACGATTTCTTTTACGTATAACCTTGCCAACTGATCTAAGTTGAATCTAATTTTGATCGGAAGGAAGTGTGTGAATTTCGTCAGTCGGTCAACAATAATCCATACTGCGTCGTAGCCTTTTTGAGTCGTCGGAAGGCCAACCACGAATTTGGGAAGGAGAGATTACCCTAAGAATAAAGTATATATATGTAGGCTTAGATTCTTTCTTCAATCACTGTGTTCTCACAAAATCCTCTGAACTCTCTCTTGAATTTCTCAATCTCTCTCTCTCAGTATCTCTAGACTTAGCCAATAATAAAAAAAGAAAAGGAAAGGAGAGTTCATATAAAGAAAAGAAAGCGACATCACGTTATGGAGGTCGATTTACCCATCATGGGTAACTTGCAATCAACTCCCACTTAGGCTATGTTTGACTAGCTTTAATAGGTTTCAAAAACCATTTAATTTAATAAAGATTTATCACATAGTTTAATAAATATCACACTCCTTTATAAAATAAATCAATATCAAACTCGATATTTTTACGATGTGGATCGTATATTTCTTACATCGATTTTGAGCCGCTACCGATCGTGCTTCGGATCACTTTGACTATTTCTGCCATCATTGTACCAATTCTAGCCCTAGCAATTGTCTCTCACCAACTTCATCCCGATGAAGCGGAGTTCTCGCACTTTCTCTGCCAGATAACGCTTTGTAAAGCGACATGCCAATACTAGCGTGGTAACCTGTTGTTGTAGCCGAACTCTACTAATGGTAGGTGATCATCCCAATTTCCTTTAAAGTCCATCACACGGATCTTAGCATATCTTCTAATGTCCGAATCTTTCTCTCTCACTCATCTGGCTCTGCTTTTTGAGGGTGGTATGTTGTACTCATTCGCAATTGCGTACCCATGCATTCCTGAAGACGCGTTTCCGAAAATTTGATGTGAAGCGCGGATCCCTATATCTCAATTGATCTGATACTTTCCGTGTCTCAAACGATTTCTTTTACGTATAACCTTGCCAACTGATCTAAGTTGAATCTAATTTTGATCGGAAGGAAGTGTGTGAATTTCGTCAGTCGGTCAACAATAATCCATACTGCGTCGTAGCCTTTTTGAGTCGTCGGAAGGCCAACCACGAATTTGGGAAGGAGAGATTACCCTAAGAATAAAGTATATATATGTAGGCTTAGATTCTTTCTTCAATCACTGTGTTCTCACAAAATCCTCTGAACTCTCTCTTGAATTTCTCAATCTCTCTCTCTGTATCTCTAGACTTAGCCAATAATAATAAAAAGAAAAGGAAAGGAGAATTCATATAAAGGAAGAAACTGACGCACGTTATGGATGTCAGTTACCCATCATGGGTAACTGCAATCAACTCCCACTTAGGCTATGTTTGACTAGCTTTAATAGGTTTCAAAAACCATTTACTTTAATAAAGCTTTATCACATAGTTTAATAAATGTCACACTCCTTTATAAAATAAATCAATATCTTATTTAATTTACTTTAAATAAAATCTAATAATTTCTCATAAATTCACAGTCATATATTTAATTTTCTCATTAATAAATAATGTCAAATTATTAACTCTCTAATTAATAATTAAATTAATTAAATAACATCATGCTTAATTAAATATTTCATTTAATTCAATAAGCTCACATAATTACATATTTGAATAATAATTATTCTCTACATTAATTTAATAAATGTAACACATATAATTAAATTAATCTACCGCAATTGCATCAATTAATTATTAAACCTAATAATTAAATCATCGAAAAATATTTATTTAATTCAATAAATATTAAAATTAATTTACAAAAATCTCGTTCGTCACATAGACCATGAACACATAGTTTTAACGGTATTGATCAACCCCCAAAATAATACATTACTTGGTATGTTTACAATCACAAAGAAGATAAACTACCGTTGTTAGTACTTTAGGTGATCAGCCTATCGTACTCTTACGTCATGCATAACGTATTAATTATGTATAGCGAATATTTACGCTACTTGATTGGATTATTTATCCAAACAACATAGTTCACCTCAGTCTTATCATATGATTCCGTACCAAAATAATTTGGTTTGGGAAATTTCTTTCAATCAACACTTTAGAGTTTTCATAACTTTAGTCTTGTTGAATCGAATAGCATAGACCCATATCAATAATTCAATTCAATCGAATTATTTAGGTGTAGCCAAACCCCGTTGGCCAATTAAAATTTTTGAAAATATTTTTGAGAATGATGTCATGATGCCGTACTATTTTAACAGTCCGTTTGAGGATGCCGTCATTGTATGACTTTGTCATAACACATCATACAATAGTGGAACAATGATTTTAGATCAAATTCACACTAAGTATTCCTGTATTTTCAACTCCATCAAATTTTTATCATCTCTGCACCAGGTTGCATGGTACATAAGTGATAAATAAAATAAATTTTGATATTTCAAATCGTTTGCGTCTAGTTGAAATAAGTAGCATAGACTATACTTTAAACCGTTTCAAAAATGATTACGAGTCTACATTTTTTTTAAAGGCACATAGTGTGTATTTAGCTTGATGTCAACATTTCGAAGTCTAGCATAGCTAGGAGTTTTGGAAAACTTATGTCTCCACTAATATCATTTTCTTAACAATCTATCTGTTCCTATAATCCTCAATATTCTGTTTACACACGACTAAACCCAATTCGTCAAACCACACTTATGAGTCCATAAATTGCCACAATCATATGAGTTTAAGAACTTTCCTAGACAGACCTTTGGCGTCCATTCGCTGAGGGGTTCATAAACATTTCATATAACTATGAATCAAGTATGTCACATAAGTATGAGTTTTAAGAACTCGTACTTAACCTTATATCTGCTACCTACGACCTATCTATCTGTTATACACATGAGAAAGGAATCACACTCTTAACATTATGCATATAGAAAATAGCGCGACACAAACATTTCAATGATTATCATTGTCAGAACTAAGTAGTTTTTACACCAAGTACAATTCCCTGCCCACACAAGGAATCATACAACTCAGCTGCCAACATGAATCCTCAATTGAATCCCCACCTAACACTAACCCCCTTTTCAATACGAATTTTCATTTAACTCGTATTCATAATCCTTTCCTAAATCTGTACCAATTCATAGTACAACTGACACAGCAATCATTGCTGTAAACTTTTCAATCATTTGATTGATTCTTTTCCCACACTATCACTTTATCCGATCACGGAGTGATCTCATCGTATATGTTACGATTTATTTCTATACTATGATCGTTTTGTTTTACGATCTCCTATCACTATACTTTTAGTCTTTTAGACTCTATCTATTTCTCACTACTGTTCAACTTTATTATCAGAGTTAGGGAACTCTGTATCTTATAACTCGTCGAGATTCGTCTTTGAATCTTACCGACTAACTAACTCTATGTGAGTTAGTACTTATCCTAATCACTGCGGTTATTAGTCTCAGGTATTCCTACCTAAGGTTCATAACCAACAGCTTTGATACCAACTATGACGGCCCCGAATCCGAGGTCCCGAATCACCGCGGATCCGGTTTGATCATTCTAACACTATTACTATATTTGTGGAAGAAATAAACATAAATTGTTTATACATTAAACTTACACATAATTCCCCAAGGTCGAGTAACCTTATCTTAATACACAATTCATAACCTATCTAACATATAATGTTATTATCATACAACACTATTACAAATCTAATCGCTACATTAACTTTATGCTGGAACTGTCTTTAATCTTTCGTTGTATCCGACGCATTCGCCTTAATCTGCAATATTTTATCATGATATAGCAAGGGTGAGCATGAAAGTTGCCCAACAAGTTTAAATTCAATAATATAGCGATATATCATAATTGAAAAGATTTGAATAATTGGCTAGCTATAATTCAACAATATAATTATGAACTAGCAGGAACAAATTTTATGACTGAAAAAGTATTATACATGAACAAATATATCTGAACCAAAGGGTAATGAAGGTGATCAGCCTTTCATACCTGACTTACATGCAATATGTACAGAGTACAATTCATGGCAACCAGCAATGATTAACCATAAGCTTATCCGAATAAGACAACTCTTAGTAGAGTTAAGTAAAACAAACTTGCCTAAACCGTTGATTACGGCAACGTAATTTATAACGCTTTATCAGAAGACCTAATATTAGTAATATAGATCTCCAATATTAGAATAATAGCATCACAATATAATACTATTATATATATAGATATACATAGAATAACATAAACACATAACACAAAACAAATAACCCTATCAGTCTATAACACACATAGGACTCAGTATTAGGTCAAACTATTTCAATTTAACTTGAGTTCGACACAATTCTAACATCCCGACGGTCTAGTAGAACAAAAGTTCGAGTTTAAGTTCAATTAAACTCTGACTTAACACTTAACAATATCTAATATAATTTTAATAACAGTCAAAATATTTTTCAAAGTCTCGTAATAATTTTTAAGTAATTATTACTATTTATAGTGTATTTTCAATCATTAAAAAATATATTTAAATAAATTAAATACCACATAATTTTTTTACCATTAATATTTATTTATTATCAAATATTAATGAAATACATGTCATAATATTATACTATATTTATAATATATCAAAGTATTTTTAATACCTTAAAATCATTTAAATATGATTTTTAAACCATTAAATTCATTATCCGGTAATTATTATTAATATTAAAATATTAATATTTTCATGACAAAATATCAAAAGTTATAGGTTATAACTTAAAATATTTTTATAACACTTAAATCATTTTTATATGATTTATAAAACATTAATTCTATTTTCCATAATTTATTTAATATATTTATTAAATAAACTAATTACCATTAATATTAATTAATTAATGAAATTCATCATAAAATATTAAAAAGAAACTTAAAATAACTTAAAATATTTTCTTATACCATAATATTATTGTTCATGATTTTTTAATGAATTAAAATCATTTTTAAATCATTTATTTAATATTATAATTAAATAAATTAAATACCATTTATATTCCAAAAATATTAAATATTTATGATATATACACTAAATAATTAAAAACTATTTTTCAGACTTTAAAATAATTTTTTGGAATTTATTTAGTATTTTTCATAATTAAAAACTATTTATTTCAATTTATTAATTAATTTCCGGAAATTAGAAATGAAATAATAATACAATCGTCACTAAAGGGCCCTATAGCGACAGAACCGTCGCTATAGGTGTTCTTGGTGTATTCTTGAGCCTGCCCAGAAACACATGTCAGAAAGCAAGGTGCCTTGTTTGACCGTTAATCGATCCGTGTTCTTGCTGATTTAAGGGCTTGTGATTTAGTTAGGATTGTAGTACTAGTGTTATACTTCAATCACCAACTGTTTTCATAGCAATTACAACATCAGATCAGGGAGATCAAAGCCTCCAAAAACTTTGACAACGTTGTTCTTGAGTTTCTGGGTTTTCCAGAAACTCAAGCAGTGTGAGGGTCCCTACTTTTCATCCTTATATCTTTTGTTTTAGGAATGTTTTATGTGATCTATGAATTCAAAAGTGTAGTATAGGTGTCAGGGTACAATATTATATCAACACGTAGGTCTAACAACAACACATAAAAGGAATCATGGCTGGTCAAAGTACCTGTCAGGTACATGCTCAAGAACAAATCTGGGTTTTCCAGATTGTTCATCAAGCAGTTCGGTCAACTACGTTTGACGATGAATTTTTATGATCCTGATACAGATCTGGGTACGGTAATGGCTTGGAAGTGTAGATCTCATGACAGACCACAACCATAGAGCAACAACGTGACCAAAACACTAACATACTGCAAGATCAAAGGCTAACAAAATGTTGTCAGAAAGTTCTTGGAAATCTGGGCTGCCCCGAATTCCATTTTCGTGAACGGTCAACGAGGTTTAACCGAGTATAAACGACGATCTAGACTTTATCCAACCTTGATTCCAGTTTCAGATCATATTCCTCATGACATAAAACACATTCAAAACATAAAACACACAAATCAGTTAACACGTGAAGATCTAAGGGCTCTGACATTCGACTGTCAGGTCACTTTGTTCATCATTTCTAGATTTTCAAAAATTCTAGATTCGAGGAATTTGGTGTTATAGATCTGGGATTTTACAACCCAGATCACTTATAGACACCCTCTAACACAGCTTTAAACAATAAATCTTAACAACTAACACCAGATCATGAAATTTTATAAATTAGGGTTCCTATACCTTTTGAGGCTTTGATTCTGATTTTGATCTATGAATCTGTTATTGGTAAGCTAAGAGAAGATTTTGTCTTAACTTCTCACTCATTTTCTTTCTCATTCCCGAAATTCTAGAGAGAGAAGCTCTTGGTGAAAAATGAAATTAAAGTGGCTCTTTCTCTCTCTTTAATCTTTTATAAATGACTTGAATATGATGTTATGGCTGGCAAATTCGGCTGGTTGGCTGGATTTGTAGCATGTGGCTGATCTAGGTTGGTCACCAACCACATATATTGGCAAGATTGCAAGTAACCTTCAATAATGCATTAAGGGCAAAATTGTCATTTGGAATTTTTTTTTAATGGCATAATGGACATTGTCCCAAACCCTTAGGGTTTAGGGTTTGGAAAAATTTAGGATTAGTATTTCCTAATTAAAATCGCTAATTTAGCAATTAGGGTCAAAATCACGGAATAGGGTTTATAACCCAAAATTAGGGTTCCTAATAAAAAAAATTAATTTTTCTAAATTAGAAATTAAATTTTGTAATTAGATTAGGGTTTTCTAATTACTTAACTTGAAAATTAGAATTAATATATCCTAATTAACATTAAAAGTATTAAATTAACACTTAGGTTTTTTCTTATTTACAAATTAGGGTTTCAAATTTGGAATTAGGGTTTTGTAACCCATTTGTTAAGATTAACCTTAATTAATCCTATAATTATTTACACTTACGCCATTAAGTTCCCGATTTAGAGTTTCATGCATCGAATTAGGGTTTCGGCTTCCCGAAACTAAAATTAGGGTTTCCAGAACCGGTTTCTAGGGTTTCGTGTTAAACGCTATGGTTTTCTAACCAAACGTTAAAGTTCTTAATATATAATTAGGGTTTGTTACAGATATCGTTTATTTGATCAATCCTTGACCCTTAACCATATACTGTACACATATACACAGAACATATTCACGTATTCCTTAATCCTGAATAATTCACCTAAATCCTTCACAGAATTTTGAAACCCTCAAAATTCCTTCATAAAAATATCAAACGCATACACTTATTTTCTGTCTAGGTTCTAATTTTGAACCTTAAATCAATTAATAAAAATTTTAAAAATATTCAAAATTCTCGGGTTGTCACAACCATTCTCTACAATCCTGACGACTTACTGATGAGATGGTTCTTCCAGTGGATGCCATGGCTAAAGGCCCACACTGAAGGAGATGGAAGCTATCTCAGCTGGTGTTGTGGCGAACGAGATTTTTGTAATTTAATTCTTAATATTTATTGAATTAAATAAATAATTTTGATGATTTAATTATTAGATTAAATAATTAATTGATGCAATTGTGATAGATTAATTTAATTATATGTGTTATATTTATTAAATTAATGTGGAGAATAATTAGTATTCAAGTATGTATTTATGCGAGCTTATTGAATTAAAAGAAATATTTAATAAGCCTAATGTTGTTTAAATTATGTAATAATTAATTAGAGATTTAATAATTTGACATAATTAATAAATAAGAAATTAATTATGTGATTATGTGAATTAATGAGAAATTATTATATTTTATTTAATTTAAATTAAATAAATTAATTGAGTTATTTTATAAAAGGAGTGTGACATTATTAGACTATAGGATAAAAGAGTTATTAAAATAAATGACTTTGAATCAATTAAGGTTTGCCCAACGTGGCCCTAGTAGTGGTTGGAAGCAGTTACCCATTATTGGGTCAACTGACCATAATGTGCGTCAGTTGATTATTTTTATACGTATTCTCTTTTCTTTCTTATTATTTTGCTAAGTCTAGAGAATAACCATAGAGAGTTTGTCAGAGAGATTTAAGATATTGACAAGGAGATTAAGAGTGGGTAATTGAAGAAACATTTGGGTTTTCTAATCTACGCTTTACACTTAGGGAATCTTCTCCTTCCCAAATTCTAAATTTACGTCATTTAGTTTTCATAAAAATGGCATCACTATTTGTAAAGTCTTTGTAAATTGAAAAAGTGTATTGTTTATGTGGATATATGTGATAATATGTTAGCATATCATGTTTTACTATAAGTTCCCATATCATCAGTATCATAAAACATGTCGTATATGTTGCTCAAAACTTACAGAGTATGGGTTATGGCCATATGGCCTTATACGTGAATTTAATATGACAAATATAAATTATTTTGTAAAATTTACACTTGTATGTTATTATGCATGTTGATACGAAGAGACCAAACCTTAAATGAACGGATTCGGTGTTATAACGAATTCGTAGTGTCAATTTTCATGATTTATTTTCAAAACCTTCAAGAACATCAGGAATAGTGAAAATTAAATATTTTAATTCTGTAATTATGTGTTTAATGGGTTAAATTCATTCTATAATTGTTGGGTAATGATTATGTATGAATTCTAACATGTGGGTATGTTAAATTAGTGAAATTAATGATCATGTAATGTTTATTTCGCTGAACTCTGTGTTATTCACGAACTGAGAATCAGAATCTGGAGTTTCGCGCCGGGCCGCCAACTCGAGAATCGAAATCTCAAGTTCAAGAAGGCTGATCATCAAATAAATAATAAAGTCTCAAAGCCATGATACCACTCGTAGAATGGTCCAGAAATGAATTTTTAATGTGTTTAAGTCTAACAATGTGGTATTAACCTAATTTAATAAACATAGAAATATGTTAGAAGTATAATGAGATGTTGAAATAGATACTTAACATGTAAATAACATAATTACATGTGGACTAAATTATTAAATGCATAGTTATCTTGTTATTCGTGATGTGTAAATTATGTGACAATGAACGTGATTAATTGACTAAGTTTGGTCATAATCAAATTGGATAAAAAGAATAAACGTTTGATGATTAGTTAAATTATAATTAACTGGTATTGTGAATGTAAATGGTATGTAGGATTAAATTCAAGGAACGTGTTTAATTAAAGTGTAATCTACGCACGAGGCAGGTTTCCTAACCCTACTTGTTATCATTATTCAAGTTATAAATCAAGTTCATTAGTTATGTTAAAGATTTACTATATTTTTAAAATATGAATCGGTTATACAATAATTGTTCTATTGTATACCTATTGAGATTGTTATTCATTATAAATATCATTTATTGTTGAACCTTGTTAGACTAGCGAATCCTTATTGATTCAACTAGTCCTTAGTTGATGAATGTTCTAAATTCAGAACCCTAATTGAATTATCCAAACCAAACTTCCTTTGGTGCAGACTCGAATGTCAAATTGAGATGAACAACCATGTATAAGGATTTCTTATGTGTTAGCGTTAAGATATTGTGCACAGTATGGTACTAAGGGCTGATCCCCCTAAGTACGAGTAGAAAGGTCCATAGTCTTATGACTGTTAAAGGTTTCAAGTATAACCTTTGCTAACCTAGGACATAGTTCAAGGTCTTATGACCCTTAGAAATCTTTTGATTCTTGTTATTCATTCTTGAGTCAAAAGTTTAGCATTTATTTCAGAAGTCTTTGATTCACTCGCATGTTATTATACATTGTTATTTCATTATTTTATTTGTGGGCAATCATGCTCACTCTTGCGTAATAATAACATTGCAGTAAAGAACGAAAGAACTGACGAGCCTTCTACTAGTAAAGGCAAGGGCAAGGTTAACAAATGTTGATGAGTTGTATTTATGAGATGTCGAATTTATGTGTTAAGACTTAATGTTGTTGAGACTTATTAATTGTTTATATTTTCGCACAGATGTTTAAGGTTAGTTTAACCTGGGATTGTATTTATTATTCGGATAATGTAACCCCATAAGGGGAGGATTTTATTTATATCTATTGCATGGTTTGCATTTTATGGGTAGATAGATAGAGGATATTTGTACAGTGACACCAAATCCCGTGGAATTGAAGTACCCAAATTTGGGGGTGTCACAGGTTAGTATCAAAGCTGTAGGTTATGAACCTTAGGTGGGGGAACAACTTTAGGTAATAGCCTTATAGAAAGAACATAGTGATGGAAAACTCTTATCGAGTTCTAGGAAATGAATTTTTGTAAATTCATTGAAGATAATAAAAGACTTTATGTGCTTATGTGTTAAATTATGTGCTCACTAGTACGACTTAGTAACTAAAACTCAAAATTTGTTGTCAGGATGTCTGACGTTGGAGGAACTAGTCGAGCTGGGGAGGAGGAACCCCAAGTACCTACAGTACCTACAGAGGAGGAGCCCAGAGACATTCATGTCGTTAGGGAACAATTGGTACAGAGGGAGTCATCTCCGTTGATCACCGTTGTTGGTCAGGAGCATGAACCTGAGACTGATCTTGAGGAGGAATTTGAAGAGGAAGAGGAAGAAGAGGAGTTTCCACAAAGACTCCATTGATCTGAGATGTACGACACATTATACGACCGTAACGTGGAGTTACGAGATGAGGTGCAGGATCTGACTAAGGTGCCAATTATTCAGCATATTACTCTCGAGCAGAAGGAGAGGAAGATTTTGACTCTTCACTCACGACTAGGAAATGTAGAATGGGATTTGGTCCATCAGAAGGGTCAAACCGAAGATAAGAACGAGGAGATAGAGAAGTTAAAAAAGGAACTGAAGGAAAGCTCTGAAAGGCTGATCATAGCAGAGGAAGGCTGGGTAAGAGAGTCACGTCGTGCTGATCTTGCAGAAGAGGACGGTCATACAAAGAAGGCAAAACTTGGGGAGACATACTCTACACTTAATCATGCAATGGATGAGGCCCAGGATCGAGTTTTAAGGTACCCCATCCAGTTCAAAGGACTTCCATCGTACATGTTGGATCGCAGGACGATGTCTCGCATCATGGAAGAGGAGCGTAGCAAGGCTATTCAGGGCCTTGACAGACAGTGATAGAATTTGTTTTACTTATGTGATAAACTTGTCTATTATTTAGATGTAAATTCTGATGTAGTTATGAACAAAGGAATATTTTAATATTTAAATCCTGAAGACTCTTTTCTCAGGATAGTTGATGTAAATAGCAGTGATGCTATCGTCTGATGTTAAAACTTTTGATTCGAATGAATATATATCAAGTTGTTTGAGATAATGTGTTCATAATTATATTAAGTTGTTGAGTTAAGTCTTAACTATTTAGAGAATTTAATAGAGATTTAATAAGCATATATTTTAATAGAATTATGTCGCCAAGAAGAAGACAGCAACGTCAACCAACTCAGGAAGAGTCAACAAATAACAACAATAATGCCGATGCTAATTCCATTCAGCAATTAGTTAACTTATACCAAATACTACGTTTAAAGATTTCACGGCGGTGGGACCGCCAGAGTTTAAAGGTTCCATGAACTCGATCGAGGCTCAAACGTGGGTTATGGAGATGAAAAAGGTTTTCGACGTTGCTAGGGTTAGATAAGACCAAAAGACCGCTTTTGTAAAATTTATGCTGAAGTCTGAAGCTAGCTATTGGTGGCAAGCAAACAAAGTTCGTGGAGGTGAATGTGTAATTACTTTGGAGAGATTCAAAGAGATGTTTTTCGAAATGTATTTCCCGACCAGCTCACAGAACCAGATGGAGGTTCAATTTCTAGAATTGAAGCAGGGAAATATGAGCGTACCTGATTATGCAGCTAGATTCAACGAGTTGGCGAGGTTTTCCCCGTATCAAGTACACACAATTGAGAGAAAAGCCAGAAGATTCGAACAAGGACTAAAGCCCTGGGTATATAGTAAAGTATCAATGTTTCAGATAAACACTTTTGCTGGAGTACTGGAAAAGGTCATCCTCGATGAAGGTGGAAGCGATGCGATGACCAAGTACAACCAAGATCAGAAGAAGAAGAAGAAGAGTGAAAGTGAAGGAAATAACAAGGCTAGTGGAAGTGGCACAGGAGGTGGTAATTTTAATCAGAAAAAAATATGGAATGACAACTCATCATCGGGGGAATCAGCAAGGTAGTCAGAAGAAAAGAATCGAAGCATGCCCAACCTGCGGGAAAGCTCATCTAGGAGTTTGTATGAAGGGAAAAAGAGTGTGCTACAATTGTGGTCAGGAAGGCCACATAGCACCTAACTGTCCTAACCCAAAGAAGGGTGCTTGCTTTACTTGTGGTTCGAAGGATCATCTGGCAAGAGACTGTCCTAAGAAGGGATTGTGAGGAACAGGATCAGGAGCAAACCGGGGAAATAACAGTGGAAACACCTTGACTATCACCGGACCACCCGCAACCAACCGACCGATCGCTAGGACTTTCAACATGACGGTGCAGGATACAGTTCAATCTCCTGATGTGGTGTCAGGTATCATTCCGATCAATAAAATTAATGCTTATATTTTATTTGATTCGGGTGCTACTTGTTCCTTTATATCCAATGACTTTGCTAATAGTTTAGATTTGCTTAAAGATGAGTTGGAATATACCATGAACATAGAAATTGCGAATAGAGAGATAATCCATGTTAAGTACATGTATAAGAACTGTAGAGTGGATATTAAGGGTAATATCATGAACGTAGATCTTATCCCTATTCGACTTGGGGAATTTGACGTTATATTGGGAATGGACTGGTTATTCAATTACGGGGCTGTAATTGATTGCCAAAAGAAGCGTATTAACCTTATGACTCCGTCAAAGGTTGTGTTTTATGGTAGCAAGTCGCCTAGACAAGCGAGTTGTCTGACGATGATGCAGGCCAGGAAGTTATTAAGACAAGGCTGTGTAGGATACTTAGCTTACATAGTCGACAGTCGAAAAGAGAATCCGAAGGTAGAAGAAATACCGATTGTGAGGGACTTCGTCGACGTATTTACAGACCATTTGTCAGGACTTCCACCAGATAGAGATGTAGATTTTGTAATAGAATTGGCGCCCGGAACTGCTCCAATATTGAAGGCACCATACCGAATGGCACCAGTAGAGATGAAAGAATTAATGGTACAACTACAAGAATTACTGGATAAGAAGTACATTCAATCGATCGTATCGCCGTGGGGAGCGCCGGTGTTATTTATGAAAAAGAAGGATTGATCGATGCAGCTCTTCATTGACTACAGAGAATTGAATAAAGTCACGATTAAGAACAGATATCCATTACCGAGGATCGATGGCCTGTTTGATCAATTGAAAGGAGCGAGATACTTTTCCAAGATAGATATGAGAAGCGGTTATCATCAACTGAAGGTGAGACCAGAGGATGTACCGAAGACAGCGTTCAGAATGCGATATGGTCACTACGATTTTTTAGTAATGTCGTTCGGTCTTACGAATGCTCCTGCAGCATTTATGGGACTAATGAATGGTGTGTTCAAGCCGTTTTTGGACAAGTTCGTAGTGGTATTTATAGATGACATTTTGGTTTATTCGAAAACCAAGGAAGAACATGAAGAGCATTTGAGATTAACATTGGAAGTATTGAGAAGGGAAAATTTGTATGCCAAGTTTTTGAAATGCCAATTTTTGGATTGAACGAGTGCAATTTCTTGGGCACGTGATCGATAAAAACGGAATTTCGGTAGATCCATCCAAAGTAGAAGCCGTGATTAACTGGGATCAGCCGAGGACGCCGTCGGAAGTACGAAGTTTTCTTGGATTGGCATGATATTATAGAAGGTTCATACAAGACTTTTCCAAGATCGCAACTCCGTTAACGAATTTAACTCGAAAAGCTGTGAAATTTGTTTGGACGGAGAAGTGTGAAGAAAGCTTTCAAGAATTTAAGAAGAGGTTGAGTCTGAAGACACGTGTTGTCTCTTCAGAACAATCTGAGAAATTTTGTTGTTTATAGTGATGCGTCGTATAAAGGACTTGGCTGTGTGCTGATGTAAAATGGCAAAGTCATTGCCTATGCATCACGATAATTGAAGGATTACGAGAAGGGATATCCGACCCACGACTTGGAGTTAGCTGCAGTTGTTTTTGCTTTGAAAATGTGGAGGCACTATCTTTACGGGGAGAAGTGTGAAATATATATGGACCACAAGAGTCTGAAGTATATTTTCACGCAGAAGGATTTGAATATGCGTGAAAGAAGATGGTTGGAATTAATTAAGGATTACGACTGTGAGATTTTATACCATCCGGGTAAAGCAAATGTGGTTGCCGACGCCTGAAGTAGAAAGGGTTGTGAGAAATTGATGAGGTTGACTGCTCAGGAGGAGCTAATTGCAGACATGGAAAACTGGAGTTGGAAGTGAAGTATCCTATGCAGATTGATGAGAAGCTATTTCAGATACACTCTGGTACAACTCTACTAAATAAAGTAAAGGAGGCTCAGCTTCAGGACGAAGAATATAAAAAGGTGACAAAGAAGATATTTGAAGGAACTGAACAGAGATTTAAGATGGATAAGGAAGGAATACTGAGATTTGAAAGTAGAATTTGGATTTCGCCAGTACAAGAGATTAAGGAAGAAATTTTGTGCGAGGCTCATAGTTCACGATATTCGATTCACCCTGGTAGTACCAAAATGTACCAAGATCTTCGACAACATTTCTGGTGGCCAAATTTAAAATGAGATGTTGCAGAATGTGTTGCCAAGTGTCTTACCTGTCAGAAAGTGAAAGAAGAACATCAGAGACCAAGTGGATTGCTTCAACTGTTGGAAATCCCATAATGGAAATGGGAACATATTACAATGGACTTCGTGGTGGGCCTTCCGAACACTCAGAAAGGCTGCGATGCAGTATGGGTTATCATTGACCGACTGATGAAATCCGCACACTTCTTTCTGATCAAAATCAGATTCAATTTAGATCAGTTAGCGAGGTTATACATAAAAGAGATTGTTTCGAGGCACGGAGTGCCGGTGTCAATTGTTTTTGATAAGGATCCGCGCTTTATATCGAAATTCTTGAAACCTCTACAGGAATGCATGGGAACGTAATTATGAATAAGTACAGCATACCACCCTCAAATAGACGGACAGAGGGAAAGAACGATTCAGACATTAGAAGATATGCTAAGAGCCTGTGTGATGGACTTTAAAGGAAATTGGGATGATCACCTACCGTTAGTAGAGTTCGGCTACAACAACAGTTACCACGCTAGTATAGGCATGCCGCCTTATGAAGCTTTATACGGCAGAAAATGCAGAACTCCACTTTATTGGGATGAAGTTGGCGAAAGACAATTGCTAGGGCCAGAATTGGTACAACAGACAGCAGAAATAGTCAAAGTAATCCGAGAACGAATGGTAGCAGCTCAAGACAGACAGAAGAAATACGCTGATCAACATCATAAAAATATCGAATTTGAATCAAGTAGTTATGTTTCCTTGAAGGTCTCTCCCTGGAAAGAGAAGATCACGTTCGGAAAGAAAGGGAAATTAAGCCGAAGATTCATTGGACCATTTGAAGTACTTCGAAGAATCAAAGAAGTCGCGTACGAGGTAGCCTTACCTCCAGCACTCGAGAATGTCCACAACGTCTTCCATATTTCTGTGTTACGACCCTACAAAGACGATTACAAACATGTAATTGAATACGAACCCCTACATTTTAAAAAAGACTTAACTTACAAAGAAATTCCTATTCAAATTGTCGACAAAAAAGAACAAGTTCTCAGAAATAAAGTAATACCTTACATTAAGGTAATTTGGAGGAACCACAACAAGAAGAAGCTACGGGGAACTCGAAGAGAATATGATGAAGAATTACCCTCATTTATTTACTTAAATTATGTATGCGATTACTCGGGGATGTAATCTTTGTAGGGGGGAAATGTAACGGGTCAAAATTATTGAGTCGTGATTCTGGGGACAGAATCCTTTTAAGGGGAGAAAGATGTGACGAACGAGATTTGTTTAATTTAATTCTTAATATTTATTGAATTAAATAAATAATTTCGATGATTTAATTATTAGATTAAATAATTAATTGATGCGATTGTGATAGATTATGTGTTATATTTATTAAATTAATATGGAGAATAATTAGTATTCAAGTATGAATTTATGCGAGCTTATTGAATTAAAAGAAATATTTAATAAGCCTAATGTTGTTTTAAATTATGTAATAATTAATTAGAGATTTAATAATTTGACATAATTAATAAATAAGAAATTAATTATGTGATTATGTGAATTAATGAGAAATTATTATATTTTATTTAATTTAAATTAAATTAATTAATTGAGTTATTTTATAAAAGGAGTGTGACATTATTAGACTATAGGATAAAAGAGTTATTAAAATAAATGACTTTGAATCAATTAAGGTTTGCCAAACGTGGCCCTAGTAGTGGTTGGAAGCAGTTACCCATTATTGGGTTAACTGACCATAATGCGCGTCAGTTGATTATTTTTATACGTATTCTCTTTTCTTTCTTATTATTTTGCTAAGTCTAGAGAATAACCAGAGAGAGTTTGTCAAAGAGATTTAAGATATTGAGAAGGAGATTAAGAGTGGGTAATTGAAGAAACATCTGAGTTTTCTAATCTACGCTTTACACTCAGGGTAATCTTCTCCTTCCCAAATTCTAAATTTATGTCATTTAGTTTTCATAAAAATGGCCTCACTCTTTGTAAAGTATTTGCAAATTGGAAAAGTGTATTGTTTATGTGGATATATGTGATAGTATGTTAGCATAACATGTTTTACTATAAGGTCCCATATCATTAGTATGATAAAACATGTTGTATATGTTGCTCAAAACTTACAGAGTATGGGTTATGGCCATATGGCCTTATACATGAATTTAATATGACAAATATAAATTATTTTGTAAAATTTACACTTGTATGTTATTATGCATGCTGATACGAAGAGACCAAACCTTAAATGAACGGATTCGGTGTTATAATGAATCCGTAGTGTCAATTTTTATGATTTATTTTCAAAACCTTCAAGAACATTTTTCACATATTTTAATTCTATAATTATATGTTTAAGGGGTTAAATTCATTCTATAATTGTTGGGTAATGATTATGTATGAATTCTAACATGTGGGTATGTTAAATTAGTGAAATTAATGATCATCTAATGTTTATTTTGCTGAACTCTATGTTCTTCGCTGATCGAGAATCGAAATCTGAGTTTCACACTTGGTATACCAGTACCTGTGTCAGCAAAGAAGACCTAGTATAAAATTGGCGCCGCAGCGCCACTCTGCAGAATGGTCCAGAAATGAATTTTTAATGTGTTTAAGTCAAACAACGTTGTATTAACCTAATTTAATAAACATAAAAATATGTTAGAAGTATAATGAGATGTTGAAATAGATACTTAACATGTAAATAACATAATTGCATGTGGACTGAATTATTAAATGCATATTTAGCTTGTTATTCGTGAAGTGTAAATTATGTGACAATGAACGTGATTAATTGACTAAGTATGGTCATAATCAAATTAGATAAAAAGACTGAACGTTTGATGATTAGTTAAATTATAATTAACTGGTATTGTGAATGTAAATGGTATGTAAGATTAAATTCAAGGAACGTGTTTAATTAAAGTGTAATCTACGCACGAGGCAAGTTTCCTAACCCTACTTGTTATAATTATTCAAGTTATAAATCAAGTTCGTTAGTTATGTTAAAGATTTAATATCTTTTTAAAGTATGAATCTGTTATACAATAATTGTTCAATTGTATACCTATTAAGATTGTTATTCATTATAAATATCATTTATTGTTGAACCTTGTTAGACTAGTGAATCCTTATTGATTCAACTAGTCCTTATCTGATGAACGTTCTAAATTTAGAACCCTTATTGAATTATCCAAACCAAACTTCCTTTGGTACGGAATCGAATATCAAACTGAGATGAACAACCCTGTATAGGGATTTCTTATGCGTTAGCGTTAAGATATTGTGCACAGTATTGTACTAAGGGCCGATCCCCCTAAGTACGAGTAGAAAGGTCCATAGTCTTATGACTGTTAAAGGTTTCAAGTATAACCCTTGCTAACCCAAGACATAGTTCAAGGTCTTACGACCCTCAAAAAGCTTTTGATTCTTGTTATTCATTCTTAAGTCAAAAGTTGAGCTTTTATTTCAGAAGTCTTTGATTCACTCGCATGTTATTATACATTGTTATTTCATTATTTTATTTATGGGCAATCATGCTCACTCTTACGTAATAATAACATTGCAGTTAAGAACGAAAGAACTGACGAGCCTTCTACTAGTAAAGGCAAGGGCAAGGTTAACAAATGTTGAAGACTTGTATTTATGAGATGTTGAATTTATATGTTAAAACTTAATGTTGTTGAGACTTATTAATTGTTTATATATCTGCACAGATGTTTAAGGTTAGTTTAACCTGGGATTGTATTTATTATTCGGATGTTGTAACCCCATAAAGGAGGATTTTATTTCTATCTATTGCATGGTTTGCATTTTATGGGTAGATAGATAGAGGATATTTGTACAGTGAACACCAAATCCCGTGGAATTGAAGTACCCGAATTTGGGGGTGTCACAGGTTCTTCTCTCACTTTCCAAGAGTAAAGAAGTTTGCCACAAAACTGATCAAAGACCAGCCCCACTTCAAAGTCTATCGCCATGCTGAAAATCTCTTTATCCCCTACGATCGTAGAGTGGATTCTGAAGGACGAAGAGTCATGACCAAGGAGCTGATCGTAGAGTCTGTTCACTCTACTGCTAATGATGTTCAAGCCCAAAACTAAAAAGCCTCCTTATGCTCAAGCACTACTATCAGACATTCCCTCATCCTCAACCAGTGATTGGAACTCAACGATTATTCAGATTCTCCAGACTTTCAAAAATCTGTCTAAGGATGAAAATCGTAGAATCCAAACTGATGCTCAACCAGCTGCTGCCCAACAAAAGGATCAAACTACTTTGGTGCAGGAACTATAGAAGAGTTCTGATGATCTAAGCGAGAAAATGTCTCTGCTCACTGAAGAACCACAGAAGCTGACAGTAGCAGGAGATAATTCCTTCCAGCACAAGATTCAAGCTACTATGGCTGATGTATCTGTCAAACTTCAAGAGAGAGATAACATCTATCAGAAGGCCATACAAGATCAAAAGGCTGAAGCTCTACTAGTTCAGAAGGCAAATAAAGAGTAGATTCAAGCCCTATCTAACCAGATTGACGACCTAAAGCAGTCTTTCTCAGTGCAACTTGAGCTTGTAATAACCGTGAATTTTAAGTCACCATGTATGTATGTACATTTTTTTTTACTTTGTGTTATATATGGATACATACATTTATGGATTTCATTAAAAATGAAAGCCTTGTGACCTAATTATACATTAGGTAAGGATATTAAATAACCTAAGGGTTATGGTAACACGAAAAAGTTAGTATTTTATATGTATACTAACTTAAGTGGGTAAACTTAGTATTTCAAGTGACTAATAATTTTAAACCTAATTCTTGTAAATCTAATTAGGTTATGAGATAAAATCATATGTATAAGTAATTAAACTTCATATGATTGGAGATGAAAGCCCTAAATTATCAAATTGGGTAACATTATTAAAATTGTTGGACTATGTTTTTATCTAGCCCAAATCAATTAAAAGAAAAGCCCAAGGAAAATAAAATGTAATCCAATACTTAGCCCACTTGATTGGGGGTATTCTAGACATTTGATTAATCAAAATTGGGCATTTAAAATAAAAGCTAAATGGTGGATATTATGAGGATCCTAAGTGGATTAATTAATCTAGCTTGTCCATTAGTAGACATGATTAAACATAAGGACAATGTTGTAAGGCTCCCATTGGTTGCCACTCCATTATGCACATTTAATCATGTTTAACCTAAGGTAAGTAATAATACAAAGTTTTTACCTAATGGGCAACAAAATGATTGTGGGAGAATTAATAATGAATTGCCCATTACATTTTGAATGCACATCTCATTCTTCCAACACTTCATTCGTATTCCAACATTTCATTTTCTCTCCATCTTCTTCATCTTCTTCTTCTATCTCTTGCTCCCAAGCTAGCCAACTTCAAAGAGAGAAAGAAGAGAGAGAATTTCATCCATAGAAAGAAAAAAATATAGGAGTGCTAGTTGTTTATGCCCCTAAGTTTATTAGTTACTTTGGAAAATCAAGGAAGGTAGCCACTAAGTCAAGGTATAATGTACCTTCATCTTCTTCTCTTACCTTGTTTTGATAGCTTGAGTTTTGATGGGGTTATGTACAACTACTCAAGATACACTAGTTATACATACCATCATGCATGGAACTAAGTATCTTGAGTGTTGGATCTGAGGCTTAGAGGAAGAAAATGAGCATATGTTCTCCAAGGGTGAAAACTCTTGTTTTTCTTCCACTAAATCTTGTGTAACTCAAGTTCTACAACTTGGAATTATGATCCGTCAAAGGGGGGTGCTAGATACATGAGTTATCTAGTAAACCCAAGTGGTAGATCACAAATCTAGTAAGTTTTGAAAGCTTTAAGATTATTTTTCCCAAAACAGTCCACTTTATATGCTAAAGCTTTGAAACTCTAAATCAGCTACTGACTTGTTTTTCATGAGGCTGTTTCGGTCAGTTCCTTGTCTTGTAAAAATCTGGAAAAATATTACAGAGGTACCTTATGAAGTTATCTACGCCAGAGGAAAAAAACGGACACGCTTTGAGTTATATATATTGTGCGTAATGACTATTTCCGTAAAGGACTCCATAAATATTATCCTACGAATATCTCACTGTGTATACACTGGAAAATTCCAAAATTTTTACAATAGCTTCATATATGTTAAGAGAGCATACCCTGAAAATTTCAGATTTGTCTGAGTAAAACTCAATTTATGAAAAATAGAGCAAGATCCGAGTGTTTTGGACACTCTAAAAATAGTAAATCATTTTATAAAATTCTAGAAAATTTAGAGGATCATTGTTGGTTCATATTCTGTTAAAATCCAGAAGCTGAGAATTTTTGGAATCAGTTTGCTATTTTTCCTAAAAATGATTAGGTTATGAATAAAAGGAAATAAATAGTTAAATGATGCCTTTAATGAGAAAAATATGATTTTTATGCTTGAATGCTCATAATATATTATATCATGACTATCTTAGGGCATTTTGGTAATTTATAATAATAAATATTACTTATGACCTTTTATGGATATTAAATAAGAGGTTATTAAAGGATGAACAATTAGAATAAATTGTTTATTAATTTAATAAATAATTGGAATATTATTATAATACTAATAATATTATAATATGATGTTGTTATGTAAATAAAAATATTAGATTAGAGTATTATTATTAAATAATAATATTCGAGATTAAATAAAATGTTATTAAATGATTAATAATATTAGTAAGTGAATAAAATATTATTAAATGATTAATAATATTAGTAAATGGATAAAATATTATTAAATGATTAATAATATTAGTAAGTGAATAAAATGTTGGTAAATGATTTAAAGTATTATTAGTGAACCAATAATACTAGAAGGTGAATTAATATTATCTAAGTTAATAATATTATGTGAATTAAAGGTAGTTGTTAATTAATAATAACACTATCTAGGCATGATAATGTTTATAAGAACTTATTGTAATGTATGATATCTATGTGATTACATAATCGATGTTATGCATTGACTAATTGAAAGACTAATTATAGGTCTCTCAAAGGAAGATAATTTAACTACATAGTGGATAGAAATTTATTTCAGAAATGTAACTCTACGATCGAGGCAAGTTTCCTAACTCAACTTGAGTTATTATTTTCAAAGCATATTAGTGAATAATTATTGATGATTATTCACGCCTTTATTGATTATTGAAATTAGCGACTTTGTGCAATTGAATTCCGTTCTACTGCCATTGAACTGTGAATTAAATTAAAGTTCTTCATTTATGAACTGTTTATGGGATAGATCTATGCTAATTGTATCAGCTAGATCAAGCATGTCTAAATTTGTTAAATCAAATGGATTTTAAATAACTGTTCTTATTAATTGATATGGTAAGAACTCTTGACTGAGAAATGAACAAATTTGATTAAGGCATGATATCAATGTCGGATTATTAAGTGTTTATGCATAAATCACGGGGTATGAAAGGCTGATCCCCTTGAATACCAAAACTTTTTAAAAGGTACAGTTTAAATCACTGAGCACCTTGGCAAATGTTCATGGTTATTCAAAACCACTCAGTTCATGTTATTCAATTATCGAATATTCAATTATTGATTATTAATTCATGTTCCTTCACAATCTTATATTATTGTTGAACATTGAAGGCAATATTTCTTTCTAAGTCAGGATATATATCCTTTGTCTTTATAAACTTGTGAAGCAAATTAGTTGCTTACTCTTGATATATCATGACCTCTATTTTTAGTTAAGCCCGAAGGATCTAATGCGAAGGACAAGGGCAAGGGCAAGATCCAGGAGTAATTTTAGAATGAATGTTAAATTAGTTATTATCTAATGGAATTTCTTGAGTAAACTATTTGTATTATAAATGGTGTATTTAAAGTTAAGGTTAGAGAGACCTTGGGACCATGTTTTGAGACTTTTGTATAATGAACAATGTATGTTTATTATTTCGAAATAGTTATAGAATGCTTATGATGATGATAGGATTGTGAGCACTGAATCTGAGGTTAGAGAACCTGGATTTGGGGGCGTCACAGAGCTAGGTCAGCAGGAACTCAAGTTTAAAGTTGCCAACTCCTCCTACCTGATGGAGCAGCTTATGTCCAACATTGAGCAGCTCTCTCAAATGATTAGTGACAAAAGGGAGAGAAAAAGAGGCATAGAAGGAGGGAGAGCAAGAAGAGCAAGTGGCACTCAAAGAAGAGCAGAGGGATAAAAGAAAAGAAATCAAAGAAGAAGACATCAGCTTCAGAAAGAGTATCATCATCTGAGGGGGAGACAAAAGATGATGATCACATGATCGCAGAGTCTGAGGGGGAGCATGATCAGAAAGATGCTGGAGGGGAGCTAAGCGAAGAGAAAAGGTCATCATCCCAGGGGAGCAAGAGAAAGGAGAAAAAACAGATGAGTAGCTGATCAACAGACATCCTGGAAACATACATGGAGCCAAATAAGTACATCTATAACTAGTTAGTTAGGTAGAATGTCTTAATATATAAATTGCCATATCAATATAAATGACATTCATGATTAAATGTTTTTGAAATACAGCTGCTCACTGTATATAAGATTCATTCATAACATGCATATGCATTTATTGTTTTTGTCATAATCAAATAGGGGGAGATTGTCAGGAATAAGCATGTGAATGTTATTCCTATTTATATATGATTTGATTATGATATATATATATATATATATATATATATATAAATAAATGAATAATATGAAAGTATGCTTGCATTAAGAAAAGTTGTAAAGTCCTTTGATAGATAATAGAAATATATGTACAAGGACTTAGAATGAATTGATCAAATATGTTAGGTTGATCCTACATAAGAAAGACAGCTTTATAAAGTCCTTAAAAGAAAAGATGTACAAGGACTATAAAGATGTAAAGATCAAGCATGTTAGGTTGATCTTATAATGTAATAGATAGGCTTGTCGATCGTCGAAAGCACTTTGCTGTAAGTCGTGATCGCCAGAGAGTCAAGGTTAACTCGAGAGCTATCGAGGCAGAATAGGAGTTTGCAAGAAAGTAGATCTCAGAGTTCGTAGACTTCCAGGGGAAACGAAGAAGGATCGTAGTGTGTCAAGTAGAGCTTCCTCGGGATAGTAGTGTGTTGAGGAAGTCATGTTCAGAATCATAGAGACAACACGCTTTCTGAGCCGACACGTCATCCGCCAAGCCAAGTCGAGTCGAAACATAGACTACACTTTGAGTCGTAGAGTCTACTGATGCCAAAGATATGTCAAGGATCGTAAACTACACTCTGAGTTCGTAGAGTCCATTGATTACATGTAGAGATCGTAGTCGAGCATGATCAGATGAAGACAACAAGCATAAGATGGAAATCGTAGAGTGTCAAGATCTGATCTCGGGATCGTAGTGTCTGCACAGCCGAAGCTGAATCGTAGAGTGCAGAACTATGACCTCAACAGAAGTGCTCACAATGCCAAGGCAGAATCGTAGAGCATATACAGTTCTCAACAAATAATCACTCCCAGAATATCCAAAGGAATGAAGCCTCTGGTTGGCACTGCAAAGATGCATTCCACCTTAAGGGAACTAGAGAGCACTCAACGAATGGCATGCAGGCTAGTAGAAGATCTAAGCACCAACCCAATCAGCATCAAGATTGAGTTGTAAGGCCATTTGTGATAAAGTCTTCCACGAGGAGATCCAAAGAAGGCTTCAGAAGCTTACTAAGGAAAGTCAACAAATGCAGTAGCTATCAAGTGAATAGAAGACAACGATCTTGGAAGCAACCAAGATCGTAGTGTTTGCCAAACAAAGAAAGAACTGATGGAAGGTGAACCGAGATACTGGTCAGCCTCTGAAGAGCAAGGCTAAAGTGATTAAGTGCAGGGTCAGTTCATTGATGATAAGTGAACGGGAGATCACAAGGAGAAAACAAGTTAGACGCGCCATAAATCTGAAGTGTCTTGATATTCAGAAGGGGACCAGAGCAAGGAATTAAGCCATCAGTATTTGATAATAGTCAAAGCAAACAGAAGTATTGAAGTACTGCATAATAGAAGGAAGAGATGTTCTACATTGAAGATCCAATCAACACTCTTCAAGATCGTAGTATTAACTCTACCAGTCAATAAGCAACACTCAACAAGACACTACGATCATGTCCTCGAAGACGTGCATCAGAATCGTAGTGTTCGAACACCTGATACACAATGGTTTTCTCACAATGGACGAAGTGAAACAAATTGACAAAGTATTAAGATTCTTTGATTATATCAAGGAATAAATACTTGTGCAAAAAGTTTTTAGATCATCTCAAATGGTTTTCTCACAATGGACGACTCCTGATACACAATAATTGATTGATGTATCTGAAAGGAAAAATCGTACCTTATTGGACATGATACGGTCCATAATGATTTTACCGACATTCCAGTATCTTTCTGGGGTAATGTCCTAGAAATGGTTGTATATCTACGAAAAGGTAACCTCAAAATCCAGCCCCAAGACTCCATAAAAGTTATGGACATGGAGGATTCCTAATCTTAAGTATGTTAAGATAAAGGGTTGTCCAACTTATGTGAAAATGTTTCAAAGGATAAGCTTGGGATAAAATTTAACAAGTACAGATTTGTGGGACATCATAAAGTAAATTTAGGGTATATGTTCTATTATCCTACTTAGCAAAAGGTGTTTGTTGTGAAACACGCTACCTTCTAGAATAAAGGTGTTTATCATTGAAGGGGATAGTGGGAGGATAATAGAATCTTGAAGAGTTCAAGAACCACAAAATACTATAAGTCAAATAAGAGGAACTTGTAGATAGACCTATTGTACCACAACCGAATCGTAAATCTGGAATAGTACTGAAGATACCTTGGAGGTATGGATTCATCATAGATGATGTTGATGAGGTACACATCATAGAAGATGATGATCCAGTTAAATACGATGAGGTAAGAGTTGTAGACACTCAAAGAAATGGATTGAAGCAAGATTCTCAAATATGGAACATTCATTTTGATGAGACAATCAAAAGAGTTTGATTTTATCAAAAATAAGAATGAACCTAGTGTGTACAAAAGAGTCAATGAGAGCGTCGTGATATTCCTAGTATTATATATTGATATACTACAGATAAGGAATGACAAGTCAATGCTACAATCAGTAAAGATAATGTTGTCTAAACATTCCTCCATGAATGATTTGGGAAGAGTATCTTAATTGGAGATATAAATCTATATAGATAGATTTAAAAGTATGCTCGACTTAACCCAAGGAACTTATATTCATTTGATGCTAAAGTCGATTAGCATGGCAAACTCCAAGAGATATCTTGTGTTGATGAGACATGGAGTGTATCTCTCTTAATAGTCCCAAAAGACTCCAAAAAGAGAGATTTCATGAATAACTATAACGTATGCAATGAAATGTACGAGACCTGATGTTGATCAGTCATATTCTGGAGAAGTTCACTGTGAGTCAGTGAAAAATATCTTAAAGTACTTTACAGCACTAAGGATGTGATCATATTTATGGTGGGTCTGAATTAAAACTAGAGGGCTTAACAGACTCAAGTCTTTTCCAGATAGACCAAGACGAAAGAAAATCCACTTTAAGGTAAAGCGTTACTTTGAACGGTGGTGCAGTGAAATTGAAAAGGTTTCAAACAGCAAAGAGTTACTGGTTTAGTGATAAAGACAAAGTATATAGCTATAAATGAAGTTACAAGTTGATTGTTTGGATAAAAGTTCATTACAGAACTAGGAATAGTTCCAAGTCTCATATTTGATCTAAACATGTTAATAAGTAGGATTTACACCTACTTATGGAGTACAAATTCATGCGAACTATGCCCATCTCAAGTACATTTTAGTTTGTTTTAGCTGCATTTTATGTTAATTTGCCTTTCGCATACTTAAAACTCCTTTTGGTGAATAAGTGCAGGAATTGGCCTAATTTGGTGGTGATATCGGGCACGAGGCTAATGGAAGCGTGAGGCGAGGCAAAAGATAGGATGTGCATAGGATTGACTGGAGCATGGATGGAAAAACATGGATACACATAGGAAATGTCAGTAGCAGCAGCAACATTGCAGAACCAAGCTAAGGTGTAGGATCAGAAGACAGCAACTTCAAGTCGCGCGATAAAGATAGCTTGGAGGCGCGCGCCCACGCGAGTTGCCAACCAAACCAAGAAAACCTACTACAAGTTGCACGGCCGCGAGAAGGACAAGCCCAGGGAGCGCGCGCCCGCGCGCGAGATCGGCTGAACAGACAAACTTATTGCAAGTCTCGCAGCTGCGAGAATATCAAGCCGAGGAGCAGCCATGGCCACGCTGCAAGGCCTAAAGTCACGATTTGACTTTATATTTTATTTCCAATTTTTAAGGGTTGTAATTGATTTAAAACAATTCCTGACTAGTGTCAGGGGTATTCACTTGACATTTTATTAAGTTTTTCACGTATCTTTAGATAGTAATTAGGGTTTACTCTCTGGGAGAGATTCCAACGTAGAAGGAGGCCACAACTCTACTTTTCTACTCCTTATTGGGATTTTTGACCATAGTGGAATATTAATATTAGTTTTGCTGGATTCTTATGAGGATCTGAATATTGATTTATATTCAGCAATTGGGTTTGATAGTTTTATCTTTCATCTTTCAATTGTCGTTTATTGACAATGTTTAGATTTGATCCCATAATGGCTTTTGGTTCAGTTATGAACTAAACTCCATTATGGGATTCTAACGGATTTTAATATGTAGTTTGATTGCATGCTTAAATGCTGGTTTGTTTTGAATATCATATGGGATGTCTGTCATGATTGTTTTGTATGTATGTATGCTTAATCACCATTCGTTTCAGTATTTGTATGGAATTGACAATGAACATGCAAATATGGACTGTAATTATGATAGTATACGTATATAGGGCTATGTTATATGGCTTATGTATTTCGTGAATCAGATAGACATATATTGTTTCACCGTATAAGTTAGAATAAGGGCTTGAATTTAAAATCAGTATAGTTGCAATTTCACATAGACATATAGTGATTTTGGTTATATTGATGATTATATAAAGTCTATCATCTATGGATGCTATGTAAGTAGGTCTTAGTGCATTGAAAAATGGCTAATACTCTTTTAGTGCTCTTGGCTACTTTCTTGTGATATATGAACAGGTCATGCATGATAGTGGCGATTAAATGAAGTTAGAATCCCATTAGTTCCAATATCATTTATTTCATTGTTATTATTGTTTTTGTTGTTATTTGCAATTTGAGAACAAATCAAGTTTCATCATTAGTTTGAGCATATAAATAGAGTGAATTAATTAATGAATAGTAGTTTAAGTTAAACAACTTTCTCTGTGGGATCGATACTTTACTTGCTCTGTATTACTTGTTGATGCATGTATGCTTGCATGAGTTAGAGCTCTTTTGTTAAGACTAAAAAAGAGGCAACAAGTTTTTGGCGCCGTTTCCGTGGAAAGGCATTTAATTTAGTATTATTATCATTAGTTTAAGCTATATTGTATGACTTAGACAATTCTAGTCTTATCTCATTTCAGCTTTTTTGTTTTGTGTTTGAGAATTTGGATAAATTTTTATAAGACACTGTCAACCGAATTTCGATTTAACACTGCTTCGGGATAACATAAATGGGAGAGGTTGGAAAGCGGGTGTACGTAGAAATTTACAAGAATAGTTGGAAAACACGACAGCTAACATGGCAGCCGAGGCACAAGGAGATGATCAAAGAGAGGAGCATAGGGTTCTGAAGGAGTATTCCATGCCCAATATTAATGGACTACAATCTAGCATAGTCAGACCAGCAATAGCAGTAAATATATTAGAGATAAAAATTGGCACTATTCAAATGGTGCAGAATACAGTTCAGTTTGGGGGTGCTGTTACAGATGATCCGAATGAACACCTGTTAAGTTTCATCGAAATTTGTGATACATTCAGATACAACGGTGTGACGGAGGATGCTATTAGACTAAGGTTGTTCCCATTTTCATTAAGGGATAAAGCAAAAAGTTGGCTTCATTCTCTGCCAGCAGGATCTATAACTACATGGGAGGACTTAGCACAGAAGTTCTTAGCTAAGTTCTTCCCAATGGTTAAGACTGCTAAGATGAGGACATCTATCTCTCAGTTTGAGCAACAACAGGGCGAGTCATTATATGAAGCATTGGAGAGATACAAAGAAATGCTGAGAAAGTGCCCACATCACGGTATGCCAGATTGGATGGTAATCAACACATTTTATAATGGATTGGGATGGCAGTCGAGACCAATTATAGATGCAGCTGCAGGAGGGGCATTATGGGCAAAGAACTATGAGGAAGCCTATGACCTTATTGAGACAATAGCATCGAATGATTTTCAGAATCCTACATCTCGAATGCCACAAACCAAAGTTGCATGTGTATTGGAGGTTGATGCTATTACTCAGTTGTCAGCACAGATGGCAGCCATGGCAAAGAAGATAGATACTTTGGCAGAAGGAAAAGTAAAGACGGTTGCCTTCGTATGTGAGATTTTTGCGGGGTCACACTCGACGAATCAATGTGCTATCAACTCAAAATTGGTGCAGTATTTGAGCAACTATAGAAAAGACCAAGGTCAATTTTAGAACACATACCACCCAAATAACAGAAATCATCCAAACTTTAGTTGGTCGAATAATCAAGGGAATCAGCAGACCCAGTTTTAACCAAATAATCAATTTCAAGCACAACCAGCGCAGCCGCAGTTTAATCCTAGACCACCCTTTCCGCCATGATTTTCTCAACAACAGCAACATCACACTCTAGCTGCACCTCAGCAAGAAAAGAAATCAGAAGTGGAGGAGATGATGATGAAGTACATGGAAAACACAGAAGTTATGATCAAGAGCCAAGCAGTGGCTATAAAGAATCTGGAAACTCAAATGGGGCAGATGGCAAACATGCCCTCTAACAGGCCCCAGGGTTCATTGCCAAGTAATACAGAGACAAATCCAAGAAGAGAAGGGAAGGAACAGTGTCAAGCGATCACATTGAGATCTGGGAAAGATTTGTCAATTCTCGCAAGTCATGCTACCCGAGCGAGAATTCATCGAGGAGGGCTCATGGCA
Organism: Panax ginseng; assembly: GCA_020205605.1. Classification (NCBI taxonomy): domain Eukaryota; kingdom Viridiplantae; phylum Streptophyta; class Magnoliopsida; order Apiales; family Araliaceae; genus Panax; species Panax ginseng. The sequence goes on from CM035141.1 coordinate 44,244,104, forward strand.
ATGGAGGCGAAGAGGCCAGCCATCGAGAAAGAAATTTTGGAGAAATCTGAGGGTCAGCTGGAAGAGAAAGACAGAGTAGGTCCAGAGGAGACTTTTAAGAGTCCAGTACCACCAATTCACATTCAAGTTCCGTATCCGCAGAGATTAAATAAGAAAAAGGAAGATAAACAGTTCAGCAAATTCTTGGAGGTATTCAAAAAGTTGCAGATCAACATAACATTCGCCGAGGCATTGGAACAAATGCCAAGCTACGTAAAATTTATGAAGGGTATATTGTCAAGGAAGAGGAGATTGGATGAGTTTGAAACAGTAGCCTTGATAGAGGAATGCAATGCAGTGCTTCAACAGAAATTACCTCCAAAGCTAAAGGATCCGGGCAGTTTCACAATTCCATGAACCATTGGAAAAATGAACTTCAGTAAGTGTTTATGTGATCTTGGGGCAAGCATAAATCTACAAACATATCATTACAGCTAGCTGATAGATCGATCATGTATCCATGAGGAATTGTTGAAGATGTGTTGGTTAAGGTAGATAAATTTATTTTTCCAGCTGACTTCATTATCCTAGACTATGAGGAAGACAAAAATATACCAATCATATTGGGAAGACCATTCTTACTCACAAGAAAAACTCTGATAGATGTGCTGAAGGGGGAACTCACTATGCGTGTTCATGATCAAGAGGTCACCTTTAATGTCTTCAAAGCTATGAAGTTTCCAGCAGATGAAGAGGAATGTTTCTTGGTTAATTTGGTGGAGCAGGTCATAAATGATGAAGTACAAAGTCGGGTGGCTGACAAACCTTTGAGGAGTGTAATTGCTGAAAATTCAGATTTGGAGGACGAGGAACTTGATGAACTTGTGCAATATCTGGATACCACTCCACAAGTCAGGAAATTCAGGATACCTGTTGAGCCGTTTATAAAAGCAGTAGAAACCTCCGTAAAATTAAAACCATCTCTGGAGACACCTCTAGAACTTGAATTGAAACCACTTCCAGATCATCTCAGGTACGCATTTTTAAATACAGATTCAAAGCTACCTGTGATTATTTCTTCTACATTAACATCCTTTCAGGAAGAAAAATTGCTACGAGTGCTTTGAGAGTTCAAATCAGCGATTGGATGGACCATTGCGGATATCAAAGGGATCATCCCTTCATTTTGTATGCATAAAATCCTGATGGAAGATAAAAGTAAACCATCAGTTGAGCAACAAAGGAGATTTAATCTGATAATGAAAGAAGTGGTTAAGAAAGATGTGCTAAAATGGTTGGATATGGGAATAATCTATCTAATCTCAGATAGCTCATGGGTGAGCCCAGTGCAGTATGTACCGAAAAAGGGTGGCATGACAGTAGTGACTAATGAGAACAACAAGTTGATTCAAACACGAACAGTGACAGGGTGGAGAGTTTGCATGGACTACCACAGGCTTAATAAAGCTACAAGGAAAGATCATTTTCCACAAACATTCATTGATCAGATGTTGAACAGATTAGCAGGTCATGAGTATTATTGCCTACTGGATGGATATTCGGGCTATAATCAAATAATGATAGCTCTAGAAGACCAAAAAAAGACAACTTTCACATGTCCATACGACACATTTTCCTTCAGAAGGATGTCTTTTGGGTTGTACAACGCTCCAGCCACTTTTCAGAGATGTATGATGGCTATATTTTTCAGATATGGTAGAGTAGAATGTGGAAGTATTTATGGATGACTTCTCAGTTTTTGGAGACTCGTTTGATCTATGCCTCGAGAATTTGGTGGTGGTTTTGAAGCGATGTGTTGAAACAAATCTAGTCCTAAACTGGGAAAAAAGCCATTTTATGGTACAGGAAGGAATCATACTTGGACACAAAGTATCGAAGAAGGGACTCGAGGTATATAGGGCAAAGTTAGAAACTATAGAGAAATTGCCATCACCTACTTCGGTAAAGGGTGTTCGCAGCTTTCTGGGCCATGCAGGTTTCTACCACAGATTTATCAAAGACTTCTCCAAGATAACTAAACCATTATGCAGTTTATTGGAGAAGGATGCTCATTTTATCTTTGATGAGGCTTGCGTGTCGGCATTTGAGCATCTGAAAGGGAAATTAACATCAGCACCAATTTTTATTGCACCAGATTGGGAATTGCCATTCAAGTTGATGTGTGATGCCAATGATTACGCCGTAGGGGCTGCTTTGGGACAGATGAAAGAGAAGATGTTTCATGTTATTTACTATGCCAGCAAGACCCTTACAGACGCACAGTTGAACTGCACCACCACGGAGAAAGAATTATTAGTAGTAGTGTACGCCTTTGATAAATTTCGAGCATATTTGATCGGCACAAAGGTGATAGTGTAAACGGATCATGCTGCTATTCGACATTTAGTGGCAAAAAAGGATGCAGAGCCTCGGTTGATCAGATGGATTTTATTACTTCAGGAATTTGATTTGGAAATCAAGGACAGGAAGGGCACTGAAAACCAAGTGGCGGACCACTTATCTCGACTTGCGAATCCGGAAAGGGAAATAGATTATGAGGTTTTAATCAATGAATCTTTTCCAGATGAACAGTTGTTTGTGGTGAAAGGGGAAGTGCCATGGTTTGCAGATTATGAAAACTATTTGGTAAGTAAGATGCTACCTCCCAATTTGGTGGGTTATCAAAAGAAGAAATTTATGCATGATGTCAAATGGTATATATGGGTTGAGCCTTATTTGTTCAACAATGCTCTAATCAATTTATAAGAAGGTGTGTTCCATATAGCGAGACCGAGGGGATTCTGCAGGATTGTCACTCTACTGTGTATGGTGGACACTATGGTGGTGAAAGAACAGCGGCGAGAATACTACAAGCAGGATTCTACTGGCCGACAATTTTCAAGGATGCATACAATTTTGTCCAGCGGTGTGATAGATGTTAGCGAGTGGGGAACATCTCTAAAAGGAATGAAATGCCATTAAATACAATCTTAGAAGTCAAAATTTTTGATGTATGGGGAATTGATTTATGGGGCCTTTCGTTTCTTCTTGCGGAAATCTCTACATCCTGCTTGCTGTTGATTATGTCTCGAAATGGGTAGAAGTGGCAGCTCTTTCGACAAATGATGCCAAGGTTGTCCTCAGATTTTTACATAGAAGTATCTTCACGAGGTTTGGGACTCAAGGGCTATCATCATGATGTGAAGGCGATCACTTTTACAATGAAAAGATATCTGACATTATTGGCTAAAATATGGGGTGAATCATCGCATCGCTACAACATATCACCCACAAATGAATGACCAAGCTGAAGTGTCAAATCGAAAAGTCAAGAGAATTCTGGAGAAAGTTGTGAATCCCACAAGGAAGGACTGGTCATTGAAGTTAGATGACGCAGTATGGGCTTATAGGACAGCGTATAAAACACTGTTAGGTATGTCACCTTTTAAGCTCGTATATGGAAAAGCCTGCCACCTTCCCATGGAGCTATAGCATAAAGCATATTGGGCCATTCGAAAGCTAAATTTTGATTTGACAGCTATCGGGGAGAAACGCCTATACCAACTCAATGAGTTGAATGAATTCAGACAGTAGACATACGAGAATTCAAAGCTTTATAAGGAGAAAGTGAAGAAACGGCATGATAGAAAAATAATTGAGAGAGCATTTAAACCAGGACAAAGGGTTTTGCTTTATAACTCCAGACTTAAACTTTTTTCTTGAAAGCTGAAATCGAGGTGGTAAGGACCATTCACAGTGAAAACTGTTTTTCTGCATGGTGCAATCGAAATATTCAATACATCGCCAGACAAGCCTTTTAAAGTGAATGGACAGCGCTTAAAACATTACTTTGGTGGTGAGGTAGACAGACAGAAAGTCGCCTCAATTCTTTCTTCAACATGAACATCAGAGATAGTCAAGCTAATTGACTATAACTTAGCGCTGGATGGGAGGTAACCCATTATTTTTCTTCTCTAAAATATCTCTTTCACTCTTTGTTTATTTTATTAAGTTTTTTCAACCTAAGTTAACACATTAATATAATACCTGATATATAAGGGAGCGTGTATATGCATTGTATAAAATGAGGATATATAATAGACATTCATGTTTATGAGGTAAACTCTGTTTTGATAATGTCTATTGATGAATTACAGGTGCAATGGATAGCGTGCAAATGCGTCTTGAATCGCATCGGTAGCGTAGTAAGCACATCATCATACGACCGCATACCTTATGCATCGAATGAGATCGACCATTATAGCCACTCACGCGCCTGAAATCCATTATCAGAACGCGCATCTGCGCGGTCTCGCAAACGTGGAAAATTTTATATGTCCAAAATCCGAGTTGCGGTCTGATTGGGTCTTTCATCTAATATAACAGCAGAGTATTATTCTGTCTCCTATATTCAGAAGGCTAATCAACTCTCATCAAAGTTCATACCCACACATCACGTTCTTGGCATAATTTTAGGGTTCTACTTGGGTTGTGTAGCAATAAGTTTGGGGGAACAATGATCATCAATTCCTCCACATTCTCTCTATCATCCCCACATGGGCCCAAAACGAGCATGTGCAATATCACTCTCCTCTTCATCCGAATTTTCTTCCGATCACCACGAAGAGGAAGTCTTAGACGAGAGTAGATTTGTCAGTTTGGAAGCCCAGCAAGACATTTTTCGGAGTGTGGCCAAATATTTTGTGAAGAAACGGGGACTTCTACCTGCAAAACAGGATGGCCAACTATGGCATATGATATGCAAACGAGACTGGGTTTGGATTAACTGCATCTCCTATGCCTATCCCCGTGGGGATTGTTAGAGAATTTTATGCTAATGTTGCGGAGTTGATAACAAGAGGCATAATGATAGTTCGAGCAGAACAGGTGAATTATCACCCTTCCGCGATCCGAGAAGTATTCAACATATATGATGCACCACCCACCGGGTCTGACAATTGGTTAGAAGGTGACTATTTGGAGACAGATCTCGCAGTTGTGATTAGTGATCTGTGTATTTCGGGCACCAAATGGAAGTATAAGACAGGAACAACTGAACCAAAATTGTTTTCGTCATCAGCATTGAATCGATACGCCCAGGCCTGGAACCTGTTTATTTGTGCCAAGTTAGTTCCCTCAGCTCATTACAATGCCATAACCACTGAGCGTGCGATTATTTTGTGGGGAATCATCAAAGGAAAGTACATTGATATTGGTCTTTTAATCCACAAAAACATGCTGAGTTATATGCGTGGGAATAGAAATGGGACTATTCCGCATGCATCAGTGGTATCCATGCTCTGTACTCAACAAGGTGTCCAATGGCATAATGAGCAGCTGCAGTACCCAAACCATGCAATCACTCATGCAACTATTTCAAATTTCAAGGAGTGGACAGGGGGTGCACCACACCCAAGCGGACTAGGATTCATCCTTCAGCCCATTTTTCCAGAGCAACCACAACAACCCCCGCAAACAAACGAGGCGGGTCTGTCCACGCACGCACGTGCCACCCATGGCGATCTCCAGCACCGAAGGTTAGAGCGCAAGGTCGATGCCATATACGATAATTTGGGCACATTTGTGATAGGACTCACAAGGGCTTTAGCCAAAGTGTTTGTGCAACAATGAACAACACAAGAATGGCCTCAATTTGGAACCACAACACCATATCCACCACTAGATTCACCACCCGAGGAGGGTGGCACCACCGATAATTAGGGGAGTTTTCGTACCCTTTACCTTCATTCAATTGGGACATTGAATATTTAAGTTTGGGGGTAGGGTAGTAGTATTTTTAGTTTTGCATATAGTTTTTGCATGATTCATATAGTTTTGCATGATTAGTTTAATTTTTATTTGCATGTTTAGATTACATTTTAGCATATAGTTGCATGTTATAATTGCATACCTCACAGTTCTTACCGTATAGAAAAATTTTGACTAGCCAATGATGAGAGTGAAGTTTTTAAATGATTTCTGAATATTTTCGATAACATGAGCTAAGATGTAACGTTTTATACAATGAAATTCATAATGCTATTTAAATGCTTTCGGTTTGCACAAATGTGTTCACAAGCACTTGTAAGTATAAGAAGTACGGTGTGCCTTGCTCGATAGTAAAATGTAGTGTTAAAAAGAGAAATATATGAAAAGTGACTTTTGGACTGTATAAAACATTGATTTTTAAACTTTGGAAAAACATGGGTATCTGTGTATATAAAAAAAAGAAAAAGAAAGAAAAGTAGAAATAACATGGCTAGTCTTATTTTGGGGCCCTAGCTACTTGAATAAGTACGTCCGAGAGGATTGTCTCTACACCTAGCGCCCTAAGGTCTTTCATGGTCTGGGAGTCGTTGGTCGAAAGCTCGCTAAGGGGTAGCAGTGTGCCTAATGGAGTAAGATATTGCACAGTCATGAAGAAAAAAAAAGAAAAGAAAAGAAAAGAAAAGAAAAATAGCAATAAACACCGCGAGAAAGTGCAAAATTCGCCCTCGTGAGTAGAATAAAGTAGTTAAGCCCATTGTTGAACCTTATTTTAGTTTAAGATGTTGGAATAGTCTGAGTCGCATATATATACATAAGTCTTGATTTAAGCTATAATTTTTCTGGTTTGAGCAAGATAGCATGAGCATTCTACACCTAAATCAAGTATTGGGCGAACACAACACACACACACAGCATCTGTATAGCATTTTTGAATTATATGAGTATATGACATTATGCCTGCAGTTTCATTTGAATCTGTATTCTCAAATCTAGAGAGAACTCGCTGAAGCAAATTGGACTGAATTTCTATGATAGTTGGGACAATGTGAGAATTAGTTGCATAATCATATAGTTGCATTTTTATTATTTATTAGTATGCATTGCTGGAGAGCAAACAATGGTTCAAGTTTGGGTGTATTTGATAAGTAGGATTTACACCTACTTATGGAGTACAAATTCATGCGAACTATGCCCATCTCAAGTACATTTTACTCTGTTTTAGCTACATTTTATGTTAATTTACATTTCGCATACTTAAAACTCCTCTTGGTGAATAAGTGCAGGAATTGGCCTAATTTGGTGGTGATATCGGGCACGAGGCTAATGGAAGCGTGAGGCGAGGCAAAAGATAGGATGTGCATAGGATTGAGTGGAGTATAGATAGACAAACATGGATACACATAGGATATATAAGTAGCAGCAGCAACATTGCAGAACCAAGCTAAGGAGCGAGATCGTAAGACAAAGAATCGCAAGCCGCCATGATAAAGATAGCTTGAGGCGCTGCGCCATGTTCCCAGCCAAACCAGGAAAACCTACTGCAAGTTGTGCGGCCGCGAGAAGGACAAGCCCAGGGAGCGTGCGCCCGCGCGCGAGATCGGATGAACAGACAAACTTATTGCAAGTCTCGCGGCTGCGAGAATATCAAGCTGGAGGAGCGCGCGGCTACGCGCGAGGCCTAAAGCTGCTGACTTGTTTTATTTTATTTCCAATTTTTAAGGGTTGTAATTGATTTAAAACAATTCCTGACTGGTGTCAGGGGTATTCACTTGACATTTTATTAAGTTTTTCACGTATCTTTAGATAGTAATTAGGGTTTACTCTCTGGGAGAGATTCCAACGTAGAAGGAGGCCACAACTCTACTTTTCTACTCCTTCTTGGGTATTTCGACCAGAGTGGATTATTAATATTAGTTTTGCTGGATTCTTATGAGGATATGAATATTAATTTATATTCATCAATTGGGTTTGATAGTTTTATCTTTCATCTTTCAATTGTCGTTTATTGACCATGTTTAGATTTTATCCCATAATGGCTTTTGGTTCAGTCATGAACTAAACTCCATTATGGGATTCTAACGGATTTTAATATGTAGTTTGATTGCATGCTTAAATGCTAGTTTATTTTGCATATCATATGGGATGTCTGTCATGATTGTTTTGCATGTATGAATGCTTGATCACCATTCGTTTCAGTATTTGTATGGAATTGACACTGAACATGCAAATATGGACTATAATCATGATAGTATACATATATAGGGCTATGTTATATGGCTTATGTATTTCGTGAATCAGATAGACATATACTATTTCACCGTATAAGTTATAATAAGGGCTTGAACTTAAAATCAGTGTAGTTGTAATTTCACATAGACATATAGTGATTTTGGTTATATTGATGATTACATAGAGTCTATCATCTGTGGATGATGTGTAAGTAGGTCTTAGTGCATTGAAAAATGGCTAATACTCTTTTAGTGTTCTTGGCTACTTTCTTGTGATATGTGAACAAGTCATGCATGATAGTGGCGATTAAATGAAGTATTAAATCAACTTAGAATCCCATTAGTTCCAATATCATTTATTTCATTGTTATTATTGTTTTAGTTGTTATTTGCAATTTGAGAACAAACCAAGTTTCATCATTAGTTTGAGCATATAAATAGAGTGAATTAATTAATGAATAGTAGTTTAAGTTAAACAACTTTCTCTGTGGGATCGATACTTTACTTGCTCTGTATTACTTGTTGACGCATGTATGCTTGCATGAGTTAGAGCTCTTTTGTTAAGACTAAAATAGAGGCAACACATGTGTTGTGACACTTTCATCTGATTATTGGAATCATTGAAAGATGAAAAATCACTATAGAGATAGTGGACTCTCAGGAACAACATTACATATCCATTAACTAAAGCTTATCCAACAGCAGGATAATCGTCACTTAGAGAATAAGGGTATGAGATACCATGGCGATTTACTTTAGTGCAAGTGGGAGATTGAAAGTAGTATGCACACAAGCCAATCATGTTTGATGATAAAGCATATACTTTGTAACAATCTTATTCATTTATTAATAAAAAGTATTAATTTATTAAAGGCTTTTAATTATCTACATGATGTTGTTTTATAATATGTGATAAACCCATAGTTTTAAGCAATGCTTTTAGAATAATGATGATGATCATTCTAATGAGATCTAAATTCTTAGAAAGCTTAAAACTAAAATAGTTCCCAATCATTGGATTACTAAATTAGGGATAAGTGAATCCGGATAGATTGGTACATACGTTGCTTGCTCATTGGATGAGGATGATTGATCTCATGATCATTTGTGTGGAGACACTAAAACAAGTATGTAGGTGCTTATTAGAGAATAAGTTCACTGAACGTGGCTCGCTAAGGAATACCTAATGGAGTTTTACTTGCCTGTCAATAGGAATTCCTGTAGTGATAGTAGTACAAGTGATCCTTGGACTTGAGATCATCATAGTATCTTGTGTATGATAAATTATACTTTGACTTATTCCTTAAGACCCTTAGGGTATATCAAAGGGTATGCTTGGGTATAATAAGTCATGCATGAAGATAATATATGATCAATAAAGAATCTACCACTTCTAGTAAAAGAAGAGAAATGACCTATGTGATTCGATAAATGACAACTCAGTAGTCCTTTGCCAAGGTAAAATGAAATTAGAAAGGAGTTTCTAATTTGCATTATTTGGTTTTGTGCATTTAAGAGTCGAAATACATATAATTAAATAAAATAAGACTTGATAGTAATTTCATGTCTTATATTTAATTGGGACATTGTATGGTGGAAGGATTGAATTATACGGTAACTATTTACTCAAAGGTTCTTTTATGATTAATATTGAAATCTATATTATCTGGAAAGTCATTAATCGCTAGGGAGGCTTATCCCTATTGTAGAATAAATATTATTTATTTAAATAAATTAATATTTTAATTTATTTATTTAAATAAGATTAGAATTGTTCTAATTGATTTATTCACAACCGGTTTAATATGGAAAACCTAAAGGGTCACACCATAAAAGGAAGAATAATTATTTAAGAAGCAAATGGCATAATTGTAATAATAAGTTAAGTATATTTAATCTAATCTATGATGATAGAATAAATTAAATATCTTAATATTCATTATTTAATATTTTGGAAATATTAAATATAAATTAATAAGAGGAGTCTTATTATTATTATTATTACTATTATAATTATTTAATTCCTAAAGGAGTTTGGAAATTAATTAATAAAAGTACTCTCATATATCCTAATAAGATTAGGATGCAAATTAATTAAACGAATTTAATTAATTATCCCTAATAGATTAGGGAGCTTAATTAATTAAAGGAATTTAATTAATTAAATAATACCTTATTTTCTAATTAGATTAGAAGGGTTAACTGATATCTTTATAAGAGGAGTCTTATATTAGATATCAATATATGCAATTCCAATAGTTGGAGAGTACGTTCTTTTTCTATAGAGATAGAAAAACTAGGGTTTTGCCAAACACCCATGTTCTTAAATCATTATCCTTTTCTTGGTGGATCACCTCTAGAGGCCAAACACTTGGGTGGCTAACTTGATCAAAGGAAAGAACCAAACCCGGTGGATTCAAGTTGAACGCGAAAAGGATTGGAGGTGAACTTGTACCTGAGGAAGCTTGAATCTTCAAGGGTATTATTCTCGTTCTTCATATTTTTCGTTTAATTAATAATTATGCATAAAGGATGATCCGGGTATATGGTTTGTAAAATTTTAAACTCTGATTTTTACACGTTTCTGCTTATTTTGTGCAATTTGATTGCGTTCATGAATATTAAAAACTTAACACAAGCAAGGTAGACAACTTGCTCACCAAGTACATTACTTGGTGACAGTTTCAAAGGAGGTGCAATAGTAAGGAGGTGGAGGAATTTGACCATTTTGCCCTCATTGTAGTTTTCTATAAATACAAAGCCAAGGTTGAGATTTTGATGTTTTGTAAACATTGTTCAACCTATATTGAGAGATAGAAAAGCTAGAAACACTTAATCCTTCTACCTTCAAGCAAACCAATAGGCGTTTATCAAGAACGTAAATTGCTTCAAAGGTAAATTCTCATAAACCGCAATCTTCATCTTTTTTGATTTCTTTCTCGTAGAAGAATCGTAGATTGGTGGAGCATGTTTATAGGGGAGATATAGGGATTCCTATTAATGATTAAATCATTGATAGGTCAAGACCAAATAGAAATTGTAAGTGTTTACGTGAGTTAAAACCGTAGAAAATCTTGAACGTTAACTTAGTTAAGAATGAACGTTTTGAAAACCGTTATAGCTAAGGAATGTGCCTATTGTTTGGTTAGGATGACTATGATGAATCAATGGAGTTTTCCATTTGATTTGGCTTATAGAACACGAGTAACGAAGTTATGGCGAATTTTGCGAAAAAATAGACGTTAAACGTCGAAAACGTAAAAAGCCCGGATTAAAGGTTAAAAGTTGCCGTGTGATTTAAAAATGATGGTTTCCAATGTCAACACGTGAGATAAGGTAATTAAGAGTCGTTGGCGAAAGAATCGTCACATTCTGACTTATAACAAAGAAAACGAGTATTGAACGATCGAAAACGTTAAACGAATGCTTAAAAATGAACTCAAAGGTGAATTCTGAGTTAACGGATTCGAAAATGTGAAATTCTTATACGAACACATAAATGATGTAATTTGTGAGTTGTAGGCTTTCGAATGGATCAATTCGGATGTAAAACGAACAAATTAGGAAGCCGGGAGTTTCGTAAGAATAACAAAACTGTTTTGGCCAACTGGTGCACAGAGTCGGCACCCCAGCTCCAACTCAGTGTATTTTTGCCACATGCATGTATGGTATGGTGAGAGAAAATAAAATAACTGAGACTCAGCTGCCGCATGTGCAGAATTTGTACATGGACTCACGCCGCAGCACCGAGTCCGGGCAAAACCTCTAGAGAGTGGCGCCGCAGAGCCACTAGAATACAAAGGATGTCGCGCCGAAGCGCCAACAGTAGAAAAATGTTGACCAAGTTAGGTTTTGTTCCATTTGAATGTAGACCTAAGGTAAGACATTGAAGGTACTTAATGTACATAATAAGACTGACCTTAAATCACTTATAAGGTGTTAATGTAAGAAGATCTAGTAAGGTTTAATAGAAATTAAACGAAGAACGCAAAGACGTAATAAGTAAACCGTGAATGACATTCAACGTTGGTATTTAACCAATAATGATCGAATGTCGGTTAATGACGTAAGAACGTTAATGAGACGTAACAAAGTATAGGAAGTCGAAACGACTTTAATAATGAAGTTAATTCAAATAAGACATAGAAGAGAAAGAAGTTGGGTATAGACCATAATGTTAGTTTGTTTAATAACTAATTACAGTGTGCTATGTGAATATATCATGTAGATCCTGTAAAGACTGAGAATTGTTGAATTGTTTATTCGAAGACGCTTTAAGGCAAGTCTTTCTTAACACTTGCCTAACCTTCGTGTTAGTCAAGTTTTACGTGATGCATGTTATACAATGCATGAATGGTTTTAAGGAAAGAGTCGATGTTTGTTTTAACTTGGCTAGACAAGCATTGAAGAAATGATTGCTTTATTTACAAGTCTTTCGATATAGAACTGTTAACGCTATCCTATGCCAAGTATTTGGTACAGATGAGAAGGTAAGTTTGTCTATATACAAACAAAAGTATTTTTCATCGATTATTCGATGGGCACGCCGAGGTTGCCAAAATGTTGAACGTAATACGCTTTACGTAAAGAGTGTTGATCAACATAGAGTACAATAGGCTGATCACCTAGAAGTGCTTGTAAGTAATGACGGGTGGATGGCCTTAGTGTCGGATATCCTTTTCAAGTATGAAAATGAAAAGAGTATGTTCATGGTCTATCCACCGGTTCATTATTCCTAAGCTATTATATATACTTTGGAATCGTTGTTATGACATGAGAAGTACTAGTCAAATGTTTCGTAATGCTTCGTAGATAATTGTTCAGCTATGGAAATAAAGTATGTAATTGTTAATGTGATATTCATATGATTCTTTGTTAAGACTTGTTGAGCTAGTTATGCTCATTCTTGCTTGAACCATATGTTTGCAGCTAAAGCTGAACGAACTGAGAGTTCTAAGAGAGATAAGGGCAAGGCTAAAATGGACAATTAATCGTCCTGTAATAGATTAGTGTATTTGGTTGTAATATACTTATGAAGAGCAATGAATGTATTCGGTTTATGAACCTAGGAAAGGATTTATTACAAATGTAATACAAAGATAGTAATTACACTCATTTTGTTGTTATTTCAATGGAATGATTGTATGGATTGTAGTATCGTGGAGCACCATCTGTCGGGTTGGAAGATACCCGGATTTTGGGGCATCACACATAAGGCATATCTCTAAGTCACCTACGAAACCCTGAAATTCTGTACTTTAAGCACACCTAGAAGGGGGGGTGAATAGGTGTAAATACTTAGAAGTGATCTGCAATGGCCAATTTTTGAAGTTTACTATAGCATACTATAATCGGTCGGTGTAACCTTGTTCGTATTAGTTATGTTCTTAAACTGTTAAAAACGGACAGCTAATACATGTCCGTATTAGTATAAAATTTTCCAACTAAGACAAAAATATGCAGAATATAAAGCTTAAAAATAGAAATACATGAAAAGTAAATCACACCGAGATTTTTTACGTGGTTCAGCCCATATCCTCTAGTCTAGTAGCCTAATCCACGTCCAATCCCAACTAGCATTGGAGACTCACTTTATTAAAATAATACTCAGCAATTACAAAGTAAATAACTCCCTGTTACAACGATGATCGATTAGACACCTCTGCCCCCTTTGCACCTTTGCAACACCTCTCTCCTCTGAGACTTTGATAGCTTCGTTGTACACACTGAATATTACTAAAATAAAATCCCAAGCCAACCTAGACTTGTACTATGTTTACAATAGATATAAATAACGAATACAAGAACACTGTAAACCAAGACTAAAATAGTGATATGATGATTTGTTTCCTGAATAGCTTGAAGAGTTTCTGATCAGTAGTCTTGTTCCTTCATGAAGCCGAGTAAATAGTATATATAAAGAAGAGAACAACGACTATTTCACATAATGTTGCAATACATCCTGCAACGGCTATTACTTTAATTGAAATAAGAGATATATGTTACCAATAACACCCTCAGTAGATAAGGAAAAACTATTTATGAAGTAGGCAAATAAAATCAAAAGACTAGTTGAAAGAGTCCAACATACTGTAAACATGTTTCCTTTAAAATAGCAACTGTTGTTAGCAAGAGTGTTAGAGTTTATGCCCTAGAGGCCAATTATTTGATATAATTGCTTAACGTTTTGATATTATATTTGATTGAATAAATATATGATTTTATTATGGTTTTATTTACTGCGTAATATAATTGTTAACATAATAAAATTCCTTAGAAGAGTGATACAAATTATATAGTTTCAAGTATGTGACTTGAACATGATATTATATAATTATAATTAGTATCATTGTTCTTAAATGTCCCTAGTCGAGTATCATTGTTGATGGGACAACAATGATGCATTGAGACTAGTATGTGGATTGACCGATGACCAAATCTCATTGGTCATAAATATATGAGATATTAAGTCAATGCATAGGTGCATGTTAGAGAACGATGTACTGGACAGACCCACCATGAGAATTCTATATGGAGCATTATGCGAAGTGTCATTAGCAATTCTCATAGTGACAATGATCTAATGGTCCTCCGACCTGAAATCGCTATATTACTACACGAGAATTTATGTACTTTGATATCATCAAATGTCACCTTTAATAGGGTGGACAATAAAGGTGATTATTGGGTTCATCATGAATCGTGTGAGAAATATGAGTGATCTAGATGGAATTTAACCATCCTATATATTATGGGTGATATCCATAGGCCTCTTGATTGAGTAGGACTATGAAATTCATGGCCATGCTCAAATAGTGATTTGTTTCATATAGTCTACTCATTGATCAAGAAAACTCAGATTAAATTATGAAGAGTATGACACATTCCATGACTCGAGTTTAATCTAGGATATTATGGTTAAAAGGATTAAATTACATTGAAACATTGGTCACGAAAAAAGGTTGCATCGAATCATCGATCTTATTATTACTTAGGTAGCGTTGATGCATTACTAGATGCCATTTCACCGCTTATAATTTTATAATATGATTTTAAAATTATTGCCAACGTAATAATAACCTATAGGGTCACACACATAGAACGTAATTTAAAAGGGAATTAGTTTAAATTTTAAGGATTTAAATATATTAATATGATTAATAGTATTTAACTCATGAATTTAAAATAAAAGGATAATTTGTATATATATGTATATTAATAAAGTAAGACTTAATTAAGAGATATATATATAAATTCGGATTTTATGAAATTAGGTTTTGATTAATACCTTTTAACTACTATATATATGATATATAGCGTACCAGCTTAAAAGAATAATCAAAAATAAAACCTTAGCCACTCTTAGAGAAAGACTAGAGAAAACAGCTTTGAAAAATCCTCATCCTCGTGGCTAGTATCATGATTCCTTCTTCTCAGAGATCGTAGGACGATTCGTAGAGAGCATTCGTGTGGATACCATAGAGACGCAGCCTGCTCGAAAGGTGTTGGAGATTCAACCGCATCGCTTAATCGCTTTCTTAATTCCAGATAATTTCTAACCACCGAATTAACATTTTTCGCATGGATCTTGTTTAGGGTTTCAACTTTGGTTTAAATTCTTCTATTTACCGCATGCTTCGTTTACGTAAACCCTACAAAGGTATCAAAGCTACTTGCATGAAAAGATTAATTCAGATTACGTTTTTTAATTGTATTCGATATATATATATATGATGATGCATGTTTACCGATATAAAATTGAATATATGATATTACGTTGTATGTGTATTATGGTAATATATATGATGATACCGTTAATCGTATCTTTAATTCCAAGGGAATAACAATATAACTATTCTAATCGATTAGAAGCATGGAGAATCGCTTTTAATATGATTAATCGAAACCGGAAATATATGATAAATTCGGGTGTATCGTTATTTGTTTTAATATTATTAAATTGAAACTGGACATATATGATTTGTTATTATGGGTGTTTTGGTGGATTAAAATGTATGATTCTGAAACTGTTTCAAATGATTCAAATCTGACATATCTCTGGCACTGTCGTTTAGGCCATATAAATGAGAAATGCATATCCAAACTCCATAAAGATGGGTTCTTGGATTCATTTGATTTTGAATCATATGAGAAATGAGAGTCTTGTTTATTAGGCAAGATGACTAAAGCCCCTTTAACTGGACACAGTGAACGGGCTAGCGATGTATTGGGACTTATACATAGTGATGTATGTGGACCCATGAGTTCGTTAGCAAGAGGTAGGTTTTATTACTTTATTACATTTACTGACGACTTTAGTAGATATGGATATGTGTATCTTATGAGACACAAATCCGAATCCTTTGAAAAGTTCAATGAATTCAAGAATGAAGTTCAAAACCAATTTGGCAAAAGCATAAAAGCCCTTCGATCCGATTGAGGAGGTGAATACTTAAGCCAAGACTTTGATAACCTTCTAAAGGAGTGTGGTATTATATCACAGCTCACTCCACCTGGAACACCGCAATGGAATGGTGTATCTGAGAGGAGGAATCGAACCTTGTTGGACATGGTACGATCAATGATGAGTCGTGCAGATCTTCCAATAAGCTTCTGGGGTCATGCCCTAGAGACAACTGCATTCACAGTTAACCGTGTTCCTACAAAGACGGTTCAGAAGACACCATTTGAGATGTGGACTGGGAAACGTCCTAGTATGTCGTTCATGAAGATTTGGGGTTTCGAGGCATTCGTAAAACGTCTGGATTCTGACAAGCTCGGACCCAAATCTGACAAATGTAATTTTGTGAGATACCCAAAGGAAACAAAAGGTTATTATTTCTACAAACCTTCTGAGAACAAAGTGGTTATTGCTTCGAATCGGTATTTTCTAGAAATGTAATTTGTCTCTAAAGGAAATAGTGGGAGGAAAGTAGAACTCGAAGATATTCGAGAACCACAAAATATCATTGAACCTGAGTTGGAACGTGAGTAGGAACCACAAGAAATTGTGGAAAGTGAACCTGCTCAAATTACACAAGTCATTCGTAGATCTTGTAGGACACGCCAAGAGCCTGAGAGATATTATGGATATCTTGTGACTCAAAACGGCGATGTGATGCTCATAGATCAAGATGATCCTGCTTCCTACCAAGAAGCTATGAATGGACCAGATTCTGAGAAATGGCTTGAAGCCATGAAATCTGAGATGGACTCCATGTATACTAACCAAGTATGGACTCGGTTGATCCACCCAAGGGTAAAACCAATCGGTGCAAGTGGGTTTTCAAGAAGAAAAAACCGATATGGATGGTAATGTACAAACCTATAAAGGCCGATGGTAGCAAAAGGTTTCAAACAAATTCAAGGTGTTGACTATGATGAAACCTTCTCTCCAAAGGGCAATGGTTAAATCCATCGAGATCTTACTTGCTATTGTAGCTTTTTATGATTACAAAATCTGGCGATGGATGTCAAAACCGCTTTCCTTAACGAAAATCTCCTCGAGGATGTGTATATGACACAACCTCGAGGGTTTTGTCACTCCAAAGGATGCCGGAAAGGTATAAGTCGCAGCCGATCCATTTATGGATTGAAGCAAGCCTCTGAGTTGGAATCTTCGATTTGATGAAGCGAACAAAGAATTTGGCTTTATTAAAAATGAAGATGAACCTTGTGTATATAAGAAGGTTAGTGGGAGTCACATTGTATTCCTAGTATTATATGTTGATGACATATTAATTATTGGGAATGACATTCCTTCCTTACAGTCAGTAAAAGATGGTTAGGAAAATGTTTCTTCATGAAAGATTTGGGCGATGTCGCCTACATTTTAGGTATCCCATCTATAGAGATAGATCGAGAAAATGCTCGGCCTAAGTCAAAGTACATATATTGATAAAGTGTTGAAACGGTTCAAAGATGCAAGAGGCAAAAGAGGAAACTTACCCGTGACTCATGGTGTAAAGATCTCTAAGGCCCAATGTCCTAAATCACAAGATGATAAGGATCGTATGAGAAAGATCCCTTATGCTTCGGCAATTGGATCTATCATGTATGCAATGATATGTACTCGTCCGGATGTCTCGTATGCTTTGAGCATGACGAGCAGATACCAGTCGAATCAAGGTGAAGGTCACTGGACAACAGTCAAGAATATCCTCAAGTACCTAAAAAGGACTAATGATTCACTCTTGGTATATGGATGTGAAGACGAACTGGCAGTAAAGGGTTACACAGATGCTAGTTTCCATACTGACAATGATGACTATAAGTCTCAGTCAGGTTTTGTGTTTTGCCTTAATGGTGGTGTCAAGAATGGAAAAGTTTGAAGCAAGAGACAAGATGTCGATTCTATAACGTAGGCCGAGTATATTGTCGCTTCTATTGCGAAATGCAAGGAGGTCAGATGGATTAAAAAGTTCATCATCGAACTTGGTGTTGTTCCAACCATTGTTGATCCGGTTGCTCTATACTATGATAATAATGGAGCCATTGCACAGGCTAAGGAACCCAGATCTCACCAACGATCCAAGCATATACTTAGGTGGTACCATCTCATCCGTGAAATCATTGATAGAGGAGATGTACATATAGGAAGAGTGCCAACAGATGATAATGTTGCGAGATCCATCGACCAAGGCTTTGTCGCAGCAGAAGGCTAACGACGTCACACTAGTTCCATGGGTATTAGATACATGAGTGATTGGCTCTAGTGCAAGTGGGAGACTGTTAGAGTTTATGCCCTATAGGCCAATTATTTGATATAATTGCTTAACGTTTTGATATTATTTTGATTGAATAAATATATTATTTTATTATGGTTTTATTTACTGCATAATATAATTGTTAACATAATAAAATTCCTTAGAATAGTGATACAAATTATATAGTTTCAAGTATGTGACTTGAACATGAGATTATATAATTATAATTAGTATCATTGTTCTTAAATGTCCCTAGTCGAGTATCATTGTTGATGGACAACAATGATGCATTGAGACTAGTATATGGATCGATCATGACCAAATCTCATTGGTCATAAATATATGAGATATTAAGTCAATGCATAGGTACATGTTAGAGAACGATGTCTTTGGATGCACCCACCATGAGAATTCTATATGGAGCATTATGCGAAGTGTCATTAGCAATTCTCATAGTGACAATGATCTAATGGTCCTCCGACCAAATCGCTATATTACTACACGAGAATTTATGTACTTTGATATCATCAAATGTCACCTTTAATAGGTGGACTATAAAGGTGATTATTGGGTTCATCATGAATCGTGTGAGAAATATGAGTGATCTAGATGGAATTTAACCATCCTATATATTATGGGTGATATCCATAGGCCTCTTGATTGAGTAGGACTATGAAATTCATGGCCATGCTCAAATAGTGATTTGTTTCATATAGTCTACTCATTGATCAAGAAAACTCAGATTAAATTATGAAGAGTATGACACATTCCATGACTCGAGTTTAATCTAGGATATTATGGTTAAAAGGATTAAATTACATTGAAACATTGGTCACGAAAAAGGTTGCATCGAATCATCGATCTTATTATTACTTGGGTAGCAGTGATGCATTACTAGATGCCGCTCACTGTTTATAATTTTATAATATGATTTTAAAATTATTGCCAACGTAATAATAACCTATAGGGTCACACACATAGAACGTAATTTAAAAGGGAATTAGTTTAAATTTTAAGGATTTAAATATATTAATATGATTAATAGTATTTAACTCATGAATTTAAAATAAAAGGATAATTTGTATATATGTATATTAATAAAGTAAGACTTAATTAAGAGATATATATATAAATTCGGATTTTATGAAATTAGGTTTTGATTAATACCTTTTAACTACTATATATATGATATATAGCAGCCAGTTAAAAGAATAATCAAAAATAAAAACCTTAGCCACTCTTAGAGAAAGACTAGAGAAAACAGTTTCGAAAATCCTCATCCTTGGTGGCTAGTACCGCGATTCCTTCTTCTGCAGATCGTAGGACGATTCGTAGAGCATTCGTGTGGATACCATAGAGACGCAGTTCGTTCGAAAGGTGTTGGAGATTCAACCGCATCGTTTAATCGCTTTCTTAATCGGTATAATTTCTAACCACTGAATTAACTGTTTTTCGCATGGATCTTGTTTAGGGTTTCAACTTTGGTTTAAATTCTTCTATTTCTGCTGTGCGTTTCTGTGTCGAAACCCTACAGTGGTATCAAAGCTACTTGCGAAAAGATTAATTCAGATTACGTTTTTTAATTGTATTCGATATATATGATATATGATGATGCATGTTTACCGATATAAAATTGAATATATGATATTACGTTGTATGTGTATTATGGTAATATATATGATGATACTGTTAATCGTATCTTTAATCGGTGGAATAACAATATAACTATTCTAATCAGATTAGAAGCATGGAGAATCGTTTTAATATGATTAATCGAAACTGGAAATATATGATAAATTCTGGGTGTACTGTTATTTGTTTTAATATTATTAAATTGAAACTGGACATATATGATTTGTTATTATGGGTGTTTTGGTGGATTAAAATGTATGATTCTGAAACTGTTTCAAATGATTCAAATCTGACATATCTCTGGCACTGTCGTTTAGGCCATATAAATGAGAAATGCATATCCAAACTCCATAAAGATGGGTTCTTGGATTCATTTGATTTTGAATCATATGAGAAATGAGAGTCTTGTTTATTAGGCAAGATGACTAAAGCCCCTTTAATCGGACACGATGTGAATTCAAGCTAGCGATGTATTGGGACTTATACATAGTGATGTATGTGGACCCATGAGTTCGTTAGCAAGAGGTAGGTTTTATTACTTTATTACATTTATCGACGACTTTAGTAGATATGGATATGTGTATCTTATGAGACACAAATCAATCCTTTGAAAAGTTCAATGAATTCAAGAATGAAGTTCAAAACCAATTTGGCAAAAGCATAAAAGCCCTTCGATCCGATTGAGGAGGTGAATACTTAAGCCAAGACTTTGATAACCTTCTAAAGGAGTGTGGTATTATATCACACCACTCCACCGGAACACCGCAATGGAATGGTGTATCTGAGAGGAGGAATCGAACCTTGTTGGACATGGTACGATCAATGATGAGTCGTGCAGATCTTCCAATAAGCTTCTGGGGTCATGCCCTAGAGACAACTGCATTCACAGTTAACCGTGTTCCTACAAAGACGGTTCAGAAGACACCATTTGAGATGTGGACTGGGAAACGTCCTAGTATGTCGTTCATGAAGATTTGGGGTTTCGAGGCATTCGTAAAACGTCTGGATTCTGACAAGCTCGGACCCAAATCTGACAAATGTAATTTTGTGAGATACCCAAAGGAAACAAAAGGGTATTATTTCTACAAACCTTCTGAGAACAAAGTGGTTATTGCTCGAACTGGTATTTTTCTAGAAAGAGAATTTGTCTCTAAAGGAAATAGTGGGAGGAAAGTAGAACTCGAAGATATTCGAGAACCACAAAATATCATTGAACCTGAGTTGGAACGTGAGTAGGAACCACAAGAAATTGTGGAAAGTGAACCTGCTCAAATTACACAAGTCATTCGTAGATCTTGTAGGACACGCCAAGAGCCTGAGAGATATTATGGATATCTTGTGACTCAAAACGGCGATGTGATGCTCATAGATCAAGATGATCCTGCTTCCTACCAAGAAGCTATGAATGGACCAGATTCTGAGAAATGGCTTGAAGCCATGAAATCTGAGATGGACTCCATGTATACTAACCAAGTATGGACTCTGGTTGATCCACCCGAAGGGGTAAAACCAATCGGGTGCAAGTGGGTTTTCAAGAAGAAAACCGACATGGATGGTAATGTACAAACCTATAAAGGCCGACTGGTAGCAAAAAGGTTTCAAACAAATTCAAGGTGTTGACTATGATGAAACCTTCTCTCTAGTGGCAATGGTTAAATCCATCAGGATCTTACTTGCTATTGTAGCTTTTTATGATTACAAAATCGCGTATGGATGTCAAAACTACTTTCCTTAACGAAAATCTCCTCGAGGATGTGTATATGACACAACCCGAGGGTTTTGTCACCCAAAGGATGCTTTGAAAGGTATGTAAGTCGCAATGATCCATTTATGGATTGAAGCAAGCCTCTCGGAGTTGGAATCTTCGATTTGATGAAGCAGTCAAAGAATTTGGCTTTATTAAAAATGAAGATGAACCTTGTGTATATAAGAAGGTTAGTGGGAGTCACATTGTATTCCTAGTATTATATGTTGATGACATATTAATTATTGGGAATGACATTCCTTCCTTACAGGCTGTAAAAAGATGGTTAGGAAAATGTTTCTTCATGAAAGATTTGGGCGATGCTGCCTACATTTTAGGTATCCGGATCTATAGAGATAGATCGAGAAAAATGCTCGGCCTAAGTCAAAGTACATATATTGATAAAGTGTTGAAACGGTTCAGCATGCAAGAGGCAAAAAGAGGAAACTTACCCGTGACTCATGGTGTAAAGATCTCTAAGGCCCAATGTCCTAAATCATAAGATGATGAGGATCGTATGAGAAAGATCCCTTATGCTTCGGCAATTGGATCTATCATGTATGCAATGATATGTACTGTCTGGATGTCTCGTATGCTTTGAGCATGACGGCGAGATACTACCGAAATCAAGGTGAAGGTCATCGGACAACAAATCAAGAATATCCTCAAGTACCTAAAAAGGACTAATGATTCACTCTTGGTATATGGATGTGAAGACGAATCCGGCAAAAGAAAGGGTTACACAGATGTTAGTTTCCATACTGACAATGATGACTATAAGTCTCAGTCAGTTTTGTGTTTTGCCTTAATGGTGGTGTCATTTGTTAATGGAAAAGTTTGAAGCAAGAGACAAGAGTCGATTCTATAACAGTAGGCCGAGTATATTGTCGCTTCTTCTATTGCAAATGCAAGGAGGTCAGATGGATTAAAAAGTTCATCATCGAACTTGGTGTTGTTCCAACCATTGTTGATCCGGTTGTTTCTATACTATGATAATAATGGAGCCATTGCACAGGCTAAGGAACCCAGATCTCACCAACGATCCAAGCATATACTTAGGTGGTACCATCTCATCCGTGAAATCATTGATAGAGGAGATGTACATATAGGAAGAGTGCCAACAGATGATAATGTTGCGAGATCCATCGACCAAGGCTTTGTCGCAGCAGGCTAAGCACGACGGTCACACTAGTTCCATGGGTATTAGATACATGAGTGATTGGCTCTAGTGCAAGTGGGAGATCATTAGAGTTTATGCCCCTATAGGCCAATTATTTGATATAATTGCTTAACGCTTTGATATTATTTTGATTGAATAAATATATTATTTTATTATGGTTTTATTTACTGCATAATATAATTGTTAACATAATAAAATTCCTTAGAATAGTGATACAAATTATATAGTTTCAAGTATGTGACTTGAACATGAGATTATATAATTACAATTAGTATCATTGTTCTTAAATGTCCCTAGTCGAGTATCATTGTTGATGGGACAACAATGATGCATTGAGACTAGTATATGGATTGACTGATGACCAAATCTCATTGGTCATAAATATATGAGATATTAAGTCAATGCATAGGTACATGTTAGAGAACGATGTACTGGACAGACCCACAAGGAGAATTCTATATAGAGCATTATGCGAAGTGTCATTAGCAATTCTCATAGTGACAATGATGTAATGGTCCTCCGACCTGAAATCGCTATATTACTACACGAGAATTTATGTACTTTGATATCATCAAATGTCACCTTTAATAGGGTGGACTATAAAGGTGATTATTGGGTTCATCATGAATCGTGTGAGAAATATGAGTGATCTAGATGGAATTTAACCATCCTATATATTATGGGTGATATCCATAGGCCTTTTGATTGAGTAGGACTATGAAATGCATGGCCATGCTCAAATAGTGATTTGTTTCATATAGTCTACTCATTGATCAAGAAAACTCAGATTAAATTATGAAGAGTATGACACATTCCATGACTCGAGTTTAATCTAGGATATTAAGGTTAAAAGGATTAAATTACATTGAAACATTGGTCACAAAAAAGGTTGCATCGAATCATCGATCTTATTATTACTTGGGTAGTAGTGATGCATTACTAGATGTCATTTCTCGCTTATAATTTTATAATATGATTTTAAAATTATTGCCAACGTAATAATGACCTATAGGGTCACACACATAGAATGTAATTTAAAAGGGAATTAGTTTAAATTTTAAGGATTTAAATATATTAATATGATTAATAGTATTTAACTCACGGATTTAAATTAAAAGGATAATTTGTATATATGTATATTAATTAAGTAAGACTTAATTAAGAGATATATATATAAATTCGAATTTTATGAAATTAGGTTTTGATTAATACCTTTTAACTACTATATATATGATATATAGCAGCCAGTTAAAAGAATAATCTAAAATAAAAACCCTAGCCACTCTTAGAGAGAGACTAGAGAAAATAGTTTCAAAAATCCTTATCCTTGGTGGCTAGTATCACGATTACTTCTTCTCGGCAGATCGTAGGGACGATTAAAGGAGCGCTCGTGTGGATACCGTAGAGACGCAGCTTATTCCTCGAAAAGGCGTTGGAGATTCGACCGCATCGCTTAATCGCTTTCTTAATCCAGTATAATTTCTAACCAATCAATTAATCGTTTTTCGCATGGATCCTGCTTAGGGTTTGAATTTGGTTTAAATTCTTCTATTTCACGCCATATGCTTCGCGTCGAAAACC
Organism: Panax ginseng; assembly: GCA_020205605.1. Lineage (NCBI taxonomy): Eukaryota > Viridiplantae > Streptophyta > Magnoliopsida > Apiales > Araliaceae > Panax > Panax ginseng. The sequence goes on from CM035141.1 coordinate 44,268,923, forward strand.
TACAAAGAGTCCAAAAATAATCGTTGTTCCAACTTTTGAATAAGAATCCTTAATAATGTCAACTCCTAAAAACATCTCCAAGACACGTAAATTGATAACTCAATATATATATATATATATATATATATATATATATATATATATATATATATATATATATATAAAATAAACCTAAGTTATTATAATAAACCTAAGTCATCAAAGAAAAAAATCTTATAAAAAATCAAAAACATTTGATAAAAGTAAAATTGTCTGTCACAATTGTGGGCAGAAAGGTCATTACAAAAGTGAATGTAGAGTTAAACAAAATTAGCTCAATTGAATATTTCAAATCAAGATACGTAACAATTATTAGAATTGATGAGAATTGATAATAAGAGTAGTAGCAGTAATGAAGAAGCTTCTGATATTCCAGAATCTTCTAGTAACAACACATCCAACATAGATTCTAATAGTGAAAATGATGTCACTATATGTACAAAAAATTGTAATAAAAACTGTTGTAAAAGAATTAGTGTAATTACAAAAGATGAAGAAGAAAACTCCTTATTAATATATCTAATCAGTAAAATTACAGATCCAGAATTAAAAACTCAATATCTGAAACAATTAAAAGATTTATTAACTAAAGATAAGAAAGTCACGCATAAGGTTCTTTGAGCCAAAGAAAACCCATATTCGGTTTAAATAAGACTTTGAAAGATTCAAATCTCCAGCTTAAAGAAATTACGCTCTCGAATTAAATCAAGAGGTTAATAAACTTAAAAGGAGATTTCTAATTTAAAGATAGATATTTCTAATTTAAGAAAAGAGATTGACAATAAAAAATCGTATCTTCAAGTTAATGATTCTTCTTTAGTGATGAAAGTCACGAGGATCCGTAATCATCTCGAGCCAAGGATTCTCGATCTCTTTATTCAAGGTCTCTCTTAAAAGAATTAAAGATATTACTATTCAAAATGGTATATTTCCATTAATTTAGTCATTGATAAAACTTTCTCAAGACAACTCCCCGCCTAGTAGATATCAAAAGTGCATTTGAATTGTATTCAAGAAGGTATTATCCCCACTAGATATTATAAGAAAACTAGTGAAAATTAAATTCAAATAATTCAGTAGTCAAATGGAAATAAAGTACAAATTACCTAAAGTACATATTTGTCCTGACAAAGATGTGTTTCAAGACTTCGTTTCGTCTTAGTTCGCAAATCTTACTAACAAAATCATTTTAGGTTTACCATTCATATATTTGCTTTATCCATTTACCACTAGTAATAAAGGTTTAAGTTGTGAACATTTAGGAAAGAAAATTATATTTAAATTTTAATTAAACTAAAAGAAAGAGATTTAAAATTCATTCAAGAAGAATCAATTTCTAAATCATTAAATCAGTTAAATTGTAAAGTTACCCACCTAAGTTTTCTTAAAGAAGAAATTAGGTATCAACAAGTTGAAGACCAACTTAAGAGTAACAGAGTTCAAGAAAAAAATAAAAGAATTAAAAGATTATTTAATAAATAACTTATGTTCCGATTCTCCCAATGCTTTTTGCATAGGAAGAAGCACACAGCTAGATTACCCAATGCTAAAGAATTTAAAGAGCATTTAATTCCTACTAAGGCTAGGCCTATTCAAATGAGTCATGAACAAATGGAGTTATGTAAAATTAAAATCAATGATCTTCTCAAGAAAGGGCTAATTTGGCATAGTAAGTCACCATGGTCTTGTCCAAATTTTCTATGTTAATAATGAAGTCGAGAAAGAGCGAGGTGTCCTCGCTTAGTCATTAATTATAAACCATTAAACAAAGTTTTAGAGTGGATTAGGTACCTTTTGCCCAACAAGGATGATCTCCTTGGTAGGTTAAGCGCCTCCACAATCTTTTAGTAAATTTGACCTCAAGTCGATTCCGCAAGTTGCCATTCACCCGATGATAGATACAAATCGCATTTACCACTCCATTCTACACTACGAATGGAATGTTCAAATATTTGGACTTAAGAATGCACCCAAAGAATTTCGTAATATTCTTAATAATATTTTGAATCCTTCACCATTTTATTATTGTATACATCGATGATATCCTTGTATTCTCCAAGACTATTGAAGAACATATTAAACACTTGAATTCATTCTTCAAAACAGCTTAAAACCAATGGTCTTGTCCTTTCCTTCCAAGTGTAGTTTGTTTTTGACTAAAGTCGATTTCTGCTTAATCCTCTATCATGGACTCACGCGCCAATCGATGAGCTATTCAATTCACGCCAACCGGTTCCCGTATAAGATTACCGACAAGAATCACCACAGAGGTTTCTTGCTCGCTTCAATTATATCGGCCGCTTTACAAGGACCTCGTGAAGATTTGTAAGCCTCTCTTTCATAACCATAAAGTAATCCTCCTCCTTGACCGACATTCATACTTCGTCATTCCAACAAGTTAAAAAATACGTTAAGGTTTTGCCTCGCTTGGCATCTCTAATGATTCAAAGATTCAAAATAGTTGAAACCGATGCCTCTCGTTGGTTTCGGTGGCATTCTCAAACAAAAATCGACTCCTACTTAATGAATGTATTGTTCGCTTCCATTCTCAAGCGCATGGAATCCTACACACAGCTTAAAATACAAGATTATTAAAAAAGAGATTTTATCTCTAGTTTTATGTATTAAAAATTTCGTAGAGATTTATTAAATCGTAAATTTTAGTTAGAATAGATTGTAAGTCAAAGAAAATTTATTCTTGAAAAGGACGTTGAAAACGTCGCCTAAGCATTCATTCGCTAGATGGCAAGCAATTTTAAGTATTTTTGATTTTGATATTGAATATATTAAAGGTAGTAACAACTCGGCCCAGATTTTCTCACCCGTGAATTTATTAACACAGTACAATCACAAAGAATACGAGTGTACGAGGAGGTTCATCTTCTCGTAGTCATGGCCGCTCTGCCGGTCCAATTAATCAACCATTTAATCAACCAAAAGGAACTGTTGTTCCTCACCCGCTACTCCAAACACATAATAAATTCCGTGTGCTTGGTACAAATTCCCCAAGCCCTACTCCTCGTTCTTGCTAGTCAACCAAAGCCATTTGATATTTTCGCTAGTCAAACCCTCAACACTTCATCAAAACCTAGTCACCCAAAGGTCTCGATTATCATCGATTTATGATCAACACTTATTCCATGTTGAGTTAAATATGAAACCCAAAATAACCCTATTCAATTAGCAAATTTCAAAATTTTCCTTCTGGATGGCATTTTACCCTTTAGCTCCATACAAGTCACTCAGATATTATAGAGACATATTTCTTAAACAGAGTCGGCCATTAAACCTATCTATGCCAATGATGATAAATCAAAACTTCTTTATCATTCATCAGATATTAAACAAGTCCTTAACTCATCGATTGGAGTAGTCATCCATCGATCTCGTGTCTCTCTTTCTAATCAAACTAGCTCTTTTTGATATTATGATTATATTGAGGCTTGGCACAAAAATCATGCTTCATCAAAATGAAGATCATAGTCACTGTGGTTCTTTCTAGTTCACCACAAATTCAAAAGTCAATTCCCCAAATGGTTCATCCTTTGGTGGATAAGGTATGGTTTGAGTCACGACATTTTCCCCAAACCTCTCCTTGCTCAGTTAGAGCATTTTTGTCATCATAGTAATTATCATTCTAAATATGAGGAAATTCCATTTCCTTATATTTTAGTAAATACAAAATCCCTTGGATTTTGAAATGGCAAGATATAGTTACAAACTACCCAAGAAGTCACCGCTTTTCAAATTCCATCATCCATAGGAATTAGGATCCGCTTTCAGACTTTCCTTTCTCCTATTTCCCGTGTCTCTCGCCGCTTTTCAATTAAATGGTGGGATAAATTCGAGTTGATAAAATTGTTGGCCAAGTTCAAAAAGAATTTCCGCCTTTCTCCTCTATTATCTCCTCCGCTTAACGCCAATACAAATACTACGGCTTCATCACAGATCTTCCAAAGAATCACCTCTAAAACTACCGAAATGTCATTGCAAAATCAGCCATTTCACCGCTTACCACCGATGTTTCTAGCTACTCTAATTCTCAATTATGCGTCTTGTCGACGCTTATTCATTTAAGACTTGATCGCCATTTTGGAAGAGTCGACAAAGCTTCTTCTCACCAGAGGAGATAACTCTAGTCAAGACCTTGAAGACGAAGGTGATTGTGACCCCTATGGCACGATTGCTTCTTCAGATGCTCAAGATCCATTTTCTTGAGTCCAAGAATAATCAATCAAAGTGTGGATGTGGCATCGTCCCTCGCTTCAATTAGCAAAGACTGCCTCCCAGCAATTTCAACACTGCCCCAAGCAATTTCGGGCCACCTCAACCACCGCCTCGATCACCTCAATCACTCGCCTTAAGAAGATAGTCAAGAAAGATCTTCGCTTTTTCACCAAAGCAAATATTCAACCAAGCATCTGGCCCCACTACCACATTAGTCAAAAGAAGACGACTGCTTTTTTCCAATCGAAAGCAGATTCTTTTTTCTTTTACTTTAGTAATATGTTTTTTCTTGTACTTTTACCTTAGTAAAATGTTTCTTACTTTACCCTAGTTATTGTAATAGTATTTGTGTAACAGTTCGTTTCCTTGTTCTATAAAAGGAAATCGAATTCATTCGGTTTTAGCAGACTTAGAAAGACTCAGAGATCCTTCTCTGATCAATCTTTAGCTTCAACCGCTTGTTTAGCCTACTTAACCCCCCTTCATCTAATGTTCTTATTTCAGTAATCTTGTAAGTCATTATAATTATCCATTTTGTAAATAGATTGTATTATAATCAATAAAATTGTTTTATTTAGTAATTTAATTGTGTTTTTATATGCGCTTCTCATTCCATGTTCTTCTCCTTCCTGCTTCTCCTTCCGCCTATATGGTATTAGAGCTGTTGTTTGTTGTTGGTAATCAGATAGTCGATCTCTTTAATCAAACTTCTTTACTCTTTCAAAATTATCTTCTTCATCAAAGTTCAAGTCACCTTTCTTACCTCGTAGTCCACCTAGTTCGTGTCTAACCTTTGTAAGTCTCCGTGGTGTGAGCAAAGTAAATTTCAAGTTATAGAACATAGGTATGAGTCTACTTTGGGTAAACGGGTATGCATGAATGAACCTCGAGTAAGATTTTATTTTTGAAATAAATAAGATGAGTAGGTTATTCAGTCTAGTTTTTCGCTTAGTAATGTGTCACCTTTGCCTCCCTGCTCCGCATATAGTGAACCAAGAAGAACGTAATTATGAAAACATTAATCAAGTTTTAAACAACTGAATATACCTAAGGTATCTCCAAAAGAGATTTATCACCAACATTTTCGTATAAATTTAAAACCGACTATAATGTCAAAATAAATTGAAAGAGTTTATGCAATCAACAAAGAATATGAAAATTGTAGTCTTTTATCACCAGAAGTTATTAAAAAACATAGAAAAAGGGTTACAATTTTATACATATAGGTCTTGTTCAAGTTGCAGTTAAACCTCTTAATAGAAAAGGAATTAATTCATCAATCTACCTCCTTTAGAGATGCCGATTTTTAAATTACTATCCAAGCATTATTGGTGCTATGGAAGCAAGTTTGCACAATGGACCTATCCATTTCAATTGCTTTCCTGATTTCACCCTAAGTCTCAGTGATCAAAACTTATTTAAAGCCTTATCATTAAATATTAAAACCGATGGAGAGATTACTCAAATGATCAAGGATCTCAACCCATTGCTTTGATTTACAGATTTATTATAAGACAATGAAGTCAAATTTGAACGCTCATGCTCTTAATAAAAGCCCAAAAGATCAAAATGCTTTTAATTCAAAGTTCAACTAGTGATGCTAATATCCGATCCCAAGAACAATTCTTTGGAAGGATATTAACTTACCTAATCAAGGGACTTTACCAAATGAATTACCACAACAAATTTATAGTTAACAATTTGTTGAATATTGAAAATATCCAACAGCTTTTCTAATGGAACTGTTAAAATCGGCTTTGAACGCATTTGAACACCGCTTATTATCAAGATATTTCTAGTTCTTCACCCCTTCAGCTTATCCACACTAGAAGAGATAATCAAGTCCTAAGTAATCCTCTAGTTAAGGATATCAAACTTAAAGGTATTCTTAATGAAGGACAAGTTAGTCATCCCTCATATATACTCGTAATGATACCGTAGAAGATTAAGATTCTTCTTCCCCAAGATCCTCTCTTTATCCCATTATACCGATTTTAATGCCCCAATTCATAATCAATTAAGAGTCATTAAAAAGGATTTTGTGTTAGATCGATAACTTAGTTAAAGATTTTAATTCAAAATCTAATAAAGAAAAAAGACATCTATTCAAATCTAATCATCCAACTGAAAAGGAAAGAGATAAGATAGTAAATAGATGGAAAAGATTTATTAAAAATGAAGAAATTAACATTACTTTTTACGACTGGTACGAACAATATCAAAGTAAATGTAATGTTATTAGTAAAACCCAATGGATTAAAGAAGATGATCCAAAGTGTCACCACCATCCCCCATTAGAAATAGCTCTAATTCCAAAGCTTAAAAACACTTCATTATTGCTAGTCCCTTCAAAATACCCGAGGGAACTAATAACGATAAAAAATAATTGAACAATTAAACTTTAGTAATCAATATCTAAAATCTAGGAGAAAAAATGCCTAGATAGAATCAAGAAAAATTTGAAGAAGGTATTATTAAAAAACTTGATTCAAAGATCGAACAACCTTTACTAAATTTACCAGAGAACATATATAATTTAAGTTTGCCTAATAAAGATGACGAATTAGTCCAATCTATTGAAAAATTATTTAAAAAACTCAAAACAGAGCCCCTACCCCAAGTGGAACTATTGTCAAGTATTGATCGTGTAGAGTCCGATGATAATAATGAAAGTTCTTCCCACCACTCTTCTATTTCAAACCTTAATGACCAATTAAATAAATTAACTGTTAATAACACAAGTATTACTGTAAATTGGTATTCCGCATCAACCTCCTCCCGATTTACAATTCAAGAGAGAAATCTAGATAAACAGCTTTTGTCCTCTAATAAAATTTATGAATGGAATATAGATGGATTTAGTGAACAAGAAATCCTTAATAAACTTAATCATATGTCTATGGTAGCTAACAGCTTACATCACTAAATTCAACACTTTGTCTCAACCAGATATTGTCGAAGTTAATAGCTAGTGGATTCACCGGCATTCTTAGGTCTTGGTGGGAAAAACATCTCACGTAAGACATTAGAATATCCATAATTCATGCTATTCAAAGAGATAAAGAAGGCAATCCCATCTTTAATGAAGATGTCGGTATTGGTCTTCCCGATGGAGTTAATACTTTAATATTTACCATAATTAAACATTTTGTTGGAACCCCTAGCAATATTACGTAAAGAATTCATGATCAATTATAATCTTACTTGTCCCACTCTAAGTGATTTTAGATGGTACAAAGATGTATTTACTTCTAGAGTTATGATGAGAAATGACAAGAATAAACCATTTTGGAAAGAGAAATTGCTAATGGTCCATTGCCTTTATTTGCTCACAAAGTTAGAGAAGAATTAAGTAAAACCTAGGATATATTGATTATGATAATTTAACTTATGGTGATATTATTAGTCATATCCAAAAATTGGATTAAAATGTGCATTGATTTTAAATTAGCTAAACAAGCCGTAAAAGACAAAAATAAAGCTAAATACGAAGTTAGGAACATTTTGTGAATAAGATGGTTTATCACCTATGGCTCCTCCGTAAGAAAGCACATGCATAAAGATAAACATATCGAGCCACATAAAATCATCATAAACGCTCGTAAGAAGAGATATACTCACAAAGAAAAATAAGAATAATAATCAAGATAATTATTATAATAAACCTAAGTCATCAAAGAAAAAATCTTATAAAAAATCAAAAACATTTGATAAAAGTAAAATTGTCTCATCACAATTGTGGGCGTAAAGGTCATTACAAAAGTGAATGTAGAGTTAAACAAAATTAGCTCATTTGAATATTTCAATCAAGATACAGTAATGCTTATTAGAATTGATGAGAATTGATAATAAGAGTAGTAGCAATGAATGAAGAAGCTTCGATATTCCGTAATCTTCTAGTAACAACACATCCAACATAGATTCTGATAGAGAAATGAAGTCACTATATATACGTAAAATTGTAATAAAAATGCTGTAAAAGAATTAGTGTAATTACAAAAGATGAAGAAGAAAGCTCCTTATTAATAGATCTAATCAAGAAAAATTACGCATCCGTAATTAAAACTCAATATCTCAAACAATTAAAAGATTTATTAACTAAAGATAAGAAAGTCACGCATAAGGTTCTTAGAGCCAAAGAAAACCCATATTCAGTTTAAATAAGACTCTTGAAAGATTCAAATCTCCAGTAAAAGAAATTACGCTTCCTGAATTAAATCAAGAGGTTAATAAACTTAAAAAAGAGATTTCTAATTTAAAGATAGATATTTCTAATTTAAGAAAAGAGATTGACAATAAAAAATCAGATCTTCAAGTTAATGATTCCTCTTCTAGTGAAGAAAGTCACGAGGATCCAGAATCATCTGGAGCCAAGGATTCTGATCTCTTTATTCAAGGTCTCTCTCTTAAAAGAATTAAAGATATTACTATTCAAAAATGGTATATTTCCATTAATTTAGTCATTGATAAAACTTTCAAAGACAACTCCCCGCTTAGTAGATATCATCGTGCATCTTGAATCAGTATTCAAGAAGGTATTATCCCCACTAGATATTATAAGAAAACTAGTGAAAAATTAAATTCAAATTAATCAGTAGTCAAATGGAAATAAAGTACAAATTACCTAAAGTACATATTTGTCGTGACAAAGATGTGTTTCAAGACTTTGTTCGCCTTTAGTTCGCAATCTTACTAACAAAATCATTTTAGGTTTACCATTCATATATTTGCTTTATCCATTTACCACTAGTAATAAAGGTTTAAGTTGTGAACATTTAGGAAAGAAAATTATATTTAAATTCTTAATTAAACCAAAAGAAAGAGATTTAAAATTCATTCAAGAGGAATCAATTTCTAAATCATTAAATCTGTTAAATTGTAAAGTTACCCACCTAAGTTTTCTTAAAGAAGAAATTAGGTATCAACAAGTTGAAGACCAACTTAAGAGTAACAGAGTTCAAGAAAAAATAAAAGAATTAAAAGATTATTTAATAAATAACTTATGTTCTGATTCTCCCAATGCTTTTTGGCATAGGAAGAAGCACACAGTTAGATTACCCTATGCTAAAGAATTTAAAGAGCATTTAATTCCTACTAAGGCTAGGCCTATTCAAATGAGTCATGAACAAATGGAGTTATGTAAAATTGAAATCAATGATCTTCTCAGTAAAGGGCTAATTAGGCATAGTAAGTCACCATGGTCTTGTCCAGCCTTCTATGTTAATAATGAAGCTGAGAAAGAGCGAGGTGTCCCTCGCTTAGTCATTAATTATAAACCATTAAACAAAGTTTTAGAGTGGATTAGGTACCTTTTCCCAACAAGGATGATCTCCTCGGTAGGTTAAGCGCCTCCACAATCTTTTAGTAAATTTGACCTCAAGTCGATTCCTAAGCAAGTTGCCATTCACCCGCATGATAGATACAAAATCTCCATTTACCACTCCATTCTGACACTACGAATGGAATGTTCAAATATTTGACTTAAGAATGCACCCAAAGAATTTCGTAATATTCTTAATAATATTTTGAATCCTTCACCATTTTATTATTGTATACATCGATGATATCCTTGTATTCTCCAAGACTATTGAAGAACATATTAAACACTTGAATTCATTCTTCAAAACAGCTTAAAACCAATGGTCTTGTCCTTTCCCTTCCAAGTGTAGTTTGTTTTTGACTAAAGTCGATTTCTGCTTAATCTCCTCTATCATGGACTCACGCCAATCGATGAGCTATTCAATTCGCCAACCGCCCTCGTATAAGATTACCGACAAGAATCACCATGAGGTTTCTTGGCTCGCTTCAATTATATCGGCCGCTTTTACAAGGACCTCGTGAAGATTTGTAAGCCTCTCTTCAAATACCATAAAGTAATCCTCCTCCTCGACCGACATTCATACTTCGTCATTCCAACAAGTTAAAAAATACGTTAAGGTTTTGCCTCGCTTTGGCATCTCTAATGATTCAAAGATTCAAAATAGTTGAAACTAATGCCTCGACGTTGGTTTCGATGGTATACTCAAAAAAAATTGACTCCTACTTAATGAACAGATTGTTCATTTTCCATTCAAGCATGGAATCCTACACGCTTAAAATACAAGATTATTAAAAAAGAGATTTTATCTCTAGTTTTATGTATTAAAAATTTCGAGAGATTTATTAAATCGTAAATTTTAGTTAGAATAGATTGTAAGTCAAAGAAAATTTATTCTTGAAAAGGACGTTGAAAACGTCATTCTAAGCATTCATTCACTAGATGGCAAGCAATTTTAAGTATTTTTGATTTTGATATTGAATATATTAAAGGTAGTAACAACTCGCCTAGATTTTCTCACCCGTGAATTTATTAACACAGTACAATCACAAAGAATACGAGTGTTCGAGGAGGTTCATCTTCTCGTAGTCATGGCCATTCACGGCCCAGCTTAATCAACCAGTTAATCAACCAAAAGGAACTGTTGTTCCTCACCCGCTACTCCAAACACATAATAAATTCCAGTGCTTGGTACAATTCCCAAGCCCTACTCCTCGCTCTTGCTAGTCAACCAAAGCCATTTGATATTTTCGCTAGTCAAACCCCTCACTACTTCATCAAAACCTAGTCACCCAAAGGTCTAATTATCATCGATTTATGATCAACACTTATTCCATGTTGAGTTAAATATGAAACCCAAAAATGACCCTATTCAATTAGCACCAAAAGATTTTCCTTCCTTTGGGATGGCATTTTACCTTTAGCTCCATACAAGTCACTCGATATTATAGAGACATCCTTCTTGAAACAGAGTCATTTTCATTAAACCTATCTCTATGCCAATGATGATAAATCAAAACTTCTTTATCATTCATCAGATATTAAACAAGTCCTTAACTCATCGATTGAGTAGTCATCCATCGATCTCGTGTCTCTTTCTAATCAAACTTTTTCTTACTATTATGATTATATTAAGGCTCTCATTTCATCAAAATGAAGATCATAGTCACACGCTATTATGATTATATCCTTTGGGGACTTTACACAAAATCATGCTTCATCAAAATGAAGATCATATATTTTGTAGTACCGTGGTTCTTTTTTCACCTCCATCATCCATAGGAATTAGGACCGCTTTCATAAATTCATAAAATTGTTAAAGTTCAAAAGTTTCCGCTTTCTCCTCTATTATCTCCTCTGTTAATGGTTCATCCTTCCAAGAAATCACCTCTAAAACTACCGAAATGTCATAAAAATCGCCATTTCACACCAGGTTTCTAGCTACTCTAATTCTCAATTAAGTCACTATTCATTTTTGATCCTAAACCTTCTTCTCTCTGCAGGAGATAGCTCGCTTAGAGCATTTTTGTCATCATAGTAATTATCAATAAAAGTGTGGATGTGGCTAAATATGACGCAGCCCTTTCAAGCACTGCTCCAAAGCAGCCCTCGCTTAGCCTTAATCACCGCCTTCAAGAAGATAGTCAAGAAAGATCTTCTACTTTTTCACCAAAGCAAGGCCAAAATCTCGCCCCACGTATTCTTATTTTTCCACCAAAAGTAGATTCTTCCATACGGGGCTAAGGAGAACCGTATGAGAAGAACATGAGCGATACAAAAAACACAATTAAATTACTAAATAAAACAATTTTATTGATTATAATACAATCTATTTACAAAATGGATAATTATAATGACTTACAAGATTACCAAATAAGAACATTAGATGAAGGGGGTTAAGTAGCTAAACAAATGGCTGAGGTTAAAGATTGATCGTAGAAGGATCTCGAAGTCTTTCTAAGTCTCCGCTTAAACTAATGAATTCGATTTCCTTTTATAGAACAAGGAAACGAATCGTTACACAAATACTATTACAATAATCGGGGTAAAGTAAAGAAACATTTTACTAAGGTAAAAGTACAAGTAAAAAACATATTACTAAAGTAAAAGAAAAAGAATCGCTTTCTGGAAAAATAGACGCCTTTCTTTTTGACTAATGTGGCCGTGCAATGATGCTTGATCGACGCCGCTGGTGAAAAAGTAGAAGATGTCACCGACTATGCCGCCGAGGTAGGTGATCGAGGATGACCGAGGTCACGAGAGCAGTGACCGAGGCACGGAGTAGGTGCTAGCCGATCAAGGTGGACGATGCCACATCCACACTTTGATTGATTATTACCGGACTCAAGAAAATGGATCTTGAGCATCCTGAAGAGCAATCGTGCCATAGGGGTCACAATCACCTTCGTCTTCAAGGTCTTGACTAGAGTTATCTCCTCTGGACTGAGAAGAAGCTTTGTCTGACTCTTCCCGTAACTGATCAAGTCTTAAATGAATAGCGTCAGCAAGATGCCTTAATTCAGAATTAGAGTAGCTAGAAACATCAAAGGATCAAGCAGTAAGAAGTAACTAATTTTGCAAATCGACATTTCAAATGCTTTTAGAGACCGATTTATCGAAGATGCAACGACGTAAGCCAGAGGATCAGATTGGCGTTAATCGGAGGAGATAATAGAGAGAAGGCGGAATTTCTTTTTTGAACTTGGCCAACAATTCTATCAACTCCTAATTTATCCCACCATTTAATTGAAAAACTACGAGACCCGGGAAATAGGAGAAAGGAAAGTCCGAAAATTCTAATTCCTATGGATGATGGAGGTCAAAAACTGTGACTTCTCGGGTAGTCAGAATTATATATCGCCATTTCAAAATCCAAGGATTTTAGATTTACTACAAAATATAAGGAAGACCGAATTTCATATTTAGAATGATAATTACTATGATGACAAAATGCTCTAATCGAAAAAGGAGAGGTTTGGGGAAAATGTCGTGACTCAAACCATACCTTGTCCACCAAAGGATGAACCATTTGGGGAATTGACTTTTGAATTTGTGGTTGAACTGGAAGAACCACGAGTGACTATGATCTTCATTTTGATGAAGCATGATTTTGTGTCAAGCCTCAATATAATCATAATAGCAAAAAGAACAATTTGATTAGAAAGAGACCTGAGATCTGATGGATGACTACTCCAATCTGATGAGTTAAGGACTTGTTTAATATACAATGAATGATAAAGAAGTTTTGATTTATCATCATTGGCATAGATAGGTTTAATGAAAACTGACTCTGTTTCAAGAAGGATGTCTCTATAATATACGAGTGACTTGTATGGAGCTAAAGGAGTAAAATGCCATCCCAAAGGAAAATACTGGGCTGCTAATTGAATAGGGTCATTTTTGGGTTTCATATTTAACTCAACATGGAATAAGTGTTGATCATAAATCTGATGATAATTAGACACTGGGTGACTAGGTTTTGATGAAGTAATTGGGTTCGACTAATGAAAATATCAAATGGCTTTGGTCGACTAGCAAGAATCGAGGAGTAGGGCTTGGGGACCGTACTCAAGCACCGGAATTTATTATGTGTTTGGTAATCGGGTGAGGAACAACAGCCTTTTGGTTGATTAATCGACCCGGCAGAAGCGCCATGACTACGACTACGAAGATGAACCTCCTCGTACACTCATGTTGCCGTGATTGTACTCGTAGCATAAATTCACGGTGAGAAAATCTCGAACCGAGTTGTTACTACCTTTAATATATTCAATATCAAAATCAAAATACTTAAAATTGCTTTCCATCTAGTGAATGAATGTTAGAGGCGACGCTTTCAACGCCCTTTTCAAGAATAAATTTTGGCCGATTTACAATCTATTCTAACTAAGAATTTCGATTTAATAAATCTCTCTCAAATTTTTTAATACATAAAACTAGAGATAAAATCTCTTTTTAATAGTATTGTATTTTAACCGTAGTAGATTCCATGCGCTGTAATGGAAACGAACAACTGCTCATTAGAAGTAGGAGTCAATTTTTGTTTGAGTATGCCACCAAACCAACGCGTGAGGCATCGCCAACTATTTTGAATGTCAATCATTAGAGATGCCAAGGCAGGCAAAACCTTAACGTATTTTTTTAACTTGTTGGACGATGTAAGTATGAAATGTCACCCAAGGAGGAGGATTACTTTGTAAGTTACCGAAAGAGAGGCTTACAAATCTTCCCGAGGTCCTTGTAAAATCGCCAATATAATCGAAATGAGCCAAGAAACCTCAGAGTCGATTCTTGTCAAGAATCTTATCTCGGGAACCTATTTACGAATCAAATAGCTCACAATTGGCCGCGTGAGTCCATGATAGAGGATTAAACCGAGAAATCTGACTTTAGTCAAAAACAAACTACACTTGGAAGGGGAAAGGACAAGACCATTGGTTTTAATTGTTTTGAAGAATGAATTCAAGTGTTTAATATGTTCTTCAATAGTCTTGGAGAATACAAGGATATCATCAATTTATACAATAATAAAATGACTGAAGGGGTTCCAAATATTATTAAGAATATTCTAAAATTCACTGGGTGCATTCTTAAGTCCAAATGACTGAACATTCCATTCGTAGTGTCCGAATGGTGTGGTAAATACAGTTTTGTATCTATCATCTGGGTGAATGGCAACTTGCCAGAATCCTGACTTGAGGTCAAATTTACTAAAGATTGTGGAGACGCTTAACCTACCAAGGAGATCATCCTTGTTGGGCAAAGGGTACCTAATCCACTCTAAAACTTTGTTTAATGGTTTATAATTAATGACTAAATGTTTAGGACACCTCGCTTTTCTCACTTCATTATTAACATGTATATCGGATAAGACCATGGTGACTTACTATGCCTAATTAGCCCTTTTTTACCGAGAAGATCATTGATTTCAATTTTACATAACTCCATTTGTTCATGACTCATTTGAATAGGCCTAGCCTTAGTAGGAATTAAATGCTCTTTAAATTCTTTAGCATAGGTAATCTAACTGCAGTGCTTCTTCCTATGCCAAAAGCATCGGGAGAATTAGAACATAAGTTATTTATTAAATAATCTTTTAATTCTTTTATTTTTTCTAGAACTCACATTTTAAGTTGGTCTTCAACTTGTTGATACCTAATTTCTTCTTTAAGAAAACTTAGGTGGGTAACTTTACAATTTAATGTATTTAATGATTTAGAAATCGATTCTTCTCGAATGAATTTTAAATCTCTTTCTTTTGGTTTAATTAAGAATTTAAATATAATTTTCTTTCCTAAATGTTCACAACTTAAACCTTTATTACTAGTGGTAAATGGATAAAGCAAATATATGAATTGTAAACCTAAAATTATTTTGTCAAGAAGATTGTGAACTAAGATTTAACGAAGTCTTGAAACACATGTCATCTTGACAAATATGTACTTTAGGTAATTTGTACTTTATTTCCATTTGACTACCAAGTTAATTTAATTTAATTTTTCACTAGTTTTCTTATAATATCTAGTGGGGATAATACCTTCTTGAATACAATTCAAGTCTCCGCACTAAAGATCTACTAGAGCAGGAGTCAGATCGAGAAAGTTTAATCAATGACTAAATTAATGGAAATATACCATTTTTGAATAGTAATATCTTTAATTCTTTTAAAAGAGAGACCTTGAATAAAGAGATCAGAATCCTTGGCTCCAGATGATTCTGGATCCTCGTGACTTTCATCACTAAAAGAAGAATCATTAACTTGAAGATCTGATTTTTTATTGTCAATCTCTTTTCTTAAATTAGAAATATCTATCTTTAAATTAGAAATCTCCTTTTTAAGTTTATTAACCTCTTGATTTAATTCAGGAAGCGAAATTTCTTTAACTGGAGATTTGAATCTTTCAAGAGTCTTATTTAAACCTAATATGGGTTTTTCTTTGGCTCTAAGAACCTTGTCTCGTGACTTTCTTTATCTTTAGTTAATAAATCTTTTAATTGTTTCGATATTGAGTTTTTAATTCGATCTCGTAAATTTACTGATTAGATCTATTAATAAGGAGCTTTCTTCTTCATCTTTTGTAATTACACTAATTCTTTTACAACAGTTTTTATTACAATTTTCTGTACATATAGTGACATCATTTTCACTATCAGAATCTATGTTGGATGTGTTGTTACTAGAAGATTCTGGAATATCAAAAGCTTCTTCATTACTGCCACTACTCTTATTATCAATTCTCATCAATTCTAATAACTGTCCTGTATCTTCAGTTGAAATATTCAACTGAGCTAATTTTTGTTTAACTCTACATTCACTTTTGTAATGACCTTTCTCGCCACAATTGTGATGTATAATTTTACTTTTATCAAATGTTTTTGATTTTTATAAGATTTTTTCTTTGATGACTTAGGTTTATTATAATAATTATCTTGATTATTATTCTTATTTTTACCGTGAGTATATCTCTTCTTACTTACGCTTATGATTTTTATGTGGCTCAATATGTTTATCTTTATGCCTCGTGCTTTCTTCCGAGGGAGCCACCCCATGAAAACCATATTGTTCACAAAATGTTCCTAACTCAGATTTAGCTTTATTTTTGTCTTTTCCGCTTGTTTAGCTAATTTAAAATCAATGCACATTTTAATCCAATTTTTGATATGACTAATAATATCACCATAAGTTAAATTATCATAATCAATATATCCTAGATTTTTACTTAATTCTTCTCTAACTTTGTGAGCAAATAAAGACTACAGCACTCATTAACGAATTTCTCTTTCCAAAATGGTTTATTACCGCTATTTCTCATCATAACTCTAGAAGTAAATACATCTTTGTACCATCTAAAATCACTTAGAGTGGGACAAGTAAGATTACTTAATTGATCATGAATTCTTTCTCGTAATATTGCTAGGGTTCCAACAAAATGTTTAATTATGGTAAATATTAAAGTATTAACTCCATCAGAAGACCAATACCAAAGATCTTCATCAAAGATGGATTGCCTTCTTTATCTCTTTGAATAAGATGAATTATGGATATTCTAATGTCTTCTCGTGAGATGTTTTTCCCACTAAGACCTAAGAATGCCAAAGAATCCACTAGCTATTAACTCGACAATATCCGTCGAGACAAAGTGTTAAATTTAGTGATGTAATTGTTAGCTACCATAGACATATGATTAAGTTTATTAAGGATTTCTTGTTCACTAAATCCATCTATATTCCATTCATAAATTTTATTAGAGGACACCAAAAACCTGCTTATTTAGATTTCTCTTCGAATTGTAAATCGAGGAGTTGGTCCGAATACCAATTTTTGGTAATACTTGTGTTATTAATGCTAATTTATTTAATTGGTCATTAAGGTTCGAAATAGAAGAGTGGTCAAGAACTTTCATTATTATCATCGACTTTCACCGATCAATAATGTAAATAGTTCCACTTGGACCGGCTCGCTTTTGAGTTTTTAAATAGTTTTTCAATAGATTGACTAATTCGGCCATCTTTATTAGGCAAACTTAAATTATATCTCGCTTCTCCGTAAATTTAGTAAAGGTTGTTCGATCTTTGAATCAGTTTTTAATAATACCTTCTTCAAATTTTTCTTCAATTCTATCTAGTCGCTTTTCCTACCGTCATAGATATTGATTACTAAAGTTTAATTGTTCAATTATTTTTTTATCGCTATTAGTTCCTCGTATTTTGAAGGACTAGCAATAATCAAGTGTTTTTAATCGAATTAGAACTGCTTTCTAATGGGGGATGACCGGGTCGACACTTTGATCTGCTTTTCTTTAATCCATTGGGTTTTACTAATAACATTACATTTACTTTGATATTGTTCGCATATCACCCATAAAAAGTAATATTAATTTCTTCATTTTTAATAAATCTTTTCCATCTATTTACTATCTTATCTCTTTCCTTTTTAGTTGGATGATTAGATCTGAATAGATGTCTTTTTTCTTTATTAGATTTTGAATTAAAATCTTTAACTAAGTTATCCCAATCTAACACAAAATCCTTTTTAACGACTCTCTAATTGATTATGAATCGGGGCATTAAAATCGATCGTGGGGATAAACAGAGGATGCCGGGAAGAAGAATCTTCATCTTCTACTAGATCATTCTCGAGTATAACAGGATGACTAACTTGTCCTTCATTAAGAATACCTTTAAGTTTGATATCCTTAACTGAGGATTACTTAGACTTCAAAGATTCTTCTAGTGTGGATAATCAAGGGACCAAGAACTAGAAATATCTTCAATAATAATCGTGTTCTAGTACGCTCAAAACCGATTTTAACAGCCCATCGTAAAACCGCTGGATATTTTCAATATTCAACAAATTGTTAACTATGGGTCGTTGGGTAATTCATTTGGTAAAGTCCATCGATTAGGTAAGTTAATATCCTTCCAAAGAATTGTTCTTGGATCCGGATATTAGCATCACTAGTTGAACTTTGAATTAAAACTGCTTGATCTGGCTGGGCTTTTATTAAGAGCATGAACGCTCAAATTTGACTTCATTGTCTTATAATAAATCCTCAGAATCAAAGCAATGGGTTGAGATCCTTCAATCATTTGAGTAATCTCTCCATCGCTTTTAATATTTAATGATAAGGCTTTAAATAAGTTTTAATCATCGAGACGTAGGGTGAAATCAGAAAGCAATTGAAATGGATAGGTCCATCAGCAAACTTGCTTCCATAGCACCAATAATGCTTGGATAGTAATTTAAAAATCTGGCATCTCTAAGGCAGAGGTAGATAGATGAATTAATTCCTTTTCTATTAAGAGGTTTAACTGCAACTTGAACAAGACCTATATGTATAAAATTGTAACCCTTTTTTCTATGTTTTTAATAACTTCGTGATAAAAGACTACAATTTTCATATTCTTTGTTGATTGCATAAACTCTTTCAACTGCTTTTGACATTATAGTCAGCTTTAAATTTATCCTAAAATGTCGATCGATAAATCTCTTTTGAGATACCTTAGGTATGTTCCAAATTGTTTAAAACTTGATTAATGTTTTCATAATTACGCTCTTCTTGGTTCACTATGTCGTGAACAGAGGCAAAGTCGACTGTTACTAACCAAGAGCTAGACTCGAATAACCTACTCATCTTCGACTGCTTTCAAAATAAAATCTTACTCAAGGTTCATTCATGCATACCCCCGCTTACCCAAAGTAGACTCATACCTATGTTCTATAACCCGACACCGCTTTCACACCGGAGACTTACAAAGGTTAAACACTAACTAGGTGGACTACAAAAGAAAGGTGACTTTAGAACTTTGATGAAGAAGATAATTTTGAAAGAGTAAAGAGAAGTTTGATTAAAGAGATCTGACTATACAGTTACCAACAACAAACAACTTGGCTTTGATACCATATGGGGGCGATAACTTTTGCTGGTATTTGTCTTCCTGATGGAGTTAATACTTTAATATTTACCATAATTAAACATTTTGTTGGAACCCCTAGCAATATTACAGAAAGAATTCATGATCAATTAAGTAATCTTACTTGTCCCACTCTAAGTGATTTTAGATGGTACAAAGATGTATTTACTTCTAGAGTTATGATGAGAAATGATAGTAATAAACCATTTTGGAAAGAGAAATTCGTTAATGGTCTGTCGTCTTTATTTGCTCACAAAGTTAGAGAAGAATTAAGTAAAAACCTAGGATATATTGATTATGATAATTTAACTTATGGTGATATTATTATATATATATATATAAGATAACATATTTGAATTTGTCTCCATAACAAAACAGATTTAGATTTAAACATAGAAAGAATGAGACAAAAATAAACCAACTTGTTTTACTTACTCCAAACTGCAATAACTTTTGTGGGCTAGCAAATAAAGTGTAGTATTAACCCATGCAAACTATTATATTAATATGCATGAAAATATTTGATTAACATGACTAAATTAAATTATAAGCCAATATAAAATCAATTTAGACCATATAAACATTGTCGTCATTAAAACCACAAAGTATATATACTAACATTCTCCCCCTTTTTGATGATGACAATATATATACTAACATTCTCCCCCTTTCATGATTGAAAGAGTTTGAATAATAAGCTGTCTATAATTCAACAATTTAATTGTGAACTAGCAAGAACAAATTTATGACTGAACAAGTATTATACATGAACAAATATATCTGAAACCAACTGGTAATAAAGCTGATCAGCCTTTCATACCTGACTTATACATGCAATATGTACAGAGTACAATTTATGGCAACCATTAATGATTAACCATAAGCTTATCCAAATGAAACAACTCTTAGTTGAGGTAAGTAAAAACAAACTTGTCTGAACCGTTGATTACCGCTACGCAATTTATATCGCTTTATCCGAAGACCTAATATTAGTAATATAGATCTCTAATATTAGAATAATATTATCACAGTATAATACTACTATATATATAAACATAGAATAACCTAAACACATAACACATAATCCTATTAGTCTATAACACACATAAGACTCAGTATCAGGTCAAATTATTTCAGTCTGACTTGAGTTCGACAAAGTTCTAACGTCCCGACGGTCTAGTCGGACAATGGACGAGTTTAAGTTCAATTAAACTCTGGCTAAACACTTAACAACATCTTAGATAATTTTCTAAGCAAACAAAATAATTTTCATAGACTTGTAATAATTTTCAGATAATTAATATCATTTATCATTAATTTTTAATCATTAATAACGTATTTAAATGAATTAAAAACCACGTAATTCTTTTATCATTAAAATTTATTTATTATCAAATATTAATGAAATACATGTCATAATATTATAATATATTTTTAATTTCATAAAGTATTTTTAATACTTTAAAATCATATTTATATGATTTTTAAACACTTAAATTCATTATCCGATAATTGTTATTAATATTAAAATATTAATATTTTCATGAAAAAATATCAAAAGTTATATTTTATAACTTCAAATATTTGTCTAACACTTAAATCATTTTTATATGATTTAGAAATCATTAATTCTATTTTTCTATAATTTATTTAATATAGTTATTAAATAAACTAAATTTCATTAATATTGATTAATTAATGAAATTCATCACAAAATATTAAAAGTCACCGAAAATAACTTTAAATATTTTCTTTTACCATAATTTTATTTTCATGATTTTTCATGTATTAAAATTATTTTAAATAATTTATTTAATATTATAATTAAATAAATTAAATACCATTTATATTCTAAAAATATTAAATATTTATGAAATATACTCTAAATAATTAAAACTATTTTTCGTAATTTAAAATAATTTTTCTAATTTATTTAGTATTTTTAATAATTAAAAACCCTTTTTATCTATTTTTAAATAATTTCAAAAAAATCAGAAAATAAATAATAATAAAACTGTCGCTAAAAGGGTCTCTATAGCTTACGTAATCTCGCCGCCTGTGTGTGTTCTTGAAATCGTTTCGGTCAAGCTTCCGTAAATTCATGCCGATCACAAGGTCATATTTTGACCAAACTTTAATCCATGATACACTTGATTTCTGGGCTTGCTAAAGATTCTAGATTATAGAGTTCATGTAATTCTACAACTACAATCAAGTTTCATGGCCATCATGCATCATAAAAGCAAGTTATTGACCATCAAAGTCCTTGTCAGACCTGTTCTTTAGTTTATGAGTTACCCAGAAAATGAAGAACAGTCAAGCCACCTATTTTGAAGCTTTGAATCTTAGTTTTCTGGACTCCTTTTGTATAATATTAAGGTTCAATCATGTAGTAGTCATACCAGGGTACAAAAATATATCACCAATCTAGTCTATCAACAACATATAAAAGGAATCATGGCTGATCAAAGTACCTGTCAGGTACATGCTCAAGAACAAATCTGGGTTTTCCAAATTGTTCATCAAGTAGTTCGGTCAACTACGTTTGACCACACATTTATAACTTATGGTTACGGCTATGAGTGATCTTATGCTTTTAACATGTAGTACTCATGTCAGCCTACAACAAAAACACAAAAACTAGGCCAAAACATATAACAGCAGCAAGATCAAAGCCTTACAAAACCACTGTCAGACAAGATCTAGGTTTCTGGGTTGCCCAGAAACCCATTTCCGTGAACGTACAAAGGATTTTGACCAACAATAACTCTTAATCCAAACATGAAATAACCCAGATTCAAGTTGCAGAGTAAAGACCACATAACATACTACCAATACAAACATTTAACACACTAAAACCATTACCAGACACCGATCCATGAAGCCTGACATTTGCTTTCAGACTAAAATTTCTAACTTTTCCAGATTTAAGAAATCTTCAATTTCGAGTATATCAAAAATTAATGGCATTTTGATATTGGCCAAACCCTTAGGGTTTAGGGTTTGGAAAACCTTAGGGTTTAGGGTTTGAAACCCTTAGGGTTTGCAATTTAATTTTCTAAAATTTCCAATTTAGGTTTTAAAAATAGAAAATTAATATTTCTAAATTATAATTAGGATTTTCTAATTATATTAAAATTTCTTAATCATAATTTAAATCTTGCTAATTAGGATTAGTATTTCCTAATTAAAATGGTCATTAGGGTTTATAACCCACTAATTAAGGTTTCTAATAGAAAAATAATTTTCTAATTTAAAAATTAGATTTCGTAATTAGATTAGGGTTTTCTAATTACGCATAACTTTAAAATTATGATTAATATTTCCTAATTAACATTAAAATTATTTAATTAACACTTAGGTTTTCCCGAATTATAAATTAGGGTTTCTAATCTAGAAATTAGGGTTTTCAAAATTTGAAATTAGGGTTTGCTAATTAATTAAGCTTTTACCCTAATTAATATTATAATTATTTACACAATATAATATTAAGTTCCCAATTTAGGGTTTCATACAATCAAATTAGGGTTTTAATTTCCGTAATCAAATTAGGGTTTCCGTAACCTGCTTTCTAGGGTTTCTTATTAATCGCTAGGTTTTCTAACCTAACGCCGACGCTTTTAATATATACTTAGGTTTGTTACATATATCGCTTATCCGGGTCAACCTCAATTCTTTAACCACATATAATGCATACATACATATATATACACAGTAACATATTCACGCTATTCCCTTAATCCTCAATAATTCACCTAAATCCTTCATGTAATTTTGAAATCCTCAAAATTCTATCTTAAAAATATCAAACGATACACTTATTTTCTGTTTAGGTTCTAATATCGAACCTTAAATCAATTAATTAAAATTTTAAAATTTTCAAATTCTCGTCATTGTCACATTCACCCTTTCTTCTAAAAAAATTTCGTCCCCAAAATTTACCTTACACCTTACACCATACACCATACACCATACACCATACATACACATCATCATCACATGCTACCCAATACACCACTCACAAGAGTAAAAATTTTCAAATTTTGCTGAGGAGTCATATAGACTATTTGTCTGTCATTTTCGCAAAGGTTTTATGGAAATTCATCCGCAAACCGCCATAACTTACGTATACATAAAGGGTGATTAGCCCGATATGCCCCTGTATCGCCAAGTACTAATTTTATCTGTTTTCTTCATCGCCATAGTACAAAAAAATCTACCTCACCTCATTTTTATCGATTCCGCACCAAAACAATTTGGTTCGGAAATTTCTTTCAATGAACACTTAGAGTTTTCATAAATTAGTCTAGTCAATCGAATAAAGATAGACTCATATCAATAATTCAATTCAATCAATTATTTAGGTGTAGCCAAACCCCGCTGGCAAATTAAAATTTTTGAATATTTTCGAGAATGACGCCATGATGTCGCATCAGACACAAATTCGCTTGAGGATGTCGCCATTGTATGACTTTTGTCATAACACATCATACAATAGTGGAACAACGATTTTAGATCAAATTCACACTAAGTATTCTCAGATTTACAACTCCATCAACTTTTTATCATCTCTCGCACTGTGTTTACATGGTACATGAGTGATAAATAAAATATATTTTGATATTTCAAATCATTTGCGCAGCCTCTAGTCAAATAAGTAGCATAGATTATACTTTAAACCGCTTTCAAAAATGATTACGAGTCTACATATTTTTTTTTTTTTAAAGCATATAGTGCGATTTAGCTTGATGTCAAAATTTCAAGTCTAGCATAGCTAGGAGTTTTGGAAAACTTATGTTCTTCACTAATAATCATTTGCTTAACAATCTATCTGTTCTTATTATCCTCAATATTCCATTTACACACAACTATACCCAGCTCAGAAACCACACTTATGAGTCCATAAATTACCACAATCATATGAGTTTAAGAACTTTCCTAGATGCACCTTTCACAAGGCCCATTCACCGAGGGGTTCATAAACATTTCATATAACTATGAATCAAGAATGTCACATAAGTATGAGTTTTAAGAACTCAGATTTAACCTTATATCCTCTACCTATGACCTATCTATCTCATTATACACATGAGAAAGGAATCACCTCTTAACATGCATATATCAAATAGCGCGACACAAACATTTCAATGATTATCATTGTCGTAACTAAGTAGTTTTTACACCAAGTACAATTCCCCGCCCACACAAGGAATCATACAACAAATTTTACCACATGAATCCTCAATTGAATCCCCACCTAACACTAACACCCTTCTCAATACGTAATTTCATTTAACTCAGATTCATAATCCTTTCCTAATCTGCACCAATTCATAGTACAACCCACACCCAAAGAATCTTGTCAGAAACTTTTCAATCATTCGCTTGATTCTTCTTCCATACTATAACCTTATCCGATCACGGAGTGATCTCATCGATATATTATATTATTCATTTTTATATATCTCGATCGCTTTGTTTTACGATCTCCTATCACTATTACTTTTTAGTCTTTTTAGACTCTATCTATTCATCACTACTGCTCAACTTTATTATCGAAAGTTAGGGAACTCAGATTTTTATAACTCACCGAGATTCGCTTTTGAATCTACCGACCAACTAACTCTATGTGAGTTAGATCTTATCCTAATCATCATGCTATTAGTCTCGTATTCCTACCTAAGGTTCATAACCTACAACTTTGATACCAACCGTGAGGGCCTCGAATCCGAGGTCCCGAATCACCATGATCCTGCTCGATCATTCTAACACTATTACTATATTTATGAAGATATAAACATAAATTGTTTATACAATACATTTTACACACTATTCCCCAAGGTCGAGTAACCTTAACTTAATACACAATTCATAACTTATTTAACACATAACATTATTATCAAACTATACTATTACAAAACTAATCGCGATTATTAACTTTAAGTCGAACTGCTTTTTAACCTTTCCTCAGATCCGACGCGCTCACCTTTAATCTCGCAATGTTTTATCATGATATAGCAAGGGTGAGAGCAAGATTTGCCCAAAGAAGTTTAAGTTCAATAATATAACGATATATCATGATTGAAAGAATCAAATAATAAGTCGGGCTAATTCAACAATATAATTGTGAACTAGCAGAACAAATTTATGATCGAACAAGTATTATACATGAACAAATATATCTCGAACCAACTGGTAATGAAGGTGATCAACCTTTCATACCGACTTATACATGCAATATGTACAGAGTACAATTCATGGCAACCAAAGAATGATTAACCATAAGCTTATCCGAATGAAACAACTCTTAGTAGAGTTAAGTAAAAACAAACTGCACTCGAACTGCTGATTACCGCTACGCAATTTATATCGCTTTATCCAAGACCTAATATTAGTAATATAGATCTCCAATATTAGAATAATATCATCACAATATAATACTATATATATATATATATACATATATAATAACCTAAACACATAACACATAACCCTATCACCTATAAACACACATAAGACTTTAAGATCAAGTCAAACTATTTCAAATCAACTTGAACCGACAAAAATTCTAACGTCCCGACTTGGTCTAGTTTGACAATTATCGAGTTTAAGTTCAATTAAACTCTAGCTAAACACTTAACAATTATCTTAGATAATTTTAATAAGCAAATAAAATAATTTTCAAGTCTCGTAATAATTTTTTAAATAATTATTATCATTTATCATTAATTTTCAATCATTAATAATGTATTTAAATGAATTAAATACCACATAATTCTTTTTATCATTAATATTTATTTATTATCAAATATTAATGAAATACATGTCATAATATTATAATATATTTATAATATCAAAAGTATTTTTAATACTTTAAAATCATATTTATATGATTTTTAAACACTTAAATTCATTATCCGATAATTGCTATTAATATTAAAATATTAATATTTTCATGACAAAATATCAAAAGTTATATTTTATAACTTAAAATATTTTTATAACACTTAAATCATTTTTATATGATTTATAAATCATTAATTCTATTTTTCCATAATTTATTTAATATAGTTATTAAATAAACTAATTATCATTAATATTGATTAATTAATGAAATTCATCACAAAATATTAAAAGTCACTAAAAATAACTTAAAATATTTTCTTTTACCATAATATTATTTTTCATGATTTTTCATGTATTAAAATCATTTTTAAATAATTTATTTAATATTATAATTAAATAAATTAAATACTATTTATATTCCAAAAATATTAAATATTTATGAAATATACTCTAAATAATTAAAAACTATTTTTCGAATTTAAAATAATTTTTTGAAATTTATTTAGTATTTTTAATAATTAAAACTATTTTTATCTATTTTTAAATAATTTCTAAAATCGTAAAATAAATAATAATACTTTAATCCATGTTACACTTGATTTCTGGGCTTGCTAAAGATTCCAGATTATAGAGTTCATGTAATTCTACAACTACAATCAAGTTTCATGGCCATCATGTATCATAAAAGCAAGTTATTGACCATCAAAGTCCTTGTCAGACCTGTTCTTCAGTTTCTAGGTTACCCAGAAAATGAAGAACAGTCAAGGCACCTATTTTGAAGCTTTGAATCTTAGTTTTCTGGACTCTTTTTGTATAATATTAAGGTTCAATCGTATAGTAGTCATACCAAGGTAAAAAAATATATCACCAATCTAGTCTATCAACAACATATAAAAGGAATCATGGCTGGTCAAAGTACCTGTCATGTACATGCTCAAGAACAAATCTGGGTTTTCCAGATTGTTCATCAAGCAGTTCGGTCAACTACATTTGACCACACATTTATAACTTATGGTTACGGCTATGAGTGATCTTATGCTTTTAACATGTAGTACTCATGTCAGCCTACAACAAAAACACAAAAACTAGGCCAAAACATATAACAGTAGTAAGATCAAAGCCTTACAAAACCACTGTCAGACAAGATCTAGGTTTCTGGATTGCCCAGAAACCCATTTCCGTGAACGGTCAAAGGATTTTGACCAACGATAACTCTTAATCCAAACATGAAATAACCTAGATTTAAGTTGCAGAGTAAAGACCACATAACATACTACCAATACAAACATTTAACACACTAAAATCATTACCAGACACCGATCTATGAAGCCTGATATTTTCTTGTCAGATGAAAATTTCTAACTTTTCTAGATTTAAGAAATCTTCAATTTCGAGTATCAAAATGATATGGATCTAAGTTTTAGCAACCCAGATCATCAAGTGACACCCTCTAACACATATCAAGCCAACAAATTACAACATCAAACATCAGATCTAAGGATTTCAAATTTTGAAGGTTTATACCTTTCTAGCTGGGATATTGATTTCTGATCCTTGATGTTTGTTCTTGGAGATCTAACGCATGATATTAGCTTAACTTTTTTTACTTTCTCACTCTACCTTCCCGAATTTTAGAGAGAGAGAGTCTTGGTGAAAATGAAAAATTAAAGTGACCCATTTCTCTCTCTTTAATCTATATGTATTCTTGTTGCTATGTAATGGCTGTCAATTTGGCTCAGATGGCTAGATATAAAGTCATATGCTAGGCTAGGGTGGCTCACCCACTTCACTAGGACAAATCTTGCAAGTTAAGTCCAATTAGACAATAAAGGGAAAAAATGTCATTTCACACACAAAATTAATGGCCTTTTGGACATTGGACAAACCCTTAGGGTTTAGGGTTTGGGTTAGGGTTTATGGTTTAGAAAACCTTAGGGTTTAGGATTTAAAACCCTTGGGGTTTGCAATTTAATATTTTAAAATTTCAAATTTAGGTTTTAAAAATAGAAAATTAATATTTCTAAATTATAATTAGGATTTTCTAATTATATTAAAATTTCTTAATCATAATTTAAATCTTGTTAATTAGGATTAGCATTTCCTAATTAAAATTACTAATTTAGCAATTAGGGTCAAAATGGTCATTAGGGATTATAACCCACTAATTAGGGATTCTAATAGAAAAATAATTTTCTAATTTAAAAATTAGATTTCGTAATTAGATTAGGGTTTTCTAATTACTTATAACTTTAAAATTAGGATTAATATTTTCTAATGAACATTAAAATTATTTAATTAACACTTAGGTTTTCCCCAATTATAAATTAGGATTTCTAATCCAGAAATTGGGGTTTTCAAAATGTGAAATTAGGGTTTGCTAATTAATTAAGTTTTACCCTAATTAATATTATAATTATTTACACTTACGCCATTAAGTTCCCAATTTAGGGTTTCATACACCGAATTAGGGTTTCGGATTTCCGGAACTGAAGTTAGAGTTTCCAGAACCGGTTTCTAGGGTTTCTTATCAATCATTAAGGTTTTCTAACCGAACGTTGACGTTTTTAATATATACTTAGGGTTTGTTACAGATGTCGTTTATCTGGTCAACCCTTGACCCTTAACCATATACTGTACACATATACACAAAACATATTTACGTATTCCCTTAATCCTGAATAATTCACCTAAATCCTTCACATAATTTTGAAATCCTCAAATTCTATCTTAAAAATATCAAACGCATACACTTATTTTTTCTATCTAGGTTCTAATATCAAACCTTAAATTAATTAATTAAAATTTTAAAAATTTTCAAATTCTCGGGTTGTCACAGTGGTAAGGAAATAAATTCAGATGTGGGACAATCTTTAACTATGCGCAATTATTGCACAACAGAGAGATTTTCAAATTCCAGTGGCCTTTTTAGAGTGAATGGGGAAGGGCTAGAATAAGGTATTTTAAAAAAACACCTAGCAAGGCAGAGTCTATTAAAATTGTTTTATTTTTCACAAATGTTTGAATTTGATTATGTGCAACAGACATATTTCCATAAAATTGTTTAATCAATTTGGGATAAGTATGTGTTGGGGGAAATAGCAAACTAGATAGACCAATTTGATTAAAAATTTCAGTGACACCAATAGTATGGAAAAGAACAGGGTCGACAGGTTTACCATACACAATTGGTTTATTGACCATTAATTTTGGAAATTGATTTGCAAATTTTTGGGATCGAAAAACAATAGTGGAATCAGAATCAGGAGTTCTAGAAATAGATTTGGAAATGGGTATACTCACAGCAACTCGGTTTTTATCCTTAGATGTTTCCTTTGCCTTCTTCATCTACTTTGAATAACTTCCCAAATTAGAGATCATCTTGGACAACTTTCGATTCAGGCGTCTCTCAGCCCTTGGCTCTATAGACGAGGATGGTGCTTCATCTTGATAATCCGACGAGTGAGATGCGACTTCCACCGTCTTGGGTCGTTGTATAGGCTGTCGTCCGGTATTGACAATAAACCCACCCCTTATTTTGGCCATTTTTATGGAGATTATTTGAAAACTTGAAGCAAATAGGGAGAAGAACAAAATACGTGAGAGGAGAACAAAACCTAGGTTGGTGAGAGAAAAGCGAGATAGGAGGAATAGAGAAACAAAATACGTGATAGAAGAGAAGAGGAAGGGTTTTGAAAAAAAACAAATCTCTGTTACAGATATCAGAGAAAAAAAGAAGTAAATAATAACTAATAAGGAAAAAATTAGATCATAGGATACTATAAGGATTTAGATACCTGATCAGTTTAGAATTTGGTCCAAGAAGAGTGGGAGATGAAGAGTTTATTTTTTTTAAAATAAAAATAGAAACAAGTAAGTATTGATAAAAAATCTATTCCCGCTCAAAATCCAACATAACAAATTCTAATCATACCCCTATAGTTGATTTTCGAATTCTTCAAGTTCTCCAAACAAAGTTAAAGTTTCCATCGTACTGATTGTAGTTGAGTCTTGAAGAGTTATAACTTTTGGTGCGAACCGTTTGGGCATGACTCTAAGTATCTTTCTATTTATCTCCCTTTGATCAATTTTCCGGCCGAACATGCTTAGAGAGTTCATAAGAGTGAGGAATCTAGCTTGAGCTTCTTTGATGGATTCATTCTTCTCTAACCGGAAAAGTTCATATTCTTGCATTAGCATACTTAATTTGACTTCTTTTACCTTTGAAGTTGCCTCATGGCTCATAATGATTGTATCCCATATTTCTTTAGCAGTTGTGTATGCAAAAACTTTATCAATTTCAACTTGAATCATCCCACTTAGCAGTGTGTTCACGGCTTTGGAGTCGTAGGATACCATGTATAATTCATTTCAATCCATTTCCATGAGAGTCTTCGGTTTTCTATTATCATGTCTTGGAATGACATGGCCATTTTCAACAACCCACCATTCCCATGGGTATTGTTTGAGATAAATCATCATTCTAAACTTCCAAAAGTTGAAGTTTTCACTTCCGAGCAACAAAGGTGGTCGGCTTGGGGATTGACCTTCTTGAAAATTGAGGTGTGCCATAGGATCTTTCCCTACGACCTGCAAAAATCAATATTAGTAGAGCCTTTCTCTGATACCAAATGAAATTCTATAATTTAAGCACACCTAAAGGGGGGTGAATAGGTGTAAATACTTAGAAGTGATCTACATTGGCCAATTTTTAAAGTTTATTATAGCAGACTATAATCGGACGGTCTAACCCTGTCCGTATTAGTATAAAATTTTCCAACTAAAACAAAAATATGCAGAATATAAAGCTTAAAAATAAAAACACATGAAAAGTAAATCACACCGAGATTTTTTACGTGGTTCAGCCCCTATCCTCTAGTCTAGTAGCCTAATCCATGTCCAATCCGGCAATCCCAACTAGGATTGGAGACTCACTTTATTAAAATAATACTCAACAATTACAACGTAAATAACTCCCTGTTACAACGATGATCGATTGGACACCTCTGCCCCGTTTGAACCTCCGCAACACCTCTCACCTCTAAGACTTTGATAGCTTCGTTGTACAGACTGAATATTACTAAAATAAAATCCCAAGCCAACCTAGACTTGTACTATGTTTACAATAGATATAAATAAGGAATATAAGAACATTGTAAACCAAGACTAAAATAGTGATATGATGATTTGTTTCCTGAATAGGTTGAAGAGTTTCTAATCAGTAGTCTTGTTACTTCATGAAGCCGAGTAAACAATATATATAAAGAAGAGAGCAACGGCTATTTCACATAACGTTCCAATACATCCTGCAACGACTATTACTTTAATTGAAATAGGAGATGAACGTTACAAATAACACCCTCGATAGATAAGGAAAAACTGTTTATGGAGTAGTCAAATAAAATCAAAAGACTAATTGAAAGAGTCCAACAGACTGTAAACATGTTTCCTTCAAAATAGCAACTGCTGTTAGCAATAGTCCAAAAATAACTGTTGTTCCAACTTTTGAATAAGAATCCTTAATAATGTCAACTCCTAAAAACATCTCCAAGACACGTAAATTGATAACTCATATATATATATATAACAGATAATGTAAGGCCCCAACTTTTTATAAATAAAGATTTAATTTCCTCTATTTATCATTTTGAAATAGTAAGGGTTGATTTGATTAATGTGGTTAGTTATGGGTAAAATGCGCAAATATTTTAAATAAGCAAGTGCTTATAAAATATTCATTGTTGTCGGGGAATATTCGTTTGGTCGTGGAATATTCTTGCTGTTGGAGAATATTCGTACGACGGCGCAGTCTTTTGTGGGCCCCATAACGGAAAGTGATTGGATGAAGAAAATGACAAGTATAAGTTGTTTATAAATAACTGCAGTAGTTATTACAAGTATCATACCGTTGGAATACCGTGTGGTTAAAATACAAGAATACGCATTGTTGCACAAGAAGATTACCAGATTGCACCAATTATTGATTCTTACGTAAGAAGGCACTACTCAATAATTGTTACGTAAATTAATGCTCAATGATTTTATTTTATTGATTCAATAATTGTTGCGTTGATTTTTTTTTATATTACTGTTGTTTCAATAATTGTCACTACACAAAATTTTCTATTATTGGAGCAATAATTCATATTATCCTAATAATATTATTAGATAACATTATTGGCAATGTCTAGAAAGTTCTCGCTCAAGGAGAGGTTTGGTCACCTAATCATGCTACCAATAAGGAGAAATTCTTATCGAAAGCCCCTCTTTCCTGTGAGAACTACCGGTTGTCGATCGCGTGATTCTCGTAATATTATTTATGAATAATTAATTATTAATTTATATGATGAGGAAAATATTGATTTTATGTGGATATAGATGGAGAAAAGTTTAAATGTGACAATTGTTAAAAATTAATATTATATCTTTTTCTGATAAAATAATTCATTTAAATATATTATTTTAATAATATATTAATGATGATATTTTTATAATGAATATGGGATATATGAGTATATGAAGAGGAAGAGTATTTTTGTTGCATTAAATGATTAACACATGTTTTATGTGTCAATTGGACGCCCATTTCTTGGTGAAATTTGATTATAACAGAAAATTGCCCGCTTGTGGATTTCTGGTCAATTTCTGCTTTGGAATTTAGAAAACTTTCTTCCGCAAAGTTGTAGAGAATTGAATTTCCTATAAAAGACTCTAAGAGATTCGAATTTTCTGATAAAAGGGCTATTTATTATGAATTATTGAAGTTTCGTAGTTCCGAAATAATTGGTTTTTGAAAGTTTTAATTATTTTTAATTAGAAAAACGTTTTTTGCAATCCCACATGTGTGGTTAATGAGCTGAATTCAGATTCTTGGGTGGTGTGCTTGAATGTTAATAAATAAAATTATTTTATTAAATTTTCTGCTTTGGTGTTCTAAGCAATTTCCTATAAATAGGGTGGTTAGGTTAGAATTGAAAATCACACCAGAAACTAAAGATTTCTCTCTCTTTCTCTCTCTATAATATCGAGCGTATTCTTGTGAGTATTTTAGTACTTTGAGTATTTCTATACGGTGCAAGTTCTTTCAGCACTATATCCAGTATTCCAGTCAGAAGTACTATTTTTGCGAGGTAAGTGATGTTATTTTCTTCTCAAATGATATTATTTCTTCAATATCATTATGCCAAAATATTAGTTGGAACTTTTTCATGTCGGGGTTACTATTCATGAGTTACTATTTACGAGTTACTATTCACGAGTTACTATTCATGAGTACTATTCACGAAGCATGATGATGTTTTTTATGAAATTTCTATCTTTTGGTATCGGAGTTACTATTCACGTATACAACACTATTCACGTATACGGCACTATTCACGAATACGACACTATTCACAAAAAAAATTAAATTTTTGTTTTTCGTCCAGAATATCTATTATGGATACTAGCTTTGTTTGTATCCATGTTTTGATCATTCTTGAAGTTTAATCCACTATGATTATTTATGAGGTATTTTTGGACATGGAATAGCTGAAATACGAATCCTTAATAATTATTCTTTTGTTTCACTAAATTCGCTTTCCTTTAAAATATTTTTCATCATCCTCACCCCTAAATGATGATATAACCGAATATCTTTGGCCCAGAGTGCAAAGATGAATGATTTCTTGATGAATATCTTTGGCCCAGTGCAAAAGATGAATGTGTGTTGAGATGAACATGACCAATGTATGAATATCTCCGGCGCCCGTAGAGTGGAAGGATGACTATTTGATTTATGATGTATATTGATTGATGTTACGTGGATAAAATATCGATGATGGACTTTTAAATTCATAGATGATAGTAGATTTCATTCTCTACTTAACTCTTCTAATGAATTGTTGTTTCACCGCAGCTTGTTGATCTAAAACTTGTTGTCTATTGTATTCTATCAAATTTTTCCTCATTGAAGACTAAAGATAATTTGTTGTACATTATCTTAGTCATAATATTCTTTACTGGGCTACTTGAGCTCACCCTTTTCCTTTTTGTTCTATTTTTCTTCTGAGGAGACGAGAATATAGCGGGAACTAGTCAGGGTGAGGAGTAATGGTTCAATACATTTGTTTTAGTAGTCCTCACCATTTTGTAAAATAGTGTATCAATAATTGTAATGAGGACTTATTTGAGTGTGAATATTGTCTAGAAGACAATATTTGTATTTAAACTCATGATTTATGTGTTGTCGTATATTTTGCACGACAATTGTATTAGTGAAGTTGTAGTTATTTCGCATCTATGTATTTGGCGACTTCGAGAATGGGTTGGATAGAATGGACCTATTTTGGGGCGCCACAGCTTGGTATCATAGCTTAGGGATATGATCTCCCAAGGAGATCGGGGAATAGAACTAGGAGGGAGAGCGAGTAAATCCTTCGCTAGTGTGTGTCTACCTAAGCTTATTTGTTGGTCGGTTATAATATAGGGGTATTATGTGATTTGTTAATTTGTTAAATTAACCATTGTTTTATGGCAGTATTTGAGAATGTTGATTGAGAATGTTAACAGTGGAGTAAATGAGACCATGGAGACACCTTTGCTCACCAACGAAGAGAACGTGCAACAGGCTGGCAATGTTCCTCCTGTGAACAACACCATTGAGTAGATGACGAACGATGGTATGTTTAGGAACTTTTTAGAATTCATGCAAAACCAAACGAGAAAGACTACTGTTCAAAATACAGGTAGAAACACTGGCAACTCACGAATGGTCACTGCTAAGCAGTTCAAGGAGTTAGGACCGCCAGAGTTTTTGGGAAAGCCAGAACCACTTACGGCAGAGACGTGGATAAAGCAGATCACTAAGATATTTGATGTCTTGGGATGCTCAGGGGAGAAAAAGGTTCCTTTTGCCACTTTCATGTTACGAGGAGAGGCAGATTATTGGTGGGAATCCGTAAAGCGTACTCAGCCTACCACACTGAAGATGTCTTGGGAGAAGTTCCAAGAATTGTTCAACGACAAGTACTTTCCCGAAAGTATTCATCATATGAAGGAGGTAGAGTTCATCAAGTTGGAGCAAAACAATATGAACGTGTCGCAGTATGAAGCTAAGTTTGCCGAGTTGTCCCGATTTGCATCCCATTTGGTTGATAATGAGGAGAGAATGACGCGAATGTTTCTGCGAGGTTTGAAACCCAAAATACGTCAATACATCATTTCTCACAAACTTTGTTTATATTCAGATGTTGTAAATAGGGCTCAGTTATTGGAGCGCGATAATGAGTCGGCTCAACTGAAGAATAATAACCAACAACTCGATGATAATCGTACCAGTGGTGACGGTCATCGGAACAATGATAACCATCGTGGAGGAAATTATCATGCCAGAAGTAGTAACCACTTCAGTGGTAATCATGACCAAGGTAATAGAAGAAATAACTCAAGTGGAAATTTCAAAAAGAGAAGATTCAACAATGACGGGAAGACGTCGGCACCAACACCAGCAACGAATTTTAGAGGAGGAGAAAGACCGCCAGTTAGATGCTATAGATGCGGAGAAGAGGGACACATAAGTCCAAACTGTTCACAAACTTCCAGGGTATGTTTTAGTTATGGAAAGGACGGTCATATAGCTCGAGATTGTCCTGTAGAGAAACCAAGTCCAGCGGGGATGGTGACTCCAAAGGCTATCCCAGATAAGTCAAAGTCATCGGTTCTTGGAAGAGCGTTTTTCCTAACTTCTCAAAAAATGAGTAACCCGAACGAAGTTAGCATGGGTTAGTTAATTATAAATTCTTACGAAGTTTATACCTTATTAGATACCAGTTCTACCCATTCATTTATCTCTCCTACTTATACTCAACGTTGAAACTTGACTCTGGAGAAAATTAGACTTTGACCTATCTGTGGAAACTCCTTGAGGAGAAACTTTCATCACATCCACTATTTATAAATCTTTCTTGATTCAAGTTGGCACTATCACATTACCTGTTGATCTTATATCTTTAAAAATTCTTGCATTTGATGTGACCTTAGGGATTGATTGGTCAACCACTCATCATGCCAAAATTGATTGCTTTTGTAAGGTTGTTAGTTTTCATATTCCTAAGCAACTTGTTATTCGAATTTAAGCAACCAAACCATTGAAGTCAAACACTTTCATATCAAGCCATAAAGCCCTTCGTTTATTGAAAAATGGATGTCAAGTTTTCTTAGCCCATGTTATGGACTTGAATAAAAATATGTCAGATTTGAATGATATTTCTATTATTAGTAAATTTCCTGATGTATTTCCTGAAGAATTTCTTGGCTTACTCCCAAAGTTTGATATTGAATTTTGTATCGACTTTGAACCCGATACAAAACTCATTTCTAAAATCTCATGGCTCCTATTGAACTTCAGGAGTTAAAAATTCAACTATAGAAGGTTGTACTCGAGCCTTTATCTGGTGACTTCCTTTGTGGAATGCACCGAAGCCAGACTCTCCGTAGGGGACGCCATATTTGTGTAGTAGTAAACTGATAGGTACAATTGTGACGTGCTATCCAAGATTTGGATATGAGTCATAGTTGAGAGCAACCTAAGTCAGTAATCGAAATACGTAGCTTTCTAGGCTTAGTTGGTTATTATCGGAGATTCGTGGAAAGATTTTCTCGAATCGCTATTCCATTAACGCAGCTGACTCGTAGAGATACAAAATTCGAATGGAGCAAGGAATGTGGAAAGAACTTTGAAGAAATCAAGAGGAGACTCATTTCGGCACATGTTATCACCATACCATCCAGAAAAAAAAAACGAACGTGATAACTGACGTGTTGAGTAGAAAATCGTATGTGGTTACGAGTGCGATATTGTTAACACAAAGACTCATTTCATACGACTTACAGAAGATGGAGATAGAGTTAAAATTTCAAAGAACCTGCGTGAAGATAACGAATATACGATTAGAATCGACTTTAATCGATAAAGTTAAAACCGTTCAAACTACACACCGGAGCTGATGAATATGAAGAAGGAGGTACAAGAAGTTATTATTCCAAAAACGAGAATTGGCGATGTAAGGAAAGCTCAAACCTTTGATTTATTAGTCCATTTCAAATCCTCAATCGAATAGGAACTGTGGTCTATAGACTCGTTTTACAGCCAAGTATGATGCGTGTTCATAACGTTTTTCACGTATCGATGTTACGTAAATATGTGGATGACCCGAACCACATTATTGAGTTAGAACCAGGTGAGATAGCCGAAAACTTAACGTACGAGGAGGTACCTGTCAAGATTTTGGATAGGAAAGAGCATGTCCTACGCACGAAGGTCATACCACAAGTTAAAGTCTCGTGAAGGAACTATGCTATTGAAGAAATGACCTGGGAGTTGGAATCAGAAATGAAAGCGAGGTATTTTCACCTTTTCGAAATGCTAGGTACGTACGTCAATTTCGAAGACGAAATTTCATAAGGAGGGGAGGTTGTAAGGGCCCAACTTTTTATAAATAAAGATTTAATTTCCTCTATTTATCATTTTGAAATAGTAAGGGTTGATTTGATTAATGTGGTTAGTTATGGGTAAAATGCGCAAATATTTTAAATAAGCAAGTGGTTATAAAATATTCATTGTTATCGGGGAATATTCGTTTGGTCGTGGAATATTCTTGCTGTCGGGGAATATTCGTACGACGGCGCAATCTTTTGTGGGCCCCATAACGAAAAGTGATTGGATGAAGAAAACGACAAGTATAAGTTGTTTATAAATAACGGCATAGTTGTTACCGTTAATACTGTTGGAATACCCGGTGGTTAAAACACAAGAATACGCATTGTTGCACAAGAGCACACCAGATTGCACCAATTATTGATTCTTACGTAAGAAGGCACTACTCAATAATTGTTACAAAGAATTATTGCTCAAATTTTTATTTTATTGATTCAATAATTGTTGCGTTGAATTTTTTTTTATTTATCGTTGTTTCAATAATTATCACTACATAGTATTTTCCATTATCGGAGCAATAATTCATATTATCTGAATAATATTATTAGATAACATTATTGGCAATGTCTAGATAGTTCTCATTTAAGGAGAGGTTTGGTCATCTAATCAAGCGCCACCAAGAAGGAGAGAAATTCTTATTGAAAACCCCTCTTCCTGGGTGAACTACCGTTGTCGATATTGTGATTCTCGTAATATTATTTGTGAATAATTAATTATTAATTTATATGATGAGGAAAATATTGATTTTATGTTGATATAGATGGAAAAAAATTTTAATGTGACAATTGTTAAAAATTAATATTTTATCTTTTTCTGATAAAATAATTCATTTAAATATATTATTTTAATAATATATTAATGATGATATTTTTACTATGAATATGGGATATATGAGTATATGGGGAGGAATAGTATTTTTGTTGCATTAAATGATTAACACATATTTTGTGTGTCGGTGGACCCCATTTCTTGACTGAAATTTGATTATAGCCTGTAAAATCGCCCGTTTGTGGATTTCGGTCAATTTATGTTTGAAATTTGGAAATATTTCTTCTGCAAATTGTAGAGAATTGAATTTCTTATAAAAATTTGCGAGATTCGAATTTTCTGATAAAAGGGCTATTTATTATGAATTATTGAAGTTCCGTAGTTCCGAAATAATTGGTTTTTGAAAGTTTTAATTATTTTTAATTAGAAAAACGTTTTTTGCAATCCCACATGTGTGGTTAATGAGCTGAATTCAGATTCTTGGGTGGTGTGCTTGAATGTTAATAAATAAAATTATTTTATTAAATTTTCTGCTTTGGTGTTCTAAGCAATTTCCTATAAATAGGGTGGTTAGGTTAGAATTGAAAATCACACCAGAAACTAAAGATTTCTCTCTCTTTCTCTCTCTATAATATCGAGCGTATTCTTGTGAGTATTTTAGTACTTTGAGTATTTCTATACGGTGCAAGTTCTTTTCAAAGACTATATCCAAAAGATTCCAATCGTAAGTACTATTTTTGCGAGGTAAGGGATGTTATTTTCTTCTCAAATGATATTATTTCTTCAATATCATTATGCCAAAATATTAGTTGGAACTTTTTCATGTCGGGGTTACTATTCATGAGTTACTATTTACGAGTTACTATTCACGAGTTACTATTCATGAGTACTATTCACGAAGCATGATGATGTTTTTTATGAAATTTCTATCTTTTGGTATCGGAGTTACTATTCACGTATACAACACTATTCACGATACTAAGACTATTCACGAATCATTTACACTATTCACAAAAAAAAATTAAATTTTTGTTTTTCGTCCAGAATATCTATTATGGATACTAGCTTTGTTTGTATCCATGTTTTGATCATTCTTGAAGTTTAATCCACTATGATTATTTATGAGGTATTTTTGGACATGGAATAGCTGAAATACGAATCCTTAATAATTATTCTTTTGTTTCACTAAATTCGTTTCCTTTAAAATATTTTTCATCATCCTCAGTCCTAAATGATGATATAACTGAATATCTTTGGCCTGTAGTGCAAAGATGAATGATTTCTTGATGAATATCTTTGGCCCGTAGTGCAAAGATGAACAGGGTTGAGATGAACATGACCAACAGATGAATATCTCCGGCCCTGTAGTGCAAAGATGACTATTTGATTTATGATGTATATTGATTGATGTTACAGGGATAAAATATCGATGATGGACTTTTAAATTCATAGATGATAGTATATTTCATTCTCTACTTAACTCTTCTAATGAATTGTTGTTTCCGCTGCAGTTGTTGACCTAAAACTTGTTGTCTATTGTATTCTATCAGATTTTTCCCTGTTGAAGACTAAGGATAATTTGTTGTACATTATCTTAGTCATAATATTCTTTGCTGGGCTAGTTGAGCTCACCCTTTTCCTTTTTGTTCTATTTTTCTTCTTAGGAGACGAGAATATAGAGGGAACTAGTCGGGGTGAGGAGTAATGGTTCAAGACAGTTGTTTTAGTAGTCCTCACCATTTTGTAAAATAGTGTATCAATAATTGTAATGAGGACTTATTTGAGTATGAATATTGTCTAGAAGATAATATTTGTATTTAAACTCACAGTTTATGTGTTGTCGTATTTTGCACGATAATTGTATTAGTGAAGTTGTAGTTGTTTCTGTACCATGTATTTGGCGACTCAGAATGGGTTGGATAGAATGGACCTATTTTGGGGGCGTTACAGATAACATATTTGAATGTGTCTCCATAACAAAACAGATTTAGATTTAAACATAGAAAGCATGAGACAAAAATAAACAAACTTATTTTACTTACTCCAAACTGCAGTAACTGTTGTGGACTAGCAAATAAAGTGTAGTATTAACCCATGCAATAACTCATGCAAACTATTATATTAATATGCATGAAAAAATTTGATTAACATGACTAAATTAAATTATAAGCCAATATAAAATCAATTTAGCCCATATAAACATTGTCATCATTAAAACCACAAAGTAAATATACTAACAAACCCAAGAGGTAAACATAAGGCCACAAATGTGTTGGGTTTCCTTAAACTATAATAAATATAGTATATGTCTATAGAGCAAGATATCATTGTAAGATTTTTAAGTTCAAAGCTAACGCTACTAAAAATTCAGATATTTTGTGAAATAGACTATGTAAAGGTTCAAGTTGAAAGACACATCTTACTTATGTATACTATATTTAATAAGAGAAAGAAGAATGTCAAAGGAAAAGGATTGAAAAATTATGAAAATAGGGTAGAATTTTTAGATAGTTTCATTATCTAAAAGTATATAATAAATATATTATATGTTATCCATGTAACCATCAATTAATATTGGTTCAATTGGATAAGAGAGGGGTGTTGATATTAAGGATTTGGGTTCAAGTCATGGCAACAACATTAATGCCGACATTGGAATTACAGAACGACAATAAGAATTGGGATGTCATGTTTGGATATCAACAAAACTCTTTAAATGAGTGTTTGAAAACCTATAAATAGGTTACAAATCCATCAAAAATACTTACTTAAAAAATCATTCTAGTACAAATTCTACAGAATAAATTCTAGTACAAATTAAAATGGGCCTATCTTATCTTGGGAGACTAATTCGTAGTAATTCTGTGTAGTAAAAGTAAAGGGCGAATATAGTCTTAAAGAAAAGAGTGACCAACCATTCAATTCATGTATGAATATTGTTGTTCTATATCTTACTACAAAATAAGTTACAACAATTTGGTTATCTGTTTAGT
This sequence comes from Panax ginseng, assembly GCA_020205605.1. Lineage (NCBI taxonomy): Eukaryota > Viridiplantae > Streptophyta > Magnoliopsida > Apiales > Araliaceae > Panax > Panax ginseng. The sequence continues at coordinate 44,310,501 of CM035141.1, forward strand.
TGCTCTGAAAATGTTGGAAAGTATAGAACAAGAGATGGGTCTCTTTTTTTACCATTTGATAGGAAAGAGGAACGGAATTGGAGGGAAGGGGATGGAGATGGAGGAAGAGGGGGCAGGTAACGGGGTGACGAAACAAAGGGAGAGGAAAGATCAGGGAAAAGGGAGAGAGGAGAGAGGAGAGAGGAGAGAGGAGAGAGCAAATTGATCTTTTTTTTCTTTTTTCTTTTTCAACTTTTTGATCTTTCAATATAAAAAAAGAATTATTTAATTAATTATATTTTGAACACTTTTGTCAATTGTTTAAAAGTTTAATGTTATTCATGTTAAAAATATAATTTATATGTTTGAAAGTTTATTATTTTTTAGTAATCAAGTTTTTTTTAATTTTAAAATTAAAAAAATTGTATTTGATAATCTTTGTATTAGTATTTAATTTTAATAATTGAACATATTATAATTATTTATAAGGATTTCTACAAATTTAATACGTCAAAATAATTATATATTCAAATTTTATATATATTTAATAAGTCAAATCGTATTCTATACAAGCAAACCGTATACTCCCTCCGTCACATAGTTATAGACTTATTTTCTATTTTGAGATGTCCCAATATATAGACTACTTACTATTTATAAACTTTAGTTGGTTCATAGTTTTACTTTTATGCCCTTATAATAAATATTCAACCATTACTCTTTTTTTGAAGAAATAACATTCAATGTCATTATTTTTATCACCACATTTAATGTTGTTGTAAAGTTATATGGTTATGAACTTTAATGGTGTACTTGGTTATGGACTTTAATGGTCAGTAGACGTCAATCAATGAAGTTGAGAGTTCCAGTGTGATAAATAAGGAGTAATTAACTTATTCATTAATTCCATATTAAGGGGTATATGTGGAAAATTATGTTAAAAATTATCACTTAAATTGATTTTCTTAAACTATGTGCCAAAAAAAATCAGCCTATAGACGGAGAGAGTACAATTCTTGTGTGACAAAAAATTTAACTATTCCGATCAATTTTGGCCGGATTATGAAATTAGGGACTATACTATATATAATTAAATACTTGATGTAGTAAATTATAAATTCAAATACTTTAGGAGTTCGACTTATGAATATGATTCTACTTAATAAATGTTATTAGCCCTTTAACAAATATGCACTAACAGATGATTTTAATTGCACTAACAATTAACCAACAAAGACATCTGTTGTTTATGCATGTATATGACCGGCATAAACTAACAAAATTATCATGAAGAAGATTCATTATATGTACCCTTCTCAATTAAAGCATCTTTTAGAAAAAATAAAGCTCCAATCACAATTCCAGAATAAAGCATAGTCGTAGACATGTCTGTAACACTTCAGAATCTATAAATAATAACTTTTTTTAAAAGGAAGAGGAAATATACACTGAAAATAAAAGGGGAGAAAAATAGAAGACACAAAGAAAGACAACTCAACTAACAGACGCAACAAAATGCCAATTTCGGCCAAGATAGAGTTTCCTGTGCTAAATTACAAATGCACCACCAATCAGGAAGAAACACCAAGAAATAGCAATGCTAAAAATGAGTAACAGATACAGTTGAAGACATAGCCTCCATTATCTGAGCAGCACCAAAATTCAAAAAGAATACTCCACCAATTAACTAACAAAAATACCAGAAATTTCCAATTATAACTGCTTATGTGCTTTGAGAAATCATATAATTGCCACAAAATACACATTTATAAAACTTCCAAACTCAGTGTAAGCCGGCCGCATTTGTTCACCACCAACAACTGAACACAAACAATTGTACCACTAGAAAGAGGCTTAAGAAACTCACACAACCCATTATAACATAACAAACAAACCAAAGTTTCCCAATTACAATTAAGGTCCACAAGTCCGACAAAAGCCACAAAATAGCCTTTAAATTTAGACAAATTTCAATTAAGACTGTAAGACATGGATTTTTAGAGGCAACTTTATCACTTCATAACAAGAGAGACTTAGTAAGATATTTATCACTAGTCTTAACATAAAGGAATGCATTTCATTTTGAAGCAAAATTGAGAAAAACAGTGCAAGACATAGGAAGAAATACAACCGCGAAGAACTCTGTATATACTTCTATATATGAGCTGTTATCGAACTCTGTTCGATGAGCCTGGATTTTACATCCGATACGTTTACCGCTTATATATATATATATATATATATATATATATATATATATATATATATATATATACACACACACACTCTTCGTCCCGCCTATAGTTTACTTCGTGGCGATTGATTGCTTTTACAACTTTATTTACATTTTCGATCCCCCATGGAGGTGCTTCGTGATGGTTAATCATGTCTTTATATATATATTTACAGTTTTTATATATAACTGCTTACTGCTTTCATATAAATTACGGCATCATGTGAGCCTATGAATCATGTGATCACAGATTCAGTTTACTGAATCTAGATTCGGTTCCCGTGATGGACATTTTCTGCTGTAAGTAGCTTGTAAATTTATTCACGGTGTTTGGATTTCCTCAGATGGTTTTCATGCCCACGAGGAGTTCAACATTGCTTTGTACATTATTTTCTCGAAGATGCTTCACATCTCGAAAATTAAAAACAATCAAGCCGAACACTTAATAAAAATTGAAGTGTAAAAGGTCTCAATTACTATTGAGCATAAGGGTTTAAAAAACATCTTTTACAAAACATCACTGCCATATCTTGTTTAAAACTGAATTTTTACACAAATTCAAACCCTGTGTATATAGCTGCGAACGAGGCCTCGCACTACTTCCATCTAACTGCACATTGACTCACACACATACACATTCATATAACAGTTTCTTGAAAAGGGATGACGGGGGGTGCCTAACACCTTCCCTCCGCATAATCAATCCCCCGGACCCTAATAAATCTCGGTTTCACAGACCCGTTTAACAGTGTCACATAACTGGGTCAATGTGCAAACCTTTTCTCGGTTGTGTTGGTACAACCATATAAAAAATCAACTAGCGACTCTTAGAGTCCATTCATCGACATATACATGTCGGACCTTTTCACAACTTATTTTTTCAAACAAATCTCACCTAACATGAGAACACCAAAGAACAAGAACAGAAAAGGGACAAATAAAAATCCCGACGTCGACAGGTGGCGACTCTGCTTGGGACACCAGTAAGAGGGCTTAAGCCGCTATTACAATCTTTTCAAAACTGTTATATGCTTGTGTGTGGATGTTGCATTTATATTTATGATGAATGTGTACGAATGCATATATTTACTGCATATAATGCTTTACACTATATCTGCTTGTGATATTAGTGCTTCGCACATGTCATCATTTTCATAAACGGTGAGACACGTTGTATGTTAATGTATGTTGTGTGGTTCATCCACCAAGAGGCTATCCTGTCGGTGTTTGATTACTGGACTCGTAGGAAGACTAATTCCAACTAGGCTCAGGAAAGGCACCACCCAAAAATGCTCCAATTAAAAGGCCGGATTAACTTCCTATGAAGTAAATTGCGATGATTTGGGAACCTTCATGCCAAAAAACCGCGAGAGTAGCCTAAGATAGGTCATCCGCTGATAAACCAAACGCGAAGAAAAGTCTCTTCATACTTTCCCATTTCAATTACTTGTAATTAATATTACTTGTAATTTCATTTCAATGTCAATCTCAATGTAATGGAAAAATATGAATGAATGTGTACATGCATTCCCTTTTATCTAGTATGCTATCTTGTCATACAAACAACTGACATCCATTTTACAGGATAATACTCCTAAAACGGACACATCACATAGCATGTAACATTTCCACATTCCCTAAGACTAAAATATGTAAGTCTTTTTATAGGGAAACAATCGGTCCCGTTACCCATTTAAAGTACAAGAAGGCACTAAGACCACCGTCAGACATGGCTACAAGTGCCCAGCCTGATCCTACTCCTGTGTCCCGAGAGGAGTTTGAAGGATTAAGGAATTAGATAGCAGAATTGGTTGTCTTTCTAAAAGAACAAAGTAAAGACACTCGGGGTCAAACAATGCATACTCAACCAGAGTCATTCACACCAGGGGGCAGTCAGGGTATTGACAAAAAGATAGAAACCCAGATACCTGAACCTCATTCCAATAAAGGAACCAACAAAACCCTTGAAATCACAAAACTCAGGGATGATCGAGAAACTGGGGATATAAGAAAGAAAGTCCAACAAATGGAGGAAACTATCTGATCAATCAAAGGGACTGGAAACTATGGAAGTGTCACCTATTCAGATCTCTGCATATATCCAGGGGCTCGATATCCTGACAAATTCAAAGTCCCAGAGTTTGAAAAGTACAATGGGGCAGGCAATCCCTATATGCACCTATAAGTATATATTGGCGAACTAGGGTCTTATGCTGAAGATGAAAGCCTCACAATGCAACTTCTCCAAAGGAGTCTCACTGGAGAGGCTAAAGCATGGTATGCCCGACTTGACAATGCCAAAATCCACAACTTGGAAAAATTGGCCCATTCCTTTCTAAATTAGTACAGTTTTCAGTCATAAATGGCACCAGATCGATACCAAGTGACTAAAGTCAAAAAGCAAAGTACTGAATCTTTTAGAGAATATGCCCAAAGATGGAGACATTTAGCAGCGCAAGTCATTCCATCAATGACAAAAATTGAGATGGTAATGACGTTTAATTATATACAAGAGGCTCTTTACTATGAAAGGATCCTAGCAGGCATAGGAAAGCCATTCTCAGAAATGATCAAACACGGCGAAATGGCAGAGATGGCCCTGAAGGCAGGCAAGATTAAAGACTTCACTGCCTTGGAAGCAGTCGCCAAGCATATACAGACTGGCAAGTATGCGAGAGATCCCAAGGGTATACCCGATAAAGGCACTGAAGATGTATCCCTTGTTGTATATGGGCAAGATAGGAGACCAACCTATCATCTCCCCATTTGGAAAAAGCAAGACATTCTGCCATTTCAACAACCGGATGCATTCTACCAATGCCCAGAGAGGAAAAGAAAATTTGAGAGAACTTAAAATCGGGTGTACACTCCACTAGGCGATTCCCTTGAAAATGTATTAGCGATATTAATGGATCACAAGAAAATTACCGAACTGACTCCACCTTTGGAACCAGGGAGCAAAAGATACAATCCAAGCCAAAGATGCACTTACGACTCAGGGTCTCCAGGACACGATACACAAGATTGTTGGTCCTTAAAGCATAAAATTCAAAATCTGATCGAAAGTGGCAGTATTGTGGTCCAACAACCTGACCAACAAAATGTTGACACCAACCTTCTGTTGCAGCATGATACGAAAGAAGTAAACATGATCAGGTCATGAAGCGCTGAAATGTATCCAAATCGTAAGTACATACGAAGGATTGAGAAATACCCCCAAAGGCACCGAACAAATGTCCTAAAGTTGGAAAAAATAGAGTAGGGTATGATAGTAATGCAAAAATTAGAGACAATCCAGAATCAAGTAAATTTTCTAGCTAAGCTGATAGTGCGCCAACATCATGATACGAGGCAGTTTTTCACTCAACTATCAGAAGGCCAAGAAAAGGGGGATGATAAAATTGCTAGAAGATCTCGCCAACGGAAAAATCGCTCAGGGGAATGTGAATTCTCAAAGAATAAAGATCAAACAACCTCCATAATAGTTTGAAAATTCACCCCTCTAAGGAAATCTAATGAAGATATGCTACACTTTCTGATAAGTGAAGGAAGGATTACTGAGTTGCTGCCTCCTATAAATCCCAAGATGAAGAGTTATGATTCCACTAAAATATGTCTCTACCATTCTAACTCACTTGGGCATACGACTGAGGAATGCTGGTCTTTGCGACATAAAATCCAGAATTTCATTGAAAATGGGGAGCTGGAGAGATAATTTCCCATGACCAAAAAAGGCGAAAAGGAAATAAAAAGCCTAAGCTGTCCACTCGAGATAGGCAGTTCAGAGGAGGTGAAGGCTATGAGCACCAATTCTGGCAGAACATAAGGTGGACTAATCCCAATGCAAGGAATGAAAGAGGAGACAAGGGAATCCCCAAAGGAGTTTCCTCCGCCAACATCAAACATCCTGTGGTCCAAAGATAACAACCACGTTCCTGATTTTATCACCTTGGATGATGCGGAGGAAATACTAATCCTTTCCAAGGAAGAAAAGGTAAAAAGGAAAGTTTCTTGCAAGAAATGCGACAACAGTTTGAGCGAGATTTCATGGTTGAATCCTCTCAATCCCAAGAAAAAGGTGAAGGACCAAATGAAGGAAAAGGATGTGAGGATATCAGGGAAACCAACTCATCAAAGAATCAGGAGTTCATCCCTTTTTGCGATGCGTCTAGTTCAAGCGTCCCTGAGGAATGTATTGAATCAAAAAGCGATCAAGTTATGGCCATAAGTGAAGACATTCAGATCAAGAGGTATCCTCTATCGCGAGCCTCGAAGGCAACATAACCACTGATAACTGGACTATTGGGCCTCAGTTAGCCAAGAAGATGTAGATCCAGGGGATAAAGTTGCGAGTTCCAGAAGATGTTGGGATGGTATCACTTTCTTCCTAGTATGCCTTTTATTTTCCATGCACGTAAATAAAAAAAGAAAGAAAAAAAAGAAAAAAGAAAAAAAGAAGAAGAAGAAAAAAAGAAAAAAAATCAAAAAAAAATCATCAAATCACCAATCAAATCACAAGTTTTATCATCAAGCCTGAACGACGAAAGACCTGATCTCCCTTCATCAATGGAAGTACGTACGCATCAATTTATGGTGCGGTCAAACCAAACAAAAACCCAAACAAACATTTCTCAAACAGTCACTTCTCAAACCATTTATCTTATCAAGCAGGAACTACGTCGACCTGATCACCCACATACACAGGAGTACGTAGGCAGCCATCAGTGGTGCGGTCTGACCCTCAAAAGAAATATCCAAACCCAAACATCAATCCTAAGTCTACGCCCAAGAACAACCCTCCAAGTCAGTGACCCATGTCGAGAAGACCCAACAACACATCAATGTCATTCCATCGAATCTGGCACAAATCCCAGAAAGGAAGAAACAACGATACACTAAGACAACCAGCAAGAAGGACCTTCAAAGAGTCGACACCCTCAATCACAAGTCAGGAACAATGATTGAGGGCATCAAAGCCCAAATCCACTACATGTTCACCATCTGGTACAAAAGTAAAAGCCTCTTGCGATCTCGACGTCTTATCAGCTCATCTGTCAAAGCAACTATCCCAGACAACAAGCAAGGATGGGGCAATTTCTAAATTGGCGACAACCCGATATTGGAACTCGTACAACAAGACTGGGGCAATCTCAGGAACATCGACAACTCAACACTGGGGCATTTATCAACCATTTTAAAGAGGAAAATATGCCAGTCAGCACCATCATAATGGTACACCATCATTAGAGCTTCCCTCACATCATCTCACTGACGATTTGGATATTACTCAATTACGACTTCGTCAACAAAGAGAGTTTCTCATATGAACCCTCGACATCAACATGCGAAAAGACTGGGGCATTGTTCTATTCTAAGAAATGGAAGGAGCTTTAGGCGAGATCAAGCCTCTCAGCAAAAGAAAAGGGAGAACCCCTGAAATAAATCATGGCGACTTTAGCGCCCTTACAAAAGAAAGGGAAATCCTCAAGAAAGTCATTAACTCAAAAGCAGAAGCCCAAGGACAAAAGGTCTAGCGAATGAAATCCTCATCATCAAATATGCCAACCGGCGTCAAATTCTCACAAGTCGAGACCTCTACACCGAATTTCAAATCTGGGCAGCGAAAGAACAAGCTTCACCTTCCAGGGATGTTAGCGGCATTCAGGTCATTAGTTCAGCTGGGTTGCGAATAAAATGCTCAAGGAAATGGGGCACAAGTACCCAACAGCGAAAGGAGACTCCAAATCACCTAAAAAGGGTGAGGTAAAATTCTACTCCATATAATTTACAATCTGCATCAACCTAGGACATTAGACTCCTAAGGAAATCTAGAGCATCACATCATACATGATCTACACATGTGCAAAGGCGCTACATCAACGTGTATCTCTATCAAGGTATAGCATGCATCTCCAGTAGATTTAAATATGCGTGCAAATTAAATGTCTAGATTAGAGAAAAATTTCATCGTAGACATCTGGTGGTTGTCATCAATCCAACGCAACATCAGGAAGAGTCTGGTGAAGCAAACCTTTGAATATTACTTCAGCGAAGGTATCAGAGGATCTGGTATTCTAAACCATGGGCATCCATTCAGTACAACATCAAGACAGTTCAGTGATGAAAGCATTGTATACCACCATTCGAGTGGGAACCTAAACAGTTTGGCGATGTCAGCGTATTCAACTACCAGTAGGGTAAGATCCGTTGTCAAACTACCATCAGGGTAGGCACCATTTAAACTACCAAGCGTATACATCGGGAAGGTCTGGTGATTTCAGAATGTCATCCCCAGTAGAGATGTAGAAAAACATCTCAATTTCTCTTCATGAAACAGACATCAGCGACACCGATAATAAGCCAAACCGTTGTAGTCGACACCAGTATAGGCATCAGAAATCCCCGGTAAAGGTAAAGCGATTTGTGAAAACATTTTAAATTCATCATAACATTCATTACATTGCAATTTGTGATTTGCAATTTGCGATGCGTGAAATACGATGTGCGATTGGCCAAATGAGAAAAGTGAAGTACAAAATGCGATGTGCGATTTGCGAACTACGATTCGCGAAAACATTCAACATTCATCATAACATTCGTTACATTACGATCTGCATCATTGAATATACCTTGTCATATTTCAAGTGTCTAGTAATCTTTATCATGTCCATTCCATTGCATTGCATGAACATGATAAAGAGGGGCATCTATAGACAATCAAAATTTTATTTTCCTATTACTAACTATGCATGAGGACAAAAACATCTTTTTTACATTCCAGAGATAACCCTGGAGGACTACAACAATCAAGTCCAACCCCGGAGATAGCCCCGAGAGATCCAATTTCCAACCCCAGAGATAACCCTAGGAAATCAGTTTCCAACCCCAAAAATAACCCCGGGAAAGGCAGTTCCAGCCCCGAAGATAACCCCGAGAGATCAAGTTCAATTCCCGAAGTCAACCCTGGGTGGTCAAGCCAACCTCAGAGATGACCCTGAGGACATTCAGAGTCAATAAAATGACATTCTCAGAGAAAACATTGGGAAAAACCCGCTACAACTGTGTGAAGACCGGAGATAACCCCGGCAGGGGCAAAATGGTCATTTTGCCAACTCAAGTTCAACTCAAATAAAATACACTCATTTCAACTCAAAATTTCTTCAAAAGAAGTCCCACAAAAACCATATCTTAACTTCTTAGCACAAACTACACAAAATGGCTCAACGGACTGCCTGACGGAAACTCGGAAATGCCATTTTGGTCATGTACCCATCTTCTCGGCATCAAAAAAGGGCAAATCATATTTCATTGCATAGCTCTCGGAAAGAGCTTTCCGTAATGGTATGACATGCTTTCATTGGACTCCCGGATTGAAAGTTATGAAGGTTCGAGCGAACAACGCATTATCTAAGTTCACGTACTTCGAGACGATGGGACCACACCGCCAGGGGCACCCCCGGGCAGCCGCAGGTACACCTGCGGCACCCCCCTCTATAAATAGAGGGCTTGGGGTGGCCATATTTGCAAGAGAAATGGCGAGGAAGCCCTGTCTAATTTGTTTTGTACACACTATAAATTGAGTGCTTTGTCATTTTAAGCACTTGTGAGCTTATATTCTGTCATATTTTTACCGGCGGGAGCCGAGTGTTCATCCACTTTAAGTTATAGAAGTCTTCTTTGGCAGTTCACTGTAAGACTTCTTACACACTTTAAAGCCTTTCTCTTCATCTTTGCACACATTGTTCTTCATGTTGAGAGTCGTATTGCGTGTGTAGGCCCGAACTTCGGTCCGTGGTTTTATTTTTTTGTTTGTATATATATATATACATATATATATATACGGACTAACATTATCGAGTTATGCCTCGATTGAGCCTAGACTTACGTCCTGAGCGTTTACTTGTTTTTTCTATATATATATATATATATATATATATATATATATATATATATATATATATATATATATGAATTGTTGTCAAACTTTGTTCGATGAGCCTCGGATTTTACATCCTAGGAGCATTTATTGCTTATATATATATATATTTACATTTCATCTCACTTTGGATTATATATATTTACATTTCGTCTCTACTTGAGTTTACTTATGGTGGTTGATCATTTTAGTACTTATATATATATATATATATATATATATATATATATATATATATATATATATATATACTCTCATTCACTTTGGAGTTACTTCAGTGGTGGTTGATTATTTATTATGACTTTATTTACATTTTCGATCCCCCATTGAGGTGCTTCGTGGTGGTTGATCATGTCTTTATATATAAATTTACAACTTATATATATATAACTTATAGACACTCAAAATTTTCTACACACTTGTTATTGACATTGTAGGAGGGCAGATTCATCTTTCAAAGATAACCCTGGAAGACAGCTCACATCCAGTCCAGATACTACCGAAAGTTCAACCTCAACCCCGGAACACACACTGCGAGTATCAATTCCAACCTCAGAGATAACCCCGAGACATGCAGTTCCAATACCGAAAATTCCACCTGAGAAGACCGATCCATCTCGGAGATAACCCCGAGATATTCAGTCTCAGTCCTAACACTAGGAGTAGCAAATACCAACCTTGGAGAAAACTTCAAGGAATGCAGTTCCGGAGATAACCCCGAAAATGCTTGTTTCAAGTGCATGCAATCAGCTGCAACCTCGGCACTCACACCGGTGCACTCAGTACAAGACACACTGAGATGACACTGAGGACCTTCAACACTTGCAACAGTACAATCTCAGAGATAACCCTGAGCAACGTCTACTTTATCAGCCCAAATCGGTGATAACCCCGGTGAGGGGCAAAGTCATCATCTTGCCACCTTGACGCCACATCGCGCCATCTCAACATTTTATACATACATTTCTATACAGCAATGTCCTACAAGAACCAAGGATGACCAATCTCGACTGACTATTATGCAGGGTAACAAATAGAATTTGAAGCTTGAAGACCGAAGGGCATGGTCACATCTTCCTGACTTCGTACAACCTCTAATCCCATGTCATTGTGTAACTCTCGACAACAACAGTCCAAAATAGGTCTTACATACCTCAGTCGGATGCCCGAATTGCAATTCTAAAAGTTCGAGCGGACATTACAGTGCATGCGTGCACATACTTTGAGACGGCAGACCCCGTGAATCCTGGGGCAACCTGGCCAGCCGTAGGTAAAATTATGGCTAGCCGCACCCCCCCTCTATAAATAGAGGGCTTGGGGTGGCCATTTTAAAAAAAGAAAAGGCGATGAAGCCTTGTCAAATTTGCTCCGTACTCACCTTACACGGAGTGCTTTCTTATTTTAAACACTTGTGAGCTCACATATAGCTACTTTTTGTACCGGCGGGAGCCGAGTGTTCATCCTTTTAAAGATATAGAAGCCTTCTCACACACTTTAAAGCCTTTCTCTTCATATTTGCACACACCATTCTTCACGTTGAGAGTCATGTTGCGTGTGTTTGCCCAGACTTCGGTATGTGGTTTTATTTCAGTTTGCACATATATATATATATATATATATATATATATATATATATTTATATATAGACTAACATTATCGAGTTATGCCTCGATTGAGCCCTGAACTTTGGTTTGGAGCGTTTATATGCTTTTCGTGTATATATATATATATATATATATATATATATATATATATATATATATATATATATATATATCAACTATGTGTCAAACTTTGTTCGATGAGCCTAGATTTTACATCCGGTGCATTTATCGCTTTTATATATATATATATATATATATATATATATATATATTTACGTTTAGTCCCTTTGAGTTTACTTACGTGGTGGTTGATGGATCTTCTGACTTTCTTTAATTTTCGTCTCACTTTGAGTTTACTTACGTGTCGATTGATTATTTTTACAACTTTATTTACATTTCTGATCCCCCATGGAGGCACTTCATGGTGGCTGATCATGTTTGTATATATATATATATATATATATATTTACAGATTTTATATATATACTTGTTTACTGCTTTATTATCAATTGCGGCATTATGTGAGCCTAGGAATCATGTGATCAGAGATTCAGTCTACTGGATCTAGATTCGGTTCCTGTGATGGACATTTTCAGCTGTAAGCAGCTTGTAAATTTATTCACGGTGTTCAGATTTCCTTAGATGGTTTTCATACCCACGAGGAGTTCGATACTATTTTGTATATTATTTTCTCGAAGATGCTTCGCATCTCAAAAATTAAAAACAATCAAGCCGGACACTTAATATAAAATGGGAGTGTAAAAGGTCTCAATTACTATTGAGCACAAGGGTTTGAAAAACCTCTTTTATAAAACATCACTGCCATATCTTGTTTAAAACTAAATTTTTACACAAATTCAAACCTTGTGTATATAGGTGCTAACGAGGCCTCGCACTACTTCCAAATAATAGCACATTGACCTACACACACACACACACATTCATATAACAGTTTCTTGAAAAGTGGCGGTCACTATGGTAACACGGATGTCGGGGGGTGCCAAACACCTTCCCTCCGCATAATCAAGTCCCCGAACCCTAATGAATCTCGGTTTCACCAACCCGTTTAGCAGTGTCATATCACTGGGTCAATGTGCAAACCTTTTCTCGGTTGTATTGGTACAACCATATAAAAAACCAACTGGCGACTCTTAACAGTCCATTATCGACATGATACATGTCGGACCTTTTTCACTTGTTTTTTCAAACAAATCTCACCTAACATGAGAACACCAAAGAACAAGTAACGAAAAGGGACAAATAAAAATCCCGACGTCGACAGGTGGCGACTCTGCTGGGGACCAAGCTCCAGTAAGAGGACTTAAGCCGTTATTACAATATTTTCAAAATTGTTGTATACTTGTGTGTGAATGTTTCATTTACATTTATGATGAATGTGTACGAATGCATATATTTTACTCCACTTCAATATATCTATCTGTGATATTAGTGCTTCGCACATGTCATCATTTTCATAAACGGCGAGACACGTTGTATATGAATGTATGTTATTCACTTCCTCCATCAAGGGACTATCATGTCAGAGTTTTGTTGGGTAAAATCTATATACGTAAAACACGCAAGTATACGTGGTCAACAAGTAATATAGTAATGAATAAAGTATCGTTCCCACGGAGACAAATTAGCAAGAAGTTTAACTTCACAATTATCAATTTCCTATTAATCCTAATTCTATTAAACTATTCAATTCAATGGTTTAAAATTATAGAAACTAAATTAATAAATAAATAAACTATCACAAAATAATCACAAATATCAAAATCCAGAATTTCAAACAATTGATGGAGAATTAGACTTATGATTTCACCCTAAGCTTCACTCTGATTTCTACACCATTATTCCAATTCAATTCACTATCCCAGTTTATTAATCAAGAACACGAATGTAGTACTAGCCACCTCTCGATGAACTAATACCATATTAACATAAATCCATAATTTAGATAAAACAAGTTAAACACCTTAATCAACTAACTCACTATATCTCTATGTGAACTGAAATTAAAGAAGGTTTAAGATTAAGTTCTCTATCGGATTACATACGATGTCAAGCATATCTCTACCTTAACATTAATCAAGAATCTGCTATTCATAAAATTCACGAACACATGCTATATTAACTAAGTCTAGATTCGAATATCCTCTCTCGATTCCATACAAATCCACAAATACTGTTGATCAGGCAATTCATAAATTCAAGCTCAAATTAATATAGATAAACTGGAAATACTTTATTGAACTGGAAATCAAAGCTACAAAATCATTGTTTCACCTAAGGATCCATCATAAGCCTAAAAAGTGAATTAGTTCATAACGAATGAAATAAAAAATGAATACTTTAAGGGAATCATTCTTTCAATTAAAAATATAGAACTAAGATGAAGAATAATGCAAAACCACCCTTCACGTAGCCTTAATCTGCAATCGTCACGAAAATCTCTTCAAAATACTCCTCCAAAGCTTGCTATAAAATTCTGAAATTAATCTTCGTAACATGCCTTGTGTATTGTGTAATTCGTTGTTAATTGAGTAAATAGCCTCCCACACACAAGTCCCAGCCGAAATCCTCTCCTCTTTAGAGTCCACATGCTACCAGAATGCTCGAATCCATATCCCAGCAGAGTTCAACAAACAACAAGAGAGTTCAGATTAGCGACCCCACCCGGCCGAAGTCTATAAACAAAACATGCCATTTTGGTGAAACCCTTCTCGCTAAAGTCCACAAAAAGCTGCGAAGTGATTTTTTTTCTTCCTTCAAGAATTCTTCCAGAAATGATCCCAATTGACTCCAAATCTTGTTAAATGCTACAATGACCACCCTACACATAAAAAAACACAAAACAAATAAAAATCAATATAAAAACAAGAAAATAGCAATAATTAAGCATGAAATGGACAATGATTCGTGGGTATGAAATCCACTTATCAAAATCCCCCAAGCTTAAATCGTGCTAGTCCTCGAGCACAAAACAAACTACACGAAATGCAATGCAATGCAATGAGATGGAATGAATATAATCTATATGCTTTCAAATTAAATAATATCGCAGAATCAAAACTATCCCATCGGCCTTAGAGAAAATAAGTAACTCTACAATATGAATCACCAAAACCAATCCACAATTTTGTATTAATTTTGAAATCTTAAACCATCATCACTGGTATAGTGTGCGTGTGTGTTCAACATCTATGATAACTGATACGGACTCAAATTCAATACATACTCAATTTCTTCGAAGGAATCATACAGTGTAAGCTTAAAATTTCCAAAAATAGGCACATTCCAACTAAAACTAAGCAATACCAAGTTCAAGGGTTCATGCAGGGTACTTATACTTCTTTTACCTCATTTTTTTTCACGGGGGCTTTTTGCTCTTTTCCCATTTTTCTTTCTTTTCTCTTCTCTTTTTTTAGATAGATGGTTGGTGAGTGCGTTTTACACTCCATCTCACGCTTGTGTTTATGGGGAGTATCTCTCCTCAACCCACCACAAGACTCAACTTGTTTCTTTTTTTTTATTTTTTATTTAGATAGTTTATACACCCTACGTTTCCCCCAAACTTAGGTTCTTGACTAATTTTCGCCTTTACTGCATATCCTTGTTATTTTCTCATTTACTCTAGCATTATCCTTTAGAAACTATTTATGAATCAATTTGAACTGACTAGTCAACAAAGATGTCATTAGCGTGCTAACCTTTTTATAACAGTTTTAAACAAGCGCAAGATTTGATTCATAACAGAAATTATATCACAGTTCTAATAATCAACAATGTATTGGTTAACTTATTCTCAATCTCATCATTGGCCCACAAATAACATGAACTGCAAAACCGTTGGACATATGCAAACACAATATTTAACTAAAATTTTTATTTTTATTTTTTTTATTTTTTTTATTTTTATAACAAAATGCGATAATAACCGGAATGAACAAAATGCAATAACAAAAATAACCTAAGCTACTATGCAATAACCTAAGCTACTATGTAAAACTAGAATTGAATGACAAATTTAACCCTAACTACTACATATGCATGCAAACAAGAATTTAAATCCCCCAAACTTAAGTAATACAATGTCTTCATTGGATAAATAATCAAAATTAAGTGCATGAAGACTTCCCTGCAATCGCCTAAGTCTTGGGAGGCGGTGGTTGATCTTCTTCGTCTGAGTCACTAGGTGGAAACCTCGGCAGTGGCATCGACTGCTGATATATAAATTATGTGGTGGATTGAAACTACAAACGTCGTGGTGTTGAGTGAAGCGAGCAGCGCGCTCATAGCATCAAACATGTGGTCTTGCCTCAATCACGAGTCACCGCATCTCCCGACATCTTTGCCTTGTTGTGTGCATCCATTTGACGTTGAAAGTCAAAGAACCGAGGATCGGATAGTGCCTCGATGCGATATACCGCTTTCGTTCCTTGATCTCTCATAGCCTCATCCTCATCCTCCGAGGTATCTTCAGCGTCAGCTTCCTCCTCCGAAGCTGGTGGAAATATGAAACCCAGTCCTTGAGAATGGGAATCACCCCCGGCCCATACTGAATATCGTGCTATTATTCTAGAGTCTAGCAATGCAAGTGGCATCTATGTGGGCTCATCATCAGACCATCTCACACCTGCTTGATGACACATTCCATATACGAGTGATGGGTATGGCAAGCCTCCCAAAATGATTCCATGTAAGCACCGACGGATGGAGAAACAAATAATGGGCCCGACGTCAATGAGAAAGTCTTGGACAATTGCGTATAGCAGTAACGCCTTTTCTTTGGTCATGTCTGAGGTGTGTTGAGATGGATACAATTTAGCACATAGGAATGCATACCAAATTTTGCCATACCAACTTAGATCTTTTCTATGGAACACTGTGCCTCCCTTCCGACCTTTGATCCATGTTGTGCCTGGCTTAGTCATTTCCTTGAGTATTTCCTCATAGTCCGGATGAAAATTACGTAGTTGGGCATACTGGCATTGTCGAGGCACCAACAATTGATAATAGGTGTTTATGGCATCAGCACTGAACGGGACCAAGCGACCCCGCACAAAAGCATTGAATGGAGCTTTGTCCTCGGCGTTTTCATAAAACCCCTTGACTATGTTGACCACGGCGGGTTCTGGCTATTGGGTGAATTTATTCCACCCTTCTGGTAGATTCGAGGCATCATCTCCCCATCAACGGGATCCGGTGCCAACCCCCGCTCTGGTGTAAGGGATTTTGTCAGCATATAATCATGTTGGGTGGCGACAACGGCACACACAAATTTCTGGCGATCAAAGGTGTATGTCGGTTATGCGGATCTTGAACTCTCTCCCCTTTGGCGTTTAGATGTTGGTTGCGATGCCATCGAATCTGACTATTTGAACTCACTATCAACACACTACCTTCCCCTCACACTTGGTTCACTCAACTTCTCAAACACTTGGTGTGCAAAGTGGTGTATCCTCACCAAATTGAAACCTTGATCTATTATGGTACTTGGAAGTGATGAATTGCAACACCAAGTATTCACTCGAACTTGCTCTCAAATAGCCTTTGTGAATGCCCTAACTCGAAAATAGTTGCAGAGTTCTGTGAAGAATTTGGGATGAGATGTGGTAATATATAGAGGTGGTGTGATTGGGTGTATTGGTGGATTGAAAAGGTGGGGTAGTGGAAATCGTGGGGGTGAAGTGGGTTCAATGGATTTAGGTAATGAGTAGAAGTAATGTATGCGGATTTGCAAATCGTGGGTGTTATATATGAGAAAGAGGGATTCAATTTAGGAAGATGAAGTATTTGGGCGTGTGGCTGTGTGACTGCCGATTTTAAGAGCACGGGTTCAAGGACCCTCGCCTCGGCGGGGGGTACAAGTCTAATTGAGCCCACCTCGGCGGGCATGCCCACTATAAGTTAGCCACTTTTTTCTACTTTTCTTCATGATATGCCACTGAATTTGCATTTTCCCATCCTGCAAGCCATGAAACATGAAAGTTATTAGATTGTTGATAAATTTGAGCATGCTTGAGAGATTAACAAGACTTTTACTAAATAATGCCTACCTAATAACTTAATAAAAACTATATTCTAACAATTATGAATGAAACTACGAAAACTAAATGAAAGATTGGGTTGCCTCCCAATTAGCGCTTGATTTTAAGTCGTTCAGCCTGACTACTTCCTGTTCACGGTGCATAGGACATTGTGATGGCGATGACATCAGTGTTGGACTCGCCCCACCAATAGTGCTTTAATCGTTGACCGTTGACTTTGAAAGTTTCTAACGAATTTCGACTGTAAAGTTCAACGGCTCCATGAGAGAACACTCACTTTATAGTGAATGCTCCCGACAATCTCGACTTGAGCTTTCCTGGGAACAATCTCAGCCATGAGTTGAACAAAAGGACTGATTGTCCCAGCTCGAATGTTCTTCGCATAATTTTATGATCGTGCCATCTCTTGATCTTTTCCTTGTATAACTTGGAGTTCTCGTAGGCTTGAAGGCGAAATTCGTCGAGCTCATTTAGTTGAAGTAATCTCTTTTCCCCTACAGCTGCTTGATCGAAATTGAGTTTCTGAATTACCCAATAAGCCTTATGTTGTAGCTCGACTGGTAAGTGACACGCCTTTCCGTACAATAGTTGATATGGTGACATCCTGATCGGTGTCTTGTACGCAGTCCGGTATGCCCATAATGCATCATCCAACCGGAGCGACCAATCCTTACGATTTGGAATCACCACTTTCTCTAATATTTTCTTAACTTCCCTGTTCGACGCCTCAGCCTGTCCACTAGTTTGGGGGTAATACACTGTCGCTACCTTGTTATTGACCCCATACCTCGCCAATAGAGCTGTGAATTATTTGTTGCAAAAGTGACTACCTTCGTCACTTATAATTGGTCTTGGCGTGCCAAACCTCGTGAAAATGTTTTTTTGTAGAAATTTAAGGACCACCTTAGCTTCGTTAGAAGGTAGTGCTACTGCTTCAACCCACCTTGACACATAGTCCACCGCAAGCAGAATGTACTGATTGGAAAATGAGGAAGGGAATGGCCTCATGAAATCGATGCCCCATACATAAAAAATTTCAACTTCGAGAATCATTTGCAGTGGCATCTCATTCCTTTTCAAAATGTTGCCCACCCTTTAACATCTATCACATGTTTTGACAAATTGGTGGGCGTCCTTGAATAGTGTAGGCCAATAAAACCCAGATTGCAGTACCTTTGCTGCTGTCCTCTCACTACCATAATGTCCGCCATACACATATGAGTGGCATTCATGCAGAATGTTCTTCTCTTCATTGTAGGGCACGCACCTTCTAATCATTTTGTCGGCGCACTTCTTGAACAAATAGGGTTCGTCCCACATGTACCATTTTACATCATGAAGAAACTTCTTTTTCTGTTGTCTTATGAGATCAGGTGGAAGAACATTGCTCACTAAATAATTTGCATAATCCGCGTACCAAGGAAATTCTGCATTTATCCCAAACAATTGCTCATCCAGAAATGATTCATTGATTTCGCACTTGTCCTCTCTCAATTTGCCTTGATTTTTTAGCCTAGACAAGTGATTGGCGACTTGATTATCGGTCCCCTTTCTATCCTTTATTTCTAGATCAAACTCTTGAAGTAGTAGAATCCATCGAATAAGTCGTGGCTTAACATCTTTTTTCGCAATTAGATACTGAATAGCCGAATGGTTCGTATAGACTATCACCTTAGTCCCGATCAAGTATGCCCGGAACTTGTCAAATGCATACACTACTGCAAGCAATTCCTTTTTCGTAGTTGTATAGTTCATTTGAGTCTCTGTGAGCGTTTTTCTTGCATAATATATGGCGTGAAATACCTTCTCTCGGCGTTGTCCCAAAATAGCCCCAACCGCATAGTCGCTTGCATCACACATTAGCTCAAAGGACATATTCCAATCCGATACGACTATCACGGGGGATGTAGTTAACTTCTTTTTCAACAACTCGAACGCCGACTTACATTCCTCATTAAAATTAAACATAGAGTCCTTTTCTAAAAGACTGCACAGAGGTTTTGCCATTTTAGAGAAGTCCTTTATGAATCTTCTGTAGAACACAGCATGTCCCATAAAACTTCTTTTTCCTTTTACTGAGCTTGGTGGTGGCAGTTTCTCAATTGTTTCCAGCTTAGCCTTATCGACCTCCAGTCCGTGAGCCGATACCTTGTGGCCCAAAATTATGCCCTCCTCAACCATGAAGTGGCATTTTTCCCAGTTAAGTACAAGGTTCGTCTCTTCGCAGTGTTGTAACACCATTACCAAATTCCCTAGGCAAGTATCAAAATTGTCTCCATAGACCAAAAAGTCGTCCATGAAGACTTCCACGTTTTTCTCCACCATGTCTGAGAAAATGGCCATCATACACTGTTGAAAGGTAGCAGGTGCATTACACAAACCAAATGACATTCTCCTGAACGCGAATGTGCCGTAAGGGCACGTAAATGTAGTCTTCTCTTGATCCTCAAGAGTGATGCCGATCTGGTTATAGCCCGAGTATCCATCCAATAAACAGTAGTAATTATGTCTCGCTAATCTGTCTAACATTTGATCGATAAAGGGTAGAGAAAAGTGATCTTTTTGGGTTACCTTATTCAACTTCCTATAATCGATGCACACCCTCCAACCTGTCACTATTCTTGTTGGAATTAACTCGTTATCCTCATTCTGTACCTCGGTCATTCCTCCCTTTTTCGGCACACAATGAACCGGACTAACCCACTTACTATCGGTAATTGGATAGATGATACTGGCATCCAATAATTTCAGAATTTCCTTCTTTACCACTTCCTTCATAATCGGGTTAAGTCGTCGTTGTTGCTCCACCGTCAGTTTTGCATCATCTTCCATCAGAGTCTTGTGCATGCAAAACAAATGGATGATTCCCTTGATATCTGCGATCGTTTACCCTATCGCTGCTTTATGTTCCTGAAGCACCCTCATCAACTTTTCTTCCTGTAAATTGTTAAGTGCAACATAAATATAATAGGTAAAGAATTTGAATTTCCTAAATACGCATATCTGATGTAAGACCCCGAATTTTATGAAATGAAAGTATTCAATTTTCTTATAATTATTTTTTATTTCGTAAATGGTTAAATTGATAAAAGTTTAAAGTTAAGGGTGATATATGAAATTTTTTGCAAAGTAGCACATGGTATTGATTATTAATGCTTACGTAAGAAGTCACTCAGTTATATTCAATTATTACTACAGTAATTGCTGCATCATATCTCTCATATTTTTGATTCAATTATTGTCACAGTATCATCTGCATAATATTTATTATTATTAAATAAATAATTGAGACGACAAAGTTATTCGTATTATTATTTGTAATATTGACAATGTCTAGAAGTTCTGTCAAGGAGAGGTTTGGTCACCTAATTGCGCGCCAATAAAGAGAAATCCTTATCGGAAAGCCCCTCTTTCTTGGGAACGACCTGATTGTTAAATATTGTGAGTTATAATATTAATGATGAATAAGTTCGTGTTGATTAAAGATGAATTTTATAGTTCCATTGTGTTGGAATTATTTGTGTTAGTGGAAATCGACATTTGTTTTGATAATAATTAATGTCCGGAGGTTATATTGTTCAATCGAATTCTTGGGGGCACTTTTAGGTTATTGAATTACTATTCACGAGTTTGATGAGTGAGTTTTATACTCATAATTGAGTGCGTTTGAACTTAATCTTTTGGATGTTTTTAAGTGTTTATGTCTATTCATGCATATTTATGTTGTTTTGTAGGAATTGGGACAAAAGTTACTTGGATCGACGTTTGGGGTGGCTAGATGCGCGTTTTTGGCTTGCGATTTACACAGCTGTCACTTCAGAGCCAATTTGAGTATTTCTCCGGACCTTATTTTGAAAAACTTAAAGAAATAAAGTTGTAGATCTTCTTCTATTTCCGGATCATCTTGAATCATCAAAATCGGAGTTCGGACGAAGAAGTTATGTCCCAAAGGATGTTGGAGTAAAAAATGTAAGAACATGGGACCAGCACCGGGGCACCCAAAATAGGCCTATGCCCTACTGTGGCGAGACCTTTGGGGAGGCGATGGTTGAGCGTTAAGCCCGGTATTTGGGGCCTTTGGGGAGGAGCTTGGTGATGGCTGGATGCATTTTTTGGGCGAATTTTGACACCTTTTGACTCCAAATTGGATTGGGTTTGTTCCTAAGCTAAAAATTGGACTTGTAACCTATAAATACATGATGTAAGGCATAAAATAAAGAGAGATTACATAGATTAGATTAGAGATACACTCCATTAGATTAGACATTAACCCTAGTTCTTAATTAGTTTTGGAGATTGAAGCAAATTGAAGAACATTGAAGATCGAGAAGCGAAGAAGCGAAGCGAGAGGGAGCATCAGTTTGTGACAACAGATTCTATTCTCTTCTCTTATCATACTTTTATCTTTTAATGTCTATTCAGTTGTGGATTCTTGGTTTCAATTCATTAATTATGAACTAACTCTTTTATTAAGATTTCAATTGAACCTTTTATGTCTATAAATTAGTTATTTGATTTATTCCAATTATTTGTCTCAAAGTGAATTGTTTATCTTGTCTTGTGCTTATTGATTAATTATCTGATCAGTAATTACCTTGTTACTCTAGAAGAAATTGAAAGAGGAATTCTAGGGTTAGAACTAGCATTGTAACATATGACTTAGTTATTTGCATGGTGAATAATTAGGTTTGTGAATTGAATGGAAATATCTGTTCATCGCATGTAACACATAAGGAATTGGAATTGAAGGAGTTTAACTCAATTGTTTTGAATAGGAATATAACAAGATTAATCTGGATTAAATAGAAGACAATTGATCACTTGGAAAAGGACTTTTGGCATTTGAGAATTCCTGTTAACAATTTAGTAGACATAATAATTGGGATAATTGGATAATTGATTTATAGTTCATAATTGGGGATATTGCAGTTTTAATCTTTATTTATTTGAATTCATTTATAAAGTAATTTAGTTTAATTAGTTAATTTAGTTTTCTTAATTAGAAAAATCACAATTTGTGATTGTTTAAATAAAATTGATTTGGTTAAGAGTTAGTACTTGGTAATTTTTATTAAATAATTCCTCGTGGGAACGATACTTTTCTTTCACTTTATTACTTGTTGGCCAGTGTATACTTGCACTTATTCATTGATTATGAAATCGACCAACAAGTTTTTTAGCGCTTGATTCTTGGGAATTAATTTAATAATTATTTACCAATATTAATTTCAATCAAATTAGTCTTAATTTAAACATTTTTATTTTATTTTTATTTTTTCATTCTCTTCCTATATTTCTCTCTTTTTAGGTACCATGGATGACTTTGCGTATCAATGGCCATACAAACATATTGACTTCGACCAAGGGGAGGCGAGATTGATAGACTCGAAAACTTTACGCATTGTCGGCCTGAGATGGAGACACTTTCGAGGATGTTTGAAGCTTTTGAAGCTCAACGTCGTCAAAGTGTGGCGGTTACTTGTGATTATTGTCTTTGAAATCATATGAGTCATCAATGCTCCATCGATTTGATAGAGTATGAGTATAGTGGTGATTACCCCAGCGATCGTGTCTATCCCAACAACTATCATCGAGTTGGGGTATCACCCAGATTTTTCATGGAGTAACAATCAAGATCAATTTTATGCTCCAAGTCCAACATACCCACGGGATTTCTCGTGTCCACCTCCTTCTACAGGAAGAGCATTCAAATTGGGAGGAAGCCTTGGAAAAATTTATTAAAGCTTACGAAAAAAGGCGAGAGAACAAGACAAGAAAATGAATCAAGTAGAGTGAATTTGCAAAGCCAAGGTGCGTCGATCAAGAATCTGGAAAATCAATTGGGGCGAGATAGCACATCGTTGAACAACCATCCTCAATACACTTGGCTCTATGACATGGATGGCGAGGCGATGATGAGCCGAACCAAATCTGCAATCGGATGTGCCAAATGATATAGATGTTGAAAGAGAGGAAAGACTTGGAGACCAACAAAAGGAGATCGGCAAAGATCTAACTTTGAGTACCAAACGAAGATGAGCCAATTTTGATAGTGTCCCATGTACCTTCTCCACCAAAGTTCAAGAATCAAGGCGGTTTGCAAAACCATGCCCAATCGGCGATCGTGTAAATCGGCAAAAAGCTCTTGGTGACGTAAAGCTAAATACAATTATTGGAGTCATGGTGGGATGAAAAGGAGAAGATAGAGGAAGATTCCATTATGTTTATTAAGCTTCATGCCCCAATCGATCATCGACATAATGGAGGAAACACCTAGTGGTTTGCCGTTCTTAATGGGATCTATCTAAAAAGATCATGCTAGGTGACTTAAATTCAATGGCCATTACAATTGGGAACCTCCCAAAAGAGACATTATTCTTGATGGATGGAGGTTCCTCAATTTTTGAAGGGGAATTGGATAGAAATTGAAGAAGTCGGTGAGACTATAAAACAATGACTTATTGGGAAGCAACCCAAGTTTAATTTTTATTTTTAGTTTTATTTAGGTTTTATATTAGTAGTTTTGAATTTGCATTTATTTAGGATTTAATAAAATTGCTTCTATCATGGTTTCTGAGGTTATTCAAGTCAAATTCAAGTGTGGTGCCCAATTTGTTCCATGTCTTGCTTTATTCTCCAAACTTAGTGGACAAGGAGGAAGATTGCTATATTTTCAGGGAAGTCCTCTGCTTTAATTTTTATATTTCATCCATTGAGGACAATGTCTAGTTTAAGTTTGGGGGCATTTTAGTGTCGTATTGCATATAGTTAGTTATCTGCATAGTAGTTCATTTTTTTTATGTGTTAGCATTGTGTTTTTTTTAGGTTGCATATAATACATGGTAGTTATTTGCATATTCATACATGTGTTGCATTAGTATGTGTTCATGTAGTATAATTGCATTTTTATTATTTTTTTTTGCATGAATCTATGTGATAGGTTGGTGTGGTCTTAGCTCGGCCTATGATAAGATTGGTATTAAATGTTAACTTGAACAGTGTTGATAATTGATGATGAGTTCTAATTTTAATCATGATGATAATCTGAGCCTGTCTGAAACTTATGTAACCGGTTAGCACTTAAAGTTTAACTGTTTTAATCCACTTGGTTCAAGGGTTTCATAATTTGTTTACGAGGAAAATCTTGTTAAAATTTAAGGAAATTAGTGAATTGGCGGTAAAGGTTGGAATGGCGTAAAAGCTTGAGTTTGGGGAATCTATGGGATATATATATTACAAAAAAAAAAAGAAATAAAGAAATGATGAAAAAAAAAAAAAAAAAAAAAAAAAAGATAAAGAAAAAAAAAAAAAAGAATAAACAAGTGGCATGCTTGTCTAGTTTTGTGGCCTTTGTTACTTGAGTAAGTAAGCCCAAGGGGGATTGTCTTTACACCTAAGCGCCCTAAGGTCTTAATGGTGCAGGAGTCGTTGGTGATAGCTTCGTTAAGGTAACCTTTGAAAAGCCTAAGGGAATAGGACATTGCACGACCATGAGAAAAATAAAAAAAATGAAAAAAAAAAACACGAAAAGTGCAAAAAATGCCCTCGTGGTTGAATAAAAGTATAAATAAATCCTGTATTTACTCTTAGACTTGGTAATTGCTTAGTTTTAAGCGGGAGTTGTCATGTTCACAAAAGTAATTGAATTGGAACTAAAATTTTCCTTAAGAAGTTTGTTATGTGATTATCTTGAATTGTGGTTGGTTAGAATGGTTAACAACACACACACACTGACATGGGTGATGATAGAGTTTGGATTGACTAATTGGTTAGAGTTATGGACTTTGACTTGATTGGATATATTGTTTGAGTATCATTGGTATCTTTGAGGCTTGTTGCTATATATCATACTGATTTATTACTAGATTCGTAGATATATTAGGAAGTAGATCATGCATATGCATTCATGTAGTTGAGTTAGTTTGTTTATTTTTAGTTTTTTTGTGTTTTTGCTTGAGGACAAGCAAATGTTTAAGTTTGGGGGTATTTGATGAGTGAGTTTTATACTCATAATTGAGTGCGTTTGAACTTAATCTTTTGGATGTTTTTAAGTGTTTATGTCTATTCATGCATGTTTTATATTGTTTTGTAGGAATTGGGACAAAAGTTACTTGGATCGACGTTTGGGGTGGCTAGATCGCGTTTTGGCTTGCCATTTACACAACAGTCACTTCAGAGCCAATTTGAGTATTTCTCGGGACCTTATTTGAAAACCTTAAAGAATGAAAGTTGTAGATCTACTTCTCCTCTTTCGGATCATCTTGAATCATCGAAATCGGAGTTAAATGACGAAGAAGTTATGGCCATTTTCCCAAAGGGCGTCGAGAGCGAAAATGTCGAACATGGGACCAAGGTGGCGGGCCCCAAAATAGGCCTATGCCCGGCGGCTTAGGGGTCTTTGGGGAAGCGATGGTTGAGCGTTAAGCCCAGTGTTGGGGCACTTGAGGAAGAACTTAGTGATGGCACAGGGCGCGTTTTTGGGCGAATTTTGACACCTTTTGACTCAAATTGGATTGGGTTTGTTCTAAGCTAAAAATTGGACTTGTAACCTATAAATACATGATGTAAGGCATAAAATAAAGAGAGAGATTACATAGATTAGATTAGAGATACACTCCATTAGATTAGACATTAACCCTAGTTCTTATTAGTTTTTGGAGATTGAAGCAAATTGAAGAACATTTTGAAGATCAAGAGCAAGAGGGAGCATCATTTCTTGACAATGATTCTATTCTCTTCTCTTATCATACTTTTATCTTTTAATGTCTATTCGATTGTGGATTCTTGGTTTCAATTCATTAATTATGAACTAACTCTTTTATTAAGATTTCAATTGAACCTTTTATGTACATAAATTAGTTATTTGATTTATTCCAATTATTTGTGTCAAAATGAATTGTTTATCTTGTCTTGTTCTTATTGATTAATTATCTAATCGATAATTACCTTGTTACTCTAGAAGAAATTGAAAAAGAGGAATTCTAGGGTTAGAAGCGGGCATGATAACATGTGACTTAGTTATTTGCATGGTGAATAATTAGGTTTGTGAATTGAATGGAAATATCACATTTCACTAGCATGTAACACATAAGGAATTGGAATTGAAGGAGTTTAATTCAATTGTTTTGCATAGGAATATAGCAAGATTAATCTGGATTAAATAGAAGACAATTGATCACTTGGAAAAGGACTTTTGGCATTTGAGAATTCACATTAACAATTCAATGAGGCATAATAATTGGGATAATTGGATAATTGATTTATAGTTCATAATTGGGGATATTGAAGTCTTAATCTTTATTTATTTGAATTCAGTCATAAAGCAATTCAGTTTAATTAGTTAATTTAGTTTTCTTAATTAGAAAAATCACGATTTGAGATTGTTTAAATAAAATTGATTTGGTTAAGAGTTAGTACTTGGTAATTTTTATTAAATAATTCCTCGTGGGAACGATACTTTTCTTTCACTTTATTACTTGTTGGTAGTGTATACTTGCGTATTCATTGATTAAAAATCGACTTCATCAGAGTATAACTTACGAGCACTTCTAGGTGATCGACTTATAGTACTCTATGTTAATTAACACTCATTCATTAAACGTATTTACGTTTAATACTTTTGGCAAACTCGCGTGCCCATCAAATAATCTATGAAAAATACTTTTGTTTGTTCATAGACAAAACTTACCTTCACGTCCGTACCAATTACTTGGCATAGGATAGCGTTAACATTTCTATATAGAATGATATGAATAATAATCAATCTATATATTACGAATAGTCTAGCCGAGTTAAAATCTGGCATCGACCCTTTCTTTAAACCAAGTCTTGTAATTTAGTTCAACGAATCACATAAAACCTGGCTAACATGGAAGTTAGACAAGCGTTAAGAAAACTTGCCTTTCAGCGTCTTCAAATAACTTACTCGAATGACCACAGCCTTTACAGAATCTACATGATATATTCACATAGCACACTATAATTAGCTATCAAACAACTATTCACGTTATTCTTACAAGCTTCTTTCTCTTCTATGTTTTTGTTAACTTAATATCTTTATTAAAGTCAACATGACTTATTACCCTTCGTCTAGGTTTATCACTCAACTGGCGTTTATTAACCGGACTCAAACATCGTTGATAAGGTACCAACTTTGTTCATCGTACATATCTTGTTAACATGTATTACATTCCTAAGTTTCATACCATATACCTTAGTATAGGTAATATAGGATTAGTCTTAGTACATTCATTGAGTATATAAACTCAACTCAGGTAGGTCCCGCAACAATTGAAGTTCAAAACCTAAGTTACTATCACAAGCCACGAATTATTTGTGTTGGCACGACATCTAAGCATTCTAGTGGTGGCTGCATTATTACTTCTCTCTGAAAGGTTTTGCGGGACTTGGCTGTTGCATGTGCGAGTCCATGTACAAACTCTCGCGCTGCGGCGTGAGTCTCCAGACCTTTTTTATTTTCTCCCGCCATATAGCTGGCGTGGCTGTGTATGGCTTTTTACTACAATGGCTGCGGCGGCAGCAGACCTCGATACCGATTCTCAACAGTTTTGAAAATCTTTGTGAAATTCTCGGGGCCGTAACTTCTTCACTGTAAGCCCGATTTGGTCCGTTCAAAAGCCTACACGTCATAAATGACATACCCTACACGTTCATATAAGAATTCGACACTTTCGAATCCGTTAACTCAAAATTCACTATTGAGTTCATTTTATAGACGTTCGGAAACGTTAATGAGCGTTCAATGCTCGTTTTCTTCGTTTTAAGTCAGAATCCGACGATTCTCAAGCCCCCAACTCTTAATCACCCTATCTCACGTGTTGACATTGAAAACCAACATTTTCAAGTCTCACGGCAACTTTCGACTACCATTCCGAAATTTTTACGTTTTCGACGTTTAACGTCTATTTCCGTAAAATTCGCCATAACTTCGTTACTAATGTTCTCTAAGCCAAATCACATGGAATACTCCATGGATTTCATATCTACATCCTAACCAAACAAGATGCATATACTAACATATTGATGGAGCTCAATTGTTTATCAACAATCGATCTCAACTATCAATATTTTCATGGTTCAAAACTATATTAAATCTTATGATTCTTATAATCTCATGACTTATAGAGATCAAATCTATGGTAAGTCATCTTTAATCCCTCACACAAGACATATACCACCCATTCTATGATTCTCTAAGATGAAAGAAAATCTAAAAGAGATGGAGATGAAAGGTAAGGATTATACCTTAAGAACTCTTGGTGTTTTTTCTTGGAAAACTCTAAGATTAAGCTTCCAAAGTGTATGTTTTGCAAGTATAGCTCTCTTTCTCTCTCAATAATTTAAGGTTGTCAAGTTAAAAAACTCCCAAATGAATCAACCTAGCTTTCTACTTTAGAAACTAGAATGGAGGGCATAATTAACAAAGAACAAACTCCCAAACTATTCATGTGTGGTCACCAAGTAAAACACTTGGTGACCAAGCCTTATGCTTGGCTTCCACACCAAGGTGGCCGGCCCACAACCCCATTTGACATCCCATGGGTTGTCCCATGGGTTTTACCCATTCGGTAACCCACCGGTTTGACCCACGGTTAGGTTTTCTTGAATTGGGTTTAACTAAATTAACATTGGGCCTTGACTTGGGCTTAACCCACTAATCACTAGGGCTTGATCATTCAAATGATTGGATTAATTAATAATCCAACTCAAATGAATTAGTCCTTAAGTCTTAACTTAATTCTATAATACGAATCGTATCACATACGTACAATTCACGTATTATCTCCGTATACTACTCGTACAATAATTGTATTGTACTTCGTATTTACTCAACGTATTATACATAGATACTAAATAGTATCACCAAATGTATAACAATCACATTAACCCTAACGCCATTCCTTCTACGCATATTATTTTCTTCTAGAAAATCAATATACTCAACCCTTAGGTTTTAAGTCCGCAGGTGAAAACTGCGTTTGCCATAAATGAAATATTATCAGATATTCCATCTTATCACGATATTCTATCATTACGCGTTTCTCGAAATTTCAAAATAATTCCCCGAACAAAAATAGATGAATAGTGTTTTTACGGAAATTTCTCAGAAAATAATTATTTTTGTCTTGGAAATTCAAAACAATTATTTCTAACACGTAGTCAGAATACTAACCACGTTAGCACATTCTAGGTCATAGAACGACCTTCACAT
Source organism: Panax ginseng (assembly GCA_020205605.1). NCBI lineage: Eukaryota > Viridiplantae > Streptophyta > Magnoliopsida > Apiales > Araliaceae > Panax > Panax ginseng. Next base: position 44,340,541 of record CM035141.1, read on the forward strand.
AGCATACTCACAAAGAAATCAATTAAATTCATTTAATTCACACAAAAAAAATAAAAATTTAATTGTCATAAAAATCCGATTTTCTCGGGCATTACATTCTCTCCCCCTTATAAGGATTCTGTCCCCAGGATCTTAGCTCATAATTACATAAATAAATGAGGAAAATCTTCCTTCATTTTACTTTCAAACTCCCACGTTGCTTCTTTAGCATTGTAGTTTCTCCATAACACCTTCACTGAAGGTATTACCTTATTTCTTAAAACTTGTTCCTTCCTATCAATAATTTGAATTAGAAGTTCCTCATAGGACAAGTCCTTCTCTATCTGAATAGATTCATATTCTATCACGTGTTTATAGTCCAGTTTATAAGGACGCAACACTGACACATGAAACACATTATGAATGCGTTCCATCTCTGGAGGTAAGGCTACTTCATAAGCTACCTCCCCTACCCTTCTTAAAATCTCAAAAGGTCCTACAAACCTTGGACTTAACTTCCCTTTCTTTCCAAAACGTATCTTCCCCTTCCAAGGCGATACTTTCAGAAAAATAAAAGATCCTACATCGAATTTTATATTCTCTTTATGAGGATCTGCATACTTCCTCTGCCGGTCTTGAGCCGCAACTAATCGAGTACATATTAACTTCACCATGTCCGCCGTCTGCTATACCATCTCAGGTCCCAACATTCGACGTTCACCCACCTCATCCCAACACAATGGAGTTCGGCACTTCCTTCCATACAACGCTTCGTAAGGCGGCATGCCTATACTAGCGTGAAAACTATTGTTGTACGAAAATTCCACCAACGGTAGATATTCATCCCAACTCCCTTTGAAATCCATAACGCAAGATCTTAACATATCTTCTAGCGTTTGAATTGTCCGCTCACTCTGACCGTCCGTCTGAGGATGATACATCGTACTCAATCTTAACTGCGTCCCCATTTGCTCTTGCAAACTCCTCCAAAAGTTCGATTTGAATCGTGGATCACGATCTGACACAATCGAAACAGGTACTCCATGTATGGAAATAATTTCCTTGACATGCAGCTTAGCTAACTGATCTAGGTTATACCTAACTCCTATTGGTAGAAAATGAGCCGATTTCGTCAATCGATCCACTATCACCCAAATAGCATCGTATCCTTTTCTTGTTGCTGGAAGTCCCACCAAAAAGTCCATCGTGATGTGCTCCCACTTCCACTCTGGAATTTCTAACGGTTGTAACAACCCACTCGGTCGTTGATGTTCAGCCTTAACGTTTTGACAAGTTAAACACCTACTAACATATTCTGTTATCTCCCTTTTCATGTTCGGCCACCAAAGGTTCTGACGAAGGTCTTGATACATCTTCATACTACCGGGATGTATCGAGTACCTCGAACTATGGGCCTCCATCATAATTTCTTCCAATAATTCGGGATCCTTAGGAACCCAAATTCTTCCTTCAAAATGAAATAATCCCTCCTTATCGAGGTTATACTTAGTCTTTTCTTCATCTTCTATCCTCTTCTGCATCTGCTTGCACTCCTCGTTGCTCAGTTGTACTCCCCTAACCCGCTCCACTATGGTAGGTTGGGTTTCCATGGAAAATAACATCTCCACTGCTTCCTCCGGTAAATTAACTTCTAGCTCCATTCTTGCCATCGCTGTTACCAACTCATTCTGAGTCGTTAACATTGATAATTTCTCTCTACCCTTCCTACTTAGCGCATCAGATACTACATTTGCTTTTCCCGGATGATATAAAATATCACAGTCATAATATTTTATTAACTCTAACCACCTTCTCTGTCTCATGTTAAACTCATTCTGTGTGAAGATATATTTCAGACTTTTGTGATCCGTGTATATCTCACACTTCTCACCATAAAGATAATGCCTCTATATCTTTAGGGAAAATACTACAGCTGCCAATTCAAGGTCATGAGTAGGATAGACCTTCTCATAATCCTTGAATTAACGTGACGCATACGCAATGACCTTGACATGCTGCATGAGCATGCAACCCAGTCCTTTATGCGAAGCATCGCTTTACACTACAAAATTTCCTGTATTGTCTGGTAAGGACAATAAAGGTGCCTCACTTAACCTCTTCTTCAACTCTTGAAAACTGTTCTAACATTTTTTAGTTCACACATACTTCACCGACTTTTTTGTCAGATTTGTTAACGGAGTAGCTATTTCAGAAATGTCCGGAATGGACCTTCTATAGTATCCCGCTAACCCTAGAAAACTCTGAACCTCTGTTGGCATTTTTCGTTTGCTCCCATTCGCTAACTTGCTTCTACTTTTCTTTGGATCTCTGAAATGCCATCCTTATCAATAACATGCCCTAGAAATCGCACCCTCTCAAGCCAAAATTCACACTTTGTGAATTTCGCATACAACTTCTCCTTCCGTAGTGTCTCCAACACTATTCTTAAATGTTTCACATGATCTTCTGGCTTCTTTGAATAGACTAGAATATCATCAATGAACACTACGACAAACTTGTCCAAATTTGTTTGAACACTCTGTTCATCATATCCATAAATGTGGCTGGCGCATTAGTCAACCCAAACAACATTACTAGAAATTCGTAATGACCATAATGAGTTCTGAACGCCGTCTTAGGTACATCTTCCTTCCTCACCTTTAACTGATGATATCCCGTGCCCAAATCTATCTTAGAAAAATACTTTACCCCTTTCAACTGATCAAATAGATCATCGATCCTGGGCAAAGGGTATTTATTCTTAACCGTTAACTTGTTCAACTCTCGATAGTCGATACAAAGTCTTAACGACCCATCCTTCTTTTTTACAAACAACACCGGTGCTCCCCAAGGAGACACACTCGGTTAAATGTACTTCCTATCTAATAGTTCTTCTAATTGAACCATTAACTCCTTCATCTCAACTGGCGCCATTCGATATGGTGCCCTTGAAACTGGTGCCATTCCCGGTAACAGATCAATTACAAACTCCACCTCCCTGTCCGGTGGAATGCCCGGTAACTCCTCCGAAAATACATCCGCGAACTCTTACACAGTAGGTATCTGATTCGAGGATGTTCGCACTCTTTGGGTATCAACAACATGGCACAGATAACCTACACACCCTTTTCTCAACATCTTCCTAGCTTATGTCATAGACAGACAACAAGAGCGTCTCGATGATTTACTACCAAAGAACACTACCTTGGTTTTCTTAGGAAGCCAAAGGTTTACACTTTTCCTATGGACAATCTATAATCGCCTTATGGCTAATCAACCAATCCATACCATGAATTACGTTGAATTCTTTTAGCCTTATCGGTACCAAATCTACCGATAAGTTATTCCCTCTAATTTCTACGCAATAATCCTTATGAATATGTTCAATGGGGATTATCTCTTTGTTTTCTACCTTACCGTCTAAAGGTATAGGTAACGTTCCGGGATTAAACCTAATCGCTTAGCAAATTCACATGCTATAAAAGAACAAGTAGCACCCGAGTCAAATAGCACATAAGCATTTATCTCATTGACCGTAATGATACCTGCTACCACATCTGTTGATGCAACCACATCTTGAACAGTCAAATTAAACGTACGAGCTGAGGGTCTACCCACTGATGGTGTTAGTCCAGTAATGGCTAATTTACCATTACCAATACTCTTATTCCCCTCTATACCCTTCTTCGGGCAATTTCTTGCCATGTGATCCATTGACCCACAGACAAAACACCCCTGGTTCTTCTTAGGGTTAGGACAGTTGGGTGACAAATGCCCTCCTGCAGTTGTAGCCTTCTACTTTCCCCTTTAAACAGACTCCCATATGAGATTTTCCACATGTCTTACATGCTTCCATCCTCCGTTTGGGATCTCCCTGCTTTACCCCAGTATTCCTAGGGTTAAAACTCTTCCTCTTTGGCAAGTTGCCGCTTCCGCAGGCAACTTCAGCCTTATTACCTCCATTTAACTTACTCTTAATCTTCTACTCTTTGTGGTACTGGGACAAGGCCTCACCACCACCTTCAGCTATTATCGCCTTCTCGAGAATGGTCACAGTAGGAAGCACTCGGAAAATTGATATCCTACTTATAGAGCCGGGATTTTAAGCCCTGCTTTAAAATCATGCGCTTTCTCTACTCTGTATCCACACGATCTGAAGCAAATCTACCAATTCGTTAAACTTGGCGGTATCTTTGAGAACTATCATACCCCCCCTTGCTTAAGTTCTAGGAACTTAATTTCCATCCTACCTGCATGCTAGTAGGGAAATAGTTCTCGAAGAAAACTTTCTTAAGCTGTTCCCACGTGACCTCTCATCCTAGCCCACCACAGTGAGCTTCCCACCGATGAGTTGGCTTCCAGCTTCATCATGTAAATCGCAAAAAGAAGTCTTTTGTGCCTCACCTATGTTTGTTATCACAAACGCCTTTTCAATCTCTCTAACCCATGTCTGGGCTTCTAGTGGATCCGTCGTTCCTCGGAACTCGGGAGGACCCACACTTTTAAAGTCCTTAAAGGTAGTTGTTCTTGCTACCCTGTGAGCTACAGAATCCCACCCCCCACTTGGTTAAATGCAGCCATTAATAAATTAATGAACTCTTTCATAGGGTTGTTAGGACCCCCCTGATTTTCATTACGAGACTCGGCCTCTTGGTTACATTGTATCCTTCTACGGCATAATTCTGATTAAATAAATAAAGCTTCGTTATTATCTATTTAACTACTTGGTTATCATTCTAAATCAACAACAACCATTCATACCACAACAAGAATATTAAATACAAACTTCATTATATAAATATGCTTTCATAGTCAAAACTATTTACATCAGGTACCCTTAGCCAAAAGCTATTATATATTATCCCACGATTGCCTTTTACAAAAAATTGGGATTTACAATAAGACTACCCTTAGTTATACAAAAGAGGGTTTTACGTCACTACTTATATACAAAAAGATCTAATGATCTACTAACACTGTAGAACGACATTCTCATATTTCTGATTTGCTAGAATCGACACTATATCTCGACTTATTGTATGTCGAGTTTGCCCGGACTCAATAGAATAACAAGCAATTTTCAGCTTGAAATCCTTATGAGCGCATTCATGGATGTATGACATCCTAGTTATTTTCTGGTCTTTCTCAACCAGTTTCTTTTGTAGCTCAAGGACCTCATCCTTATAGTCACGAGCCTTATCAGTCATAAGCACTTTCTCGTCATGCTCTAACTCAAAATCTGCCTCTGCAAATTCTTTCACCTCATATAAGGTAGTTATTTCCTCATTCTGTGCCTCTACCACAGTGCGCAAATGCACATTCCTATCCAACACTGCTAGATACACTGCTCTAGTTGCATCCGGAGATGTTGGCTCCTGAGTAGGTAACACCGTGTTAATCGATGTCACCTCCATCTCCTCCTCCACGTCTAGCATCTCGTTAAGGTATGATGCTAATCCCATGGTCTCCTTAGAGTATTCCTCCTCAGAGATGTACTCCTCAATGTCTGAGTCATCTATTACAACTATCGGTACCTCCGCCACTGGCATTGGTACAACCTCAACTTGGTTAACTGAGTCCTCACTTATCATTTCCACGTTTCTAAACATCAAGCTATCGGTTGACATCTACAAACACATAACACGTTTATTAGTACATAATACACAATAGTATAAACACAAATCATATTTAATATCTTTAAGATTAATTTTCGTCTTTTAATCCTTTCGATACTGAGTTATCTCAATATCCTTTTTTTAATTCAATGGACTTGAATTTCATTCCTCGGACTTTACCTTCCTTATGAGGTTATTAGCCTAAGGTTTCCCCCCCTTAAGTTTTATAACCTAAGGCTCTAATACCAACCTATGACTCCCCCAAATTCAGGTATCTTCCAACCCGACAGATTGTGCTCCACTGTACTAACATCCATACAATCATTCCATTGAAATACAACAAAATGAAGGTAATTACTATCTTCTTATTACAATCAAAGTATAATCCTTTCCAGGTTCATAAACCGGTTACATCGTTCATAGTTCATAATGTATAATACATACAAACTTACTAAACTATTACACAATGCCTAAGCATCCATCTTAGTTTTGCCCTTATCTCTCTTGGCATTCACAGTACGTTCATCTTTAACTGCAGTTATATAATTCACGCAAGAAGTGAGCATGACAGCTCAACAAGTTTAATCAAGGATAACAGTAATACCACATTCTTGAATCATATAACAATTCCGACATAACTGAACAATAGTTATGAAGTATTATGAATCAATAATACTTTAACAGTTCATAACATCAATTCCCAAAGTATAGAATAGATTAGGAATTACGGGCAAATTCGATAGACCATGAACAGTAACTTTCAGTTTTCATACTTGAAAAGGAGTCCACAGCACTAAGGCCTTTCATCCGTATAACTTATGAGCACTTCTAGGTGATCAGCCTATAGTACTCTATGTTGATCAACACTCATTCATTAAACAACTATCATCAGGATTGGGGGTATCACCCCAACAGTCATGTCTATCCCAACAACTATCATCAGGATTGGGGGTATCACCCGAATTTTTCATGGAGTAACAATCAAGATAAATTTTATGCTCCAAGTCCAACATACCCACGGGATTTCTCGTGTCCACCTCCACTACAACAGGAAGAACATTCAAATTGGGAGGAAGCCTTGGAAAAATTTATTAAAGCTTCTGAAAAAAGGAACGAGGAGCAAGACAAGAAAATGAATCAAGTAGAGCTGAATTTGCAAAGCCAAGGGGCGTCGATCAAGAATTTGGAAAATTAATTGGGGCAGATAGCACATGCGTTGAACAACCGTCCTCAATACACTTGGCTCTATGATATGGATGACGAGACTGATGATGAGCCCGAACCAAATCACCAATCGGATGTGCCAAATGATATAGATGTTGAAAGAGAGGAAAGACTTGGAGACCAAAAAAAGGAGATCGGCAAAGATCTAACTTTGAGTACCAACGAAGATGAGCCAATTTTGATAGTGTCCCATGTACCTTCTCCACCAAAGTTCAAGAATCTGGGCAGTTTTGCAAAACCATGCCCAATCGGCAGTCATGTCGTCGGCAAAGCTCTTGGTGACGTAAGAGCTATTACAATTGTGGAGTCATGGTGGGATGAAAAGGAGAAGATAGAGGAAGATTCCATTATGTTTAATAAGCTTCAATACCCTAATCTGATCATCGAAATAATGGAGGAAACACCTAGTGGTTTGCCATACTTAATGGAATCCTATCTAAAAAGATCATGCTAGGTGACTTAAACGCAATGGCCATTACAATTGGGAACCTCCCAAAAGAGACATTGTTATTGATGGATGGAGGGTTCCTCAATTTTCGAAGGGGAATTGGATAGAGAATTGAAGAATTCAGGCTGAGATTATAAAACAAGCGCTTATTGGGAGGCAACCCAAGTTTAATTTTTATTTTTAGTTTTTATTAAGTTTTATATTAGTATTTTTGAATTTGCATTTATTTAGGATTTAATAAAAGTGCTTCTATCATGGCTTTACAGGTTATTCAAGTCAAATTCAAGTGTGGTGCCCAATTTGTTCCATGTCTTTAGCCTATTTCTCAAACTTAGTGGACAAGGAGGAAGATTGCTATATTTTCGTGGAAGTCCTCTCCGCTTTACTTTTTTATATTTCATCCGTTGAGGACAATGTCTAGTTTAAGTTTGGGGGCATTTTAGTGTCGTATTGCATATAGTTAGTTATCTGCATAGTAGTTCATTTTTTTTATGTGTTAGCATTGTATTTTTTTTAGGTTGCATATAATACATGGTAGTTATTTGCATATTCATATATGTGTTGCATTACTATGTGTTAATGTAGTATAATTGCATTTTTTTAATTTTTTTTTTGCATGAATCTGTGTGATAGGTTGGTGTGGTCTTAGCTCGGCCTATGATAAGATTGGTATTAAATGTTAACTTGAACAATGTTGATAATTGATGATGAGTTCTAATTTTAATCATGATGATAATCTGAGCCTGTCTGAAACTTATGTAACCGGTTAGCACTTAAAGTTTAACTGTTTTAATCCACTTGGTTCAAGGGTTTCATATTTTGTTTCTGAGGAAAAATCTTGGTTAAAATTTAAGGAAATTAGTGAACTGGTGGTAAAGGTTGGAATGACGTAAAAGCTTGAGTTTGGGGGAATCTATGGGATATATATATTACAAAAAGAAAAAAAAGAAATAAAGGAATGATGAAAAAATTGAAAAAAAATTCCATAAAGAAAGAAAAAAAAAAGAATAAACACCGTAGCATGCTTGTCTAGTTTTGTGGCCTTTGTTACTTGAGTAAGTAAGCCCAAGGGGATTGTCTTTACACCTAGCACCCTAAGGTCTTAATGGTCTGGGAGTCATTGGTCGAAAGCTCGTTAAGGTAGCACTAAAAAGCCTAAGGGAATAGGACATTGCACAGCCATGAGAAAAATAAAAAAAATGATGAAAAAAAATACGAGAAAGTGCAAAAATGCCCTCGTGGTTGAATAAAAGTATAAATAAATCCTGTATTTACTCTTAGACTTGGTAATTGCTTAGTTTTAACTGGAGTTGTCATGTTCACAAAAGTAATTGAATTGGAACTAAAATTTTCCTTATAAGAAGTTTGTTATGTGATTATCTTGAATTGTGGTTGGTTAGAATGGTTAACAAGCACACACACTCAACATGGGTGATGACAGGTTTGGATTGACTAATTGGTTAGAGTTATGGACTTTGACTTGATTGGATATATTGTTTGAGTATCATTGGTATCTTTGAGGCCTGTTGCTATATATCATACTGATTTATTACTGGATTCGTAGATATATTAGGAAGTATATCATTCATATGCATTCATGTAGTTGACGTAGTTTGTTTATTTTTAGTTCTTTTGTATTTTTGCTTGAGGATAAGCAAAAGTTTAAGTTTGGGGGTATTTGATGAGTGAGTTTTATACTCAGAATTGAGTGCGTTTGAACTTAATCTTTTGGATGTTTTTAAGTGTTTATGTCTATTCATGCATGTTTTATGTTGTTTTGTAGGAATTGGGACAAAAGTTACTTGGATCGACGTTTGGGGTGGCTAGATGCGCATTTTTGGCTTGCCATTTACACAGCAGTCACTTCAGAGCCAATTTGAGTATTTCTCCGGACCTTATTTCGAAAACCATAAAGAATAAAAGTTGTAGATCTACTTCTGCTCTTTCTGGATCATCTTGAATCATTGAAATCGGAGTTCGTACGAAGAAGTTATGTCCATTTTCCCAAAGGACGTCAGAGCAGAAAATGTCAGAACATGGGACCAGCGTCGGGGCGCCCAAAATAGGCCTATGCCCAGCGCCGGGGCTCTGGGGAGCAGTGGTTGAGCATTGAACCCAGCGCTGGGGCACTTGAGAAGGGCTTGGTGATGGCCTGGACGCGTTTTTGGACGAATTTTGACACCTTTTTGACTCCAAATTGGATTGGGTTTGTTCTTAAGCTAAAAATTGGACTTGTAACCTATAAATACATGATGTAAGGCATAAAATAAAGAGAGATTACATAGATTAGATTAGAGATACACTCCATTAGATTAGACATTAACCCTAGTTCTTATTAGTTTTGGAGATTGAAGCAAATTGAAGAACACTGAAGATTAAGAGCAAGAGGGGAGCATTAGATTTGCTGACAACAGATTCTATTCTCTTATCATACTTTTATCTTTTAATGTCTATTCAGTTGTGGATTCTTGGTTTCAATTCATTAATTATGAACTAACTCTTTTATTAAGATTTCAATTGAACCTTTTATGTCTATAAATTAGTTATTTGATTTATTCCAATTATTTGTGTCAAAATGAATTGTTTATCTTGTCTTGTTCTTATTGATTAATTATCTAATCAGTAATTACCTTGTTACTCTAGAAGGAATTAAAAGAGGAATTCTGGGGTTAGAACTGGGAATGGTAACATGTGACTTAGTTATTTGCATGGTGAATAATTAGGTTTGTGAATTGAATGGAAATATCTGTTGACCGCATGTAACACATACGAAATTGGAATTGAAGGAGTTTAATTCAATTTTTTTGCATAGGAATATAGCAAGATTAATCTGGATTAAATAGAAGACAATTGATCACTTGGAAAAGGACTTTTGGCATTTGAGAATTCCTGTTAACAATTCAGTAGACATAATAATTGGGATAATTGGATAATTGATTTATAGTTCATAATTGGGGATATTGAAGTTTTAATCTTTATTTATTTGAATTCATTTATAAAGTAATTCAGTTTAATTAGTTAATTTAGTTTTCTTAATTAGAAAAATCACAATTTGCCGTTGTTTAAATAAAATTGATTTGGTTAAGAGTTAGTACTTGGTAATTTTTATTAAATAATTCCTCGTGGGAACGATACTTTTCTTATCACTTTATTACTTGTTGACCGTGTATACTTGCACGTATTCATTGATTGCGAAATCGACCAATAGAAGGTAATTACTATCTTCTTATTACAATCAAAGTATAATCCTTTCCATGTTCATAAACCGGTTACATTGTTCATGGTTCATAATGTATAATACATACAAACTTACTAAACTATTACACAATGCCTAAGCATCCATCTTAGCTTTGCCCTTATCTCTCTTGGCATTCACAGTACGTTCATCTTTAACTGCAGTTATATAATTCACGCAAGAAGTGAGCATAACAGCTCAGCAAGTTTAATCAAGGATACTAGTAATACCACATTCGTGAATCATATAACAATTTCGACAAAACTGAATAATAGTTATGAAGTATTATGAATCAATAATACTTTAACAGTTCATAACATCAATTCCAAAGTATAGAATAGATTAGGAATTCCGAACCGGTCGATAGACCATGAACAGTAACTTTCAGTTTTCATACTTGAAAAGGAGTTCACAACACTAAGGCCTTTCATCCGTATAACTTACGAGCACTTCTAGGTGATCAGCCTATAGTACTCTATGTTAATTAACACTCATTCATTAAACGTATTTACGTTTAATACTTTTGGCAAACTCGCGTGCCCATCAAATAATCTATGAAAAATACTTTTGTTTGTTCATAGACAAAACTTACCTTCACGTCCGTACCAATTACTTGGCATAGGATAGCGTTAACATTTCTATATAGAATGATATGAATAATAATCAATCTATATATTACGAATAGTCTAGCCGAGTTAAAATCTGGCATCGACCCTTTCTTTAAACCAAGTCTTGTAATTTAGTTCAACGAATCACATAAAACCTGGCTAACATGGAAGTTAGACAAGCGTTAAGAAAACTTGCCTTTCAGCGTCTTCAAATAACTTACTCGAATGACCACAGCCTTTACAGAATCTACATGATATATTCACATAGCACACTATAATTAGCTATCAAACAACTATTCACGTTATTCTTACAAGCTTCTTTCTCTTCTATGTTTTGTTAACTTAATATCTTTATTAAAAGTCAACATGACTTATTACCCTTCGCTAGGTTTATCACTCAACTCATGCGTTTATTAACCGGACTCAAACATCGTTGATAAGGTACCAACTTTGTTCATCGTACATATCTTGTTAACATGTATTACATTCCTAAGTTTCATACCATATACCTTAGTATAGGTAATATAGGATTAGTCTTAGTACATTCATTGAGTATATAAACTCAACTCAGGTAGGTCCCGCAACAATTGAAGTTCAAAACCTAAGTTACTATCACAAGCCACGAATTATTGCTGGCTGACATCTAAACATTCTAGTGGCTATTGCTGCTTTTCACTCTCTGAGAGGTTTTGCTTTGACTTGGCTGCATGTGCGAGTCCATGTACAAACTCTCGCGCTTCTGTAGTGAGTCTCGAATTTTTTATTTTCTCCCTACCATATAATCAAGGCCATGTGGGCTTTTTTACACTACAATCGAAGCCATGCTGGACCTCGATCTGATTCTCAACAGTTTTGAAAATCTTTGTGAAATTCTCGGGTAGTAACTTCTTTCTATAAGCCCGATTTGGTCCATTCAAAAGCCTACACGTCATAAATGACATACCCTACACGTTCATATAAGAATTCGACACTTTCAAATCCGTTAACTCAAAATTCACTATTGAGTTCATTTTATAGACGTTCGAAAACGTTAATGAGCGTTCAATGCTCGTTTTCTTCGTTTTAAGTCAGAATCCGACGATTCTCAAGCCCCCAACTCTTAATCACCCTATCTCACGTGTTGACATTGAAAACCAACATTTTCAAGTCTCACGGCAACTTTCGACTACCATTCCGAAATTTTTACGTTTTCGATGTTTAACGTCTATTTCGTAAATTAGCCATAACTTCGTTACTAATGTTCTCTAAGCCAAATCACATGGAATACTCCATGGATTTCATATCTACATCCTAACCAAACAAGATGCATATACTAACATATTGATGGAGCTCAATTGTTTATCAACAATCGATCTCAACTATCAATATTTTCATGGTTCAAAACTATATTAAATCTTATGATTCTTATAATCTCATGACTTATAGAGATCAAATCTATGGTAAGTCATCTTTAATCCCTCACACAAGACATATACCACCCATTCTATGATTCTCTAAGATGAAAGAAAATCTAAAAGAGATGGAGATGAAAGGTAAGGATTATACCTTAAGAACTCTTGGTGTTCTTTCTTGGAAAACTCTAAGATTAAGCTTCCAAAGTGTATGTTTTGCAAGTATAGCTCTCTTTCTCTCTCAATAATTTAAGGTTGTCAAGTTGAAAAACTCCCAAATGAATCAACCTAGCTTTCTACTTTAGAAACTAGAAGGGAGGGCATAATTGACAAAGAACAAACTCCCAAACTATTCATGTGTGGTCACCAAGTAAAACACTTGGTGACCAAGCCTTATGCTTGGCTTCCACACCAAGGTGGCCGGCCCACCACCCCATTTGACATCCCATGGGTTGTCCCATGGGTTTTACCCATTCGGTAACCCACCGGTTTGACCCACGGTTAGGTTTTCTTGAATTGGGTTTAACTAAATTAACATTGGGCCTTGACTTGGGCTTAACCCACTAATCACTAGGGCTTGATCATTCAAATGATTGGATTAATTAATAATCCAACTCAAATGAATTAGTCATTAAGTCTTAACTTAATTCTATAATACGAATCGTATCACATACGTTCAATTCACGTATTATCTCCGTATACTACTCGTACAATAATTGTATTGTACTTCGTATTTACTCAACGTATTATACATAGATACTAAATAGTATCACCAAATGTATAACAATCACATTAACCCTAACGCCATTCCTTCTACTACATATTATTTTCTCTTCTAGAAAATCAATATACTCAACCCTTAGGTTTTAAGTCCAGTGAAAGCTGCGTTTGCCATAAATGAAATATTATCAGATATTCCATCTTATCACGATATTCTATCATTACGCGTTTCTCGAAATTTCAAAATAATCCCCGAACAAAAATAGATGAATAGTGTTTTTACGGAAATTTCTTAGAAAATAATTATTTTTGTCTTGGAAATTCCAAACAATTATTTCTAACACGTAGTCAGAATACTAACCACGTTAGCACATTCTAGGTCATAGAATGACCTTCACATAGTATACTCACAAAGAAATCAATTAAATTCATTTAATTCACACAAAAAAAATAAAAATTTAATTGTCATAAAAATCCGATTTTCTCGGGCATTACATTCTCTCCCCCTTATAAGGATTCTGTCCCCAGGATCTTAGCTCATAATTACATAAATAAATGAGGAAAATCTTCCTTCATTTTACTTTCAAACTCCCACGTTGCTTCTTTAGCATTGTGGTTTCTCCATAACACCTTCACTGAAGGTATTACCTTATTTCTTAAAACTTGTTCCTTCCTATCAATAATTTGAATTAGAAGTTCCTCATAGGACAAGTCCTTCTCTATCTGAATAGATTCATATTCTATCACGTGTTTATAGTCCAGTTTATAAGGACGCTTGACATCGACACATGAAACACATTATGAATGCGTTCCATCTCTGGAGGTAAGGCTACTTCATAAGCTACCTCCCCTACCCTTCTTAAAATCTCAAAAGGTCCTACAAACCTTGGACTTAACTTCCCTTTCTTTCCAAAACGTATCTTCCCCTTCCAAGGCGATACTTTCAGAAAAATAAAAGATCCTACATCAATTTTATATTCTCTTTATGAGGATCTCATCATACTTCTCTTTAGGTCTTGAGCCATGAATCTAATCGAGTACATATTAACTTCACCATGTCCGCCGTCTGCTATACCATCTCAGGTCCCAACATTCGACGTTCACCCACCTCATCCCAACACAATGGAGTTCGGCACTTCCTTCCATACAACGCTTCGTAAGGCGGCATGCCTATACTAGCGTGAAAACTATTGTTGTACGAAAATTCCACCAACGGTAGATATTCGTCCCAACTCCCTTTGAAATCCATAACGCAAGATCTTAACATATCTTCTAGCGTTTGAATTGTCCGCTCACTCTGACCGTCCGTTTGAGGATGATACATCGTACTCAATCTTAACTGCGTCCCCATTTGCTCTTGCAAACTCCTCCAAAAGTTCGATTTGAATCATGGATCACGATCTGACACAATCGAAACAGGTACTCCATGTATGGAAATAATTTCCTTGACATGCAGCTTAGCTAACTGATCTAGGTTATACCTAACTCCTATTGGTATAAAATGAGCTGATTTCGTCAATCGATCCACTATCACCCAAATAGCATCGTATCCTTTTCTTGTTCTTTGAAGTCCCACTCAAAAGTCCATCGTGATGTGCTCCCACTTCCACTGGAATTTCTAACTGATTGTAACAACCCACTCGGTCGTTGATGTTCAGCCTTAACGTTTTGACAAGTTAAACACCTACTAACATATTCTGTTATCTCCCTTTTCATGTTCGGCCACCAAAGGTTCTGACGAAGGTCTTGATACATCTTCGTACTACCGGGATGTATCGAGTACCTCGAACTATGGGCCTCCATCATAATTTCTTCCATTAATTCGGGATCCTTAGGAACCCAAATTCTTCCTTCAAAATGAAATAATCCCTCCTTATCGAGGTTATACTTAGTCTTTTCTTCATCTTCTATCCTCTTCTGCATCTGCTTGCACTCCTCGTTGCTCAGTTGTACTCCCCTAACCCGCTCCACTATGGTAGGTTGTGTTTCCATGGAAAATAACATCTCCACTGCTTCCTCCGGTAAATTAACTTCTAGCTCCATTCTTGCCATCGCTGTTACCAACTCATTCTGAGTCGTTAACATTGATAATTTCTCTCTACCCTTCCTACTTAGCGTATCGGATACTACATTTGCTTTTCCCGGATGATATAAAATATCACAGTCATAATATTTTATTAACTCTAACCACCTTCTCTATCTCATGTTCAACTCATTCTGTGTGAAGATATATTTCAGACTTTTGTGATCCGTGTATATCTCACACTTCTCACCATAAAGATAATGCCTCTATATCTTTAGGGAAAATACTACAGCTGCCAATTCAAGGTCATGAGTAGGATAGACCTTCTCATAATCCTTCAATTAACGTGGACGACATGTCTGATGATGACCTTGACATGCCGCATGAGCATGCAACCCAGATCCTTTATCTGACATCGCTTTTACATACAAAAATTTCTGTATTATGCAGTAAGGACAATAAAGGTGCCTCACTTAACCTCTTCTTCAACTCTTGAAAACTGTTCTAACATTTTTTAGTTCACACATACTTCACCGACTTTTTTGTCAGATTTGTTAACGGAGTAGCTATTTCAGAAATGTCCGGAATGGACCTTCTATAGTATCCCGCTAACCCTAGAAAACTATGAACCTCTGTTGGCATTTTCGGTTGCTCCCATTCGCTAACTGCTTCTACTTTTGCTGGATCTACGGAAATGCCATCCTTATCAATAACATGCCCTAGAAACTGCACCCTCTCAAGCCAAAATTCACACTTTGTGAATTTCGCATACAACTTCTCCTTCCGTAGTGTCTCCAACACTATTCTTAAATGTTTCACATGATCTTCTGGCTTCTTTGAATAGACTAGAATATCATCAATGAACACTACGACAAACTTGTCCAAATTTGTTTGAACACTCTGTTCATCATATCCATAAATGTGGTTGGCGCATTAGTCAACCCAAACAACATTACTAGAAATTTGTAATGACCATAATGAGTTCTGAACGCCGTCTTAGGTACATCTTCCTTCCTCACCTTTAACTGATGATATCCCGTGCCCAAATCTATCTTAGAAAAATACTTTACCCCTTTCAACTGATCAAATAGATCATCGATCCTGGGCAAAGGGTATTTATTCTTAACCGTTAACTTGTTCAACTCTCGATAGTCGATACAAAGTCTTAACGACCCATCCTTCTTTTTACACAAACAACACCTAGTGCTCCCCAAAGGAAACACACTTTGTTAAATGTACTTCCTATCTAATAGTTCTTCTAATTGAACCATTAACTCCTTCATCTCAATCTGCCCATTCGATATGGTGCCCTTGAAATCTAGTGCCATTCCGTAATGGATCAATTACAAACTCCACCTCCTGTCCGGTGGAATGCCCAGTAACTCCTCAAAATACATCCGCGAACTCTTACGGTGAGGTATCTCGATTCAAGGATGTTACGCACTCTTTGGGTATCAACAACATGGCACGATAACCTACACACCCTTTCTCAACATCTTCCTAGCTTATGTCATAGACAGACAACAAGAGCGTCTCGATGATTTACTACCAAAGAACACTACCTTGGTTTTCTTAGGAAGCCAAAGGTTTACACTTTTCCTATGGAAATCTATAATCGCTTTTATGGCTAATCAACCAATCCATACCATGAATTACGTTGAATTCTTTTAGCCTTATCGGTTGCACAAATCTCACCGATAAGTTATTCCTCTAATTTCTACGCATAATCCTTATGAATATGTTCAATGGGATTATCTCTTTGTTTTCACCTTCTTCTAGTCTAAAGGTATAGGTAACGTTCCGGGATTAAACCTAATCGCTTAGCAAATTCACATGCTATAAAAGAACAAGTAGCACCCGAGTCAAATAGCACATAAGCATTTATCTCATTGACCGTAATGATACCTGCTACCACATCTGTTGATGCAACCACATCTTGAACAGTCAAATTAAACGTACGAGCTGAGGGTCTACCCACTGATGGTGTTAGTCCAGTAATGGCTAATTTACCATTACCAATACTCTTATTCCCCTCTATACCCTTCTTCGGGCAATTTCTTGCCATGTGATCCATTGACCCACAGACAAAACACCCCTGGTTCTTCTTAGGGTTAGGACAGTTGGGTGACAAATGCCCCTCCTGCCCACAGTTGTAGCCTTCTACTTTCCCCTTTAAACAGACTCCCATATGAGATTTTCCACATGTCTTACATGCTTCCATCCTCCGTTTGGGATCTCCCTGCTTTACCCCAGTATTCCTAGGGTTAAAACTCTTCCTCTTTGGCAAGTTGCCGCTTCCGCAGGCAACTTCAGCCTTATTACCTCCATTTAACTTACTCTTAATCTTCTACTCTTTGTGGTACTGGGACAAGGCCTCACCACCACCTTCAGCTATTATCTCCTTCTCGAGAATGGTCCTGTAGGAAGCACTCTGGAAAATTGATATCCTACTATAGAGCCAGGATTTTAAGCCCTGCTAAAATCTGCGCGCCTTTCTCTACTCTGTATCCACCTGATGCGAAGCAAATCTCGCCAATTCGTTAAACTTGGCGGCATACTGGGGAACTGTCATACCCCCCTTGCTTAAGTTCTAGGAACTTAATTTCCATCCTACCCTGCATGCTAGTAGGGAAATAGTTCTCGAAGAAAACCTTCTTAAACTGTTCCCACGTAACAGCCTCTGTCCTAGCCCCACCCTGGTGAGCTTCCCACCAGTAGTTGGCTTCCCGCTTCATCATGTAAGTCGCAAAAGAAGTCTTTTGTGCCTCACCTATGTTTGTTATCACAAACGCCTTTTCAATCTCTCTAACCCATATGCGGGCTTCTAGTGGATTAAATGGTTCCTCGGAACTCGGGAGGACCCACACTTTTAAAGTCCTTAAAGGTAGTTGTTCTTGCTACCCCAGGAGCTACTGGAATCCCACCCCCCACTTGGTTAAATGCAGCCATTAATAAATTAATGAACTCTTTCATAGGGTTGTTAGGACCCCCCTGATTTTCATTACGAGACTCGCCCTCTTGGTTCTGTTGTCTCCTTCTCGGTGGCATAATTCTGATTAAATAAATAAAGCTTCGTTATTATCTATTTAACTACTTGGTTATCATTCTAAATCAACAACAACCATTCATACCACAACAAGAATATTAAATACAAACTTCATTATATAAATATGCTTTCATAGTCAAAACTATTTACATCAGGAACCCTTAGCCAAAAGCTATTATATACTATCCCACGATTGCCTTTTACCAAAAATTGGGATTTACAATAAGACTACCCTTAGTTATACAAAAGAGGGTTTTACGTCACTACTTATATACAAAAAGATCTAATGATCTACTAACACAGTAGAACGACATTCTCATATTTCTAATTTTCCAGAATCGACACTATATCTCGACTTATTGTATGTCGAGTCTGCCCAGACTCAATAGAATAACAAGCAATTTTCAGCTTGAAATCCTCATGAGCGCATTCATGGATGTATGACATCCTAGATATTTTCTGGTCTTTCTCAACCAGTTTCTTTTGTAGCTCAAGGACCTCATCCTTATAGTCACGAGCCTTATCAGTCATAAGCACTTTCTCGTCATGCTCTAACTCAAAATCTGCCTCTGCAAATTCTTTCACCTCATATAAGGTAGTTATTTCCTCATTCTGTGCCTTTACCATAGTGCGCAAATGCACATTCCTATCCAACACTGCTACATACACTGCTCTAGTTGCATCCGGAGATGTTGGCTCCTGAGTAGGTAACACCGTGTTAATCGATGTCACCTCCATCTCCTCCTCCACGTCTAGCATCTCGTTAAGGTATGTTGCTAATCCCATGGTCTCCTCAGAGTATTCCTCCTCAGAGATGTACTCCTCAATGTCTGAGTCATCTAGTACAACTATCGGTACCTCCGCCACTGGCATTGGTACAACCTCAACTTGGTTAACTGAGTCCTCACTTATCATTTCCACGTTTCTAAACATCAAGCTATCGGTTGACATCTACAAACACATAACACGTTGATTAGTACATAATACACAATAGTATAAGCACAAATCATATTTAATATCTTTAAGATTAATTTTCGTCTTTTAATCCTTTCGATACTGAGTTATCTCAATATCCTTTTTTTAATTCAATGGACTTGAATTTCATTCCTCGGACTTTACCTTCCTTATTAGGTTATTAGCCTAAGGTTTTCCCCCCTTAAGTTTTATAACCTAAGGCTCTAATACCAACCTATGATGCCCCCAAATTCAGGTATCTTCCAACCCGACAGATTGTGCTCCACTATACTAACATCCATACAATCATTCTATTGAAATACAACAAAATGAAGGTAATTACTATCTTCTTATTACAATCAAAGTATAATCCTTTCTAGGTTCATAAACCGGTTACATCATTCATGGTTCATAATGTATAATACATACAAACTTACTAAACTATTACACAATGCCTAAGCATCCATCTTAGTTTTGCCCTTATCTCTCTTGGCATTCACAGTACGTTCATCTTTAACTGCAGTTATATAATTCACGCAAGAAGTGAGCATGACAGCTCAACAAGTTTAATCAAGGATAACAGTAATACCACATTCTTGAATCATATAACAATTCCGACATAACTGAACAATAGTTATGAAGTATTATGAATCAATAATACTTTAACAGTTCATAACATCAATTCCCAAAATATAGAATAGATTAGGAATTCTGAACCGGTCGATAGACCATGAACAGTAACTTTCAGTTTTCATACTTGAAAAGGAGTCCACAGCACTAAGGCCTTTCATCTGTATAACTTACGAGCACTTCTAGGTGATCAGCCTATAGTACTCTATGTTGATCAACACTCATTCATTAAACGTATTTTTAATATTTTTGGAAAACTCGCGTGCCCATCGAATAATCGATGAAATATACTTTTGTTTGTTCATAGACAAACCTTACCTTCACGTCCGTACCAATTACTTGGTATATGATAGCGTTAACATTTCTTTATAGAATGATATGAATAATAATCAATCTATATAATACGAATAGTCTAGCCGAGTTAAAATTTGGCATCGACCCTTTCTTTAAAACAAGTCTTGCAATTCAGTTCAACGAATCACATAAAACTTGGCTAACATAGAAGTTAGACAAGCATTAAGAAAACTTGCCTTTCAGCGTTTTCAAATAACTTACTCGACTGACCACAACCTTTACAGAATCTGTGACACCCCCAAATCTGGGTACTTCAATTGCACGGGATTTGGTGTTCACTGTACAAATATCATCTATCTATCTACCCATAAAAATGCAAGTCATGCAATAGATAGAATAAAAATCTTCCCATTAAGGGATACAACATCCGAATAATTAATAATACAATCCCAGGTTAAACTAACCTTAAACATCTATGCGGAATCATAAACAAATAAGTCTTAAACAACATCATTAAATCAAGTCTTATACAAAATACATCATCATATAAACAACAAGTCTTCATCACTTGCTGACTTTTCCCTTGCCCTTACTAGTGGAAGGTTCATCATTTCTTTCATTCTTAACTGCAATGTTATTATTAAGCAAGAGTGAGCACTATTGCCCACAAGTATAATAATGAAATAACATTATAATAACATGCGAGTAAATCATAGACATCTGAATAAAAGCTAAACTTTTGAATCAAGAATGAATAACAAGAATCAAAAGAATTCTGAGGGTCATAAGACCTTGAACTATGTCCTAGGTTATCAAGGGTTATACTTGAAACCTTTAACAGTCATAAGACTGTGGACCTTTCTACTCGTACTTAGGGGGATCAACCCTCAGTACCATACTGTGCACAATATCTTAACGCTAACGCATAAGTAAATCCCTTTACAGGGTTGTTCATCTCAGTTTGACATTCGAGTCCGCACCAAAGGAAGTTTGGTTTGGATAATTCATCAAGGGTTCTGAAATGTAGAACGTTCATCAACTATGGACTAGTTGAAGCAATAAGGTTCACTAGTCTATCAAGGTTCAACAGTAATGATATTCAATCTGAATAATAATCTCAGAAGTATACAATAGGACAATTATTGTATAACTGAATCATGCTTTGAAAAGATAATCAATCTTTAATATAACATTTGAACTTGAATAATAGCAATGATAGTTTACTCTAGGTAAATAATAAACTTGAACAATAATGACAAGTAGGGTTAGGAAACTTGCCTCGTGCGTAGATTACACTTTAACTAAGCACGTTCTTTGAATTTAATCCTATATACCATTCACATTCACAATACCAGTTAATTATAACTTAACTAATCATCATAAACTCATTCTTTTGTCTAATTCGAATATTGACTATACTTAGTCAAATTACCACTTTGTCACATAATTTACACATCATGAATAACAAGCTAATTATGTCATCCATAATTCAATACACATGTAATTATGTTATTTACATGCTAAGTATCTATTTTAACATCTCATTATACTTATAACATAATTTTATGTTCATTACATTAAGTTAACATCACATTCATGGACTTGAACACTTTAAAATTTTTGTTTACGAACTTTACGAGGTGGTATTTGCGCACATTCACTTTTAATATAAGGCTTAGCGTTGTGGCGGCAAGTATGTATTACTGAGACTGGAGACTGGCTATGCATTGTGATGGTATTTAAGGTCTTGATGGCTATGCGGACATAAGACATAAGGCTTGAGGCTGGCATGCCATGACGCTGCGCGAACGAACAACTGCTCGCAATTCATGAAAATTGCAAAACACGGCGAAAAAAACTCCAATTAAATTTTATTACACGAATTTAATCATACCCACATGTTAGAATTTGTATATAAACATTACTCAGCATCTATAGAATGATTTTAACTAATTTAAACACTTAATTACAGAATTAAAGCATGTGATTTTCACTGTCTTGATGTTCTTGAAGGTTTTGAAAACAAAACATGAAAATTTAATACTACGGATTATAAGGCCAAATTCAACCATTCAAGTTTCATTTACTTCGTCTTAACATGCCTAATCATATACAAGTATAAATTTTACAAAACCATTTATGGTTGACATATTAAATTTACGTATAAGGGCCATATGGCCAAAACCCAAACTCTATAAATTTTTGAAATAGCAAGTCATCGTATACTAAAACTTATGATATGGAATCATATAAAATATATATAAAAGATGTTATGCTACTCGAATTATTACATATATCCCTAACCCAATTTTCCAATTTACAGAAATTCCACAAAACTTGAATGAAAGCCATTTTCATAAAACTAACTGACGTAAAATATGAGAATTGGGTTGGAGAGAATTACCCAAAGCGAAGATGAACAAGGATGACAATTTCTATCTACCTCAATCACAGTACTCACAATCTCTCTCAAAATTTCTCAATTTTATCTGACAATTCTCAAACTCTCTCCGTCTCTGCTCTTCCAGACTTAGAATAATAATAATAAAAAGAAGACGTTTGATAATTAAAGGAGAAGAACTGACGCATAAGTGGTCAGTTGGCCCAATCATGGGTTAACTACTGATAACTTCCCCTAGGGCCTTGTTTGGCCTAGCAAAAATAGATTACAAAACCATTTAATTTAATAAAGCTTTATCACATAGTTTAATAAATGTCACACTCCTTTATAAAATAAATCAATATCTTATTTAATTTACTTTAAATAAAATCTAATAATTTCTCATAAATTCACATAGTCATATATTTAATTTTCTCATTAATAAATAATGTCAAATTATTAGCTCTCTAATTAATAATTAAATTAATTAAATAACATCATGCTTAGTTAAATATTTCATTTAATTCAATAAGCTCACATAATTACATATTTGAATAATAATTATTCTCTACATTAATTTAATAAATGTAACACATATAATTAAATTAATCTACCACAATTGCATCAATTAATTATTAAATCTAATAATTAAATCATCGAAAAAATATTTATTTAATTCAATAAATATTAAAATTAATTTACAAAAATCTCGTTAAATCACATCTTTCCCCTTTAAAGGATTACGTCCCTAATCACGACTCAATAAATTCAACTGCGTTACATTCTCCCCCCCTACAAAGATTACTGTCCCCGATAATCGCTTACACATAATTAAGTAAATAAATGAGGTAATTCTTCATCATATTCTCTTGAGTTCCCACGTAGCTTCTTGAAATTGTGGTTCCTCCAAATTACCTTAACAGAAGGTATAACTTTATTTTTGAGAACTTGTTCTTTTCGGTTGACAATTTGAACAGGGATTTCTTCGTAAGATAAGTCTTTCTCAAAATGCAGGAGTTCATGTTAAATTACATGTTTGTAATCGGCTTTGTAGGGTCGTAACACAGAAACATGGAAGACGTTGTAGACATTCTCGAGTGATGGAGGTAAGGCTACCACGTACGCGACTTCTCCGATTCTACGCAATACTTCAAAGGGTCCAATAAATCTTGAGCTCAATTTTCCTTTCTTTTCGAATCTGATCTTCCCCTTCCAGGGAGAGACCTTCAAGAAAACATAACTACCTGATTCAAACTTGATATTTTTACGATGTGGATCAGCGTATTTCTTCTGTCGATCTTGAGCCACTACTAGTCGTGCTCGGATCACTTTGACTATTTCTCATTGCTTTGTTTGATTTAATTACGCCCTAGCAATTGTCTCTCACCAACTTCATCCCAGTAAAGCGGAGTTCTGCACTTTTTGTCGTATAACGCTTCGTAAGGCGGTATGCCAATACTAGCGTGGTAAGTGTTGTTGTAGCCAAACTCTACTAATGGTAGGTGATCATCCCAATTTCCTTTAAAGTCCATCACACAGGCTCTTAGCATATCTTCTAATGTCTGAATCGTTCTCTCACTATGTCCGTCTGTTTGAGGGTGGTATCTTTGTACTCATTCGCAATTGCGTACCTATGCATTCTGAAGACGCTTTCCGAAATTTGATGTGAAGCGGGATCCCTATCTGAAAACAATTGATCTGGCAACTTCTGTGTCTCGAAATGATTTCTTTTACGTATAACCTTTCTAACTGATCTAAGTTGAATCTGATTTTGATCGAAAGGAAGTGTGCGGATTTCGTCAGTCGGTCAACGATAACCCATACTGTGTCGTAGCCTTTTTGAGTCATCGAAAGGCCAACCACGAAGTCCATTGTAATATGTTCCCATTTCTATTATGGGATCTGTAACAGTTGTAGCAATCCACTAGGTCTCTGATGTTCTGCCTTCACTTTCTGACAGGTTAGGCACTTGGCAACACATTCTGCAATATCACGTTTTAAATTCGGCCACCAGAAATGTTGTCAAAGATCTTGGTACTACCAGGGTGAATCGAATATCGTGAAATATGAGCCTCGCTCAAAATATCTTCCTTAATCTCTTGTACTGGTGGTACCCAAATTCTACTCTCAAATCTCAGTATTCCTTCCTTATCCATCTTAAATCTTGGTTCAGTTCCTTCAGATATCTTCTTTGTCACCTTTTTACATTCTTCATCCTCGGTCGAGCCTCCTTAACTTTATCCAAAGAGGGTTGTACAGTTGCATCTGAAATAGCTTCTCATCAATTTCCATAGGATACTTCACCTCTAACTCCAGTTTCTCTATTTCTGAAATTAGCTCCTCCTAGGAAGTTAACATCATCAATTTCTTATGACCCTTTCTACTTAAGGCGTCGGCAACCACATTTGCTTTTCTCGGATTGTATAAAATTTCACAGTCGTAATCCTTAATTAATTTCAACCATCTTCTTTGACGCATATTCAAATCCTTCTGTGTAAAAATATATTTTAGACTCTTGTGGTCCGTAT
The DNA here is from genome assembly GCA_020205605.1 of Panax ginseng. NCBI lineage: Eukaryota > Viridiplantae > Streptophyta > Magnoliopsida > Apiales > Araliaceae > Panax > Panax ginseng. The sequence goes on from CM035141.1 coordinate 44,365,616, forward strand.
ATATTTCACACTTCTCCCCGTAGAGATAGTGCCTCCAAATTTTTAAAGCAAAAACAACTGCAACTAACTCCAAATCATGGGTCGGGTATCCCTTCTCGTAATCCTTCAACTGCCGTGATGCTTACGCAATGACTCTGCCATTTTGCATAAGCACACAGCCAAGTCCTTTATGTGATGCATCGCTAAAAACAACAAAATTTCATGTATCATCCGAAAGGGATAACACAGGTGTCGTACTCAATCTCTTCTTCAATTCTTGAAAGCTCTCCTCACACTTCTCCGTCCAAACAAATTTCACAGCTTTACGAGTTAAATTCGTTAACGGAGTTGCGATCTTGGAAAAGTCTTGTATGAATCTTCTATAATATCCTTCTAATCCAAGAAAACTTCTTACCTCCGACGACGTTATCGGCTGATCCCAGTTAATCACGGCTTTAACTTTAGATGGATCTACCGAAATTCTATTTTTATCGATCACGTGACCAAGAAATTGTACCCGTTCAATCCAAAATTTTCATTTCAAAAACATGGCGTACAACTTCTCCCTTCTCAATACTTCCAACGTTAATCTCAAATGTTCTTCATGTTCTTCTTTGGTTTTGGAATATACCAAAATATCATCTATAAATACAACTAAGAATTTGTCCAAAAATGGCTTGAACACAGCATTCATTAGTCCCATAAATGCTGCAGGAGCATTTGTTAGACCAAACGACATTACTAAAAATTTGTAGTGACCATATCGCGTTCTGAACGCTGTATTTGGTACATCCTCTGGCCTCACCTTCAGTTGGTGATAACCACTCCTCAAGTCTATCTTGGAAAAATATCTTGCTCCCTTCAATTGATCAAATAGGTCATCGATCCTTGGTAATGGATATCTATTTTTAATCGTGACCTTTTTCAGTTCTCTATAGTCAATGCAGAGTCGCATCGATCCGTCCTTCTTTTTCACAAACAACACCGGCGCTCCCCACGGTGATATTCTCGGTTGAATGTACTTCTTGTCCAGCAATTCTTGTAATTGTACCATTAGTTCTTTCATCTCTACTGGTGCCATTCGGTATGGTGCCTTCGATATTGGAGCAGTTCCTGGCGCCAAATCGATCACGAAATCTACCTCTCTATCTGGTGGAAGTCCTGGTAAATCGTCTGGAAATACGTCGACGAAGTCCCTCATAATCGGTATCTCTTCGACCTTCGGATTCTCTTTTTGACTGTCGACTATGTAAGCTAAGTATCCTACACAGCCTTGTCTTAACAACTTCCTGGCCTACATCATCATCAGACAACTCGCTTGTCTTTGCGACTTGCTACCATAAAACACAACCTTTGACGGAGTCATAAGGTTAATACGCTTCTTTTGGCAATCAATTACAGCCCCGTAATTGAATAATCAGTCCATTCCCAAAATAACATCAAATTCCCCAAGTCGAATAGGGATAAGATCTACATTCATGATATTACCCTTAATATCCACTCTACAATTCTTATGTACGTACTGAACAAGGATTATTTCTCTATTCGCAATTTCTATGTTCATGGGGTAATCCAATTCATTCTTAGGCAAATCTAAATTCTTGGTAAAATCATCAGATATAAAGGAACAAGTAGCACCCGAATCAAATAATACGTAAGCATTAACTTTATTGATCGAAATGATTCCTGACACCACATCACGGGATTGAACTGCATCTTGCACCGTCATGTTGAAAGTCCGGGTGGTCGGTCAGTTTGTTGCGGTTGGTCTGGTGATGGTTAAGGTATTTCCACTGTTATTTCCCCGGTTTCCTCCTGATCCTGACCCTCCCGATCCCTTCTTGGGACAGTCTCTTGCCAAATGGTCCTTCGAACCACAAGTAAAACAAGCACCCTTCTTTGGGTTTGGATAGTTTGGTGCTATGTGGCCTTCCTGACCACAATTGTAGCACACTCTTTTTCCTTTCATACAAACTCCCAGATGAGCTTTCCCGCAGGTCGGGCATGCTTCGATTCTTTTCTTTTGATTATGTTGCTGATTTCCCGATGATGAGTTGTCGTTCCACCTTTTCTTCTGATTGAAATTTCCACCTCCTGTGCCACTTCCGCTGGCCTTGTTATTAATTTATCCTTCACTCTTCTTCTTCTTCTTCTTCTGATCCTGATTGTACTTGGTCACCGCATCGCTTCCACCTTCAGTGAGGATGGCCTTTTCCAAAACTCCGGCAAATGTGTTTATCTGAAACATTGATACCTTGCTGTACACCCAAGGCTTTAGTCCTTGTTCGAATCTTCTGTCTTTTTCTTTCGTCCGTGTGTACTTGATACGGGGCGAACCTCGCTACCTCGTTAAATTTAGCTACATAGTCAGGTACACTCATGTTTCCCTGCTTTAACTCTAGAAATTGAACCTCCATCTGGTTCTGTGAACTAGCTGGGAAATACATTTCGAAAAACATCTCTTTAAATCTCTCCCACATAATTACACCTTCACCTCCTCATACTTTGTTTGCTTGCCACCAAAGCTAGCCTCGAGACTTGACAAAGATAAACGCAAAAAGCGGTCTTCTGGTCTTCTCTAACCCTAGCAATGTCGAAAACCTTCTCCATTTCCATAACCCACGTTTGAGCCTCGATTGGGTTCATGGAACCTTTGAACTCTGGCAGTCCCACCGCCTTGAAGTCTTTAAACGTTGTGTTTGGTGGAGCTTGAGGTTGATTGTTCATTGCTCCAGTCAGTAAGTTAACTAACTGTTGAACGGGATTAGCATTGGCGTTATTGTTATTATTGGTAGACTCTTCCTGAGCCGGTTGACGTTGTTGTCTTCTCCTTGGCGGCATTTTTCTGTTAAATAAACGCTTATTTGAACTTTATTTATTTCTCTAAATAGTTAAGGCATTACTTAACAATTTAACATACTCATTTAGCACATCATCTCAAACAACTTGATATATTTACATTCAAATCAAAGTTTTAACATCAAACTATAGCATCACTGCTATTTACATCAACTATCCTGGAATAAAGAATCCACAGGATTTAAAACATTCAAATATTCTTTCGTTCATAAACACGTCCGAATTTATATCTAAAAACTAATTAAGTTCTTCACATAATTAAACAAATCATATCACTGTCGGTCAAGGTACTGATTAGCCTTGCTACGCTCCTCTTCTAAGATGTGATACATCGTCCTGCGATCCATCATGTACAATAGTAGTCCTTCGAACTGGATTGGGTACCTCAAAACTTGATATTGGGTCTCATTCATTGCCTTGTTAAGTGTAGAATGTGTCTCCCCAATCTTCGCCTTCTTTGCACGACCATCATCTTCTGCACGATCAGCTCGACGTGATTCTCTTACCCAGCCTTCCTCTGATATTTTTAGTCTTTCGGAGGTTTCCTTCAATTCCTTCTTCAGTTTCTCTATCTCCTCGGTCTTATCTTCGGTTTGACCCTTCTCATGGACCAAATCCCATTCTACATTTCCCAGTCGTGAGTGAAGAGTTGAAATCTACCTCTCCTTCTCCTCTAGAGAGTAATCTCTTTGAATAATAGCTCGCTTCGGTGAGATCCTCAAGACCTCATCTCGTAACTCCACGTTACGGTCATATAATGTGTCATACATCTCAGCATCAACGGTGTACCGTGGTAACTCCTCTTCTTCCTCTTCCTCAACAAATTCCTCCTCAGGATCCTCCTCAGGATCAGTCTCGGGCTCATGCTCCTGACCAACAACGGTGATCAATGGAGATGACTCTCTCTGTACCAGCATCATCTATTCCCATAACGACATGAATGTCTCGGGGTTCCTCCTCTGTCAGTACTATAGGTACTCGGGGTTCTTCCTCCCCAGCTTGACTAGCTTCTCCAACATTCGACATCCTGACAACAAAAACAAATACTTTAACACATAAACACATAAACACAAAAGGTCTTTTATTATCTTCAACGAATTACATAAATTCATTTCTTATAACTCGATAAGAGTTTTCCATCACTATCTTCTTTCTATAAGGCTACTACCTAAGGTTGTTCCCCCACCTAAGGTTCATAACCTACAGCTTTGATACCAACTTGTGACACCCCCAAATCCGAGTACTTCAATTCCATGGGATTTGGTGTTCACTGTACAAATATCATCTATCTATCTACCCATAAAAATGCAAGCTATGCAATAGATAGAATAAAAATCTTCCCCTTAAGGGTTACAACATCCGAATAATTAATAATACAATCCCAGGTTAAACTAACCTTAAACATCTATGCGGAATCATAAACAAATAAGTCTTAAACAACATCATTAAATCAAGTCATAAACAAAATACATCATCATATAAACAACAAGTCTTCATCACTTGCTGACTTTGCCCTTGCCCTTACTAGTGGAAGGTTCATCAGTTCTTTCGTTCTTAACTGCAATGTTATTATTAAGCAAGAGTGAGCACTATTGCCCACAAGTATAATAATGAAATAGCAGTATAATAACATTCGAGTAAATCACAGATATCTAAATAAAAGCTCAACTTTTGAATCAAGAATAAATAACAAGAATCAAAAGAATTCTGAGGGTCATAAGACCTTGAACTATGTCCTAGGTTATCAAGGGTTATACTTGAAACCCTTAACAGTCATAAGACTATATACCTTTCTACACGTACTTAGGGGGATCAAACCTTCAAAGATAATCACGTACACAATATCTTAACACTAACGCATAAGTAAATCCCTTTACAGGGTTGTTCATCTCAGTTTGACATTCGAGTCCGCACCAATGGAAGTTTGGTTTGGATAATTCATCAAGGGTTCTAAAATTTAGAACGTTCATCAACTATGGACTAGTTGAAGCAATAAGGTTCACTAGTCTATCAAGGTTCAACAGTAATGATATTCAATCTGAATAATAATCTCAGAAGTATACAATAGGACAATTATTGTATAACTGAATCATGCTTTGAAAAGATAATCAATCTTTAATATAACATTTGAACTTGAATAATATCAATGATAGTTTACTCTAGGTAAATAATAAACTTGAACAATAATGACAAGTAGGGTTAGGAAACTTGCCTCGTGCGTAGATTATATTTTAACTAAGCACGTTCTTTGAATTTAATCCTATATACCATTCATATTCACAATATCAGTTAATTATAACTTAACTACTCATCATAAACTCATTCTTTTGTCTAAATCGAATATTGACTATACTTAGTCAAATTACCACTTTGTCACATAATTTACACATCATAAATAACAAGCTAATTATGTAATTCATAATTCAATTCACATGTAATTATGTTATTTACATGCTAAGTATTGTTTTTAACATCTCATTATACTTATAACATAATTTTATGTTCATTACATTAAGTTAACATCACATTCATGGACTTTAACACTTTAAAATTTTTGTTTACGAACTTTACGGAGAGTGGTATTTATATTTCACTTTTTATATAAGGCTTATTTTACTGCGCTGCCATGGCCATTGTAATGCTAGAGACACAATGTCTTTGTGCGTGGTGGCACTTCTTGCATGGGGACACAAAAGCTTGAGATCAGCCAGCCATGCGGTGAACCAACTGTTAACAATTCATTAAAATTGCAGAACACAACCAAAAAAACTCCAATTAAATTTTACTACACGAATTTAATCATACCCACATGTTAGAATTCGTATATAAACATTACTCAGCATCTATAAAATGATTTTAACTAATTTAAACACTTAATTACATAATTAAAGTATGTGATTTTCACTGTCTTGATGTTCTTGAAGGTTTTGAAAACAAAACATGAAAATTTAATACTACGGATTCGTTATAAGGCCAAATTCAACAATTCAAGTTTCATTTACTTCGTCTTAGCATGCCTAATCATATACAAGTATAAATTTTACAAAACCATTTATGGTTGACATATTAAAGTTACGTATAAGGGCTATATGGCCAAAACCCAAACTCTGTAAATTTTTGAAATAGCAAGTCATCGTTTACTGAAACTTATGATATGGAATCATAATATATATATATAACATGTTATGCTACTCGAATTATTACATATATCCCTAACCCAATTTTCCAATTTACAGAAATTCCACAGAACTTGAATGAAAGTCATTTTCATTAAACTAACTGACGTAAAATATGAGAATTGGGTTGGAGAGAATTACCCAAAGCGAAGATGAACAAGGATGACAATTTCTATCTACCTCAATCACAGTACTCACAATCTCTCTCAAAATTTCTCAATTTTATCTGACAATTCTCAAACTCTTTCCCTCTCTGCTCTTCCAGACTTAGAATAATAATAATAAAAAGAAGACGTCTGATAATTAAAGGAGAAGAACTGACGTAGAAGTGGTCAGTTAGCCCAATCATGGGTTAATTGCTGATAACTTCCCCTAGGGCCTTGTTTGGCTTAGCAATTATAGATTACAAAACCATTTAATTTAATAAAGTTTTATCACATAGTTTAATAAAATGTCACACTCCTTTATAAAATAAATCAATATCTTATGTAATTTACTTTAAATAAAATCTAATAATTTCTCATAAATTCACATAGTCATATATTTAATTTTCTCATTAATAAATAATGTCAATTTATTAACTCTCTAATTAATAATTAAATTAATTAAATAACATCATGCTTAATTAAATATTTTATTTAATTCAATAAGCTCACATAATTACATATTTGAATAATAATTATTCTCTATATTAATTTAATAAATGTAACACATATAATTAAATTAATCTACCACAATTGCATCAATTAATTATTAAATCTAATAATTAAATCATCGAAAAAATATTTATTTAATTCAATAAATATTAAAATTAATTTACAAAAATCTCGTTCGTCATAGAATCTACATGATATATTCACATAGCACACTGTAATTAGCTATCAAACAACTATTCACATTGTTCATACAAGCTTCTTTTTCTTCTATGTTTTTGTTAACTTAATATCTTTATTAAAGTCAACATGACTTATTACCCTTCGTCCCGGTTTATCACTCAACTGACGTTTATTAACCGGACTCAAACATCGTTGATAAGGTACCAACTTTGTTTATCATTCATATCTTGTTAACATGCATTACATTCCTAAGTTTCATACCATATACCTTAGTATAGGTAATATAGGATTAGTCTTAGTACATTCATTGAGTATATAAACTCAACTCAGGTAGGTCTCGCAACAATTGAAGTTCAAAACCTAAGTTACTATCACAAGCCCTGAACTCGCGCTGCGACGCGACATCCTAAGCATTTTAGTGGCGCTGCGGCGCCACTCTCTAGAGGTTTTGCCCGGACTTGGCGCTGTGACGCAAGTCCATGTACAAACTCTCGCGTTGCGGCGCGAGTCTCAAGACCTTTTTTATTTTCTCCCACCATAATCGGCTACGGTATGGATTTTACACTATGTAAAGCACCATGGCACTTGAGACCTCGATGCAGATTCTCAACAGTTTTTGAAAATCTTTGTGAAATTCCGGGGGTAACTTCTTCGTTATAAGCCCGATTTGGTCCGTTCATATGCCTACACGTCATAAATGACATACCCTACGCGTTCATATAAGAATTCGACACTTTCGAATCCGTTAACCAAAAATCACTATTGAGTTCATTTTATAGACGTTCGGAAATGTTAATGAGCGTTCAATGCTCGTTTTCTTCGTTTTAAGTCAAAATCCGACGATTATCGAACCCACAACTCTTAATCACCCTATCTCACGTATTGACATTGAAAACAAACATTTTCAAGTCTCACGGCAACTTTCGACTACCATTCCGAAATTTCTACGTTTTCGACGTTTAACGTCTATTTCCGTAAAATTCGTCATAACTTCGTTACTAATGTTCTCTAAGCCAAATCACATGGAATACTCCATGGATTTCATATCTACATCCTAACCAAACAAGATGCATATACTAACGTATTGATGGAGCTCAATTGTTTATCAACAATCGATCTCAACTATCAATATTTTTATGGTTCAAAACTATATTAAAACTTATGATTCTTATAATCTCATGACTTAAAGAGATCGAATCTATGGTAAGTCATCTTTAATCCCTCACACAAGACATATACCACCCATTCTATGATTCTCTAAGATGAAAGAAAATCTAAAAGAGATGGAGATGAAAGGTAAGGATTATACCTTAAGAACTCTTGGTGTTCTTTCTTGGAAAACTCTAAGATCAGGCTTCCAAAGTGTATGTTTTGCAAGTATAGCTCTCTTTCTCTCTCAATAATCTAAGGTTGGCAAGTTGAAAAACTCCCAAATGAATCAACCTAGCTTTCTATTTATAGAATCTAGAATGGAGGGCATAATTGACAAAGAACCATCACCTCCTTACTATTCATGTGTGGTCCCCAAGTAAAACACTTGGTGACCAAGCCTTATGCTTGGCTTCCACACCAAGGTGGTCGGCCCACCAGCCCATGTGACATCCCATGGGTTGTCCCATGGGTTTTACCCATTCGGTAACCCACCGGTTTGGCCCACGATTAGGTTTTCTTGAATTGGGTTTAACTAAATTAACATTGGGCCTTGACTTTGGCTTAACCCACTAATCACTAGGGCTTGATCATTCAAATGATTGGATTAATAAATAATCCAACTCAAATGAATTAGTCATTAAGTCTTAACTTAATTCTATAACACGAATCGTATCACATACGTACAATTCACGTATTATCTCCGTATACTACTCGTACAATAATCGTATCGTACTTCGTATTTACTCAACGTATTATACATAGATACTAAATAGTATCACCAAATATATAACACTCGCATTAACCCTAACGCCATTCCTTCTACACATATTATTTCCTTCTCGGAAATCAATATACTTAACCATTAGGTTTTAAGTCTGCAGGCGAAAACTGCGTTTGCCATAAATGAAATATTACCAGATATTCCATCTTATCACGATATTCTATCATTACACGTTTCTCGGAATTTCAAAATAATTCCTCGAACAAAAACGGATGAATAGTGTTTTTACGAAAATTTCTCGGAAAACAATTATCTTCGTTTTGGAAATTCCAAACAATTATTTCTAACACGTAGTCAGAATACTAACCACGTTAGTACATTTTGGGTCATAGAACGACCTTCACATAGCATACTCACAAAGAAATCAATTAAATTCATTTAATTCACAAAAAAAAAGAAAAATTTAATTGTCATAAAAATCTAATTTTCTCGGGCGTTACATTACTATTCATGGGGTACTATTCATGGGGTACTATTCACCTGTAAAATATATTTCTTTTCGGTCCAAATCATTTTTGGGTATAATATTATTCCATGAGGAGATGTGCTAATTTTTTTAGACCGTTGGTTGAAGATATAATAGTAAATCAATATGGACCGCTGATGGAAAGTTATAATAGTAAATCAATATGGATCGTTGGTTTAAAGTTTTAATAGTAAATCAGTATAGACCATTGCTTTAAGTTTTAATAGTAAACCAATATGGACCGTCCGTTTAAAAGTAAATCAATCTAGACCGTTCATGAATTAGTTACTATTCAATTCATTCTCCTATAAATAGAAGCTCATTCCTTCAATATTTCTGACGAATTCACTGAAACTCTAGAGAGAGAAACTATAGAGAAAAAGAAGAAAAGTATTCTGCTACTTCACTTTTCCAATATCCAGTTTCTTCTAAGGTAAGGGATATTATTTGTTGTACTCGTAAGGGGTATTATTTCTTTCGTATTCATGAAGAGAACTTCTGTTATTTCATTCTTTATTATTATGTTGGAATAACCTGTATATCCAAAGTACCGCATACATGGTGAAATTCTTCTGTTATTCCATTCTTATTACACTGTTGGAATAACTTGTTTATGCGAAGTACCACATACATGGTGAAATTCTTATAATATTTCGTTCTTTATTATTATGTCGGAATATCATGTCTGTGCATTTACGCCGGACCTGGTTCCATTATTTATTATTCTGTCAAAATATCCTATCTGTGCGTTTACGCCGGTCCTGGTTCCATTATTTATTATTATGTCGGAATATCCTGTCTATGCGTTTATGCCGGACCTGGTTCCATTATTTATTATTCTGTTGGGAATAACCTGTCTGTGCATTCTATCGCACGCATGGTGAATCCTTCTGTTATTCCATTCTTTATTATTCTGTTGGAATAATCTGTCTATGCGGATTACTACATACATGATAAATGATCCTTTGTATTCATTCTTTATTAAATTGTGGAAATGATCTGTCTATGTGGATTATCGCATGGCGAGTAAAAATCCATTTGTAGTTTCGTAATTTTTTTGACCCTCAAAAATTCTGGAAAATATTTTAAATGATAATTTGATGAGTTTTCTAGATTGTGTCCAAAAAATGGCGATTTTTAGATGTATAGATAAGGAGTTATGAATTTTATAGGAAAATACTACTTTAAAAGTAAACCCTTATAACTCCTTGTGGTTAACTCCAAAATTAGTGAAATTTTTTATTAGGAGTACATATATATAACAGGAGTATACCTTGTAAATTTTAGAATTTTTGGACAAAAGTATAATTTATGATAAATGTCTAAATATTCGACAGTTTTGGCCATATGAAAAATAGTAAATGAATTTTAAAAATTCCAAGAAAAATATATGTTCAATATGGGACTATATTCTGCTAAATCCCAGAAATGAATAATTTTTGGGACTGATTTGGTATTTTTCATGAAAATAGTTTAGTTACGAACATATAAATTAAATATGTTATGTAAAGTTAAAAAATTGGTAAATAAGAGTTTATGGCTTTGAAATCCTATATAAGGTATATGCAGATTTTTGATGAGTGATTTGATCACTAGTGATAAAATCTTATGAGTATGACATTTTGAATGATTAAATGCATTATTTGGTAAAGTATAAACAATTAAAATAAATTGTTTATAAGTTTAATAAGTGATTAAAATATTATTAAAATATTAATAATATTAGATTATTAATTTATTAAGTGTTTGATAATATTTGGATAAATTTAAAGTCTTTAATATTTATCCTTGATTTCGTTTGATTAATGCTTATATCATTGTCATCATCCTCGTGTTTATATTGTGATGAAAGTCATCTTTGGCTTATGGGCAAAGATGGATTTGCTGATTATTAGTTTTATGATTTGTATATCTTTGGCTTACGTGCAAAGATGGACTGTTGATTATTGGTTTTACAGTTGTATATTTTTGGCTTACGTGCAAAGATGAACTATTGATTAATGAGTATCTTTGGCTTATGTACATAGATGAACTGTTTATTGATATGATTATGACCAGTGATCATTCGGTATAATCATGACCCATAATGTTATAGATGATGTGGTAAAAGTCCTCATTGGCCTGTAGTGCATTGATGGACAGTTATTGGTATGATTATAACTAGGGATTATTCGGTATAATCATGACCATTGATGATTACATGAATATCCTTGACCGTAGTGTAGGGATGATTCGATGATATGGATTATTTATTAAGCTGAGTCTCATCGATAAAATATTGATTATACACTTTTAATTCGTAAAAGATAATAAATATCATGCTCTACTTGATTCTTCTAAAATACAGTTGTATGTCTTTGGCCTGTAGTGCAAAGATGAATTGTTAATGAATATCTTTGGCTGTAACGACCCCAAAATTCATACCATTTAAATCTCGACTTCGGTCGTTAACCATACATTAAATCTCTAATTTTACATCATTATTCGATGTTAAACTTAATAAAATTATGGAATATTTAAAACTTTTATACATTTCCTTCTTTCTTGCCCTAAATCGCAACCTTTACATTACATCTCTTTGATTCAATCTTATATCATGAATCATTACAACACAATGACTATACAAAGTCTTACATCATAACTAAATATCCATATACATTGTATAACTTAACTTACAATTGAACAACATGTTACGTTCAAAATATGAAATACATTTCTCATAAAACATAAATAATCTTCGTGAATATAGATCTCTATAACTCACTTAGCACATATCTTCACCTTAAAATCTTGACCTGCAAAAGTGGTTATTTGCAAGAGTGAGCTCGACAGCCCAGCAAAGTCTAATAGTTTTCATGCATCACATAGCACATAATAACATACTCGATATACATCTCATTAAAGTAACATGGCATACATGCTTTTAATTCACATAGCAAATATAAAGATTAAGTTCCTTACTCAATCATCATTACTTAGCCAAAACAATGTAGTCATATATTGACTTTAACATTTCATGATTTCAACATGCATAAGATATCATGCAATTTAAAACAGTTCATCAAGTCCACATAGAAAATAGGAACCGAAAGACTTGCCTTGTTCGTTGTTTACCAATAATAGTTTAACAACTTACAGTTATCTGCACTTCACGTGCCCTACACAATTATATAATCATACACATCAACTATTCTATATCCTGAATTGTTAATCAAGAACACTAAAGCAGATAAAACCACCTCTCGATGCATAATACCCATACTCACTTAAATCCACAAATGATAGAATTAAGTAAGACACTCTACTTAACTAATTCACTATATCTCTATGTGAATTACAATTAAAAAGGATTTAAAGCATAAGTTCTCTATAAGATTACATATGGCGTAAAGACATATCTCTATCCTAAACTCGAATCATGAATTCCATCTAAGCAGAAATCACAAACACATGCTATCATGATAAGATCTAAATCAATACTTCAGCTCTCGAGTTCATATAGATTATCACGGTAATTGTTAGCTAGGCAATTAAGCAATTAAGTCCAAATCACAATAGACAATCCTCACAATAGAACATAATAATTGATAGGGAAGCATATTAAAAGAAACTACACAATTAGATCCATTGTAATCTCAAACAAATAATTAGTTCATGATTATTGAATTAAAACTAAGAATCAACAATTGAATAATCATCAAAAGACAAAGATAGAAGAAGATGAGAAGATAGAATCTATTGTCTGTAGATTTGAAGCTCTCTCATTGCTCTTACTTTGAATCTTCAATGGTCTCCAAGTTGCTTCATTCTCCAAAACTCATGAGAAATAGTGTTTTGATCTAGTCTACTATAATCTAATTTAATGGAATCCTCTCTCTAATCTAATCTCTCCCAAATCCTTGTGATTCTCCTCCTTTTATAAGTCTCTTTATATGTCTTTAAGTCCTCTTGGAAGTCCTTGAGTCAATCGTATCGAAACAATCCTTTCCGGACTCAAAATTGAGCAAAATTTGTATTTTCTAGGCATACCCCCGCCCCGGCGGGGGTCTAGGCTTGTAAAGGGCCCGCCTTGGCGGGCTAAGGGCCTATTTTGTGCCTTGCATGCCAACCCCAAATGCGGTTTGGTGAAGGAATATTTTCTGCTCTGACGTCCTTTGGGAAATCGGCCATAACGTTTGATCCGGGAAGAGTTACGAAGCTTGACACCAATTAAATCGAAGATATCGACGAGATATACAACGTTTATTCTTTGAGAATTGAGAAATAACGGATGGATGAAGGTCGAAATTGGGCGGAAAGTGACTGTTATGCAAATGGCCACCGAAAACAGTGACGTTCGAGGTCCGTTGGTACAAATGTCATAACTCTTGCATCTGAACTCCGATTGGAATGATTCAAGATGTTCCAGAAAGCTAGGAAGAAGATCTATAATATAATCCAAGTTCTTAGCTAAGAAATGAAATGAAAATGAAAGCCCAAATGATGTCCGTATTGCTTTTCTTTGCGATTTCATACCAATTCTTTGCTATTTCAACTCCCAAGCATATAATCTACAAAATGAACACAAAATGCATGAAAAGTAACTAAGAAACTCGAGATTAAGCAACTAATTCAAGTAACAGATACTAGATAAGTAGGTATAAAACCTACTTATCAAATACCCCAAAACTTAAACATTTGTTTGTCCTCAAGCAAAAACACAAAACAATAATGCAATGCAATGCAACTAATCTACATGCCTACGAATCCAGCAGTAATGACAGAAACAAGTCTATTCAACCGGCCTTAGAGAAATCAAATAAACATGATAATACATCATATCAAAACAAATCAATATTTTCCCAATCAATCATCAAATATTAGACTATTATTACTGATATAGTGCGTGTGTACTCCACAACAATGTTAACTGATATAAAATTAAATTTAACACATAACAAGTCTCTTCGAAGGCATCATACAATGTAAACTCAATAAATCCAAAAACAAGCTAAATCAAATAATTACTAATATTGAGGGTCAACATGGGATAATTATGCTTTATTTTTCATCTACGGGGGCTTTTTGCTCTTATTTCCCATTTTATTTCTTCTTGTTTTTTTATTTTTTTTAATTTTTGGACAGTGAGTGCGTTCTACGCTCCATCTCATGCCTGTGTTTATGAGGAGTGCATTTCACGCTTCTTCTCGACCCACCACAGGACTTAATTTATTCAACTCAATATCTTTTTTTTAGAAGCTTATATACCCTACTTTTCCCCCCAAACTTAGGTTCTTGCCTAATTCTTCACCCTGACTGCCTATCTTTGTCATTCTCTTATTTAAACTAGCATTATCCTTTAGAATTCCATTATGTATCAATTTAAACTCAATCATTCAACAACTGGTTTTTACTGTGCTATCCTTATTATACCAGTTTCAAACAGAAAAAGACTCAATTCATAACAAGAAATCACATCAAAGCTCTAATGGTTAGTACTATACTTGTCCACCCAATTCCAATCTCATCATTGGCCAAAACAAACTGTAAACTATCTAACAACTGGATTCATGCAAATGAACATAATAACTAACTAATAATTTTTTTGAATTTTTGAATTTTTTTTTAAGAACTGAATATAATGCTATTTAAACTATACTACTATGCAACTACTTATGCAGTTGTACTACATAAATGTACACCTAATGAACCTAACATATGAAAAATAACATAACATAAACATGAAACTAAACACGCAATAATGAACTAAACTAAACTCCCTCAAACATAGAAATTACAATGTCCTCATTGTAAGAATATAGCGGTAAGTAGAAGAGAACTTCCCTGTAATCAACTAAGCGTGAGGTGATGGTGGCGATGGCGGCAACGATCATTTTCCTATCAATTAAACCTCCAATACCTACAATGAAGAGACAACATGGATTAGAATAGCACTTGGATTGGTAAGAGAACTTAATAAGCAAATTAATTCCTATCTAATAACTAAACTAGTAAAGCATATAAATATAAAAATTCCTGGGTTGCCTCCCAGTTAGCGCTTGAATTATAGTCTTTCAGCTTGACTTTGTCTGGTCAATGCTATCCAATTCCTCTTCGGTAATTGAGGAAGCCTCCATCCATCGAAAATAATATAGCTTTTGGTAGGTTCCCATTTTTGATGGACAATGCATCAAAGTCACCTAGCATGCTCTTATTTGGTATGCCCTTAATCAAAAACGTCCCACAGTTAGGTGTTTTCTCCATTGTGTATGTGATCACTTTGGGGCATGGAAGCTTGTCACACACAATGGGCTCTTCGTCTATCTTCTCTTTCTCGTCCCACCATGGATTCAAAATTGTACTTGCTCTTATGTCATATAGAGCTTCGCCGACGACATGACTACCAAGTGGGCATGATTTTGCAAATCTGATTGACTCTTTGATCGTTGGTAGAGACCCATTTAGATCTTCGTCGACCTCTATTTCATTATCCCCAATTGTCTCCACACTTTCGATATCTTGTGGCTCATCCAGTCGCAGATTTGGTTCGGGTTCTCCGTCAATTTAGTCATCCATGTTATAAGGCCAAGTGTTTGGAGGAAGGTTGCCTACAGCTTTGGTCATTTGCTCTATCTGATCCATAAGATTTTGATTTGGCTTCGCTTGATTACTCATCTTCTCCTCATCTGGTGTGAACTTGGACAATAATTCCCACAGCCTTGAATTTTCTATTTCAGTCTCAGAAGCCATGTATTGAGGACTATTGGTTGAGGTAGTGACTAGTTGTTCCATCCAATTATTAAAATTTTTGGTTGACGGCTCTTGGCTAATACTCATCTCCTCTAGGTTTGCTATGCCCTTCAATATTACATCCCTCGGATTTGGCTTTTCTTCTAGTGGCAATGGAGGTGGACATGAAAATTCTGGTGTGTATGTTAGATTTGGAGCGTAGTATTGGTCATCATAAATGTAGCTCCGTGAAGAATCCGGGTGATACCCCCTAACTTGGTGATAGTTAGGATCACCATAGTTATTAAGGTAATCACCACTATATTGTACCGGTTCAAAACTAACGGTGCATTAATGAATTTGATGGGTGCCAGCACAATAGTAACACGTAATTGCCATCATTCGACTCCGTTGGGTTGCGATAACCTCCAACATCTTCGAATTTGCCTCAATTTGTACTGATTCTGCGAAAAATGCATTAAGTCCATCAATCTCTGTTTCCCTTGGTTAAGTCATGTTTGTGTATGGCCATTGATACGCAAAGTCGTCCATCGTACCTGAAAAGAAAGAAAAATAGGAAGATGATTAAATAAAAAGGAAAAAAAATGTTTAAATTAAGACTAATTTGATTGAAGCTAATATTGGCAAAAAATATAATATATAATTCCCTGGCAACGGTGCCAAAAACTTGTTGTGTAAAATCTAATTACGCACAACACTCAAGTATACGTGGTCAACAAGTAATAAAGTAAAAGTAGAGTATCGTTCCCACAAGGAATTGTTTAATAAAAAAATCACCAAGTACTAACCCGTAACCAACTCAATCTTATTTAAACGAATGAATTTCAAATTATATAAATTAAATTATTTAATTACACTAATTCTAATTACCACTAATTAAATTTAGATTACGGAGATTTAAGATTACAACTTCACTTATTGCTTCATTTAAGTTAACACACTTCTCATCAATTATTCTCTATCATGAATTGTTAATCAAGAACACTAAAGCAGATAAAACTACCTCTCGATGCATGATACCCATACTCACTTAAATCCACAGATGATAGAATTAAGCAAGACACCCTAATTAACTAATCCACTATATCTCTATGTGAATTACAATTAAAAAGGATTTAAAGCACAAGTTCTCTATAAGATTACATATGGCGTAAAGGCATATCTCTATCCTAAACACGAATCATGAATTCCATCTAAGCAGAAATCACAAACACATGCTATCATGATAAGATCTAAATCAATACTTCAACTCTGGAGTTCATATAGATTATCACGGTAATTGTTATCTAGGCAATTAAGCAATTAAGTCCAAATCACAATAGACAATCCTCACAATAGAACATAATAATTGATAGGGAAACATATTAAAAGAAACTACACAATTAGATCCATTGTAATCTCAAACAAAGAATTAATTCATGATTATTGAATTAAAACTAAGAATCAACAATTGAATAATCATCAAAAGATAAATATAGAAGAAGATGAGAAGATAGAATCTATTGTCTGTAGATTTGAAGCTCTCTCATTGCTCTTACTTTGAATCTTCAATGGTCTCCAAGGTGCTTCATTCTCCAAAACACATGAGAAATAGTATTTTGATCTAATCTACTCTAATCTAATTTAATGGAATCCTCTCTCTAATCTAATCTCCCCCTAATCCTTGTGATTCTCCTCCTTTTATAAGTCTCTTTATATGTCTTTAAGTCCTCTTGGAAGTCCTTGAGTCAATCGGATCGAAACAATCCTTTCCGGACTCAAATTTGACCAAAATTTGTATTTTCTGGGCATACTCCCGCCCCGGCGGGGGTCTAGGCTTGTAAAGGGTCCACCCCGGCGGGCTAAGGGCCTGTTTTGTGCCTTGCATACCAACCCCGGAGGCGGTTCGGTGAATGAATATTTTTTGCTCTGACGTCCTTTGGGAAATCGGCCATAACGTTTGATCCGGAAAGAGTTTCGAAGCCTGCCACCTATCAAATCAAAGATATCGACAAGATATACAACTTTTATTCTTTGAAAATTGAGAAATAACAGACGGATGAAGGTCGAAATTGGACTGAAAGTGACTGTTATGAAAATGGCCACCCAAAATAGTGACGTTCGACGTCCGTTGGTACAAATGTCATAACTCTTGCATCCGAACTCCGATTGGAATGATTCAAGATGTTCCAGAAATCTAAGAAGAAGATCTATAATATAATCCAAGTTCCTATCCAAGAACATGAAATGAAAATAAAAGCCCAAATGATGTCCGTATTGCTTTTCTTTGCGATTTCATACCAATTCTTTGTGATTTCAACTCCCAAGCATATAATCTACAAAATGAACACAAAATGCATGAAAAGTAACTAAGAAACTCGAGATTAAGAAACTAATTCAAGTAATAGATACCAGATAAGTAGGTATAAAACCTACTTATCAAATACCCCCAAACTTAAACATTTGCATGTCCTCAAGCAAAAACACAAAATAATAATGCAATGCAACTAATCTACATGCCTACGAATCCAGCAGTAATGACAGAAACAAGTCTATTCAACCGTCCTTAGAGAAATCAAATAAACATGATAATACATCATAACAAAACAAATCAATAATTTCCCAATCAATCATCAAATATTAGACTGTTATTACTGATATAATGCGTGTGTGCTCCACAACAATGTTAACTGATATAAAATCAAATTTAACACATAAAAAGTCTCTTCGAAGGCATCATACAATGTAAACTCAATAAATCCAAAAACAAGCTAGATCCAACTAAAATCCAATAATTACTAATATCGAGGGTCAACATGGGATACTTATGCTTTATTTTTCATCTACGGGGGCTTTTTGCTCTTATTTCCCGTTTTATTTCTTCTTCTTTTTTTATTATTTTTATTTTTGGATAGTGAGTGCGTTTTACGCTCCATCTCACGCCTGTGCTTATGAGGAGTCCATTTCACGCTTCTTCTCAACCCACCACATGACTTAATTTATTCAACTCAATATCTTTTTTTAGAAGCTTATATACCCCACTTTTCCCCCCAAACTTAGGTTTTTGCCTAATTCTTCGCCTTCACTGCCTATCTTTGTCATTCTCTTATTTAAACTAGCATTATCCTTTATAATTTCATTATGTATCAATTTAAACTCAATCATTCAACAAGTGGTTTTTACTGTGCTATCCTTATTATACCAGTTTCAAAACAGAAAAAGACTCAATTCATAACAAGAAATCACATCAAAGCTCTAATGGTTAGTAATATACTTGTCCACCCAATTCCAATCTCATCATTGGCCAAAACAAACTGTAGACTATCTAACAACTAGATTCATGCAAATAACCATAATAACTAACTAATAATTTTTTTGAATTTTTGAATTTTTGAATTTTTTTTTAAGAACTGAATATAATGCTTTTTAAACTATACTACTATGCAACTACTTATGCAGTTGTACTACATAAATGCACACCTAATGAACCTAACATATGCAAAATAACATAACATAAACATGAAACTAAACACGCAATAATGAACTAAACTAAACTCCCTCAAACATAGAAATTACAATGTCCTCATTGTAAGAATATAGCGGTAAGTAGAAGAGAACTTCCCTGTAATCAACTAAGCGTGAGGTGATGGTGGCGATGGCGGCAACGATCATTTTCCTATCAATTGAACCTCCAATACCTACAATGAAGAGACAACATGGATTAGAATAGCACTTGGATTGGTAAGAGAACTTAATAAGCAAATTAATTCCTATCTAATAACTAAACTAGTAAAGCATATAAATATAAAAATTCCTGGGTTGCCTCCCAGTTAGCGCTTGAATTATAGTCTTTCAGCTTGACTTTGTTTGGTCAACGCTATCCAATTCCTCTTCGGTAATTGAGGAAGCCTCCATCCATCGAAAATAATATAGCTTTTGGTAGGTTCCCATTTTTGATGGCCAATGCATCAAAGTCACCTAGCATGCTCTGATTTGGTATACTCTTAATCAAAAATGTCCCACAGCTAGGTGTTTTCTCCATTGTGTATGTGATCACTTTGGGGCATGGAAACTTGTCACACACAATGGGCTCTTCCTCAATCTTCTCTTTCTCGTCCCACCATGGATTCAAAATTGTACTCGCTCTTATGTCATATAGAGCTTCGCCGACGACATGACTACTAAGTGGGCATGATTTTGCAAATCTGACTGACTCTTTGATCATTGGTGGAGACCCATTTAGATCTTCGTCGACCTCTATTTCATTATCCCCAATTGTCTCCACACTTTCGATATCTTGTGGCTCATCCAGTCACAGATTTGGTTCGGGTTCTCCGTCAATTTCATCATCCATGTTAGAAGGCCAAGTGTTTGGAGGAAGGTTGCTTACAGCTTTGGTCATTTGCTCTATCTGATCCGTAAGATTTTGATTTGGCTTCGCTTGATTACTCATCTTCTCCTCATCTGGTATGAACTTGGACAATAATTCCCACAGCCTTGAATTTTCTATTTCAGTCTCGGAAGCCATGTATTGAGGACTATTGGTTGAGGTAGTGACTAGTTGTTCCATCCAATTATTAAAATTTTTGGTTGACGGCTCTTGGCTAATACTCATCTCCTCTAGGTTTGTTATGCCCTTCAATATTACATCCCTCAGATTTGGCTTTTCTTCTAGTGGCAATGGAGGTGGACATAAAAATTTTGGTGTGTATGTTGGATTTGTAGCATAGTATTGGTCATCATAAATGTAGCTCCGTGAAGAATCCGGGTGATACCCCCTAACTTGGTGATAGTTAGGATCAAAATAGTTATTAAGGTAATCACCACTATATTGTACCGGTTCAAAACTAACGGTGCATTGATGAATTTGATGGGTGCCAGCACAATAGTAACACATAATTGCCATCATTCGACTCCGTTCGGTTGCGATAACCTCCAACATCTTCGAATTTGCCTCAATTTGTACTGATTCTGTGGAACATGCATTAAGTCCATCAAATTCTAGGGGAAGAGAACGACCGCCAGTTAGATGTTACAAATGCGGGAAAGAGGGATATATCAGCCAAAACTGTCCACAACAATCCAAGGTATGTTACAACTGTGGAAAGGAAGGCCACATAGATCGGGATTGTTCTGTAGCAAAACCAAGTTCAACTGGGATGGTGACTCCAAGGGTTGTCCCGGATAAGTCAAAATCAGCGGTTCCTGGAAGAGCGTTTGTCGTGACTGGCCAAAATGCGAGGAACACGAACGAGGTGATTATGGGTAAGCTAATCTTAAACTCTTGCGAAGTTTATACCTTACTAGATACCGGTTCTACCCATTCTTTTATCTCTCCTGCTTGTGCTCAACGTTTAAACTTGACTCCGGAGAAATTAGACTTTGATTTATCAGTGGAGACTCCGTTGGGTGAAACTTTCGTTACATCCACTGTTTATAAATCTTGCTTAATCCAAGTTGGTACTATCACATTACTTGTTGATCTTATCTCTTTAAATATACTTGCTTTTGATGTGATTTTAGGAATTGATTGGTTAACCACTCATCATGCCAAAATTGATTGTTTTCGTAAGGTTGTTAGTTTTCATATTCCTAACCAACCTGTCATACAAATTCAAACAACTAAACCACTAAAATTAGTCACTATCATATCAAGCCATAAAGCTATTCATTTATTGAAAAACGGATGTCAAGCTTTCTTAGCCCATGTTATGGATTTGAACAAAGACAAGTCAGATTTGAATAATATTTCTGTTGTTAGAGAATTTCCTAATGTATTTCTTGAAGAACTTCCAGGTCTACCCCCAGAACGTGATGTTGAATTCTTTATTGACCTTGAACCGGGTACAAAACCCATTTCTAAAACCCCATATCGAATGGCTCCTATTGAACTTCAGGAGTTAAAAGCCCAACTACAGGAATTGTTAGACATAGGTTTCATTCGTCCTAGTACATCTCCTTGGGGTGCTCTTATTTTATTCGTAAAGAAGAAAGACGGGAGTATCGACTTTGTATTGACTACCGAGAATTAAATCATGTCACCATTAAGAATAGGTATTCGTTACCTCGCATTGATGACCTGTTCGACCAGTTATAAGGAGCATAATTCTTTTCAAAGATCGATCTTCGTTCTGGATATCATCAGCTGAAGATTAAAACTGAGGATATTCCAAAGACTGCCTTTAGAACTCGGTACGGGCATTATGAATTCTTAGTCATGTCTTTTGGATTGACTAATGCTCTTGCTTCTTTCATGGATATGATGAACCGAGTATTCAAGGAATATTTGGATCAGTTCGTTGTTATCTTTATTGATGACATCCTCATTTATTCCAAAAGTCGTGAAGATCATGAGCACCATTTGAAGCTAATACTTGAAAGGCTTCGTGAAAACAAACTTTATGCCAAGTTGAAGAAATGTGAGTTCTGGCTTGAGGAAGTAGCATTCCTTGGGCACGTGGTGTCAAAACATGGAGTATCTGTTGACCCGGTGAAGATTGAAGCAGTACAAAGTTGGGAGCAACCAAAGTCGGTGACCGAAGTGCGTAGCTGGTTATTATCGGAGATTCGTGGAAGGATTTTCTCGAATCGCTACTCCATTAACTCAGTTGACTCGTAAAGATAGAAAATTCGTATGGAACGAGGAATACGAGAAGAGTTTCCAAGAGCTCAAGATGAGACTCATTTCGGCACCTGTTCTGGAAATACCATCTGGTACGGATGGATTTGTTATATACAAAGATGCTTCAGGCAAAGGGTTAGGATGCGTTCTCATGCAACATGGGAAAGTCATAGCCTATGCCTCATGAAAACTCAAAGAATATGAGAGGAATTATCCTACTCATGATCTAGAGTTGGCAGCATTCGTATTCGCGTTGAAAATTTGGAGACACTACTTGTATGGGGAGAAAGTGGAGATTTATATGGACCATAAAAGCCTCAAATATTTCTTCACCAAAAAAGAACTCAACATGCAGCAACGACGTTGGCTCGAGCTGTTGAAAGATTACGATCATACCATTCAATACCATCCTGGAAAAGCGAACGTAGTAGCTAACGCATTGAGTAGAAGATCATATGCGAGTACGAGTGCGATATTGTCAATGCAAAGGCCCATTCTGTATGACTTGCAAAGGATGGAGGTAGAATTAAAGACTCCAGGGACCCACATGATGATGGCGAATATACGAATAGAACCGACTTTAATCGATAAATTTAAAGCTGCTCAAGCTACGGACCTGGAGCTGATACGTATTAAGAAGAAAGTGCAAGAAGGAGCTATTACAGAAGCGAGAATTGATGAAGAAGGAATACTTAGATTCAACTCCAGACTTTGTGTTCCTAACGATTCTGACTTGAAGCATAAAATCATGATGGAGGCACACAACACACCGTTTGTAATCCATTCTGGGAGTACCAAAATGTATCATGATATTCGACATACATTTTGGTGGAACAATATGAAGAGAGAGATCGCAGAGTTTATCTCGAGGAGTTTAACTTGTCAACGTGTAAAGGCGGAGCATCAAGTGCCAAAGGGTCCATTACAACCACTTGAGATTCCAAAATGGAAGTAGGAACACATTACTATGGATTTCGTTACAGGTCTTCCCAAAGTTTCTCAAGGCGTAGATGCTATTTGGGTTATTGTTGATAGATTAACCAAGTCTGCCCATTTCTTGCCTATACGTGAGACTTATTCCCTTGAACGTCCCCGCTTTCGCATGTACGTGAATGAGATTGTGAGATTGCATGGCATGCCGGTATCCATAGTTTCGGATCGTGACCCAAGATTCACTTCACGATTTTGGGTTAGCTTACGCGAAAGCTATAGTACGGATTCTACGATTCTGATTGGCATACTATCCTCAAACGGACGGACAATCAGAGAGGACTGTTGAAACTCTTGAAGATCTATTAAGACTGTGTGTCGTAGATTTCAAAGGGAGTTGGGATAAGTACTTGCCATTGGTAGAATTCTCCTATAACAACAGTTATCAAGCAAGTATAGGCATGGCTCCATTTGAGGCGTTGTATGGACGAAAGTGTCGTTCTCTAGTATGCTGGGACGAGTTGGGAGAAGCAACGTTATTTGGACCAGAATTAGTACGCATAACTACAGAAAAGATCCAAATGATTCGACAACGTATACAAACGGTACAAGATCGACAAAAGAGTTATGCGAATCTTCATCGAAAAGATGTGGAATTTAATATTGGGGATCATGTATTGTTACGTGTTGTACCATGGAAGGGAGTTACATAATTTGGGAAGAGAGGAAAGCTCAATCCACGATTTGTTGGTCCATTTGAGATTCTTGACCGAATAGGAAATGTGGCCTATAGACTCGCATTACCTCCAAGTATGTCTCGTGTTCATAATGTTTTTCACATATCCATGCTTCGTAAATATGTGAAAGACCCAAACCATATTATTGCGTTAGAACCGAGACGAGATAGTAAGATTTAACGTCTGAAGAAGTACTTGTTAAGATATTGGATAGGAAAGAGCATGTCCTACGCACCAAGGTTATACCACAAGTTAATGTTTTGTGGAGAAACCATGCTATTGAAGAAATGACCTGGGAGTTGGAATCAGAAATGAAAGTGAGGTATCCTCACCTTTTCGAAACACCAGGTACGTATGTCAATTTCGAGGACAAAATTTCATAAGGAGGGGAGGTTGTAAGACCCCAACTTATTATAAATAAAATCGAATTTCCTCTAATTATTATTATGAATAATAAGGTATTAATTTGATATAATTCTCTGGTTATGGGTGAAATGTGTAAATTTTGCAAAATATGCAAGTGGTTATAAAATAATCATTGTTATCGGGGAATATTCGTTTGGTAGTGGAATATTCTTGTTGTCGGGGAGTATTTGTACGACGGCGCAGTCATTTGTCGGCCCCATAACAAAATAATTGTCGGATGAAGAAAACGACAAGTTTGAGTTTTTATAAATAACGACATAGTTGTAACCGTTAACACTGTTGGAATACCCAGTGGTTAAAATATAATAATACGCGTGGATGCACAATATTGATGAATTATTGATCCTTACGTAAGAAGGCACTACTCAATAATTGTTACAGTAGCTACTGTTTAATATTTTATTTTATTGATTCAATAATTGCTACGTTGATATTTTATATTATTGTTGTTTCAATAATTGTCACTACACAATATTTCCCATTATCAGATCAATAATTCATATTATTTGAATAATATTATTAGATAGCATTATTGGCAATGTCTAGAAAGTTATGTCAAGAAGAGGTTTGGTCACCTAATTGTGCGCCAGTAAGGAGAAATTCTTATTGGAAAGCCCCCTCTTTCCTAGGAACGGCCTGGTTGTCATAAATATGATTCTGTAATATTATTTGTGAATAATTAATTATTGATTCATATGATAAGGAAATGTTTATTTTATGTAGATATAAATGTTGGATATATCTATTGTGGTTAAAAATGAAGGAGTTAATGTTGAGGTGTTTTATTAGTATTTTTGTCGAAATGGAGGTATTAAAAATTAAACCAGTGCTTTTGAGATATATTGCGTGAGTTATAATTTTTAATCTGACCGTTGGATCGTTGTATTTTTTGGATATGTTATACATATATAAGTTGAGTATATGTCCACATATTTTGAACTGTTAAAAATTAATGTATGATTTGTTATGAATTTAAGAGGTGACTGGTTCAGAAATTGTTGAATTTTCGGAATTTATCATTTTGGTGGAAAATTCTAGAATTGGTGGGCCCCACTTATGGTTGGTGAAAAAATGTGCTGAATTTTATTTCAAATGTGGTGGGTGGGAATAGTAGCAGGTAAAACCATCAGGTTGCAGGTCAAGTCTGCTAACATTTTCCTTTAAATAGAGGGCTAAGTTAGAATTGAAAATCACACCAGAAACATAAGTTTTCTCTCTCTATATTATTGAGCGTATTTTGAGAGTATTTAGATACTTTGTGAGTTTCTATTTTTAGTACAAGTTTCTGTCAGCACTATATCCGAAATTCAGTCAGAGGTACGGATATTTTGAGGTAAGGGATGTTATTTTCTTCATATATCATATTATTTCTTCAATATCATTATGCCAAAGTATTGATCTGAATTTTTATCAAATTTAGAACTTTTTGTGTCGGGGTTACTATTCACGTATACGACATTATTCACGTATACGGTACTATTCACCGAAAAATGAAATTTTCTTCTTTTTGTCCAAGATGTCTATTATGGTTACTATCTTTGATTGTATCCATGTTTTGATCTTTATTCTTGAATTTTGCTTCAAAATTGGTTATTATGAAGTATTATTGATCTTGGATAAACTGTTATACGAATCCTTACTATTTGTCCTTCTGTCTCACTGGATTCATTTTCTTTAAAATATTTTTCATCATCCTTAGTCCTAAATGATGATATTATTGAATATCTTTGGCCTGTAGTGCAAAGATGAATGATTAACTGATGAATATCTTTGGCAGTGTACGAAGATAAACAGTGTTGAGATAAACATGACCAACCTGATGATAAAATGAATATCTTTGGCCTCAGTAGTGCAAAGATGAATATTGATTAAAGATGTATATTGATTGTTGTTCTGGGGATAAAATTGATGATGGACTTTTAAATCTTAGAAGATAGTAGAACTCATTCTCTACTTGACTCTTCTAATGGATTCTTTGCTCGCTTCTGATTGTTGATCTAAAACTTGTTGTCTATTATATTTTATCGATTTTTTTCCTGTTGAAAACTAATGATAATTTGTTTTATATTATCTTAGTCATAATATTCTTTACTGGGCTAGTTGAGCTCACCCTTTTCTTTTTTGCTCTATTTTTCTTCTCAAGAGGTGAGAACATAGCAGGATCTAGTCGGGGTATGGAGTGATGGTTCTAGAAACATGTTTTAGCTGTCCTCACTATTTCTATAAAATAGTTTTTGAATAATTGCAATGAGGACTTAATTGAGTGTGGATATTGTCTAGAAGACAATATTTGTATTTAAACTCACAGTATGTGTTGTCGTATTTTGCACGACAATTGTATTATTGAAGTTGTAGTTTGCTTTATGTACCATGTATTTGGAGACTCAAAATGGGTGTTGTATACCTATTTTGGGGGTGTCACGGTCAATATTGCAAATAATAATATGAATAACTTTGTCGTCTCAATTATTGATTTAATAATATAACATAATATGCAAATGATACTGTAACAATAATTGAATCAATAATATGAGAGATATGATGCAGCAATTACTATAGAAATAATTGAGTATAACTGAGTGACTTCTCACGTAAGCATCAATTATCAATACCGTGTGCTACTATGCAACCACGCCAGACATTCATTTACTTTTACTATCGGGTAGTTCAACAGCTTTTAATTGGTAACACCTCCGTCGTTATTTTTATGGAAAGATAATTTTGTCATTTTCTAACTACGACAATACTTCCGTTGTGGGGTCCACCAACGATTGTGCCGTCGTACAATATTCTCTGTTAAAACGAATATTCCCCGACCAATCGAATATTATATAACCACTTGCTTACTTTGCAAAATTTATAAATACTATCCACAACTATAACATTATATCAAATCCACACCATAATATTAAAAAATTTATTTCGAGAAAATTAAATATTTATTCATAAAATCTGGGGTCTCATAATCTCCCCTCTTTTTGGAATTTCGCCCTCAAAATTTACGTACGTACATGGTATGCTGAAGAGGTGAGGGTATCTTGACTTCATTTTAGATTCTAACTCTTGAGGTATAACCTTTAAGTGTCGAATATAATTTTTCTTATCCAAGATTTTAACACGTATCTCCTCATACGTTAAATCATCCGCTATCTCGTCTGGTTCTAAATTAATAATGTGGTTCGGGTCGTCCCTATATTTACGTAACTTCGATACGTTAAAAACGTTATGAACACGCGACATACTTGGCGGTAAAACGAGTCTATAAGCCACAGTTCCTACTTCATCGAGGATTTCAAATGGGCCAATTAAATCGAGGGTTGAGATTTCCTCTCATCGTCGATTCTTGCTTCTAGAATAATGCCCTATTGAACCTTCTTAATTCTTCACATTCATCAGCTCCAGGTGTGTAGCTTGAGCGGCTTTAACTTTATCGATTAAAGTTGATTCTACTCGTATATTCGTTATCTTCAAGGGGGTTCGTATATTCACATTTGTAAACGCATACGATCTTCTACTCAACGCGTCAGCTACCACGTTCGCTTTTTCACGATGATATTGAATGATATGATCGTAATCTTCAACAGCTCGAGCCAACGTCTTTGGCGCAAGTTACGTTCATTTTAGTTGAAGAAATATTTAAGGGTTTAAGAAATGGATTTTGTACTTAGGTCAATACAAAATTAGATATTATGCTCTAGGGGTAGACTAAGAAGTCTTCAAGAATATGTCAGGAAATTTATTAACAATAGAAATATCATTCAAAACTGTGACCCTCATCCAAGACTTGGATAGTATGTCACATTGATACCTATCAACTTGTCATCATCATTCACGACGCCGCCTACAGAAAGTCTGGCTTCGGTGCATTTCACACAAGGAAGTCAACAACGAAAGGATCGGGGCTCTTTACTTATGGCTTAATATGACAATAATTGACTTTAGTGGTTTGGTTGCTTGGATTCGCATAACAGGTTGGTTAGGAATATGAAAGCTAACAACCTTACGAAAAGCATGATGAGTAGTTAACCAATCGATTTCTAAAATCGCATTAAAGGCAAGTATTTTCAAAGAGGTAAGATCGATAGGTAACGTGAAAGTGTCGATTTGAATTAAACAAGATTTATAAATATTAGATGTAACGAAGGTTTCTCCCAACTGAGTTTCAACAGATAAATCAAAATCTAACTTCTCCGGAGTTAAATTCAAACATTGAACAAAACTAGGTGAAATAAAAGAGTGAGTAGAACCGGTATCTAACACGGTATAGACTTCGCAAGAGTTTATGATTAACTTAACCGTGATAATTTTATCCAGGTTCCTCGTCAAAAAAAAAACGCTCTCTCTTAAACTACCGACTTTGGCTTGTCTGGGACATCCTTTGGCATCACTATCCCAGCTGGACTTAACTTTGGTGCATGACAAAATCGGGCTAGGTGACCTTCTTTTCCATAATTATAACATGCTTTGGACAACATCACGCAGTTTGGACTGATATGTCCCTCCCCTCCGCATTTGAAGCATACTACCGGCAGTCGTTCTCCTTCCTTACAGGTGTTGGTGCTGTTGTCTTTCCATCATTATTGAACCTTCTCTTCTTGAAATTTCTACTTCTATTATCTTGGTCATGATTACCACCGAAGTGGTTACCATTCTTGGCGTGATAATTTCCCCCACGATGGTTATCATTGTTCCGATGGTCGTTACCACCGGTACGATTATTATCGTTTTGTTGGTCGTTACCTTTTGGTTGTGCTGAATCATTATCGCGCTCCAATAACTGAGCCCTATTCACAACATCTGAATATAAACAAAGTTTGTGAGAAATGAGGTACTGACGTATATCGGGTTTCAAACCTCTTATAAACATTCGCATCATTCGCTCCTCATTATCGACCAAATGGGTTGCAAATCGGGATAACTCGGAAAACTTAGCCTCGTACTACGACATGGTCATATTGTTTTGTTCCAACTTGATAAACTCCACCTCCTTCATGTGACGAATACTTTAGGGAAAGTACTTGTAGTTGAACAGCTCTTGGAACTTCTCCCAAGACATCTTGAGTGCGTCCGGCTGGGTACGTTTTACATATTCCCACCAATAACTTGCTTCTTCACGCAACATAAAGGTGGCAAAGGGAACCTTTTGCTCCTCGGAGCATCCCAAGACATCAAATATCTTGGTGATCTTCTTTAACCACATCTCCGCCTTAAGTGGTTCTGGCTTTCCCAAAAACTTCGATGGTCCCAGCTCCTTGAACTGCTTAGCGGTGACCGACCATGGGTTGCAATTGTTTCCACCTGCATTATGAACAGGAGTCTCTCTCGTCTGATGTTGCATGAATTGCATAAAGCCTCTGAACATCCCATCGTTCATCATTTCATCGGTGTTATTGTTTACCTGAGGATTATTATCTTCCTGTTGCACATTATCCTGGATATTGATCGTTGGTGACTCAACGGTCTCATGTGCTTCATTGCTTATCCCAACATTTTCAGATGACATTTTCAAATACTGCAACAAAACAAGGGTTAATTAACATGTCACATATTATCCATATACTCTGACCGACCAATTAAATACAAAATAAACTTAGGTAGGTCATACTAGCGAAGGAATTCCCCGTCTCTCCCCTCCTAGTTTTTGTCTCACATCTCAGCCAGGGATCATATCCCTAAGCTTTGATACCAACCGTGGCGCCCCAAAACAGTATACATCACCCATCTTGAGTCGCCAGATACAAGGTAATTGAATACAAATACAACTTAATTATACAACGATTATGTGTAAAATACGATAAAAACATAGTCATGAGTTTTAATACAAATATTGTCATCTAGACAATATCCACACTCAATGGAGTCCTCATTACATTTTTTATCACACTATTTTACAGAATAGTGAGGACTAGTAATGCACCATCTAGGACCATCACTCTGTTCCCCGACTAGTCCCACTTCGTTCTCATTTCCACAGAGAAACGGTGAAAGAAAGGGTGAGCTCAACTAGCCCAGTAAGAATTATTATGACTAAGATAATGAAAAATAAATTATCAATAGCCTTCAACAGTATAACAACTGATAGAATATAATAGCAACAAGTTTTAGATCAAAAACTGCAGCGGAATAAGTAATCCATTAGAAGAGTCAAGTAAAGTATAAAATCTCCTGTCTTCTATGATTTAAAAAGTATTTCATCACTTTTATCACTGAGACTCAGCTTAATAAATAAAATCGAATCATCCTTGCTCCACAGCCAAGGATATTCATGTAATCATCAATGGTCATGGCTATACCGAATAATCCCTGGTCATAATCATACCAACAACTGTCCACCAATGAACTACAGGCCAATGATGACTTTTACCACATCATTCGTCACATTATGGTCATGATTATACCGAATAATCCCTGGTCATAATCATACCAAGTCCATCTATGCACGTAAGCCAAAGATGACTTTGAACATAATATAAGCATGAGGATGATGACAATTCAATAAAACAAGTTCAAGAATAAATTTTAAAGATTTATAAGTTAATTTATCCTGAACTAAATAACGTCCAAATTGTAAACATGATACTGCTTTGTGCAGTAAAATTCAAGAATGCTTAGAAGAATATTTCCATGAAAAGATACTGGATGAAGCGCAAATATCAAGGATATTCCACTAATTTCATGGAGTATAGAAGCCAAAGCTTTAACCAACTGAGTATAATATAATATATGAAACTGCAAATGGATTTTCACCCGCCATGCGGTAATCCACGTATACAGATCATTTCCACAATTTTAATAAGGAATGAATACAAAGGATCATTCACCATGCATGT
Source organism: Panax ginseng (assembly GCA_020205605.1). NCBI lineage: Eukaryota > Viridiplantae > Streptophyta > Magnoliopsida > Apiales > Araliaceae > Panax > Panax ginseng. Next base: position 44,397,118 of record CM035141.1, read on the forward strand.
GGTAATCCACATAGATATGTTATTCCAACAGAATAATAAAGAATGGAATAATAGAAGGATTCACCATGCGTGCGATAGATCAGCGTAGACAGTTATTCCCAACGAATAATAATAAATAATGGAACCAGTCCCAAGTAAATGCACATACACAGGATATTCCGATGAATAATAAATAATGCAACCAGTCCAACAGAACGCATGCATGTACGAGGATATTCCGATAGAATAATAAAGAACGGAATATTAGAAGAATTTCACCATGTATGCGATACTTCGCATAAACAGGTTATTCCAACAGAAAAATAAGAATGGAATAATAGAAGAATTTCACCAAGTATAGGGTATCCCGCGTATACAGGTTATTCCAATAGAATAATAAAGAATGGAATAACAGAAGTTCTCTTCACGAATAAGAAAGAAAGAATACCCCTTACGAGTACAACAAATAATATCCCCTACCTTAGAAGAAACTGGATATTGGAGTATTGAAGTAGCAGAATACTTTTCTTCTTTCTCTCTAGAGTTTCAGTGAATTCGTAAAAAATAATGAAGGAATGAGCTTCTATTTATAGGAGAATGGACTGAATAGTAACTAATTCATAAACGGTCCAGATTGATTTACTTTTAAACGGACGGTCCATAATGATTTACTATTATAACTTTCCACCAGCGGTCCATATTGATTTACTATTATAACTTTCCACCAGCGGTCCATATTGATTTACTATTATATCTTCAACCAACGGTCTGAAAAATTACCACATCTCCTCATGGAATAATATTGTACCCAAAAATGATTTGGACCGAAAACAAATATATCTTACGGGTGAATAGTACCCCATGAATAGTAACTCATGAATAGTAACTCGTGAATAGTAACTCGTGAATAGTACTCCGACACAAAAAGTGCCCCGAATACCCGATTGAACAATATAACCTCCAGACATCAATTATTATCGAAATAAATGTCGATTTCCACTAACACTAATAATCCCAACACAATGGAACTATCAATTTCATCTTTAATCAACACGAACTTATTCATCATTAATATTATAATTCACAATATTTAACAACCAGGCCGTTCCCAGGAAAGAAGTAGCTTTCCGATAAGGATTTCTCCTTATTGGCGCGCAATTAGGTGACCAAACCTCTCCTTGACAGAACTTCTAGACATTGTCAATATTGCAAATAATAATATGAATAATTTTGTTGTCTCAATTATTGATTTAATAATATAACATAATATCACGATGATAATCTTTGAACAATAATTGAATCAATAATATGAGAGATATGATGCAAAGAATTATCGTGTAGTAAATAATTGAGTATAACCGAGTGACTTCTCACGTATGCATCAATAATCAATACTGTGTTACTCTATGCAACCACACGTATTACTGTACTTTTACTACCGGGTAGTTCAACAGTTTTAACGGTAACACCTCTGCCGTTATTGTTATAGAAAGATAATTTTGTCATTTTCTAAGTACGAAAATACTTCTGTTGTGGGGTCCACTAATGATTGTGTCGTCGTACAATATTCCCTGTTAAAACGAATGTTTCCCGACCAATCGAATATTATATAACCACTTGCTTACTTTGCAAAATTTATAAATACTATCCACAACTATAACATTATATCAAATCCACACCATAATATTAAAAAATTTATTTCGAGAAAATTAAATATTTATTCATAAAATCGAGGGTCTCACAAGATCAGCTGTCAACAACTCCAGCTGTAGGTGGCAATGAGTGAAACCCTCAGCTATAGGGACCTCCGCCAGTATGGAATAATGACATCGCCGTCCTAGTGGATAGGTATCTAAATCAAACACGCTCACAGGACGCAAACATGGAAGCCTCTCATAGGCCCAAAACTGCCAACACAAAGGCAAATATTTGCGATCAGTAAACACTCTTAACCTACAAATTGGAAACTACAAGAGAAATACTCACCAGCAGAAATGGGTAGAATCCTAACCAAGCCTCAGTCAAACCCTGTGAACGCATACGTATGCCCCGGAGGAAATAGGCGAAGGTGTAGGAACCCCAGTCATACTCTTAAATATGATCCACATGTCGCGTGGCATTGATCAAAGCGAACAATACCGTAGAAGAGTTATCTGCTATGAAGCAGCCTCTAATGATCATCAGGAACAATCGCCGAAGAATGCGATCCCTGACTTTGACATCATCTGGCAAAGGCTCGCCCAACAGTCCACTCATAGCATCTACGCTCGAAGGACCCGTACAAATGGTCCTGCCCTTGAGCGCCTTCGCCGAAACACCTAGTAAGGATCTGACGGTAGTAGGGGTGATATCTGCCATGCAAGGCACTGGTGCCCCTCCAAAGTCTATACATGTGATAAACCACCAATCCATCGGCGTCATCATCACTTCACAGTCCAGAAAATGGAGTGACTAAGTCTGGTGAAACCAGCGCTCAGACAATACCATGAGGTAACCCCAGGGATAACAATGGGGAAGGATGGAAAAGAACGCCCTAAATCCCCAGTCATGCACAATCCCTCTATAGTCAAGATGCAGAGCCTGGTACATGGAGTGAATGCTGAACCAGTTCCCTCGAGGCTGTGTAAAGCTGAGAACCTACATGAAATGCAAATCAACATCAAAATCATTTACTCCTCATCAATAGGAAAGAAGAAAGGTTAAGATCTAACGTCATACCTCATTGGCATATAAATACATCGAGGGATGTCGACTCAAATAACCCAGGAGCTCTGGGTTTGCCACATGAATGCTCGGGAGGTCCCTACGGGGAACATGTGTAGCAGGAGCAGGGTCCGCAACCGAAACATCCTCATCCTCGTCCTCGATGTTCGGCACATCAACCTGGACAAGACGTATCACCTCCTCCACTAACTGACAAGGTTGTCTAATAGAACGAGGTCGAGCCACTTCAGAAGCCCTCATTCGTACACCAAAATTGTCCTGCGGGAACTGCTCAGCTGATCTGGATCCATAATATCTGGACAAAAGTCTCCAAATCACCTCAGAAAGGGTGTGGTAATTTTTAACCTGGAGATGTCTTTTCAAAATGTATTTTATGACTACATGCATGCATTACTTTAACATACATCTATAGTAGAGTTAAAAATGCACGACTATTCAAATGTCTACATTTTGGAAATTTTTGCCATAGTCCCCTTTGTAAATAGGACTATCCATATGCACATAGGCATGACTAGGTGGCCATTCAGTAGCACACCTGCCCACAGTCATATACATACTATATGCATAAAAAATCAAAGTCATCAATCCATAAGGGTAGTTTAATTACTAGGATTACTTTGCATTTTTACCTTTTGCTCATTTTTCCTCAAATATGATAAGAAATAGCAGAAAAAGGTGCCAATTTGACTGTCTCAAAAGTCAATTTTGTTAATATCATTATGTTCAGCATGGTTTAATACTAACATTTACTATGTTGAATATTTTTTATCAACTCATTTTAGCATGCATATTCATTACTATGTGTTTAGATGCATTCTGCAAAAGAAGACATATATACATTACCAGGACAGTGTAGAACACTTGAACGGTGACATAATTTGCAGAAAGTCGCCCAAACTCAGCAGATCTGAAGAAGAGCTCTCGGATTTCCTTCGCGACACAATATGAAAATGACTTATGAAAGCAACATGCTGGCATTAAGTAGCCACGGTTGGCCGCAGGTCCACCCGCTCTTCTCATCGCAGTGTCATCATGCGGCATTCCTATGTGGGTCCCAACCCTCCTGCTGGCTCAGTCGAGTTGAGTTAACAGAGTTCTCTAAAATTTGAAAAGGCCAAATCAAGAATAAAAATGCTACGCGATTGAGCAGAATAACTTGTCATCCTGGTTTTCTCAAATCAAGTCGTGGATCTGTACATCACTCATTGGTATTCAGCCGAGCACAAGGGACACTATGCCGATGATCTCAGTTGTTATAAATCACACTTGGCAATACCTTGTGCGGGTCCAATGCCGCCAATTCAGGGTCGTCACCCTAATTTTCAAGCTGAACCCCAGCGATGGTTACAAAGCATGTTTATCCGTTGATTCACACGTCAATGAAGGTCAAGAAGCCTTGACAGTATGCCCAATAGGGGTTTTTTTTTTCTGGTGACGTACGTGTCAGCGAAGGTCAGGTAGCCTTGACAACACATACTGTTACCAGTAAATCAAACAGAACATTAATATGTCATGGCGATACAAACCAGGGAAGATCAGCATCATCGAGGAGGATCGATGATGGAATATGTTATACACATCCTCAAAAACATAAAGATTTATCCCCACAGATCTCTTGTACACAAGAGGCACCTCTCCGAAATCAAGTCTGTATCAAGGATTAAAGACTTTGGTGTCAACTCCAACATCAACATCCTACAAGATTTGGATCACACATCCAATCTGGTCATCGTTGATATTCCCCGATAAAAGCAACAGGGAGCCGGCAATCATCCCAAGCATGTTGGGCAAATACCCCGCACACATTCATCATACATTTGCATCATGTTACTACACTTAGCATCATGTTTATATTGTTGCATTTCAAGTGTCTAGGACTCTTTATCCTATCCATGCATTGCATTACATGAATATGATAAAGAGGGGGTATCTGTAGATACTCGAAATTTTCTGCACACCTGTTACTGACATTGCAGGAGGGCATATTCATCTTTCAGAGAAAACCTTGGAAGACAGCTCACATCTAGTCTGGAAACTACCGTAAGTTCAGCCTCAACCCTGGAACACACACCAAGAGTATCAGTTCCAACCTCGGAGATAACCCCGAGGCATGCAGTTCCAATACCAAAAATTCCACCAGAGAAGACCGATCCATCTCGGAGATAACCCCAAGATATTCGGTCTCAGTCCCAACATTGGGAGTAACAAATACCAACCTTGGAGATAACCTCAAGGAATACAGTTTCGGAGATAACCCCAGAAATGCTTGTTTCAAGTGCATGTAATCAAATTTGCAACTTGATTTACTCACAAGGGCACTCGATATAAAAAAGCGTAATACTTTTATAAAGTTATTCTATAAATAGAATATATTATATTTTATTATGCATAGTGTTGCACAATGCCTGCATAGTGCATGTATAGTGTTTTGCATAGTAAAATCTTTTTATATAAAACAGAATACTTTTATAAAGTTATCTATTTTATTAAACAATAATTAGAATATATTATATTTTATTATGCATAGTATTTGCATAGTGCCTGCATAGTGTTTGCATAGTAAAATCTTTTATAAAGTTAATTTTATTAGATTATAAATAGAATATATTATATTTTATTTAAAAGATTTTGCTTTAAATATGGACTGTCATATTAAAGTAAATCAATCTGGACCGTTCATGAGTTAGTTACTATGCAGTCCATTCTTCTATAAATAAAAGCTCATTCCTTCATTATTTCTTACGAATTCAATTTGAAACTCTAGAGAGAGAAACTATAGAGAGAAAAAGAAAAGTGTTACTCACACTTCACTTACTTCTATATCCGTGACTTTTCTTTCTAAGGTAGGGGATATTATTTGTTGTAGTTGTAGTCGTAAGGATATTATTTGTTGTAGTCGTAGGGGATATTATTTGTTGTACTCGTAGGGAATATTATTTGTTGTACTCGTACGGAGTATTATTTCTTTTATATTCATGAAGAAAACTTCTGTTATTCCATTCTTTATTATTCTATTGGAATAACTCAGATATCGCATGACTACCCTATACTTGGTGACATTCTTCTATTATTCCGTCTTTATTATTCTGTTGGAATATCCTGTCATACTGCATGCATTTTACGCAAGACCCGATTACATCTTTATGATTACATTGGAATATCCTGTCTATGCATTTTACGCCGACACAGGTTCCGTCTTTATTATTATTCTCATTGGAATATCCATACTCATGCATTTTACTGTGGGACTGATTCCGTCCTTATTAGTATTCTGTTGGAATAACATGTCTATGTTAAGTACCGCATGCATGGTGATTTCTTTTGTTATTCCATTCTTTATTATACTCAGTTGGTTAAAGTTTTTACTTCTATACTCCATGAAATTAGTGGAATATCCTTGATATTTGTGTTTCATCCAGTATCTTTTCATGGAAATATTCTTCTGAGCATTCTTGAATTTTACTCTACAAAGCAGTATCATGTTGACAATTTGGACGTTATTAGTTCCTGGATAAAATAATTCTTGAACTTGTTTTATTGAATTCTTATATCATTGTCATCATCCTCATTCTTATATTTTGTTGAAAGTCATCTGTGGCCTGCAGTGCATAGATGGACTTGGTATGATTATGACTAGGGATTATTCGGTGTAATCATGACCGTAATGTTACAAATGATGTGGAAAAAGTCCTCATTGGCCCGTAGTGCATTGATGGACAGTTTTTGGTATGATTATGGCTATGGATTCTCTTCGGCCAAGGGTACAGAGATGAATTGTTTTATGGAATAATCAGGACCGTTGATGAAAACATGATTATCTTTAGTCGTAGTGCATGGATAATTCATGGTCGTGATACTAAAGAATATCCTTGGCCGTAGTGCAGGGGTGATTCGATTATGTGGATTATTTATTAAGCTGAGTCCTAGCGATAAAAGTGATGAAAAACCTTTTAAATCATAAAAGATAGTAGATTTTATTCTCTACTTGACTCTTTTAATAGATTGCTTGTTCCGCTGCAGTTAAACTTGATGTTTGTTATATTGTATCAGTTTAACACTGTTTAAGGCTAATGATAATTTATTCTGCATTATCTTAGTCATAATATTTCTTTCTGGGCTAGTTGAGCTCACCCTTTCTTTCACTGTTCTCTTCAGGAAATGACAATGTAGCGGGGACTAGTCGGGGACCAGAGTGATGGTCCTAGATGGTGCATTAGTAGTCCTCACTATTCTGTGAAATAGTGTGATAATAAATGTAATGAGGTCTCCATTGAGTTTGTATACTCTCTAGAGAATAGTATTTGTATTAAAACTCATAGCCTATGTTTTGTCGTATTTTACACGACTGTTGTATAATTAAGTTTGTATTTGAATTCTGTACCATGTATTTGACGACTCAAAATGGGTGATGTATACCTATTTTGGGGGCGTCACATGCTTTATCAGCCCAAATTGGTGATAACCCCGGTGAGGGGGTGTAGACACTCGAAATTTTCTGCATACCTGTCACTAACATTGCAGGAGGGTAGATTCGTCTTTCAGAGATAACCCTAGAAGACAGCTCACATCCAGTCCGGATACTACCGGCAGTTAAGTCTCAACCCCGGAACACACACCAGGAGTAACAGTTCCAACCTAGGAGATAATCCCGAGGCGTGCAGTTTCAATACCGGAAATTCCACCAGAGAAGAACGATTAATCTCGGAGATAACCCCGAGGTATCCAGTCTCAGTTCCAACACTGGGAGTAGCAGCTACCAACCTTGGTGATAACCCCAAGGAATACAGTTCTGGCGATGACCCCGGAAATGCTTGTTTCAAGTACATGCAATCAGCTTTAACCTCGGCACTCACACCGAGGCACTCAATACCAAACCCGGACCTAACCACGGGAAGACAGACATACCTCAGAGATGACACTGAGGACCTTCAACACTTGCAGCAGCCCAATCTCATAGATAACCCTGAGCAACGTCTGCTTTACTAGCCCAAACCGGCGATAACCCCGGTGAATGGAAAAGTCATCATCTCGCCACCTCGACGCCACATCACGTCGTCTCAACATTTCATACATACATTTCTACACAACAATGTCCCACAAGAATCAAGGAAAACCAATCCCGAGTGACTATTACGCAGGGTAACAGATAGAATTTGGAGCTTGAAGATCGGAGGGCACCGTCCCATCTTCTTGACTTCGTACAACCTCTAATCCCATGCTGTTGAGTAACTCTCGACAACGGCGGTCCAAAATAGGTCTTACATACCTCAGTCGGATGCCCGAATTGCAATTCTAAAAGTTCGAGCGAACATTACAATGCCTACATGCACGTACTTCGAGACGACGCGACCCACAAAACCTGGGGCAACCCAGGCAGCCTCAGGTACACCTGCAGCTGGCCGCAGGTACACCTGCGGCTCCCCCCTCTATAAATAGAGGGCTTAGGGTGGCCATTTGTAAGAAGAAAGAGGCGAGGAAGCCCTGTCAAATTTCCTCCGTACTCTCTCTATATTGAGTGCTTTCTCATTTTAAACACTTGTGAGCTCACATATAGCTACTTTTGTACCGGCGGGAGCTGATCATTCATCCCTTTAAAGATACAGAAGTCTTCTTTGGCAGCCCACTGTAAGCTTTCTCACACACTTTAAAGCCTTTCTCTTCATCTTTTCACATCTGATTGTTCGATTAGCTTAGACTTCGGTCTGGAGCGTTTACTGCTTTAATATATATATATATATATATATATATATATATATAATAAAATAGAACCCATTTTGAATCTTTCATTTGACAAAGCACAAGGACGGTTCAGATTCATTCTAACTTAATTTTTTCAACTTAATCTAAATGTTCATATTTCTTCCAGCCCAAATCAAATTCACCCATACACCTTACTCTTTCTCATGTTCACACACAAAATTTTTCTCTCTCCTCTCTTCTTCACACACACACACACAAACAAATAATAATTGTACTAAAAATAAATATTATTATAATTATAATAATTATAATAATAATAGTACTAATAATAATTATAATAGTTCTAATAATAATAATAATACTAATAATAATAATCTATATAATAAAACAGAACTCATTTTGAATCTTTCATTTGACAAAGCACAAGGACGGTTCAGATTCATTCTAACTTAATTTTTTCAACTTAATCTAAAGGCTCATATTTCTTTCCGCCCAAATCAAATTCACTCATACACCTTACCCTCTCTCATGTTCACACACAAAATCTTTCTCTCTCCTCTCTTCTTCACACACACACAAATAAATAATAATTGTACTAAAAATAAATATTATTATAATTATAATGATAATAATAATACTAGTACTAATAATTATTATAATAGTACTAATAATACTAATACTAATAATAATAATCTATATAATAAAACATAACCCATTTTGAATCTTTCATTTGACAAAGCACAAGGACGGTTCAGATTCATTCTAACTTAATTTTTTCAACTTAATCTAAAGGATCATATTTCTTCCCGTCTAAATCAAATTCACTCATAAACCTTACTCTCTCTCATGTTCACACACAAAATCTTTCTCTCTCCTCTCTTCTTCACACACACACACACAAACAAATAATAATTGTACTGAAAATAAATATAATAATAATAATAATAATAATAATAATAATTATTATTATTATTATTATTATAATTATAATAGTACTAATAATAATAATAACACTAATAATAATAATAATAGTAATAGTAATAGTAATCTATATAATAAAGATTCGGATTCATTCTAATTGATTTGAGCAAGAAAGCACAAGTACGGTTCGATTTATTCTAATTTTAATTCAAAATAATAATAATTATAATATAATAATTATTATAATAATATTATTATTATAATAGTAATAATAATAATAGTAATAAAGTAATAATTATAATAAATTTAATATTATTATTAATAATTATAATACTAATACTAATAGTAATACTAATAATAATAATAATAATAATAATAATAATAATAATAATAATAATAATAATAACAATAATAATAATAATAACAACAATAATAATAATAATAACAATAATAATAATTATTGTTGTGGTGTGTGAATTATGATAATTGTTATTGATAATTATAAGTTTAGTAGACAAGTTTAAATTTTTCTGGATATCTATTTTTAAAGGAAAATTAATTATTGTGGTAGTGTGATAAATTATGATAATTATTATGTCTGATTGTAAGTTATTTTAAGTTGCAAAGAATCTTTAGATAATAAAATATTTTTTCAATTTTAATCTTATTTTTCGAGTCTTATATATATGAATTGTTGTCGAACTCTACATTAGATGAGCACAGATTTTACATCCTGCATTGCATTTATTGCTTATATATATATATATATATATATATATATATATATATATATATATATTTCGTCCCACACAGTTACTTAAGTGGTGGTTGATAAACTTCTGACTTTCTTTACGTTTAATCACTTTGAAGTTTCCTTCGTGGCGGTTGATGGGTTTTACAACTTTATCTATATTTTTTGATCCCCCACGGAGGTGCTTCGTGGTGGCTGATCATGTCTGTATATATATATATTTACTGACTTTTATATATATATATATATATATATATATATATATATATATATATATATATATATATATCTGCTTTTCATGCAAATTATGGTATCATATGCGCTTAGGAATCATGTGATCACAGATTGACCTTTATTGGATCTAGATTCGGTTCCCGTGATGGACATTTTCAAATTTATGTGACTTGTAAATTTATTTATGATTATCGAATTTCCTCGAGATGGTTTTCATACCCACGAGGAAATCGGCATTATTTTGTACATTATTTTCTTATAGATGCTTCGCATCTCGAAAAATAAAATCAATCAAGCCGAACACTTAATAAAATTGAAGTGTAAAAGGTCTCAATTACTATTGAGCACAAGGGTTTGAAAAACCTCTTTTATAAAACATCACTACAATATCTTGCTAAAAAATGAATTTTTACATAAATTCAAACATTGTGTATATAGGTGCGAACGAGACCTCACACCACTTTCAAATAAACAGCACATTGACCCACACACACACACATTCAGATAATAGTTTCTTGAAAAGAGGCGGTCACCATGGTAACACGGATGTCGGGGGGTGCCTAACACCTTCCCTCCGCATAATCAAGTCCCCGGACCTTAATGAATCTCGGTTTCACCGACCCGTTTAACGGTGTCACATCACTAGGTCAATGTGAAAACATTTTCTCAGTTGTGTTGGTACAACCATTTAAAAAACCAACTAGCGACTCTTAACAGCCCATCCCCGACATTATACATGTCGGACCTTTTTCACTTGTTTTTTCAAACAAATCTCACTTAACATGAGAACACCAAAGAACAAGTAACGAAAAGGCACAACTAAAAATCCCAACGTCAACAGGTGGCGACTCTGCTGGGGACTCCAGTAAGAGGACTTAAGCCGCTATTCCAATTTTTTCAAAACTATTATCTGCTTGTGTGTGGAAGTTGCATTTATATTTATGATGAATGTGTACGAATGCATTTACTTATTGCACTTAGTGCTTCGCACCATATCTGTTTGTGATATTAGTGCTTCGTACATGTCATCATTTTCATACGGTGAGACGCGATGTATGTGAATGTATGTTGTGTCGTCCCTCCACCAGGAGGCTATCCTGTCGGTGTTTGATTACTGGACTCGTAGGAAGACTAATTCCCGCGAGGCTCAGGAAAGACACCACCCAAATTCGCTCCAGTTGAAAGACCAGATTAATTTCTCATTGAGTAAATTGCGATGATTTGGGAACCTTCATGCCAAAAAGCCGCGAGAGTAACCTAAGATAGGTCAGCCTCTGATATACCCAATACGGAGGAATGTCTCTTCATGCTTTCTCATTTTAAATTACTTGTAATTTCATTCCATATTCATCTCCATGTAATGAGAAATATGAAGAAATGCGTAAATATACATATTTAACATGTTATCCTGTATTACAAACAGCTGACATCCATTTTGCAGGATAAAATTCTTAAAACGGACACATCACATAGCATGTTATTATACACACATTCCCTAAAGACTAAACTATGCAAGTCTTTTGTAGGGAACCAATCAGACCTACTACTCGGTTAAAATCCAAAAAGGTTGCAAGCCTACAGTCAATTATGTCATCATCCGACTAGACTGACCTTAATCAAGTTTCTTGCAAAGAATTCGATGGATTAAGCAAACAAATTACAGATTTGGTTGTTCTGCTTAATGAACTACACCAGTCTACTCAGGGTCCAAAGATACTCGTACATGCTGAATCCTCTACACAAGGGGGAACCCAGGTCATTACGATACCTGAACTGCAGTTGGATACAACCAACAGAATTCATGATGCCACCCATCTCACAGGAGATCCAGACACCGGTGACGTCAGAAAGAAAGTCCTCCAAATAGAAGAAACCCTTCTGCTATCAAAGGAATTAGAACACACGAAAGTGTTTCATATGCTGACCTGTGTATAATCCCTAGTGTTCATTATCCAAAAAAGTTTAAGACTCCTGACTTCGAAAAATATGACGGGTTAGGAGATCCTTACAGACATTTAAAGGTGTTTATTGGAGAACTCAGATCTTATGCAGAGGACGAGAAGCTCATAATGCAGCTGTTCTAGAAGAGTCTGACAGGAGAAGCCCGTTCATGGTATACCAGATTAGACAACTCAAATATCCATAGCTGGGAAGAGCTAGGACACGCCTTCCTCACATAATACAGCTTCCAGTCTCAAATAGCTCCTGATCAGTATCAAATTACCAAGGTCAAGAAACAATCTAACGAGTCTTTCAGAGAGTATGCTCAAAGGTGGAGGCGCCTGGCTGCCCAAGTTATTCCTTCCATGACGGAATCAGAAATGGTCATGACTTTCATAGACATACAAAAAGCTCCTTTGTATGAAAGAGTATTAGCTGGCATCGGTAAACCATTTTCTGAAATGATCAAACACGGGGAGATGGATGAGATGGGATTGAAGTCAGGAAAGATTCAAGACCTAGTTGCCCTTAAAGCTGTTGTTGAACACATCCAATCCAGAAATTATGGAAACAACCCCCAGAGGGTCCATAAAAAGAAAGAAGAAGATGTTTCCTGATAATATAGGGTCAAAAAGGGCAATCGGAACATGCCTATCCAGAGGAGAAATTACACTCCCTTTCAAGCACAATCTTCAAACCCAAAAGGTGGAGAAGTCAAAAGCCCTCGAGTGTTCACACCCTTAGGGGATTCACTCGATAATATTCTCACTCTTCTGACAACACAGAAGAAAATCACGCATCTTTTTACACCAGCCAGCCCTAATGGACGGGGTTTCAATGCTGCTCGGAAATGTGTTTATTATGTCGGGGCACCTGGACATGACACTCAAGATTGCTGGTCCTTGAAACACAAGATCAAAGACCTGATAGACAACGGTGAGATCGTGGTCACCAAACCATATTAGGTATGAGAATTAAATAGCCTAAGGGTTATATTTATTGAAGAATGCTAGTATTTAAATATATACTAGTAAATAAACACTAATAGATTTATTTTATTATCTTGACTTATTAAATTATTTTAACCTAATTAAAACAAGTCTAATTGGATTATAAAAAAACTACATGATAAATTATTTAAAGTACAATACAAGGGGATTAGAAACCCTAATTAAATAAATAGGGTAATGTAAAATTAATGTGTTGGACCCATGATAATTTACATGGCTCAAACAATTTAAATTAAAGTCCAAATAAATAATCGATTGGCCCAAAATCCTTGCCCATCTTGTATGAATTTTCTAGAAAGTTAAATTAGTAAATAAGGAAAATAAATAAAATAAAAAATTTGACAAAATTTGGGAGGGGGGGGGGGGGGGGTGTGTGTGATCCGGGCAAAGAGAGGAGAAAGAGCACATGAAGCAATTAAATATTTTACTCCACAAAATCTTGAAAATCTTAGCCTTGTGGCCTATATTAGTAGCATTAGATTTATAAAGATATTGGATAGATTTGCAAGGATTTTCTAGAGATATTGGGAATATATGCTAGAGATATTCGAGATTATGTATAGATATAAAAAAGTTATATGTATACATTTTTCTTTTATACCTTAACTGAAATGTTTGTAGGGAAAGCAAGGACGACCAACAATTTTGCCCAACAAGTAATATAGCAAAAGGGAAATCAATATGGTTTTAAATTTCTCAAGAGTATATCAATAATGATAGTTCAAGATAACAAGAAGTATCGATGAATATCAACAATAGTCGCTATGGACAGAAAATATCAATAATATTCCATGATAAATCAATTCAAGATTTCAAAGTAATGAATACTGAGTAGTCACTAAGAACTTCTCCTAGAATTCACAGTAATTAACTGATAATTCTATAAAACGAGTACAACAGGTGATCAACCTAAAGTATCCTATGTCAATGCATTACATTTAATCTTTCTCAAGTGTGCACGTAGGTTTCCCGACAATATATAATTCCCCTACCAAGAGGGTTGTTCATCCCAGTTATAAGAGTTCGCACCAAGTAAATTTGATTTGGATAGCTATCGATCAATATCAATAGTCTAGCCGAAGCAATGGCTTAGACAGTTTTCTTTCACAGTATATATATGAACAATTATCATTCAAAATCAAGTTTTGTAAATAATTTAATTCTAGATTACGAAGTATTATACTTTCAAGTTCTACTTGTACGATCAATAATAGTACAAGTTCAAATAATGCTCAATAAAGAGTAAGGATTGAATACTTGCCTCAAGTGTAGTTTATCAAAATATACCTTATCAACACCCTTTCGAATCCAAACACAATATAGTTACGTGTATAGGATATTCATTAGTTATATATGCTCATTCTTGATATGTAAGTTTAACCACAAACATTATAGTCTAACTTAGTTGTATAATCTACGTACTACATCACATATCCTACATCCTCATATCACAAAATCAGATGGTATGACACCACAAAACCAAACAACCCATTTTTAACTCATTGCTTTATAGTTTGCAAATACCTTTTTTTTAACTTCACATTTAAAAGTTATAATAACAGCACGTTAAACATTCACCTGTATTATCTACCATGTTTCTTAACACATTGGATAGCACACTGGTCATATAATATAAGTTATACTAACTGTTGACGTCGGGATTTTTATTTGTCCCTTTTCTGTTCTTGTTCTTCGGTGTTCTCATATTAGGTGAGATTTGTTTGAAAAAACAAGTTGTGAAAAGTTCTGACATGTATATGTCGACGAATAGACTGTAAGAGTCGCCAATTGGTTTTTTATATGGTTGTACCAACACAACCGAGAAAAGGTTTGCACATTGACCCAGTGATGTGACACTGCTAAACAGGTCTGTGAAACCGAGATTCATTAGGGTCCAGGGGCTTGATTATGCGGAGGGAAGGTGTTAGGTACCCCCCGACATCCGTGTTACCACGGTGACCGCCACTATTCAAGAAATTGTTATATGAATATGTATGTGTGTGAGTCAATGTGCAGTTAGATGGAAGTAGTGCGAGGCCTCGTTTACACCTATATACACAGGGTTTGAATTTGTGTAAAAATTCAGTTTTAAACAAGATATGGCGATGATGTTTTGTAAAAGAGGTTTTTTAAACCCTTATGCTCAATAGTAATTGAGACCTTTTACACTTCCATTCTTATTTAGTGTTCGGCTTGATTGTTTTTAATTTTTGAGATGCGAAGCATCTTTGAGAAAATAATGTACAAAGGAATGCCGAACTACTCGTGGGCATGAAAACCATCTGAGGAAATCCAAACACCGTGAATAAATTTATAAGCTACTTACAACTAAAAATGTCCATCATATGAATCGAATCTAGATTCAATAGACTGAATCTGTGATCACATGATTCCTAGGCTTACATGATGCCGCAATTTATATGAAAGCAGTAAGCAGTTATATCAACGTCGGGATTTTTATTTGTCCCTTTTCATTGCTTGTTCTTTGGTGTTCTCATGTTAGGTGAGATTTGTTTAAAAAAACAAGTGAAAAAGGTCCGACATGTATTATGTCGACGATGGACTGTTAAGAGTCGCCAGTTGGTTTTTTATATGGTTGTACCAACATAACCGAGAAAAGGTTTGCACATTTACCCAATGATATGACACTGTTCAACGGGTCGATAAAACTGAGATTCATTAGGGTCTAGGGACTTGATTATGTGGAGGGAAGGTGTTAGGCACCCCCCCGACATCCGTGTTACCACGGTGACCACCACTTTTCAAGAAACTGTTATATGAATGTGTGTGTGTGTAGGTCAATGTGTTATTATTTGGAAGTAGTGAGAGGCCTCGTTCGCACCTATATACACAGGGTTTGAATTTGTGTAAAAATTCAGTTTTAAACAAGATATAGCAGTGATGTTTTATAAAAGAGATTTTTCAAACCCTTGTGCTCAATAGTAATTGAGACCTTTTATAGTCCCATTTTATATTAAGTGTTCGGCTTGATTGTTTTTTAATTTTCGAGATGCGAAGCATCTTCGATAAAATAATATACAAAATAGTGTTGAACTCATCGTGGGTATGAAAATCATCTGAGGAAATCCGAACACCATGAATAAATTTACAAGCTGCTTACACCTGAAAATGTCCATCACGGGAACCGAATCTAGATCCAGTAGACTGAATCTGTGATAACATGATTCCTAGGCTCACATGATGCCGCAATTGATAATAAAGCAGTAAGCATATATATATAAAAGTTGTGAATATAAATATATATATATATATATATATATATATATATATATCTGAACATGATCACCACCACGAAGCACCTCCATGGGGATCGAAATGTAAATAAAGCTATAAAAGCAATCAACCGCCACGAAGTAAACTTTAGGCGGAGACGAAAAGTAAAGAAAGTCAGAAAAGATATATATATATATATATATATATATATATCAAAGCGATAACGCCTCAGGATGTAAAATCCATGCTCATCAAACAAAGTTCGACACACAGTTCATATATATATATATATATATATATATATATATATATATATATATATATATATATATATATATATACAAAAGCAAATAAACATTCCGCATCAAGTTCAGGCTCAATCGAGGCATAACTCGATAATGTTAGTTCATATATATATATATATATGTGTGTGTGTGTGTGTGTGTGTGTGTGTGTGTGTGTGTGTGTGTGTATGTGTGCAAACTGAAATAAAACCATGGACCGAAGTTCAGGCAAACACACACAACACGACTCTCAACGTGAAGAATCATGTGTGCAAAGATGAAGAGAAATGCTTTAAAGTGTGTGAGAAGACTTACAGTGGGCTGCCAAAGAAGACTTCTATATCTTTAAAGGGATGAACAATCGGCTCCCGCCAGTACAAAAAGTAGTTATATGTGAGCTCACAAGTCTTTAACATGAGAAAAAACTCAGTGTAGGGTGAGTACAGAGCAAATTTGACAGGGCTTCCTCGCCTTTTCTTTTTTTAAAATGGCCACCCCAAGCCCTCTATTTATAGAGAGGGAGCCAGTAGGTGAACTGCAATTGGCCGGCGAGTTGCCCTGTGCTTCTTGGTTCCACTCTTAAAAGTAATGCGTGCATGCATGCACTATAATATTCGCTCGAACTTTTAAAATTGCAATCCGGGCATCCGACTGAGTTATGTAAGACCTATTTCGTACAGCTGTTGTCGAGAGTTACGCAATGACATGGGATTAGAGGTTGTACGAAGTTAGGAAGATGGGACCATGCCCTCTGGTCTTCAAGCTTCAAATTCTATCTGTTACCCTACGTAATAGTCACTCGGGATTGGACATCCTTGATTCTTATGGGACATTGCTGTGTAGAAATATATGTATGAAATGTTGAGACAGCGCGATGTGGCGTCAAGGTGCCAAGATGATGACTTTGCCCCTGTCGACGTCGAAATTTTTAGTTGTCCCTTTCTGTTACTTGTTCTTTGGTGTTCTCATGTTAAGTGAGATTTATTTGAAAAAACAAGTAAAAAAGGTCTGACATGTATAATGTCGACGATGGACTGTTAAGATTCGCCAGTTGGTTTTTTAAATGGTTGTACCAACACAACTGAGAAAAAGTTTGCACATTGACCTAGTGATGTGACACTGTTAAACGGGTCGGTGAAATCGAGATTCATTAAGGTCCGGGGACTTGATTATGCGGAGGGAAGGTGTTAGGCACTACCCGACATCCGTGTTACCACGGTGACCGCCTCTTTTCAAGAAACTATTATCTGAATGTGTGTGTGAGTCAATGTTCTGTTTATTTGAAAGTGGTGTGAGGCCTCGTTCGCACTATATACACAAGGTTTGAATTGATGTAAAAATTCATTTTTTAGCAAGATATGGTAGTAATGTTTTATAAAAGAGGTTTTTCAAACCCTTGTGCTCAATAGTAATTGAGACCTTTTACACTTCAATTTTATTAAGTGTTCGGCTTGATTGATTTTATTTTTCGAGATGCGAAGCATCTATAAGAAAATAATGTACAAAATAATGCCGATTTCCTCGTGGGTATGAAAACCATCTGAGGAAATTCGACACCACCAATAAATAAATTTACAAAGTCGCTTACAATTTGAAAATGTCCATCACGGAACCGAATCTAGATCCAATAAATCAATCAATCATGATCACATGATTCCTAAGCGCATGATACCGCAATTTGCATGAAAGCCAGTAGCGATATATATATATATATATATATATATACGAGACATGATCGAAATCACGAAGCACCTCCATGGGGATCGAAAAATGTAAATAAAGTTTAGTAGTATCAACCGCCAATGGAGAAAACTCCAAAGTGACAAAACATAAAGAAAGTCAGAAAGCGATCAACCACCACGAAGTAACTCTGTGTGGGACAAAATATATATATATATATATATATATATATATATATATATATATATATATATATATATATATATATATATATATAAGCAACAAAACATTGTATGTAAAATCTAGGCTCATCGAATAGAGTTCGACAACAGTTCATATATATAAGTATACTAGTAATTGCATGTGCCTGAAGGCACGACGTAACAAAAAATTAGATTAAAATTTGAAAAATATTTTATTATCTAAAGACTCTTTACAACTTAAAATAACTTACAATCAGACATAATAATTATCATAATTTACCACACTACCACAATAATTAATTTTCCTTTTAAAATAGATATCCATAAAAATTTAAACTTGTCTACTAAACTTACAATTATCATAATTCACCACACCACCACAATAATTATTATTATTGTTGTTGTTGTTGTTATTATTATTATTATTATTATTATTATTATTATTATTATTATTATTATTATTATTATTATTTCTATTATAATAATAATATTATTATAATATTTATTATATTATAATAACTATTATTTTGAATTAAAATTAGAATAAAACTTAACTGTATTTGTGCTTTCTTGCTCAAATCAATTAGAATGAATCGTAATCTTTATTATATAGATTACTATTACTATTACTATTACTATTACTATTACTATTATTATTATTATTATTAGTGTTATTATTATTATTATTATTAGTACTATTATAATTATTATTAGTACAATTATTATTATTATAATATTTATTTTTAGTACAATTATTATTTGTTTGTGTGTGTGTGTGAAGAAGAGAGGAGAGAGAAAGATTTTGTGTGTGAACATGAGAGAGAGTAAGGTGTATGAGTGAATTTGAGTTGGGCGGGAAGAAATATGAGCCTTTAAATTAAGTTGGAAAAGTTAAGTTAGAATGAATCTGAACCGTCCTTGTGCTTTGTCAAATGAAAGATTCAAAATGAGTTCTGTTTTATTATATAGATTATTATTATTAGTATTATTATTATTATTAGAACTATTATAATTATTATTAGTACTATTATTATTATAATTATTATAATTATAATAATATTTATTTTAAATACAATTATTATTTGTTTGTGTGTGTGTGTGTGAAGAAGAGAGAGAGAAAAAATTTTGTGTGTGAACATGAGAAAGAGTAAGGTGTATGAGTGAATTTGATTTGGGCTGGAAGAAATATGAACATTTAGATTAAGTTAAAAAAATTAAGTTAGAATGAATTTGAACCGTCCTTGTGCTTTGTCAAATGAAAGATTCAAAATGGTTTCTATTTTATTATATATATATATATATATATATATATATATATATATATATATATATATATATATATATAAAGCGAGTAAACGCTCTTGGATGTAAAATCCAGTGCTCATCGAACAAATTCCAGGCAATAGTTAATATATATAAGTATATATATATATATATATATATATATATATATATATATATATATATATAAAAGCAAAACGCGCTCTGGACCTAAGTCTAAGCTAATCGAACAATGTCCGAACACACAGTTCATATATATATATATAAGTATATATATATCTAAAAACAAATAAACGCTTCTAGATCAAGTTCAGGCTCAATCGAGGCATAACTCGATAATGTTAGTCCATATATATAAATATATATGTATATACAAACTAAAATAAAACCACGGACCGAAGTCCGGGCAAACACACTCAACACGACTCTCAACGTGTAGAAGGGTATGTGCAATGATGAAGAGAAAGGCTTTAAAGTGTGTGAGAAGGCTTACAGTGGGCTGCCATAAAAGATTTCTATATCTTTAAATGGATGAATGATCGGCTCCCGCCGGTACAAAAATAGCTATATGTGAGCTCATAAGTGTTTAAAATGAGAAAGCACTCAATATAGAGAGAGTACGGAGCAAATTTGATAGGGCTTCCTCACCTATTTCTTCTTATAAATGACCACCCCTAGCCCTCTATTTATAGAGGGGGAGCATGAGTATACCTACGGACCAGTGCAGTGTGTACCAGGTCGCCTTGGGTTGTCCCGAGTTTTATGCAATCACGTCGTCTCGAAGCACGTGCAACGTAGGGCAATCTTGTAATGTCCGCTCAAACTTTCAGAATTGCAATCTGGGAATCCGACTGAGGTATGTAAGACCTATTTTGGACCGCCGTTGTTGAGAGTTACACAATGGCATGGGATTAGAGGTTGTACGAAGTCAGGAAGATAGGACGGTGCCCTCCGATCTTCAAGCTCCAAATTCTATCTGTTACCCTGCGTAATAATTACTTGGGATTGGTTTTCCTTGATTCTTGTGGGACATTCTCGTGTAAAAATGTATGTATGAAATGTTGAGACGACGTGATGTGGTGTCGAGGTTGCGAGATGATGACTTTGCCCCTCACCGGGGTTATCGCCAGTTTGGGCTGGTAAAGCAGACGTTGCTTAGGGTTATCTCTGAGATTGGGCTGCTACAAGTGTTGATGGTCCTCAGTGTCATCTTTGAGGTATGCTTGTCTTCCCGGGGTTAGGTCCATGTTTGGTATTGAGTGCCTCGGTGTGAGTGCTGAGGTTGAAGCTGATTGCATGTACTTGAAGCAAGCATTTTCGGGGTCATCGACGGAACTGCATTCCTTGGGGTTATCACCAAGGTTGGTAGCTACTACTCCCAGTGTTGGGACTTAGACTGGATACATCGGGGTTATCTCCGAGATTAATCGGTCTTCTCCGGTGGAATTTTTGGTATTGGAACTGTATGCCTCGGGGTTATCTCCGAGGTTGGAACTGTTACTCCCGGTGTGTGTTCCAGGGTTGAGACTGAACTGTCAGTAGTATTTGGACTGGATGTGAGCTGTCTTCTAGGGCTATCTCTGAAAGACAAATCTACCCTCCTGCAATGTAAGTGACAGGTATACAGAAAATTTTGAGTGTCTACAGATGCCCCTCTTTATCATATTCATGCAATGCATTGTATGGGTAGGATAAAGAATCCTAGACACTGGAATTGCAACATGATGCAAATATATGATGCATGTGTGCGGGGTTGTTGCCCTACATGCTGGGGATGACTGCCGGCTCCTTATAGCTTCTACCGAGGATTGGCAATGATGACCAGATTTGATGTGTGATCCAAATCTCTTACGATGTTGACGTTGGGGCTATCACCAAAGTCCTTAATCCTTGATACAAACTTGATTCCGAAGAGGTGCCTCTTATGTGTAAGAAGATCTGTGGGGATACAACTTTGTCTATTTGAGGATGTGTATAACATATTCCATCATCGATCCTCCTTGATGATGCTAACCTATTCCTGGTTTGTATCGCCAGGATATGTCACTGTTCTATTGGATTTACTGCCAACAGCATATGCTATCAGGGTTACCTGACCTTCGGTGATGTGTACTTCACCGATGTGTGAGTCAATGGATGAAACCATGTGGTAGACTGTCAAGGTTGCTTGACCTTCGCTGACGTGTAAATCAGCGGCTGATATGTGTTGTGACACCCGCCAGGGATCCGCTGGGGGAATATGAATATCAAAGCAAGAAATCATCGAGTAGCTTTCGATGCCTCGATGGGTTTACTTGCCATCGGATGAAATAACATCAAGGCTTCTTGACCTTCATTGATACGTACATCAATGGATGACAATGCGTTGTAACCCCCATCATGTTTTTTTTGGACCATCATTGATGTGTGTATCAACGGCTGATATCATTGGACGGCTTCTGATGCTTCATTGGATTTACTTGCCAACGGTTATACTGATGTCAAGGCTGCATGACCTTCGTTGATATGTGTGTCAATGGATGAACACGCATTGTAACCCCCACTGGGGATCCTTTTAGGACTGCTTTGTGACCCCCGTCGGGGATCCTTCTAGGACTGCGTTGTGACCCCGCCGAGTATCCTTAGAGAATTAGGGTGTCGACCCTGAATTGGCGGCATTGGACCTGCACAAGGTATTGCCGAGTGTGACTGGTAACATTTGATATTATCGGTATAGTGTACCCGGTGTTTAGGCGAATACCAATGAGTGATGTGCAGACCCAAGGTTCACTCTGAGAAGACAAGGATTTGTAAGCTATTCTGCTTAATCGTGTAGCATTTTTATTCATGATTTGATCTTTTCAGTCAGTAAGAACTCATTTTCAACTCGAACTGGACCGAGCCGGAGGGGTGGGAGCTCTATTTAGTTGAGCGTGCTTTCAAGAGCACTACAGGGGAGATTCGTATGCCGATCTTGCCTTCTGTTAGGCGTTATTAGCCTGTATCACAGTCACCCGTCACTGATATCCCATTGTTGGGGGTTGACAGTTTTTGCATTGTCAGAGGGTCCCTGTACTCAGGAGATATTCCAGCGTTGGTGGCTCCCTCGTACTATTAGAGCCCAATCCCGCACCACTTAGTTCATGGGGGTTATGGTTCCAGGATCCGTGATGATGACAAATTGGATAGCCTGCATCCGAGATCCGACTCATGTGACACAGATTGACAGTTTAACCTGGTGACTAGACCATGCACATTTCTTTATCCAAAGATTTGGGCGTCCCGTCCCAGAGGCGCATTCGCTTGATCCTTCCACTGCATCATTGGCCCTCGGATGACCCATTTGGTTTTTCCCCAGCACGCACCCTCTCTCCTGCTCAGCCCGATATCCCCGCTGATAGAGATCTAGTGACTCGTGAGGAGTTACATCAGGTGGACAGGATTGATGATGTAGATATTGACACCATTGTCTTCTTCTGATGTGTATTCTCGTTATCTCTTTTGATAGGCCTCTGTTAGCTATTGGGTGGCTATTCCCCATTCTCGCTACATCTTTTGATAGGCCTCTGTTAGTACTAGGGCGTCCGTGCCCCATTTTCCCTATATTTTTAGTTGTACAGAGATGATGTATGTAGATGATGATATACTTAGGAATGTATGTACAGTTTTCCATTCCCTATATCATATTGCCATCTATTACCTGTAATGCATGTATTATGTAATGCATATGTATGTATTTCTAGAGATATTCAGCATTGACCCCTGGATGGTCTTATGACACGGCCCGTGTAGATGTCTTCTTCGACAGTTAGCCGTATTAATCATACCCCAACATTATTGGTGGCATCTGGTATGCGATCGTGGTATGATAGCATGTCACCATCAGACAGGGTGACCGTAGATCATTTATTGCAGCATACTATGACCCTGTTGATGTTTCAGGTTCCCACAGGATTCGTGGATGGCATGCTGGCGCACTGGGTGTCGAAGAGGCAGGTTTTCTGATTCGGGACCCAGGAGTTGACTCCCACTCTAGAGGAGTATGAACGGTTGACGATGCTTCCTCTGGACAGACCTTACGTGCATATGACTTTGGGGGACATGAGTTGACGGTTCATGACCCTCACTAGATTGAGGCGTAGGGTGGTACATAATGAGCTTATATTTGGCCACGTTATATCCCAATGTTTTCTGTTCAACAGATTTGGCTATGAGGATAGTTATATACGACATTCTGGGGATTTCACCACACCGGAGGATCATTGGCGTCTAGCCAGGGTGGATGTACTGCTATTGTGCGTACTGTCATATGTATATATGCCACGGTATATGGATGAGTTGGACATAGGAGTTATCGTGGCAGTGAGAGCTCTTAGGGAGGGTCATACCATCGTACTGATGATTATAGCAGAGACTCTAAGGTCAGCTACATACTACTGCACTTATCCAACAGGAGTGTTTACGGGCAGCTTGGTCATGCTGTATGTGTGGTTATATTACACTTGAGACCGATCGACACTCTTCGACGGCATGGGTATTGTTTCACCCATGATATAGCCATGTCATACTCCTTTCAGCCATCAGAGTGTACATACGTCGTGTCTTGGTCGATGTTCTTGGCGGATATCAGAGATCCATTTGGCATATTGCAGTCTTCGGGGCTTAACTCACCCTACAACTTCATTACTCATGCTCTAGGCATAGACTACCCCCCTCTGGATGGTTTGAGGGGCATGACCACCTATCATCCGATAGCTCTGATGTGGCAGTTTGATCAGTTTCAGGATTTTTACCCTTTTGAGGGGGTGCTAGGTCAGCGTTTAGCTTTTTGCTATCTTTCAGCAGAGGATTGATCTCGTGTGTATGCTTATTAGGATCAGCGCGAGATAGCTGCTTTCTCTGTGAGCCATTCGGGTTGTTCGCTAGAGTATTCTGCATAGATGGAGACATAAATTTCTTTGGCTGCAGTAGTACCCACAGTACCGGATAATGATTCAGATGATGGAGAGCCCATGGAGGACATTGATTCCTACCTCGAGGAGGAGCTAGTTGTCGGGTTAACAGCATCTCCTTTAGATTCTCCCAGTACTAGTACTGTTGTGATTCAACATTCAGCACAATACTTTGAGCAGAGTCTCCATCTGATGACCTTTGAGAGAGATTAGGCTAGAGCCTTGATGTTGACTGCCCTTGATAGGAGAGACGCAGCTCTATTAGAGAGAGACGATGTATTAGCTCGCAGAGATGTCGCTATTGTTGAGCGAGATGAGGCTAGATCAGCTAGAGATGCAGTGATAGTTGAGCGGGATAGTGCCATATCTGCCCGGGATGTAGTCGTTACAAATAGTATTACAATGAGGTCCCTTACCACTGGCATGATTGTAGAGATGAGCACATACATTAATGAGCATATGGTCACCATGAAGATGGCTGCAGATCTGTTGGGTCATGTGGATACCCTCGTACAAGAGACCACAACTTCGCCTCCTTCTTCTGAGAGGGATGCCATGTTGGGCTTGTTAGCTCGCATATATCCTGAGTTGTAGATGGGCTAGATATTTTCCTGCACAGACTAGCATAACCATTTTGTCCTGTACAGTTTACATTATGTATATTAAACAACATTATATATAGCAGAGATATATATTTTTGATCACTTCCCATTTTGGATATGCTCTGATATCTGCTTGATATTTTGCCTGTTTCTTCAGGACTTGTGATCTTGATGTATTCTGAATTTCTCCTTGATGGATGGACATTGAGTTATCACTGGATAGTTCAGAATAGATCATTGATCCGTGTGTATCCCTACCATCTGTGGTGTCTTGGGAGTGGTTTCTATATAGAAATATGGAGAGGAGTGTGTCTTTCCTCTCTGAGATTGACCTCACCACAGATGGTCGCCAGTTCCCCTATTTAGGAGGAGCATAGTTAATTCCATCTTTTATGGATTGGTGTTGCTCTTTGAGGCACAACCGCAGCTTAGATGGTCGCTGAATCTCCTATTTGGGAGGAGTTCAGGTAATTCCATCCCTTTGGTCTGAAGCCGAATGAAATGTGATGGATTGAAGGATAATCCCAGTACCAGTTGACAAGTGTTTGTGTTTTGGTAGGGGGTGAGACCGAACCATGAATGGCTGCCTACGTACTCCTATTGAAGAGGATATCAAGTCTACGTAGTTCGAACTTGGTGTAAGAGGCGCAACGCAGTATGATGGCAGGAATGGCGAAGGAATAATTTTGTTGTTGTTTTTGTAAGGAGAAAGGGATAGAAATGTTTTTGTTGTTTTTGTTTTATTGTAAGGAGAAAGGGATAGAAATGTTTTTGTTATTTTTGTTTTATTACGATCGGGCCATATACAATGGTTGGCTACGTACTCCTATTGAAGAGGAGATCAGGTCGACGTAGTTCGCCCCTCAGGGTGAGTTGAAAAACATGATCCCATATGCAGGTCAAATTGCGGGGAAGAGAAAGTTTGATCCTAGGTTGAGGATAAACTATGGGCGTGAAAAGTTTGATCCTAAGTTTGGGGGTAACAAACTATAAGCGCAAAAAGGTTCAATCCCTGGTGGGATGACCGAAGTTGTAAGAATGCAGTAAAGCCAGGCTGCTGGCTTGAAAAGTATATTTCCCTGAGGGGCAAAGTGTGGAATAGAGTTGTATGTGATAAAGGGCTAAAGAACCGTAATGACTGGTGATCTGTTGATCCAACACCAGGATGTTTGCTTGATGGTTACTTCAGATATAGTACCGTTTCACTGTGTCCGAGTTGATGAGTTATGGAAATTCATCGCCGTCCATTTCTTACAATCTGAGAGTGCCTCCTGTCAAAACTTCATTAACAATAAACGAGCCTTCCCAGTTAGGAGCGAATTTTCACTTAGATTGATCTTGGTTGTCAATTATCTTCTTCAAAACCAAGTCATGTCATTTAAACTGCCGTAGCCAGACTTTTCTGTTGTAGGATCTGGCGATCCTCTGTTGGTATAACTGACCATAGTAGATAGTCGTGGTTCTCCTTTGGTCTATTAGAGACAATTGGTGAAACCTGTCTTGTACCCATTGGTCTTCATCGAGCTAAGCGTCTATCAACACTCTGAGGGATTCCATTTCAACTTCTATGGGGAGCACTGCTTCCATCCCAAAGGTTAATGCGTAGGGGGTTGCCCCAGTGGAAGTGCACATTGTGGTTCTGTAGGCTAACAGAGTAAGAGGCAATAAGTCAGGCCATTCTTTGTGATTGGCGGACATCTTTTGCATGATCTTCTTGATGTTTTTGTTAGCCGCTTCAACAACACCATTCATCTTTGGACGGTAGATGATAGAATTAATGTGTTTGATGTAGAATTTACTACATGATTCCTCCATCATCTTGTTGTTGAGGTTCTTAGCATTGTCTAAGACAATCACCTCTGGTTGTCCATATCGACAAATGACATTGTTTCTGATGAAAGTAATGATGAATTCTTTGGTAACCCTGGGGAAGGAAGCTGCTTCTACCCACTTGGTGAAGTAGTCGATCATGGTGAAGATAAATCGATGTCCATTACTGGCTTTAGGCTCAATGGGCCCGATAATGTCCATTCCCTACATTGAGAAGGGCCAAGGTGAACTCATATTGTGGAACTCCCGTGGAGGGGCGTGGATAGCATTCCCATGAATTTGGCACTGATAACATCTCCTAACGTGGTCATTGCAGTCAGCTTTGAGAGAGAGCAAGTAATGTCATGTCATGAGGATCTTCTTAACAAGGAGGGGGCCACTCATGTGTGGGCCACAGACTCCACCATGGATCTCATCCATAAGCCTTTGAGCTTGGTCCTTGTATAAACATCTGAGCAGACCTTGTCCTGTATCTCTCATATAGAGGGCATCTCCGCTCAGGTAGAATTTCATAGCAAGTCGATGAATCTGCCTTTTCTCAGTCGGGCTCGCCTTAACAAGTGTAGATCCATCTCATAGGTACTCCTTGATATGTTGATATCAAGGATGCTAGATGGGAGGTAGCTCATCTGATACTTCTCCAATGTAGTTCCCATAGGCTAGGGCATTGTGTAGGGAAATTATGATGCTTGTCAAGTGTCCCTTGTTAGGTAGGTAAATCAAGGAGGCCAAAGTTGCTAACGCATCCACAAAGTCATTTCTATTACAAGGAATGTATAGAAAGGAGATTTCTTCGAATTCCAAAACCATATGTAAAACTTGTCGATGGTAAGGCAGCAAATGTAGCTCTTTGGTTTGATAGATTCCGGTGGATTGTCTGATTACCAACTCTAAATCCCCAAAGACAGTTAACCGCCTGATGCCCATTGAACATGCAAGTTTTAGTCCCATTAGATAGCCTTCATACTCAGCTGTGTTTTTGGTACGGACAAACTACACTTTGACGGCGACGAGATACTTTTCCCCTGTACCGGATACTAGAACTGCTCCAGCTCTAGAACCTTCCATATTAACAACTCCATCAAAATACATATTCCATGTTTGGCGTGTATCGTACTGATAGTGTGGCTAAACTATCATTACTCCTTCATCGGGGAAGTCCATCAAAGGTCAACGAATTGCGGATCAACTGGCCGCCGCACCCTCAGGGGACATGGGTTTGTTGAACACGTACTTGAGAGGATCCACGCGGGATATAAGATGGGTTGTGTGACCATGGAGGTAATGTTGTAACCTCATGGATGCCCATGCTAAATCATAACAAGTCTTCTCAATCAGAGTGTACTTGTGTTCACTGCTGTTGAATATTTTGTTGAGGTAATAGATAACTCATTCTTGGCCTCTATCATCTTTCTGTCCCAGCATGCAACCCATGGCGTTGTCACTTATGGACAGGTACATGAACATGGGAACATCATCCCTGGGTGGTACCAAATTGGGAGCTTTGACTAGTTGTTCTTTGATTGTGAGGAAGGCCTTCTGGCACTTGTCATCCCATTTCATGGAGGAGTTCTTCCTTAATAACTTGAAGATCGGCTCACAGGTTGCGGTGAGTTGAGAAATGAACCTGCTAATGAAGTTGATTCTTCCCAAAAATCCCAGTATTTCCTTCTCTATCGGAGGAATGGGCATTTCTGTAAAGGCCTGGATTTTGGAAGTATCCAGCTCAATCCCTTTGTGGCTGACTAGGAATCCTAGCAACTTGCCTGATTTAATGCCAAAGGCGTACTTGGTTGGATTCCACTTCAAGTTGTACTTACGTAACCTGTTGAATAGCTTCCTGAGATGGTCTAAGTGGTCCTCCTCCTTTCGGGATTTGACAATGATGTCATCCACATAGATTTTGATCTCTTTGTGCATTAAGTCGTGAAAAAGAGCCATCATAGCTCGCTGATAGGTGGCTCCGGCATTGATGAGGCTGAATGACAACTATTTATAGCAAAAGGTTCCCCAAGGTGTGATGAAAGCAGTTTTCTCACGATCTTCCTCAGCAACCATGATTTGATGATACCCCGCAAAGCAATCAGTAAAGGAGTATATGCAGTATTGAGCAGTATTGTCAATGAGAATGTGGATAAATGGCACGGGAAAGCTATCTTTATGGAAAGCTTTGTTCAAGTCCCGATAATCCACGTAAACTCGCACCTTTCCTCCAGGTTTAGGCACGGGAACAATGTTGGATATCCACTCAGGATATGTGGACACCATGAAGATGTCAGCTTGAAATTGTTTCACAATTTATTCTTTCACCTTTAAACTCCACTCAGGTTTCAATTACATGAGCTTCTACTTGACTGGCTTGAATCCCTCTTTAATGGGAAGGCAATGAAGTACAATGTCAGTGGACAAACCCACCATGTCTTCATGAGACCATGCAAACACATCCTGGAATTGGGTTAGTAGCGTAACCATGTCATTCCTTTGGTTTGGGGTAAGGTATGAACCAATCTGGATTAACTTAGGGCTTTCTAAGGTTTCGAGATTGAAGGAAGTGGTTTGATCAAGGTTGGGTTTGGGTTTGTCTTCGACCCATTCTTGAATTTTTAGAGGCACCTAAATGTCCTCATGTATTTCCATCAAGGCTGAATTCATCTCTACATCAAAGTTACAGTCTTTGTGGAGAAGAGGCACCATATCATCATGTACAGACACATCTAACTTCAGGGTCCCGAAACAAAATATGCTTTCACTTAGTATATATAAAAATGTTTGATCATACAAAGTGTTAGCATGTACTAGCAGAATGACTGCTAATACTGTACAAAAAAGTAAGCAGTTATGATATCTATAGGGCAGAAAGAGTTCCTGCCCATTTTACCCTTGTTGACCAATGCAAGGAGTGTTGCTCCAATTGGCAAGAGAAAAGTCTGGGTGGACTGTAGTGATGGAGGGGTTGTCATCATCCTCCTGATCCTGAATGATGGCCATTATGTCTGGATAATCATCGTCTGGGGTGTTTCTGTTTGTATGTTCATCATGGACAATGATGTGTATGCCTGACATCATCCGGATGACGTCTTGCTTAATTCTTTGTTTCTCTTCCTCCACGGCGGGATCTGGAACAAAGACTTCTTTCGCCTTCACTGGTACCGGCTTGGGAAACAACATAGCCATCACGTTGCCTGGCACCTTTACAAGAGGTTGTGCAGACTCAGTATGTCACTATGTGGAGGGCATTTCGGTTCAGCGTTGATCGTGACTAGGCTATTATTGATAATGTATTTCAATTGTTGATGAAGGGTGGAGGGGACTGCCCCGACCATATGAATCCACGGTCTTCCCAAGAGCAGGTTGTATCCTGAATCTATCTTGACTACGTGAAAAGACACGCATAATGTGTGGGGACCAATTTCGATTGGCAGCTCAATTACTCCGACCGAATTCTGGCGGGCTCCATCAAAAGCTTTGACAACGGTATGCTGCTCCAGATTCGGTTGAGATTGACATTCATCTTCACCAATGTAGCGTATGGACAGATATTTAGAGACGAACCTCCATCTATCAAGACTCCAGCTAGCATGTATTCGGAGGACAAAACCGCAATGTGTAACGGCTTGCAATGACCAGTCTCTTCTGGCGGTATGTCGTCATCAGTGAAGGATATCACATTGTTGTTAAAAATGTGATCAACCAAATGTTAAAATTTTTTCACATCCACTGATGTTGGCAAGTAGACTTCTTCTAAAATCTTTAGCAAGATAGTCCGGTGATCCTCAGAAGTCAAGACTAAATCCAGAATTGAAATTTGGTGTCGAGCTTCTTTTAAGCTTAAAACCACCTTGGCTTCATTATGACGCATAGTGCGGAGGAATTTTTCAATCTTCTCCATGGGTATTTTCCCCTTTGATTTGATGGTAGACTTCATCATCCGTTGGGGAAGATATAGTTGATTTTCCTTCGACACTGCAGCAGTTGTATGCGAGGTGGATCCTTCACCTTCTCCATAATTTCATGGCACTTTGTGTAAGCTAACAATAGGATATTGTTCTCTGCATGGTAAATTGATTAGCTTTGGAGCGGCCACTTTCGAAGGATTGTTGTTTCCTCTGAGTTGAATTGCTGATATTGTGAGTGATTTGCTAATCCCATCAGTTTCCGTGGATATGACTGCTACCAATTCCTTCCACTTAGTAGTATAGGTATTCTCACTCTCACGTAGCACAATATCATCCTCTGCTAGTTGCAGGACACCACTGTCAATTAGATACTGGATAAGATGGCGGAGTGCCCAAAGATTCTTTTGTGGCCGTACTGACCATGAATGGGGAGTGATATTGACATACTCCATCAGAATTGAACCGTCCGAAATGGGGATTAACTGGAGGAAGGGGGGAAGTGATTCTTCATTCATTGATTAGGATTTGCAGGATTTACTCCATAGGTTGGCCCAGGTATGTAAATTCCCTTTTATTGGTGAAATCCCAACGGGCTTTGGCATTTGCTCTCCTTATCACTTTGTCCTCCAGTATTTCATTTTCTTAAGGTGACGAGGGAATATTCATGACAAGGGGGAGGAGACTAGCATGCTCCTAGCTGACCAACTGACGTGTTACTTGATGCTGATAAGTCACCAGTTCTGCCAATTGCTCAATTTGCTTGCACAGAGCTTTCATCTTACGTTCCATTGCAAACTGGAATTTTTCATAATCCCATTTGTCAACACCGTCTTTGCCGGTCTGAGATGAATTGTCGTTGAAGTCGGAACTCTGTCCATTGCTCCAATTAATCATGTTGACCTCTTCTTCTTTGTGTTGAGGAAGAGGATTGTCTTGTACGTGTGGTTGATCTTATATAATTAGGTTTCAAAGCTTTCTTTTTATTACTCATCATATGATAAATATATATACATACTTACTATATATATTCATTTAATCTTATACATATTCTCATAAATCACAAAGTATTTAATACATAAAAAAATATCATCATTTACATTGTGACCTAAAATTCTTGTTTATACTTAATTAATAATTTAAGTAAAATTTATGGGTCGTCACAAGTATGGACTTCAGTCTGAGTATAAACATCCCTAAATTAGGAAATTTTATATTGTTCTCTGGGAGCGATGACGTTTAACACAAATGTTGTTCTGTAAAGATAGTATTGATCAATACAGGACATAAAGGGATGATCACCCACCGTGCCCGTAAGACAAGACGGTTCAAAGATAAATTTTTGATAGAACCTTTTCAAGAAATGAAAATAAATGTTCATGATCTTGTGACCACTCAGCGATTCAAAATTTTTTATGTTGTTGCAAGAATGCAAATGAATTAAGATTTGTTTCAATGGCTTTACAATAATCGTTCTACTGTCAAAGCATATCTTCAAAGAAAATATTTATTTCTTGTTAAGATATTATGAATGTTATTAGTTGTTGAGCAATTGAATGCTCATTCTTGCTTTGTTATATAAATGTTTTCATCTAAGCAAGGCCCTGTAGAAGGTTCATGCAAAGACAAAGGCAAACTTAGTGAATGAATTGAAGTTGAATGTTATGTAATAGATGGTTGTAATGTTCGTAAATATTAACTATCATGTAATAAACAATTAAAGGTCATCGTACCTAGTTTAAAAAGAGTCTGATGTAATAATTTTATTAAGTTTGATATTATATTATGTTGAATGTTTAGAATCATGAAGCACTGAATACGAGTTTAAAGTACCCGAATTTGGGGGCGTCACATATCAAGTGTTCAATAACATGTGTTGTATTGTGGCAATTGAGAAAGCAACATAAGTTCGCTAA
This sequence comes from Panax ginseng, assembly GCA_020205605.1. NCBI lineage: Eukaryota > Viridiplantae > Streptophyta > Magnoliopsida > Apiales > Araliaceae > Panax > Panax ginseng. The sequence goes on from CM035141.1 coordinate 44,430,232, forward strand.
GGCCATTGTTAGTATTTATGAGAAAATATCCAGTCCAAAAGTGAAAAAAGAAAGTTTTATTAGAGAGCTATTAAGATTTAGAATAAAAAAAACAATCACAAATTATTTCATTTTTCGCAAACAACCTTTTTTACTCTCTACTAATTATCCAAGTAGGCTCCCAACAAGCCGCCCTTGGTTACTTGCATTATGTTTGGTAGGAATATAAGATAAAAGATTGGAAGATCCGATGAATAGAAAAGGTTTTATAGAGTAAACACCCACAAAACTAGTAATATGGAATCTTTCTCTAAAAAAAACTCAAAATGTTTCTAATTAATGTTTGATTACTGAGCATTTGTAGTATTTGAACATTCACATACATTTGAAAATCTTGTTTGTTATTACCTAATATTTTCAATATAATTAAATAAAAAATTTGCATATAATTTTTTATATATATATATAAAGGTGGGAATATGTGCAAAGTAAAGTATATGTATATATGTGATAAATAAAATTTATTTATTAAATGAATAATTGTAAATAATTTCTTTTTAAGAATTATTGATCATTATAGATAACTTGTATAGGTTGCTATAAGGGTTGGAGTGAGATGCCAAGTTTGCCACTAAAAGTAAAAGCCAAATAACATAATTGCCCTTCTTGCATTATTTAATAGATAACTTGTATAGGTTGCCATAACTTTAGTTATTGAACAACTCTAACCTAGCCATGTGCCTATAAACCAAATATCTCAGCCATCTTGCATCACAAATACATTGTATTCAAGCATTATATATAGATCAAGAAAGAGACAAGTTCATTTATTAGTCTCATTTGTGTTCATACACTCAACAAAGCCTCTCTCTCTCTCTCTCTAACCCGCAAAAATATTAATTATATCAGTCCCCAATCAAGTTCCTAGAACACTACAATCAGATCAGGAAGCCAAGAATCAAGATTTTTCTAAGTGAGGTATAAACCCTAATTTAAAATCTGATCTTTAGAACTATGTTAAATGTTATGTTTTTATGTTTAAACATGTTGTATGTAGTGTATATAGTTGATCTGGGTTGGTATTTGTTAGATCCATAACATCTATAGGCTTGAATTTGATGTTTTTTAAAATCTGGAAAAATTGGGAAAAGTTGTTTGACAACGAATGTTAGACCTTATAAATCTTTGTGTGTTAATGTTTTTGGTTGTTTAAATGTTTGAACATGTAGTATGATATTAGATATGTGTTATGGAACTTGAAGCAGGACCAGATTATGCATAGATTGTAAGTTATTCATGGTCAAACCCCGTTGACCGAGCATGACCAAAGAGTATGGGTAACCAAGAAACTCAAAACCAGTATCTGACAAGGTTTTGTCAAGCCATGATCTGTCAGGTGTTAAGAGTTTGGTTGTTGCTGTTGTAACTAGTTTGTAGCATGTTATATGGACTCTAGATCCATGTCTTTAGATCCCATAAATTGTCACTAGATCAAATGAATTGACTGGTCAAAATAGGCCACTCAACCATAACTTAGAGTTTCTGGAAAACCCAAAAACCGTAAGAACTAGTTTTCTGACCATGTTTGACCGGACCATATTTGTTAATTCTATTGTTTTTATACTGTTTTTATGTAATAAATCTCTTCCTTTACATGTCGGCTACACACTAGAACCATTAGATGACAAAAATGATATAAGAACAGTAAGTAGTCGAAGTCCAAAGTAGGCTGCTCGATCTGTTCTTCATTTTCTGGGTTACCCAGAAAATGAAGAACAGCTCTGACAGCTTGTTCCATGCCTTATAACTTGCTCGTTTGTTATGATCTGACCCAAATGTTAGTTGATACTTGTAGTGTTACATTAACACTACAAGATCCATGTTATAGATTGCCCAGAAACAATTTACACAACGAATTACACTTGGTCAAACGTGGCCACTTGATAACTGCCTTTGAATGTTCTTTGTGCTCAAGAACACAATATGCAACACTTTTTGTCGCTAAAAGCTTTACCGACAGACTAATTAATTTTAATTATATTAATTTCAAAAAATTATTTAAAAATAGAAAATAAATTTTGAAAATTTCAAAATTAGTTTTAAAAATTATTTTAAGTTATAAAATTAACTTTTAATAATTTGGCATATTTTCCATAAATATTAGTATTTATTTGAATATTATTGATATTTAATTTATTTAATAAATGTATTAAATAAATTAATTAAAAATCATTTTATTAGATAAAAATTATTTTAAATGATAATAAAGTATTTAAAAATATTTTAAGTTATAAAGCATAAAATTTAATATTTTAAGGCAAATTTCATTAATTATTTAATATTAATGATATTATGATTTATTTAATAATTATATTAAATAAATAGGTTAAAAATGGTTTTAATAATTTAAAAATCATTTAAAAAGGATATAAATGATTTAAAAATATTTTAAGAAATAATAAATGACTTTTAATATTTTGGTGAATAATAAATTAATATTTAAATATTAATTATTTAGAAAATAATTTTAAATGTTTTAAAAATCATTTAAGGGTAATATTAATACTTTAAAAATATTTTGAGTTAATATAAATAACTTTGATATTTTGGCAATGGTTTCAATAATATTTTAATATTAAGTAAATATTAACGATAATAGAATTATTTAGTATTTAAATCATTTATTAATGATTCATGATAAATTATAATAATTATTTAAAATTTATTATAAGTCATTGAAAAATAATATGACTGATATTTAAATTGTCCAGAATAATATTTAAATACATATTAGAGTTCTATTAACAATAAACTTGATAATTACCCAATAAAGCCGTCGGTACACCGAAATGTTATCGAAATTGATCCCAACCTATATAGTTTGACTGTATAAATGTCTGTTTGTGATCCAATGACTGATATAACTATGTGACAATGTGATTAGGTTATGTGTTGACTGTAAATAGTAGTACTACGTATTACAATATATTAGTCTAATCGAAAGAACAATCTTATGAATGATAGGTATCAGTATAAAAGATAAAAATAAGTTGTGTAAGAAGCAGATTAGGCAAGTATCCTTGTGACACCCCCAAATCCGGGTACTTCAATTCCCACATGATTTGGTGTTCATTATACAAACATCATATGTCCATCTACCCATAATAATTAAAAACTTAAATAGATAGAAATAAATCATCTCCTTAAGGAGTTACATCATCTGAAATAAATACATCAATCCCAGATCATACTAACCTTAAATCTTAACTGCGAAAACATAAACAATTAATTGTCTTACACAACATTAACATAAGTCTAAAACATGAATACATCATCACATAAAACAACAAGTCTTCATCACTTGTTAATCTTGCCCTTGCCTTTGCTAGTAGAAGGCTCGTCGGACCTTTCGTTCTTAACTGCAATGTTATTATTATGCAAGAGTGAGTACGATTGCCCACAAGTAAAATAATGAAACAACAATATAATAACATGTGAGTGAATCAAAGACTTCTGGAATAAAAACTCAACTTCTGAATCAAGAATGAATAACAAGAATCAAAAGAACTTCTGAGGGTCATAAGACCTTGAACTATGTCCTAGGTCATCAAGAGTTATACTTGAAACCTTTAACAGTCATAAGACTATGGACTCTTCTACTCGTACTTAGGGGGATCAGCCCTTAGTACAATACTGTGCACAATATCTTAACGTTAACGTATAAGTAATCCCTATACAGGGTTGTTCATCTCAGTTTGACATTAGAGTCTACACCAAAGGAAGTTTGGCTTGGATAATTCAATAAGGGTTCTGAAATTTAGAATGCTCATCAACTATGGACTAGTCAAATCAATAAGGGTTCGCTAGTCTTACAAGGTTCAACAATAACTGATATTAAAATTGAATAATAAATCAAAATGTATACAATGGAATAAGAATTGTATAACAGAAATCATACTTTGAAAATATTAATAATCTTTAATATAACAAATTAAACTTGATTAATAATAACGAGAATTTGCTCGATGTAAGTTTATAAACTTGAATAACAATAACGAGTAGGGCTAGGAAACTTGCCTTTTGCACAAGCTACGATTAATTCACGTTCTTTATTAATTCCTACATATCAATACATTCACAATACCCATTAATCAATAGTTTGATATACTTATCGAATCCCACATTGGTCTTTGAATATGTTAGTGGACTTTTAAGTCTTATTAATTAATTGCATTACATAAGTTAATTAACATATTATTATATGTTTGACATGTCTTTATGTTCATTACGTCAGGTTTTACAAACACATTTTCAAAACTTGAACACTTAGAAAAATTTCTAAAGTTCTACAGGTAGGGCGCGGGCACACTACATTTGTTCTCTGAATTGGGGCGGGCGCGCTGCACGCCAAGGGCACGCTCCATTTGTTCTTCAAAGTGGCGCGGGTGCGCTCCATTCGTTTCTTTGAGAGCTATGCTGCACAAGCCTCTACGACGTAGACCCATATTCATAGTTCACAAGAACATACATGCTGAATGTTTCCCAAAATCTACCAATTTCTTTATTCATACATAAATTTAAATAGACCCTAACATTATAATATACACATAATCATTACACAACCTTTCTAGCATGATTTTAACAGGTTAAAGCATACAATTACTTGAATCAATTCATGTAATTTTAGTGTTCTTGGTGATTTTGAAAATATTGAACATGAAATAGAAAATTGGTATTACGGGTTTGTTATAACACCGAATCTGCCAATTCGAAGTTTGTTTTCTACGTTTTAACATACATAATTATATACAAATGTAAAATTTATAAGACAACATATGATTTAAGTATTAAAGTTGCATGTAAGGGCCATATGGCCATATTTCATACTCTGTATTTTGAAGAAAGTATATACGACATAATTTTATGAAACTGATGTTATGGAAAATATACAATATAAAGTAAAAACATGTTATGTTAACATATTATCACATATATATCCACATAATCACTACCATTTCCAATTACAGAGATTTAACAAAACTTGAAAGCCATTTTCATGAAAACTTTAAATAACATAAAATAGAAATTGGGTTGAAGAGATTACCCAAACTTTAGAGTGTAGGTTAGTAGAGAAACTTTTCTAGGATGCTTCTTCAATCACCCAATGTAAAACCCCAACTTTTATGAATAAAAATTAATTTTTCTCGAAATATATTTTTGAGTATTATGGTGTGGATTTGATATAATGTTATAGTTGTGGGTATTATTTGCAAAATTCGCAAAGTAAGCAAGTGGTTATATAATATTTGATTGGTCGGGAAATATTCGTTTTAACAGGGAATATTAGGGAATATTCGTACGACGACACAATCATTGGTGGACCCCACAATAGAAGTATTGTCGTAGTTAGAAAATGACAGAATTATATTTTGATAAATATAACGGCGGAAGTTTTACCATTAAACTGTTGAACTACCCGGTGGTAAAAGTACAGTAATACGCGTGATTGCATAGTAGCACACAGTATTGATTATTGATGCTTACGTAAGAAGTCACTCAGTTATACTCAATTATTGCTACAGTAATTGCTGCATAATATCTCTCATATTATTTATTCAATTATTGTCACAGTATCATTTGCATAATATTTTATATTATTAAATCAATAAATATTTGTTCACATGTGTGTACTATTGATTCACATGCATGTACTATTAGGGGAGGTGGTGCAAGATTGATAATACTTGCATGACTAAATTAAAAATAGAGGTATAGATGAAGGTACTATACTGTAATTATTTTTTTCACATGTATAGAACTATTGATTCACATGATTGTACTATTGAGTCAAATGATATACTATTAGGGGAGGTGGTGCAAGTTTGATAATACTTACAGGACTAAATTAAAAATGAAGGAAAAGATGAAGGTATTATACTGTAATATTTCGAGCCCCAAAACATGCAATTATCGAAACTATGTTTTCCTATAAATAGAAGCTCATTCTTCTTTCATTCTCACCAATTCACTAAGACTCACAAGAGCAATTATAGAAAGAAGCTATAGAGAGAGAAGCTTTAGAGAGAAAGTAGAAGAGAAGTCTGCTACCTCACTATTCCAGTATCCAGTCTTCTTCTCAGGTAAGGGATATTATTTTGTTCAGTATTTATAGGAATAATATTGCCTTTCATACTCTGTAGTATGTGAGTAATATTATTTTATCTAGTATTCCTGATTATACCCTCATTTTGTTAAAGTATTGCTTCTATACTCCGTGAAATTAATAGAATATCCTTGAAATTTGCGCTTCATCTAGTATCGTTTCACAAGGATATTTTCTGCACATTCTTGTTAAATTTTAAGCTTTTCATGCCGGAGTACTGTCCATGAGTAGTGTTCATTTTTATGGTACTATTCATAAAGTAATATTCACGGGATACTATTCATAAAGTATTATTTACGGGTACAATTCACGAGTACTATTTACAAAGTACTATTCACGAAGTACTATTCCCAAAGTACTATTCACGGGGCACTATTCACTCAGGAACTATTCACCCGGGAAATTACTCATAACAAAAATTAATTTCTTTGCTGTCCAAATTATTTTTGATACAATATTATTCTTGAATTTTACTCCACAAAGCAGTATCATGTTGACAATTTGGACATTATTGAATTATGGATAAATTAAGTTATAAATCTTTAAAAATTTATCCTTTGCTTTCTTTTAATTGAATTCTTATATCATTGTCATCATCCTCATGCTTATATTGTGATAAAAGTCATTTGTGGCTTACGTGCATAGATGTACTATTGATTTGTATGATTATGATAAGGGATTATTCGGTATAATCATGACTGTAATATTACAAATGATGTGGTAAAATTCCTCATTGGCCCGTAGTGCATTGATGGACAGTTGTTGGTATGATCATGACCATTGATGATTACATGAATATCCTTGGCCCGTAGTGCAGGGATGATTCGATGATGTGGTTTATTTATTAAGCTGAGTCTCAGCAATAAAGTTGATGAAAACCTTTTTAAATCATAGAGGATAGTAGATATCAAGCTCTACTTGACTCTTCTAATGGATTGTGTGTTCCACTGTAGTTAAACTTGATGTTTATTGTATTTTATCAGTTTAACACTGTTGAAGGCTAACGATAATTTATTCGGCATTATCTTAGTCATAATATTTCTTACTGGGCTAGTTGAGCTCACCCTTTTGCTTTCATTGTTCTCTTCAGGAAATGAGAACGTAGCCGGGACTAGTCAGGGAACAGAGTGATGGTCCGAGATGGTGGCTATAGTAGTCCTCACAATTTTATGAAATAGTGTGATAATAAAAGTAATGAGGACTTCATTTGAGTTTGAATACTATCTGTGAGACAATATTCATGTAAAAACTCTAAGCTATGCTTTTGTCGTATTGTATAAAAGAAGTTTGTATTTGATTTGTGTACCATGTATTTGGCGACTCAAAATGGGTGATGTATACCTATTTTGGGGGCGTCACAGTTGGTATCAAAGCTTAGGGATATGATCCCTGGCTGAGATGTGAGACTAGAACTAAGAGGGGAAATTCCTTCGCTAGTATGACCTACCTAAGTTTATTTGGTATTTATTTGTTCGGTTAGAGTATAGGGATAATATGTGTCATGTCAATTAACCCTTGTTTTGTGGCAGTATTTGAAAATGGCATCCAAAAATTTTGAGATAAGCAATGAAGCACATGAGATCGTTGAGTCACCAACGATCAATACCCAGGATAATGTGCATCAGGATGACAATAATCCTCAGGAAAACAACAACGCTGACTAAATGATGAACGATGAGATGTTCAAAGGCTTTATGCAATTCATTCAACATCGGGCGAGAACGACTCCTGTTCAAAATGCAGGTTGAAACACTGGCAACTCTCGGACGGTCACCACTAAACAGTTCAAGGAGTTGGGACCACCGAAGTTTATTGGAGAGCTAAAACCACTTAAGGTGGAGACGTGGATAAAGCAGATCACCAAGATATTTGATGTCTTGAGATGCTCCGAGGAGCAAAAGGTTCCCTTTGCCACCTTTATGTTGCAAGGAGAGGCAGATTACTGGTGGGAATTGGTAAAACGTACTCAACTTGCCACACTAAAGATGTCTTGGGACACGTTCCAAGAACTGTTCAACGAAAAGTACTTTCCCGAAAGTATTCGTCACATGAAGGAGGTAGAGTTTATCAAGCTGGAGCAAAAAAAAAATGACCGTGTTGCTGTATGAAGCTAAGTTTGCCGAGTTATCTCGGTTTGCGTCCCACTTGGTTAATAATAAGGAGAGAATGACACGGTTGTTTCTAAGAGATTTGAAACCCGAGATACGTCAATATCTAATTTCTCACAAACTGTGTTTGTATTCAGATGTTGTAAATAGAGTTCAGTTATTGGAGCGCAATAATGACTCAACCATGTGACGCCTGTAATAACCGTGAATTTTAAGTCACCATGTATGTATGTACATTTTTTTTTACTTTGTGTTATATATGGATACATACATTTATGGATTTCATGAAAAATGAAAGCCTTGTGACCTAATTATACATTAGGTAAGGATATTAAATAACCTAAGGGTTATGGTAACACGAAAAAGTTAGTATTTTATATGTATACTAACTTAAGTGGGTAAACTTAGTATTTCAAGTGACTAATAATTTTAAACCTAATTCTTGTAAATCTAATTAGGTTATGAGATAAAATCATATGTATAAGTAATTAAACTTCATATGATTGGAGATGAAAGCCCTAAATTATCAAATTGGGTAACATTATTAAAATTGTTGGACTATGTTTTTATCTAGCCCAAATCAATTAAAAGAAAAGCCCAAGGAAAATAAAATGTAATCCAATACTTAGCCCACTTGATTGGGGGTATTCTAGACATTTGATTAATCAAAATTGGGCATTTAAAATAAAAGCTAAATGGTGGATATTATGAGGATCCTAAGTGGATTAATTAATCTAGCTTGTCCATTAGTAGACATGATTAAACATAAGGACAATGTTTTAAGGCTCCCATTGGTTGCCACTCCATTATGCACATTTAATCATGTTTAACCTAAGGTAAGTAATAATACAAAGTTTTTACCTAATGGGAAACACAATGATTGTGGGAGAATTAATAATAAATTTCCCATTACATTTTGAATGCACATCTCATTCTTCCAACACTTCATTCGTATTCCAACATTTCATTTTCTCTCCATCTTCTTCATCTTCTTCTTCTATCTCTTGCTCCCAATCTAGCCAACTTCAAAGAGAGAAAAGAAAGAGAGAATTTCATCCATAGAAAGAAAAAAAATATAGGAGTGCTAGTTGTTTATGCCCCCTAAGTTTATTAGTTACTTTGGAAAATCAAGGAAGGTAGCCACTAAGTCAAGGTATAATGTACCTTCATCTTCTTCTCTTACCTTGTTTTGATAGCTTGAGTTTTGATGGGGTTATAGTACAACTACTCAAGATACACTAGTTATACATACCATCATGCATGGAACTAAGTATCTTGAGTGTTGGATCTAAGGCTTAGAGGAAGAAAATGAGCATATGTTCTCCAAGGGTGAAAACTCTTGTTTTTCTTCCACTAAATCTTGTGTAACTCAAGTTCTACAACTTGAAATTATGATCCGTCAAGGGGGGGGTGCTAGATACATGAGTTATCTAGTAAACCCAAGTGGTAGATCACAAATCTAGTAAGTTTTAAACCTTTAAGATTATTTTTCCCAAAAAAGTCCACTTTATATGCTAAAGCTTTGAAACTCTAAATCAGCTAATCGACTTATTTTTCATGAGGCTGTTTTGGTCAGTTCCTTGTCTTGTAAAAATCTGGACAAATATTACAGAGGTACCTTATGAAGTTATCTACGCCAGTAGGAAAAAAGAACGGACACGCTTTGAAAGTTATATGTTGTGCGTAATGACTATTTCCGTAAAGGACTCCATAAATATTATCCTACGAATATCTCACTGTGTATACACTGGAATATTCCAAAATTTTTACAATAGCTTCATATATGTTAAGAGAGCATACCCTGAAAATTTCAGATTTGTCTGAGTAAAACTCAATTTATGAAAAATAGAACAAGATCCAAGTGTTTTGGACACTCTAAAAATAGTAAATCATTTTCTAAATTTCTAGAAAAATTAGAGGATCATTGTTGGTTCATATTCTGTGAAAATCCAGAAGCTGAGAATTTTTGGAATCAGTTTGCTATTTTTCCTAAAAATGATTAGGTTATGAATAAAAGGAAATAAATAGTTAAATGATGCCTTTAATGAGAAAAATATGATTTTTATGCTTGAATGCTCATAATATATTATATCATGACTATCTTAGGGCATTTTGGTAATTTATAATAATAAATATTACTTATGACCTTTTATGGATATTAAATAAGAGGTTATTAAAGGATGAACAATTAGAATAAATTGTTTATTAATTTAATAAATCATTGGAATATTATTATAATACTAATAATATTATAATATGATGTTATTATGTAAATAAAATATTAGATTAGAGTATTATTATTAAATAATAATATCCGAGATTAAATAAAATATTATTAAATGATTAATAATATTAGTAAGTGAATAAAATATTATTAAATGATTAATAATATTAGTAAGGGATAAAATATTATTAAATGATTAATAATATTAGTAAGTGAATAAAATATTGGTAATGATTTAAAGTATTATTAGTGAACCAATAATACTAGAAGGTGAATTAATATTATCTAAGTTAATAATATTATGTGAATTAAAGGTAGTCGTTAATTAATAATAACACTATCTAGGCATGATAATGTTTATAAGAACTTATTGTAATGTATGATATCTATGTGATTACATAATCTGATGTTATGCATTGACTAATTGAAAGACTAATTATAGGTCTCTCAAAGGAAGATAATTTAACTACATAGTGGATAGAAATTTATTTCGTGAAATGTAACCTACGATCGAGGCAAGTTTCCTAACTCAACTTGAGTTATTATTTTCAAAGCATATTAGTGAATAATTATTGATGATTATTCACGTCTTTATTGATTATTGAAATTCGCACTTTGTGCAATTGAATTTCGCTCTCTACCGACATTGAATCGTGAATTAAATTAAAGTTCTTCATTTATGAACTTTTATGGGATAGATCTATGCTAATTGTATCGCCTAGATCAAGCATGTCTAAATTTGTTAAATCAAATGGATTTTAAATAATCGTTCTTATTAATTGATATGGTAAGAACTCTTGGTCGAGAAATGAACAAATTTGATTAAGGCATGATATCAATGTCGAATTATTAAGTGTTTATGCATAAATCACGGAGTATGAAAAGGTCGATCCCTTGAATACCAAAACTTTTTAAAAGGTCCATTTAAATCATCGAGCACCTCGCAAATGTTCATGGTTATTCAAAACCACCGATTCATGTTATTCAATTATCGAATATTCAATTGTTGATTATTAATTCATGTTCCTTCACAATCTTATATTATTGTTGAACATTGAAGGCAATATTTCTTTCTAAGTCGGGATATATATCCTTTGTCTTTATAAACTTGTGAAGCAAATTAGTTGCTTACTCTTGCTATATCATGACCTCTATTTTCGCTAAGCCTTCAAGGATCTAATGCGAAGGACAAGGGCAAGGGCAAGATCCGTGAGTAATTTTAGAATGAATGTTAAATTAGTTATTATCTAATGGAATTTCTTGAGTAAACTATTTGTATTATAAATGGTGTATTTAAAGTTAAGGTTAGAGAGACCTTGGGACCATGTTTTGAGACTTTTGTATAATGAACAATGTATGTTTATTATTTCGAAATAGTTATAGAATGCTTATGATGATGATAGGATCATGAGCACTGAATCTGAGGTTAGAGAACCTGGATTTGGGGGCGTCACAACGCCCCCAAATCCGGGTCTCTTCTAACCCGACATATGGTGCTCCACGCAGCTATAGTTCACACAAACATTCAATTGAAATGCCTCAAAAGAACGAATATGTCTTATATATATTCAAAAACAATACTACCATTCCCCAGGTTCTTTATAACTGTTACATTTGTTCTTATCATAATATCAAATATTATCATTACAAACCTATACTATTACATAGGTAATCTACAAGTTTGCTTTAGCCTTCCCGTTATCCTTGTCGAATCCTTTGTTTCATTCGGTCTAAGCTGCATTCATATGGTTTAAGCAAGAGTGAGCATAACAAACTCAACAAGTACAACAATTTCTTTTTTTAAAAAAAACATGCTTGAAACATAGTAATTTTATATCTTCAATAACTGGATAATAGTTACGAAGTACTATCAATAACTTAAAATAACATTCATTTTCCTTCAAAACGTTTTACCATAACAATATTCAGTAAAATACCAAATCTATTCCAAGACCATGAGCGTTTCATAATTTCTTTGAAAAGGACAACCCGTCATAAAGTCCGTAAGTCCGGCATAACTTACGAGCAATTCTAGGTGATCGGCCTATGGTACTCTGTGTCTATCAACACTACATCCATTAAACGTGTGTACATTTAAGTTGTGGCAACCTCACGTGCCCATCGAATACTCGATGAAAAATACATTTGTTTATTAATATTCAGGCTTACCTTGAATCCGTACCAAACAATTGGCGTAGGATAGCGTTAACGATTCTATATTGAAAGACTTGTAAATAAATAAATCAATCTATCAAGATTAGTCTAGCCGAGTTAAAACTGGCATCGACTCTTTCTTTAAAACCATACATGCATCTCATAACTTGAATCATTTGAAAACCTGGCTAACACGAAGGTTAGACAAGCATTTAGAAAAACTTGCCTTCATCGTCTGCTACATTATAATTATTTTTCCTTTCGAGTCTTTACGGTCTCTACAACACATAATTGCATAACATACCACATTAGGTCATGAATGAACATACTTAGTTCCTAAACAATCTTACCCTTCTTCTCAGTCTAATAATGTATTAGATTTGTTATTATTGGTTCCGGCTTACCGTCGTTCTTTTACATCATTCTTACCAACTTTTTTCTCTTATATAACTTAATTGAAATTATTTCATTAATACAACTCGGCTCGAGTTAAACATCCTTCCTCACGGCTTACTAATGTCCTTACGTTATTGTTCGAAACTCGATCGTCATTGGTTAAGTACATTTGTTGCACACTGTTCACATTCACATTCAATTGGCTTACCTTATATCCTTAGTGTTATACTTAAGGTTTAATTATGTCTTAACAATATTTCATTAAGATCCTTCATTAAGTGTTCATCAATTACCATTCATGTTTAACTTGTAAACATTCCTTAATGTCTAAGTTATAAGGCTGGCGCTGTGGCGCCAGCTATTACTCTTGGTGTCGCGTTGTGGCGTCACACATTAGTGCCCAAAAACCGGACTCGGCGTTGCGGCGTGAGTCCCTTTGTTACTTGTCGTATTGGGCCGCGAGTTTGTAGGGGACTATGGCCACTTTGGCACTGCGGCGCCGGACTTTTGGCTTGGAGTCGCGCTGCAACGCGGACTATGAGCCATAGAAATTTTTGACAGATTTTCAAACTTATGAGATTCCCGGACTCGTAAATTCTTCGTTATAAGTCCGAATTGGCTCGTTCAAGAGCCTATGGTTCACAAATTACATACTCTACGTGTTCATGCAAGAATTTTATCTATTCGACTTTTCTTGCTAAAATTTCACTTATTAGTCCATTTTTAACAAAAATAATAAACGTTCGCGAACGTTCAATGCTTGTTTCTTCGTTCTAAGTCGGAACCCGACCATTTTTGAGTCCGCAACTCTATAACGCCAAATATAACTTGTCTCCATTGAAAACCAATGTTTCCAAGCTCAATATCAAAATTCGACTCGCATTCCGAGAATTTCACGAATTCGACGATTATCGTCTAATCGTTTGAATTTCACCAAAACTTCGTTACTTAAGATTTGTTCTTCGTTTCAGATGGATTCAATCCCTCATACAAACATCTTGATATACATGCTTCATTAACTTATAAACATGATAAGTTATTACTAGTTCTTTATGAGTTTATAACATATAAAAGTACAAACTACTTATATTTCCATTTCTCATAACTTAGGATAGTTTATGACTTCTAACCATTATTCTTATTTCTTGTTAACATACTAACTTCATTTGTGTAAACATGTTACAAGTTCATATATGTTCATTATAAGTTCATAACTTATTTATTTTTGAATTACTTATGCATGACTTACACGGCTTATTAAGACTTAAGCGCTTTGATTCATCATTCCAACACCTTCTTAGCATACATGTTCTATCACTACCCACTCCTCTAATAATGGAAGAGAAAGAGAATCATGGTTTAAGATTGCTTACCCTTGATGTTCTTTTGCTAACCCTTCTTCTTGTTTCTTGAACTATGAACTATAGCTTTTCTAGCTTTTTCTCTCAAGCCACTAAGCACCTTATAAGTTGGATGAAATGAAACAACCAACAAATGAAATCTTAAGCTTGCTATTTATAGGAAATCCTAGATGAGGGCATAATGGTCAACAAGCCATTCCACCTCCTTACTATTTATATCTTAGCCATCAAGTAAACTTGCTCTTCAAATAAATTACTTGGCGTTCACAACACTTAGCCCTTAAGTCACTTTACTTACCCACCAAAACACTTATCCATTAAGTTACTTTACTTGCTCACCACTTTGGGTCATCCATGGGTTGCCCCATGGGTTTAAACCATCCTATAACCCATAGGTTCATACTTTGGGCTTCTAGCATAATTTGCTCAACTTATATATTGGGCTTTGCATTTAACAAACACATGGGCTTGGTCATGAATTTACTTCGGACTTAATCATTCCTACATTTGGGCCTTATCATAATTCTCATTGGACAATACAATTTCCTACACAATCCTACAAATTCATTACATTTGCCTTAAAGCCTCATAACGTATAATTTACGTATAATTCTCATATTCTAACTCGTATACTTATTCATCATATACGATATACTATCATTCATACATACTCGTATAATACCTCGTATCATACTCGTATTCTCTACCTCGTACAATACCTACGTATTATACAATCATTACACTAATTTCTTAACGCTTGATTTTCCTAACGTTCTCAAATTAAGTCCACAGACGAAATATTATGTTTTCCATAACTGAAATATTATTGGATATTCCATCTCACCTTGATATTCTATCGTTAGGTATTTCTCGGAAGTTCAAAAATAATTCCCGAGCAGAAATGCGTGAATAGTGTTTTTTGGAAAATTTCTCGGAAAGCTTTTATTTTCGTTTTGGAAATTCAAATACTTTAATTCTATCACGTAGCCAAAATCCTACAACGTTCTGATATGTCTAGGTCATAGAACAACCTTCAGTTAGATAGCTCCCATAAATAATCAATTAAATTCATTTAATCCACATAATTAAATAAAATTTTAATTCTCCTAAAAATCTGATTTTCTCGGGCATTACAAACCCAACCAAGAGAAAGTAGCCGGCAAAATGATAATACCAGTGGTAGCAATCATCGAAGCAGTGACAACAAACGTGGTGTAAGTCAACATGCCAGAAATGGTAACCACTTCGGTGGTAATCATGGCCAAGACATTAAAAGTGGGAATTTTAAGAAGAGAAGATTCAATAATGATGGAAAGACGTCAAAGACCAAAACTCATTGTTAAGGAAGGAGAGCGGAACGTGGATTTATATGTATTTACAAATGGGGAGGGGAGGGACACATCAGTCCAAACTATATGCAGTAGTCCAAAGCATGTTACAATTCTTGAAGAGAAGGTCACCTAGCCCGATTTTGTCGTGCATCAAAGTTAAGTCCAGCTGGGATGGGGGCATCAAAGGCCATCCCAGACAAGATAAAACCGGTAGTTCAAGGGATAGCGTTTGTCGTAACCTCCCAAAAAGTGAGGAATCCAAACGAGGTGATCACGGGTAAGCTAATCATAAACTCTAGCGAAGTTTATACCTTATTTGATACCGGTTCTACCCATTCTTTTATTTCTCCTACTTGCGCTCAATTTTTAAATTTAACTCCGGAGAAATTAGACTTTGATTTATCTGTTGAAACTCTGTTAGGAGAAACCTTCATTACATCCACTGTTTATAAGTCTTGTTTGATTCAAATCGGTAACCGCACATTACCTGTCGATCTTATCACTTTGAAAATACATGCATTTGATGTGATTTTAGGGATTGATTGGTTAACTATTCATCATGCAAAAATTGATTGTTTTCGTAAGGTTGTTAGCTTTCATATTTCTAACCAACCTATTATGAGAATTCAAGCAACCAAACCACTAAAGTCAATCATTGTCATATCAAGCCATAAAGCTATTCGTTTATTGAAAAATGGATGTCAAGTTTTTTAGCACATGTCATAGATTTAAACAAAAATACGTCACATTTGAATGATATTTCTATTTTTAATAAATTTCCTAACGCATTCCCTGAAGAACTTCCTAGCCTACCCCTAGAGCGTGAAATTGAAATTTATATCGACCTTGAATTCAGTACAAAACCCATTTCCAAAGCTCCATATCGAATGGCTCATATTGAACTTCAGGAGTTAAAAACCCAGCTACAGGAATTGTTAGACATCGGTTTCATTAGTCCTAGTACGTCAACTTGGGGTGCTCCTGTTCTATTCATGAAGAAGAAAGATGGAAGTATGCGACTTTGTATTGATTATCGGGAGTTGAATCATGTCACCATCAAAAATAGGTACCCGTTACCTCGTATTGATGATTTGTTTGACCAGTTGCAAGGTGCCAAATTCTTTTCAAAGACCGATCTTCGTTCTAGATATCATCAGTTGAAGATTAAAACTGATGACATTCCAAAGACTGCTTTCAGAACTCAGTACGGGCATTACGAATTCCTAGTCATATCTTTTGGATTGACTAATGCTCATGCTGCCTTAATGGATATGATGAACCGAGTATTCAAGGAATATTTGGATCACTTTGTGGTCGTCTTTATTGATGGCATCCTCATTTACTCCAAAAGGCATGAAGATCATGAGCAACACTTGAAGCAGATACTCCAAAAGCTTCGTGAAAATAAGCTTTATGCCAAGTTGAAGAAATGCGAGTTCTGGCTGGAGGAAGTATCATTCCTTGGGCACGTGATATCAAATCACGGAATATCTGTTGATCTGAAAAAGATTAAAGCAATTCAAAGCTGGGAGCAACTTAAATCAGTGACCGAAGTACGTAGCTTTTTCGGCTTATCTGGTTATTACTGGAGATTCGTAGAAGGGTTTTCTCGAATCACTACTCCATTAACTCAGCTGACTCGAAAAGATACAAAATTCAGTTGGAGCGAGGAATATGAGAAGAGTTTTCAAGAACTCAAGAAGAGGCTCATTTCAGTACCTGTTCTAACAATACCAGTTGGTTCGGAGGGATTAGTCATATACAGTGATGCTTCAGGAAAGGTGATAAGTTGGTTTTATACCTACTTATTCGGTATCTGTTACTTGAATTATTTGTTTATACTCATGTTTCTTAG
Source organism: Panax ginseng (assembly GCA_020205605.1). NCBI lineage: Eukaryota > Viridiplantae > Streptophyta > Magnoliopsida > Apiales > Araliaceae > Panax > Panax ginseng. Next base: position 44,447,803 of record CM035141.1, read on the forward strand.
TTACTTTTCATGCATTTTGTATTTATTTTGTAAATCTTATGCTTGGGAACGATGTGAGCGACCATTGGTATGAAAACGCAAGGAAAAGAAATTTGGGTATCGTTTGGGCTTTCATGTTCATTTCATGTTTTTGACTTGGAAACTTGGATTATGTTCTAGAGCTTCTTCTTAGCTTGCCGAAACATCTTGAATCATTCCAATCGGAGTTCGGATGCAAGAGTTATGACCTTTGTACCAACGAACATTGAACGTCACTGTTTTGGATGGCCATTTGCACAGCAGTCACTTCCAACCAAATTTCAGCCTTCATTCATGCATTATTTCTCAATTCTCAAATAATGAAAGTTGTAGAGCTCGTCGAGAGCTTCGATTTGATAGGTGGCAGGCCCCGTAAATCTTCTAAGATCAAAAGTTATGGCCATTTTACCAGAGGACACTTTAGAAGAAAATCAACCGCGCGGGCGAGCGAATTTGTAGTGCTTTTCATACGCGGCCGCACGAATCCTTGGAGCAAAAAAGTGCGATTTAATACTTGAGCACGGGCGCGCCCAACTTCAGGCCAATTCCAGCACGGCCGCGCCACTTCTGATATTGACCAAAGCTGACTTTTCACTAAATAGTGCAACTGAAGCGTAATTTAGAGGGGGGTTCAATTAGGGCTTATATATTAGACGTATTTTCATTATGTAAAGGAGATTCCACCTTTGGGGGATCATTTGACATTACATATGCTCTTTTCTTTTCTTTAATTTCCTTATTAGATTAGAGTAGATTAGAACCCTAGATTAGCTAAGATTTGGGGATTGAAGTAATTGAAGATCCTTGAAAGTTCAAAAGTGAAATAAGAGAAGAAGCTCAGATTTGCTATTCTTAATCCCTAACTCTCTTTACTTCTATTTGTATCTTTCAATGTATATTCAATTGTGGATCATGGATTCTAATTGAACTATGAGTTAAACTCTATTTTGGGATTGCAATGGAATCTATTGCTTAGTTTAATCTGATATACTTCATTGTTAACCTTATTGATTGCTATGGGATCGTCTATTAAGATTCATGCTTATTTTCTTAGTTGATTGGCCATCAATTACTGTGATAACCCATATGAACTTGAATGACGAAGTATGGGTTTAGACTTGATCTTGATAGTTTGTGATTGTATGTTCTACATTGTGATGGGATGTATGATTTGTGCTTATGATAGACATATACCGAGGCATCGCTCATAGTCAATTGAGCTTAAACCCTAATTATTTGTAAATCACATAGACATATAGTGGTTTAGGTAATTTGGGTATTCATGTGTATTCTTTCAACTGGAATTATATTTGATATGGGTATGGTACATTGAGATATGGTTGTACTTTACTTTCGTGTTCTCGACTAGCAATCCAGTGCAAGTAATTTGTCTTAATAGGGAGTGCGTTGATTTAAATTATTCAATAGATGAAATTGTAATCTCAGGTCTTCATTATCTAGTCTCACTCTAGGAATAGTTAGGTTTATTTAATTTAATAGTTTAAATATAAAATATAATATCATTGGTTTAAATAAGATTGAAATGGTTATGGGCTAGTGCTCGGTGAACTTTATTAGTTAATTCTCTGTGGGAACGATACTTTACTTACTCTTTATTACTTGTTGACCGTGTATACTTGCACACATATATTGATCGGTAAAACGACCAATAAGTTTTTGGCACCGTTGTCGGGAATTTATTTTAATAATTTTTGCCAACATTAATTTCAATCAAATTAGTCTTAATTTAAACATTTTTATTTTATTTTAATTATCTTCCTATATTTTTCTCTTTTCAGGTACCATGGATGACTTTGTTTATCAATGGCCTTATGCAAATAGGATTCAACCAATGGACACAAGAACTGAAGGACTCAATGTATTTTCTACATTTGCAACACTTTCGGAGAGGTTGGATGTTCTTCCAGCCCAATGCACGCGAGAGATAGCAGTTACATGTGAATATTGTGTTGGCGAGCATCCGAGTTATCAGTGCAACATCAGAGTTGCACAAGTACAATTTGGGGGTGATTACCTCAACAACTATGTTTATCCCAATGATCATCAAGGTTGGAGATATCACCAAGATTATGAATGGAGTTATAACTATCAAGACCAAGACTGTGTTCCAAGTCCAACACATCCATCAGATTTCTCATATTCACCTCCATTGCGACAAGAAGAAAATTCAGAGTTAAAGGAATTCATGTCTAAGAGCATAGTAGACCAGGAAGAGATGATAATGAGTCAGGAGTTATCAACCCAGAATCTTAATCGACAGATGGAACAACTAATTAACTCTTCAATGAATGGTCATCAATACATGGATTTTGAAACTGAACAAGATAATTCAAGATTGGAGGATGTGTGGTTCAAATTTGTAGCATCAACTGAGGAGAAGATGATTGAGCAAGATAGGTCAATTCAAAATCTTCAGAATCAGATGGATCAAATGTTCGAAGCCTTGAACAATCGCCCTCTAAACAATTGGTGCTATGACATGGATGATGAAACCGATGGAGAGCCGTAAAGTGTACATGCCAATCGAATGAACCCGAAAGAGTAGACATTGAGGAGACAATCTGGGGTATGGAAAATTAAGATCATGAGTTATCACTTGTATAATACCCCAAGTACCTTTTCGACTAGAGTTAAAAAATTCAGTGAATTTTGCACACCTATGTCCCCTTGGTAGTCACATCCAAAGCAAGAATTTTTGCATTTATGAGGCCTCTTACAAACCATGGTGGGCTGAGGAAGAGATAATAGAAGAAGAAAATCTTGTTGTATCTTCCATGCCTCAACACTACAATTTATTCCCAAATACAATGGACGAGACACATAGCTATGCAATGGAACTAGAGACATCATGTACAGGAATTATGCTAGGTTGTTTCAATTCACAGATTAGTAAGACGGAAACCTACCTACACACAGTGCAATTCTAATGGATGGATGATTCCTAACTTATCGTAGGGGAATTGGATAGCGGTGTCAGAAAAGAGTCAAGCTAATTGACTATAAATTAGCGCTTGATGGGAGGCAACCCATTGTTTCTATCTCTACCTTTTAATTATTCTGTTTAAATTGTTTTTGTTAGTTCATTTTCATTTTTAATTATAATAGTTTGATTTGTTCTGCATAAGTGCGTTGGTAGCTGAATTTGCCTTGGACTGTGTTTGAGCATAGTATAGAGAGTATGATGATTAGATGGTCATTTTTTTGTATTCAGTAGTTCATATTTTGACATGGTTAATTGATGTTTATGCAGGAGAATTGAAAAGAAGTCATCACTGTGTTATGTATTGGAAGATCTGATTGGAATTACAGAGCGAGGTCGCGCTGCACTGCTGCGATGTATACCTTAAAACTCATGGCCTGGCCGCATGTATGTCCGTAAGAATAAAAAAAAAATCGCACACACCACGCCTATGTCTCAATTGAAAAGTCGCGCGGCCGCGCTATAGCTCAGTCATAGAAAACAAACACTGCTCAATGTCTAGAATTTCAGACTCAAGCATTCGGACAGTTAGAAGCCCACACTCAGTTTCCAACTATAGAATATCTCAAACTTAGCCATCGCCTGATATACCATCTGATCATGAGGAGGCGAACAGAGATGTCATTGCAACTTAGGGGAGTATTCTTTCACTTTTAATTACAATGAGGGCATTGTTTATTTTAAGTTTGGGGGTATTGGGTTGTAGTTAGTAGTTGTTGCATATAGTTAGTTGCATATAGTTTGATTGCATGTTTAAGTTGCATAGTAGGGGTATTTTAGTATCTTTGAGTTAAATTTTACATGAAATTTTTTGTTTTTAGTTTTCTTTTGTCTTTTTTACTTAGTATGTGTTTAGTTGCATAACATTGCATAATACCAGGCTTTTAGTTAGTTGAATTCTAATTTGGCCAATGATGAAATAGAAATGTGATAGATTTTTGAACTCTGTTGATAACTTAAACTTAGTTATAACTTCATACATGATGTAATCTATGTCTGTTGTTTAGATGTTACCGGGTAGCACGACAATGTTCCTATTTGCTTGTTGGTTAAGATTAGCATGCTTGACTGCTGAGAGGAAAATGTTGTTTTTAATGATAGAATTGTGTAGGAAGTGAGTAATGACTATGAAGACACGGAGACTCAAGTTTTGGGAACTCATGGGTATGCTTGCTATATATAAAAAAAAGAAAAAAGAAAAAAAAAATTACCGTGGCTAGTCTTGTTTCGGGGCCTTTGTTACTTGAGCAAGTACGCCCGATGAGATTGTCTCTACACCTAGTGCCCTAAGGTCTTAATGGTCTGGGAGTCGTTGGTTGAAAGCTCGCTAAGGGTTAGCACTGTTAGCCTAATGGAATGAGACATTGCACAGTCATGGGAAATATAAAAAAAAATTCAATAAACACAGTGGGAAAGTACAAAAATCGCCCTCGTGAGTAAAAATAAAGCAGAATATACCCATTGTTGAACCTTAATTTGTATTGATGTGTTGGAGTAGTTGATGTATCATTAGTATATGCAGTTCTTGATTTAAACTTCAATTTTCTGTCTTAAGCAATTTAGCATGTTGAATCTTCACCTTTGTCAAGCTTATCTGTGAACAAATCACACACACACAACATCTTTATAGCAGGTTAGGATTATATGATTGCATGTCATTATGCCTATAGCTTAGTTTGATGTTTTGTTCTTGGATCTTGATATTTCCCTGAGGCATATCTTATTGGAATTCTTAACATGGATGGAAATCTTGGGATTCATTGTCATAGTAGCGTAGCTTGCATAGCATGTAGATTGCATTATATTGTGTTGTTTGGGGACAAGCAACGGTTTAAGTTTGGAGGTATTTGATAAGTTGGTTTTATACCTAATTATTCGGTATCTGTTACTTGAATTAGTTGCTTATACTCATGTTTCTTAGTTACTTTTCATGCATTTTATGTTTATTTTGTAGATCTTATGCTTGGGAACGATGTGAGCGACTATTGGTATGAAAATGCAAGGAAAAGCGATACGGGTATCGTTTAGGCTTTCATGCTCATTTCATGTTCTTGACTTAGAAACTTGGATTATGTTCTAGAGCTTCTTCTTAGCTTGCCAGAACATCTTGAATCATTCCAATCGGAGTTCGGATGCAAGAGTTATGACCTTTATACCAACGAACGTTGAACGTCACTGTTTTGGATGGCCATTTGCACAACAGTCACTTCTAACCCAATTTCAGCCTTCATTCGTGCATTATTTCTCAATTCTCAAAGAATGAAAGTTGTAGAGCTCGTCGAGAGCTTCGATTTGATAGGGGGCATGCCCCGTAACGCTTTCCGGATCAAACGTTATGACCATTTTACCAGAGGACATTGCAGCAGAAAATCAACCAGCATGCAAGCGTGGATTTATAGTGTAATTTCTTGCGCGCCTACGCCACTTTGATGTTGACCAAAGTGACTTTTCACTAAATAATGCAATTGAAGCATAATTTAGAGGGGGGGGTTCAATTAGGGCTTATATATTAGACGTATTTTCATTATGTAATGGAGATTCCACCCTTGGGGGATCATTTGACATTACATATGCTCTTTTCTTTTCTTTAATTTCCTTATTAGATTAGAGTTGATTAGAACCCTAGATTAGCTAGGATTTGAAGATTGAAACAATTGAAGATCCTTGAAAGTTCGAAATTGAAACAAGAGAAGAAACTCAAATTTGCTATTCTTAATCCCTAACTCTCTTTACTTCTATTTGTATCTTTCAATGTATATTCAATTGTGGATCATGGATTCTAATTCAACTATGAGTTAAACTCTATTTTGGGATTGCAATGGAATCTATTGCTTAGTTTAATCTGATATACTTCATTGTTAACCTTATTAATTTCTATGGGATTGTCTATTAAGATTCATGCTTATTTGCTTAGTTGATTGGCCATCAATTACTGTGATAACCCATATGAACTTGAAAGACGAAGTATGGGTTTAGATTTGATCTTTATAGTTTGTGATTGTATGTTCTACATTGTGATGGGATGTATGATTTTTGCTTAGGATAGACATATAACGAGGCATCGCTCGTAGTCAATTGAGCTTAAACCCTAATTATTTGTAAATCACATAGACATATAGTGGTTTAGTTAATTTGGTTATTCATGTGTATTCTTTCAACTGGAATTATATTTGATATGGGTATGGTACATTGAGATATGGTTGTACTTTACTTTCGTGTTCTCGACTAGCAATCAAGTGCAAGTAATTTGGCTTAACAGGGAATGTGTTGATTTAAATTATTCAATAGATGAAATTGTAATCTCAGGTCTTCATTATCTAGTCTCACTCTAGGAAATAGTTAGGTTTATTTAATTTAATAGTTTAAATATAAAATATAATATCATTCGTTTAAATAAGACTGAAATGGTTATGGGCTAGTGCTTGGTGAAATTTATTAGCTAATTCTCCGTGGGAACGATACTTTACTTACTCTTTATTACTTGTTGACCGTGTATACTTGCACGCATATATTGATCGGTAAAACGACCAACATAAGGGTTTAGGATGTGTTCTCATGCAACATGTGAAAGTCATAGCCTATGCCTCACGACAACTCAAAGAGTATGAGAGGAATTATCCTACTCATGATCTAGAGTTGGCAGCTGTCGTTTTTGCGCTTAAGATTTGGAGGCATTACCTGTATGAGGAGAAGGTGGAGATCTATACGGATCATAAAAGCTTCAAATATTTCTTCACTCAAAAGGAACTTAACATGCAGCAATGACGATGGCTTGAGCTATAGGAAGATTACGATCATACCATTCAATACCATCTTGGAAAAGAGAATGTAGTAGCTGACGCATTGAGTAGAAGATCATATGCGGGTACGAGTGCGATATTGTCAACGCAAAAGCCCATTTTATATGACTTACAAAGGATGGAGATAGAGTTAAAGACTCCAGGGACCCATGTGATGATGGCAAATATATGAGTAGAACCGACTTTAATCGATAAAGTTAAAGCTGCTCAAGCTACAGACCTGGAGCTGATGCGTATGAGGAAGAAAGTACAAGAATATGCTGTTCTGGAGGAAAGAATCGATGAAGAAGGAATACTTCAAGTCAAATCCATACTTTGTGTTCCTAACAATTCTGACTTGAAGTATAAAATCATGATAGAGGCGCACAACACACTGTTCGCAATCCATGTACTCCAAAATGTATCGTGATCTTCGACATACATTTTAGTGGAGAAATATGAAGAGAGAGATAGCGGGGTTTATCTCAAGGTGTTTAACGTGTCAACGAGTCAAAGCGGATCATCAAGTGCCAAAACGTCCATTGCAACCACTTAAAATTCCAGAATGGGTGTGGGAGCACATTACAATGGATTTTGTTACTGGTCTTCCCAAGGTTTCTCAAGGCATAGATGTGATTTGGGTCATTGTTGATAGATTGGCCAAGTCTGCTCATTTCTTACTGATACAAGAAACTTATACACGTGAACGTCTTGCTCGTATGTACATAAACGAGATTGTAAGATTGCATTGTATGCCAGTATCCATAGTTTCTGATCGAGACCCGAAATTCTCTTCATGATTTTGGGTTAGTTTGCAAAATGCTATGGGCACAGATTTACGATTTAGTTCAGCATATCATCCTCAAATGGATGGGCAGTCGGAGAGGACTATTTAAACTCTTGAAGATTTATTAAGACTATGTTTCCTTGACTTCAAAGGAATTTGGGACAAGTTTTTACCATTGGTGGAGTTTTCCTATAACAACAGTTATCAAGCAAGTATTGGCATGGCTCCATTTGAGGTGTTGTATGGAAGAAAGTGTCATTCTCCAGTATGTTGGGATGAGGTGGCTGAAACAACATTGTTGGGACTGGAGTTGGTACGTATGACCACAAAAAAGATTCAAACGATCCGACAACGTATAAAAACCTTTCAAGATCGACAAAAGAGTTATGCTGATCTTCATCGAAAGGATATGGAATTCAATATTGGAGATCATGTGTTGTTATGTGTTGCTCCATGGAAAGGAGTTACGAGATTTGGAAAGAAAAGAAAGCTCAATCCTCGATTCATTGGCCCATTTTTAATCCTCGATCGAGTAGGAACTGTGGCCTATAGACTCGCCCTACCGCCAAATATGTCTCTTGTTCATAATGTTTTTCACATACCTATGTTACGTAAATATGTGAAAGACCCAAACCACATTATTGAATTAGAACCGAACGAGATAGCTGAAGATTTAACGTATGAAGATGTACTTGTTAAAATCTTAGATAAGAAGGATCATATTCTATGCTCCAAGGTTATACCTCAAGTTAAAGTTTTGTGGAGAAACAACGATATTGAGGAAATGACCTCGGGGTTAGAATCTGAAATGAAGTCAAGGTATCCTCACCTCTTCGACATACCAGGTACGCACCCTAATTTCGAGGACGAAATTTCATAAGAAGGGTAGGTTGTAAGACCCCAACTTTTATGAATAAAGATTAATTTTTCTCGAAATATATTTTTGAATATTATGGTGTGGATTTGATATAATGTTATAGTTTTGGGTGTTATTTACAAATTTTGAAAAGTAAGGAAGTGGTTATATAATATTCGATTGGTCGGGGAATATTCATTTTAATAGGGAATATTCGTACGATGGCACAATCATTGGTGGACCCCATAATACAAGTATTGTCGTAGTTTGAAAACGACAGAACTATCTTTTTATAAAAATAACGGCGGAAGTTTTACCGTTAAACTGTTGAACTACCCGGTGGTAAAAGTACAGTAATACGCGTGGTTGCAAAGTAGCACACGGTATTGATTATTGATGCTTACGTGAGAAGTCACTCAGTTATACTCAATTATTGCTATAGTAATTGCTGCATAATATCTCTCATATTATTGATTCAATTATTGTCACAGTATCATTTGCATAATATTTTATATTATTAAATCAATAATTGAGACGAAAAAGTTATTCATTTTATTATTTTCAATATTGACAATGTCTAGAAAGTTCTGTCAATGAGAGGTTTGGTCACCTAATTGAGCGTCAATAAGAAGAAATCCTTATCGGAAAGCCCCCCTCTTTCCTGGGAATGATCTGGTTGTTAAATATTATGAGTTATAATATTAATGATGAGTAAGTTCGTGTTGATTAAAGATGAAATTGATATTTCCATTGTGTTAGGATTATTAGTGTTAGTGGAAATCGACATCTATTCCGTTAATAATTGATGGATGGAGGTTATATTAACCAATCAGGTAATTAATCAGATAAATGAGCAATTAATTGCTATTAATTCAAATGCTTATAACTATGTGTTCACATGTGTGTACTATTGATTCAAATGCATGTACTATTAGGGGAGGTGGTGCAACATTGATAATACTTGCATGACTAAATTAAAAATGGAGGTATAGATGAAGGTACTATACTGTAATTATTTTTTTCACATGTATAGAACTATTGATTTACATGATTGTACTATTTATTCACAGGATATACTATTAGGGCAGGTGGTGCAAGTTTGATAATACTTGCAAGACTAAATTAAAAATGAAGGAAAAGATGAAGGTATTATATTGTACTATTTTGAGCCCCAAAATGTACAATTATCGAAACTATGTGTTCCTATAAATAGAATCTCATTCTTCTTTTATTATCACCAATTCACTAAGACTCACAAGAGCAATTATAGAAAGAGAAGCTATAGAGAGAGAAGCTTTAGAGAGAAAGTAGAAGAGAAGTCTGCTACATCACTATTCCAGTATACAGTCTTCTTCTGAGGTAAGGCATATTATTTTGTTCAGTATTCATAGAAATAATATTTTCTTCCATACTCTTTAGTATGTGAGTAATATTATTTCATCTCGTATTCCTGATTATACCCTCATTTTGTTAAAGTATTTCTTCTATACTCCGTGAAATTAGTAGAATATCCTTAAAATTTGCGCTTCATCTAGTATCGTTTCACAAGGATATTTTCTGCACATTCTTGTTAAATTTTAAGCTTTTCATGCCAGAGTATTGTCCATGAGTAGTGTTCATTTTTACGGTACTATTCACAAAGTACAATTCACGGGATACTATTCACAAAGTACTATTTACGAGTACTATTCACAAAGTACTATTCACGAGTACAATTCATAAAGTACTATTCACGGGGTACTATTCCCGAAGTACTATTCATGGGGTACTATTCACTCGTGTACTATTCACCCGGGAAATTATTCATGACAAAAATTGATTTCTTTGTTGTCTAAATAATTTTTGATACAATATCATTCTTGAATTTTACTCCACAAAGCAGTATCATATTGACAATTTGGACATTATTGAATTCTGAATAAATTAAGTTATTAATCTTTAAAAATTTATCATTTTCTTTCTTTTAATTAAATTCTTATATCATTGTCATCATCCTCATGCTTATATGGTGATAAAAGTCATATGTGGCTTATGTGCATAGATGTACTATTGATTGGTATGATAATGACAAGGGATTATTCGGTATAATCATGACCGTAATGTTACAAATGATGTGGTAAAAGTATTCATTGGCCCGTAGTGCATTGATGGACAGTTGTTGGTATGATCATGACCATTGATGATTACATGAAAATCTTTGGCCCGTACTGCAGGGATGATTCGATGATGTGGTTTATTTATTAAGCTGAGTCTCAGTGATAAAGTTGATGAAAACCTTTTTAATTCATAGAAGATAGTAGATATCATGCTCTACTTGACTCTTCTAATGGATTGCTTGTTCTGCTGCAGTTAAAATTGATATTTATTGTATTTTATCAGTTTAACACTGTTGAAGGCTAACGATAATTTATTCGGCATTATCTTAGTCATAATATTTCTTATTGGGCTAGTTGAGCTCACCCTTTTGCTTTCATTATTCTCTTTAGGAAATGAGAACGTAGCCGGGACTAGTCGGGGAACAGAGTAACAGTCCGAGATGGTGGCTATAGTAGTCCTCACTACTTTATGAAATAGTGTGATAATAAATGAAATGAGGACTTCATTTGAGTATGAATATTGTCTATGAGACAATATTCGTGTAAAAACTCTAAGTTACGCTTTTAGTACCATGTATTTGGCGACTTAGAATGGGTGATGTATACCTATTTTGGGAGCGTCACACCCAACACACAATTTCCCTCACAATTTCTCAATTTCTCTCTGATTTTCTTTTTTTTTTCAGACTTAGCAAACTAAAAGAAAGAAGACGTATATAATAAAGGAACTGGTGCAGTTGTGGTCAGTTAACCCAATCATGGGTTAACTGCTCCCAACTTCCCCAAGGCTCCGTTTGGTTATTCTTAAAAAACTTAATCCCATTTAATTTGATAAACTTCTTATACTATATTTTAATAATGTCACACCCATTTATACAATAAATCAAATATCTTATTTAATTTATTTTAAATAAAATATAATAATTTCTCTTTTATTAATTATGTCAAATTATTAAATCTCTAATTAATTATTAAATTAACTAAAATAACATTATGTTTATTAAGTATTTCATTTAATTCAATAGGCTCACATAACTACATAATTTGAATAATAATAATTCTCCACATTAATTTAATAAATATAACACATATAATTAAATTAATCTACCACAATTGCATCAATTAATTATTTAATCTCATAATTAAATCATCAAAAAATATATATTTAATTCAATAAATATTAAAATTAAATTATAAAATGTTGTTTATCACATATTTCCCTCCTTAAAAGGATTATGTCATTAGAATCACGACTCAATCAATTCGTCCCGTTACATTCTCCCCCCACCCCCTACAAAGGTTCTGTCCCAAGAATCGCTTACACATAATTTAAGTAAATAAATGAGGATAATTCTTCATCATATGCTCTTCGAGTTCCCACGTTGCTTCTTCAGCGTTGTGGTTTCTCCAGATTACCTTAACAGAATGTATTACTTTATTTCTTAGTACTTGCTCTTTCCTGTAGACAATCTGAACTGGAATTTCCTCGTAAGATAAATCTTTTTCAAAGTGTAGGGGTTTGTATTCAATTACATGCTTGTAATCGGGGTTGTAGGGTCGTAAAACTGAAACATGGAAGATGTTATGGACATTCTCGAGTGCTGGAGGTAAGGCTACCTCATACATAACTTCTCCGATCCTTCGCAGTACCTCAAAGGGTCCAATGAATCTTGGGCTTAATTTCCCTTTCTTTTCGAACCTGATCTTTGCCTTCCAGGGAGAGACTTTCAAAAACACATAACTACTCGATTCAAACTCAACATTTTTACGGTGTGGGTCGACGTATTTCTTCTGCCTATCTTGAGCTGCTACCAATCTTGTTCGGATCACTTTAACTATCTCTGTTGTCTGCTGTACCAATTCTGGGCCTAGTAATTATCTCTCGCCGACTTCATCCCAGTAAACCAGAGTTCTGCACTTTCTGCCGTATAACGCTTCATAAGGCGGCATGCCAATACTAGTGTGGTAACTGTTGTTGTAGCCAAACTCTACGAGCGGTAGATGATCATCCCAAATTCCTTTAAAGTCCATTATACAAGCCCTTAACATATCTTCTAATGTCTGAATTTTTCTTTCACTTTGCCCATCTGTTTGAAAGTGATAAGCCCTACTCATTCTCAACTGCTTACCCAAGCATTCCTGTAGTCGTTTCCAAAAGTTCGATGTAAAGCGTGGATCCCTATCAGAAACAATTGACAGCGGAACTCCTTGTCTCGAAACAATCTCTTTTACGTATAATTTTTCCAATTGGTCTAAATTAAATTTGATTCTGATTGGAAGGAAGTGTGCGGATTTTGTCAGTCGGTCAACGATAACCCATACTGCGTTATAGCCTTTCTGAGTTGTCGAAAGGCCAACCACGAAATCCATCGTAATATGTTCCCATTTCCATTTTAGGATCTCCAACGGTTGTAACAATCCACTCGGCCTCTGATGTTCTGCTTTCAATTTCTGACATGTTAGACACTTGGCAACACACTCTGCAACATCTCGTTTCAAATTTGGCCACCAGAAATGTTGTCGAAGATCTTGGTACATTTTGGTACAACCATGGTATATCGAATATCGTGAACTATGAGCCTCGCTCAAAATTTCTTCCTTAATCTCTGGTACTGGCGGTACCCAAATTCTACATTCAAATCTCAGTATTCCTTCCTTGTCCATCTTGAATCTCGGTTCGTTTCCTTCGGATATCTTCTTTTTCACCTTTTTACATTCTTCATCCTGAAGTTGAGCCTCCTTAACCTTATCCAGTAGGTGTGACATCCCCAAATCCGGGTACTTCAATTCCACGGAATTTGGTGTTCAATGTACAAATATCATCTATCTATCTACCCATAATAAATGCAAGCCATGCAATAGATAGAATAAAAATCTTCCCCTTAAGGGTTACAACATCTGAATAATAATAATAAAATCCCAGGTTAAACTAACCTTAAAAATCTGTGTGGAATCATAAACAAATAAGTCTTAACAACATCATTAAACCAAGTCTTAAACAAAATACATCATCAAATAAACAACAAGTCTTCATCACATGTTAACTTTACCCTTGCCTTTACTAGTGGAAGGTTCATCAGTTCTTTCGTTCTTAACTGCAATGTTATTATTAAGCAAGAGTGAGCACTAATGCCCACAAGTATAATAATGAAATAACAGTATAATAACATGTATAAACAACAAAATTTCATGTATCACTATAAACAACAAAATTTCATGTATCATCCGGAAGAGATAACACAAGGGCCGTACTCAACCTCTTCTTCAATTCTTGAAAACTTTCCTCACACTTATCCGTCCAAACAAATTTCATAGCTTTTCGAGTTAAATTTGTTAACGGAGTTGCGATCTTGGAAAAGTCTTATATGAACCTTCTATAATATCCTGCTAATCTAAGAAAACTTCTTACTTTTGACGGCGTTCTCGGCTGATCCCAGTTAATCACGGCTTCAACTTTTGATGGATCTACCGAAATTCCGTTTTTATCGATCATGTGACCAAGAAATTGTACTCGCTCGATCCAGAATTCCTATTTTGAAAATTTAGCGTACAACTTTTCACTTCTTAATACTTCCAACGTTAACCTTAAATGTTCTTCATGTTCTACTTTAGTTTTGGAATATATCAAAATGTCATCTATAAATACCACTATGAACTTGTCCAAAAACGGCTTGAATACACCATTCATTAGTCCTATAAATGTTGCAGGAGCATTAGTAAGACCAAATGACATTACTAAAAATTCGTAGTGACCATAACGCGTTCTGAATGCTGTCTTCGGTACATCCTCTGGCCTCACCTTCAGTTGATGATAATCGCTTCTCAAGTCTATCTTGGAAAAGTATCTCGCCCCCTTCAATTGATCAAGCAGGTTGTCGATCCTCAGTAATGGATATCTGTTCTTAATCGTGACCTTATTCGGTTCTCTCTAGTAGTCGATGCAGTCGCATCGATCCATCCTTTTTTTCATAAACAACACCGGGGCTCCTCCCAGCGATACGCTTCGGTTGAATGTACTTCTTGTCCAACAATTCTTGTAGTTGTACCATTAATTCCTTCATCTCTCTCGTGCCATTCTTGTATGGTGCCTTTGATATTGGAGCGCTTTGAGCGCCAAATCGAACACGAAATCTACTTCTCTATCTGGTGGAAGTCCTGGTAAATCATCTGGAAATACGTCGACGAAGTCCCTCACAATCGGTATCTCTTCTACCTTCGGATTCTCTTTTCGACTGTCAACTATATAAGCTAACTATCCTATACAGCCTTGTCTTAATAACTTCCTGACCTGCATCATCGTTAGAAAACTCGCTTGTCTAGGCAACTTGCTACCATAAAATACAACCTTTGACGGAGTCATAAGGTTAATACGCTTCTTTTGGCAATCAATTACAACACCGTAATTGAATAACCAGTCCATTCCTAATATAACGTCAAATTCCCCAAGTCGAATAGGGATAAGATCTACGTTCATGATATTACCCTTAATATCCACTCTACAATTCTTATGTACGTACTTAATAGGGATTATTTCTCTATTCGCAATTTCTATATTCATGGGGTAATCCAATTCATTCTTAGGCAAATCTAAATTCTTTGCAAAATCATCGGATATAAAGGAACAAGTAGCACCCGAATCAAATAAAACATAAACATTAATTTAATTGATCGAAATTATACCTGACACCACATCACGGGATTGAACTTCATCTTGTACCGTCATGTTGAAAGTCCGGGCGGTCGGTCGGTTTATTGCGGTAGGTCCGGTGATGGTTAAGGCATTTCCACTGTTATTTCCCCGGTTTCCTCCTGATCCTGACCCTCCCGATCCCTTCTTGGGACAATCTCTTACCAGATGGTCCTTTGAACCACAAGTAAAATAAGCACCCTTCTTTGGGTTTGGACAGTTTGGTGCTATGTGGCCTTCCTGACCACAATTGTAGCACACTCTTTTTCCTTTCATACAAACTCCCAGATGGGCTTTCCCGTAAGTCGGGCATGCTTCAATTCTTTTCTTCTGATTACCTTGTTGATTCCCCGATGATGAGCTGTCGTTCCACCTTTTCTTCTGATTAAAATTTCCACCTCCTGTGCCACTTCCACTGGCTTTGTTATTAATTTCACCTTCACTCTTCTTCTTCTTCTGATCTTGATTGTACTTGGTCACCGCATCGCTTCCTCTTTCAGCGAGGATGGCCTTTTCCAGTACTCCGGCAAATGTGTTTAGCTGAAAAATTGATACCTTGTTGTACACCCAAGGCTTTAGTCCTTGTTCGAATCTTCTGGCTTTTCTCTTGTCAGTGTGTACTTGGTACGGGGCGAACCTTGCCAACTCGTTGAACTTAGCCGCGTAGTCAGGTACACTCATGTTTCCGCTTGATTCGAAAATTGAACCTCCATCTGGTTCTGCGAGCTAGTTGGGAAGTACATCTCGAAAAACATTTCTTTAAATCTCTCCCAAGTAATTACACCTTCACCTCCTTGCACTTTGTTTGCTTGCCACCAAAGCTTCAGCCTCGAGACTTGAAATAAACGTTGCAAAAAGCGGTCTTCCGATCTTCTAACCCTAGCAACGTCGAAAACCTTCTCCATTTCCCTAACCCACGTTTGAGCTTCGATTGGGTTCATGGAACCTTTGAACTCTGGCGGTCCCACCGCCTTGAAGTCCTTAAACGTTGTGTTTGGTGGAGCTTGAGGTTGGTTATTCATGGCACCAGTCAGTAAGTTCACCAACTGTTGCACGGGATTAGCGTTGGCATTATTGTTATTATTGGTTGACTCTTCCTGAGCCGGTTGATGTGGTTGTCTTCTTCTTGGCGGCATTTTTCTGTTAAATAAACGCTTATTAGAACTTTATTTATTTCTCTAAATAGTTAAGGCATTACTCAACAATTTAACATACTCATTTAATACATCATCTCAAACAACTTAATATATTTTCATTCAAATCAAAAGTTTTAACATCAAACTATAGCATCACTGCTATTTACATCAACTATCCTTGAATAAAGAATCCACGGGATTTAAAACATTAACATATTCCTTCGTTCATAAACATATCGGAATTTACATATAAAATTAACTAAGTTCTTCACATAATTAAACAAATCATATCACCGCTTTGTCGGTTGGTAATGATTAGCCTAGCTACGCCCTCTTTCTAAGATGCGATGCATCGTCTCTGCGATCCATCATGTACAATGGTAGTCCCTCGAATCGGATTGGGTACCTCAAAACTCGATCTTGGGTCTCATTCATTGCCTTGTTAAGTGTAGAGTACGTTTCCCCAATCTTTGCTTTCTTTGCACGACTATCATCCTCCATGCGATCATCGACTCGATGCGATTCTTTTACCCAACCTTCTTCCTCTCGCTATGTTCAAATTTCTTCTGAGGTTTCCTTCATTCCTTCTTCGGGTTCTCTATCTCCTCGGTCTTATCTTCGGTTTGACCTTCTCATGGACCAAATCCCATTCTACATTTTCCAGTCGAGAGTGAAGAGTTGAAATCTCCCTCTCCTTCTGCTCTAGAATAATATGCTGAATAACTGCTTGCTCGGTCAAATCTTGCACCTCATCTCGTAATTCCATGTTACGATCGTATAACGTGTCATACATCTCAGCATAAACGGTGTACCGTGGTAACTCCTCTTCTTCCTCTTCCACTTCCTCAACAAATTCCTCCTCAAGATAAGTCTCAGGTTCATGCTCCTGACCAACAACGGTGATTAATGGAGATGATTCCCTCTGCACCAGCTGCTCCCTAATGACATGAATGTCTCGGGGCTCCTCCTCTGACGGTACTATAGGTACACGGGGTTCCTCCTCAGTAGGTACTATAGGTACACGAGGTTCTTCCTCCCCAGCTTGACTAGCTTCTCCAACATTCGACATCCTGACAACAAAATTTTAAGTTTTAGTTACTAAGTCGTATCATCTAATGCATACTTTAACACATAAACACATAAGGTCTTTTATTATCTTCAATGAATTAAAAAATTTATTTCTTAAAACTCGATAAGAGTTTTCCATTACTATCTTCTTTCTATAAGGCTACTACCTAAGGTTGTTCCCCCACCTAAGGTTTATAACCTATAGTTCTAATACCAACTTGTGACACCCCAAAATCCGGGTACTTCAATTCCACAGAATTTGGTGTTCACTGTACAAATATCATCTATCTATCTACCCATAATAAATGCAAGCCATGCAATAGATAGAATTAAAATCTTCCCCTTAAGGGTTACAACATCTGAATAATAATAATAAAATCCCAGGTTAACCTAACCTTAAACATCTATGCGGAATCATAAACAAATAAGTCTTAACAACATCATTAAACTAAGTCTTAAACAAAATACATCATCAAATAAACAACAAGTCTTCATCACTTGCTAACTTTTCCCTTGCCTTTACTAGTGGAAGGTTCATCAGTTCTTTCGTTCTTAACTGCAATGTTATTATTAAGCAAGAGTTAGCACTAATGCCCACAAGTATTATAATGAAATAACAGTATAATAACATGTGAGTAAATCAAAGACATCTGAATAAAAGCTCAACTTTTAAATCAAGAATGAATAATAAGAATCAAAAGAATTATGAGGGTCATAAGACCTTGAACTATGTCCTAGGTTATCAAGGGTTATACTTGAAACCTTTAACAGTCATAAGACTATGGACCTTTCTACTGCATTTAGGGGGATCAACCCTTAGTACCATCATCATGCACAATATCTTAACGCTAACACATAAGTAAATCCCTTTGGAGGTTTGTTCATCTCGGTTTTGACATTCGAGTCCGCACCAAAGGAAGTTTGGTTTGGATAATTCATCAAGGGTTCTAAAATTTAGAACGCTCATCAACTATGGACTAGTCGAATCAATAAGGGTTCACTAGTTTAATAAGGTTCAATAATAATGATATTCAAATTGAATAATAATCTTAAGGAGTATACAATAGAACGATTATTGTATAACAAAATCATACTTTAAAAAGATAATCAATCTTTAATATAATAATTCGAACTTGAATAATAGTAATGATAATTTACTCGAGGTAAATAATAAACTTGAACAATAATGACAAGTAGAGTTAGGAAACTTGCCTCGTGCGTAGATTACACTTTAACTAAGCACGTTCTTTGAATTTAATCCTACATACCATTCACATTCACAATACCAGTTAATTATAGCTTAACTAATTATAATAAACTCATTCTCTTTGTCTACTTTGATTACTGACTATACTTAGTCAAATTACCACTTTGTCACATAATTTGTACTTCATGAATTAATAAGCTACTTATGAAATCAATAATTCAATCCACATGTAATTATGTTTTTTACATGTTAAACAACTATTTAATCAACACATTATACTTCTAACATGTGTACATGTTCATTACGTTAAGTTGCTTTCACATTGCTAGACTTAATCAATTTAAAAATCTCATTTCTGAACTTTTTGGAGAGTGGTATTATGCATTCTTTCATTACACTTGGTCTTCGTCTTCATGGTAGCGATGGTAGCCATGGCCGACGCTGCGCTTGGCGCTACGACTCGAGACTTGGTGATGCGGCGTGGTGGTATTTGGTAGCGCTGGAAATAGTCAGTAGCCGCATCATGCCTTTGCGGCACAGACTGCATACGTAAATGGCGATTCATAAAAAATCGTTGAACATGCCAATTTCTTATTTTCTACTTGAAATTAGACATACCCATATGATGTAATTCATTCATAAACATAACCCAACATTTATATAACGACTTTAAAACATAATTGCAGAATTTAAACCTGCAATTTCACTGACTTTGATGTTCTTGAAGGTTTTGAAAATAAAATATGAAAATTTGTCACTACGGATTCATTATAACACCGAATCCGTTTATTTAAACTTTGGTCTCTTCGTATGAACATGCATAACAACATACGAGTGCAAAATTTAGGGATAATATACGATTAACACGTGAAATAACACGTATAAGGCCATAAGGCCAAAACCCATACTCTATAAAAATTTTGAAATAGCAATTCATAGTATTATAAAACTGATGACATGACAATTCACATAATATATATATAATCAAATACGATTTGATACATCTTAACCCATATATAAATTCATAATCAAACCCTTTCTCAATTACAGAGATTTTACAGTATGAATGAAAGCCATTTTCATAAAACTCAAATAACGTAAAAAAATAGAATTTGGGAATAAGGAGATTACCCTGTAGAGTACAAATTAGTAGGCTTAGATTCCTCACTCTCAAATCTCTTTCACAGACTCAAAATTTCTCTCTGACAACCCTCTCTGATTTTCTCTCTATGAATAGTTTATAGACTTAGGAAAAAAATGAAAGAAACCAGACGCGTAATCAAATAAACTGATGCGTTGTGGTCAGTTACCCATCATGGGTTAACTGTTCTCAACTCCATCTAAGCTCATGTTTGGCTAGCAAGAATAGATTACAAAACTATTTAATTTAATAAAGCTTTATCATATAGTTTAATAAATGTCACACTCCTTTATAAAATAAATCAATATCTTATTTAATTTATTTTAAATAAAATATAATAATTTCTCATTAATTCACATAGTCACATAAATAATTTTCTCATTAATAAATAATGTCAAATTATTAACTCTCTAATTAATAATTAAATTAATTAAATAACATCATGCTTAATTAAATATTTCATTTAATTCAATAAGCTCACATAATTACATACTTGAATAATAAGTATTCTCTACATTAATTTAATAAATGTAACACATATAATTAAATTAATCTACCACAATTGCATAAATTAATTATTTAATCCAATAATTAAATCATCGAAAAATATTTATTTAATTCAATAAATATTAAAATTAATTACAAAATTCTCGTTAAATCAAGAGGGTTGTACAGTTGCATTGCATCCGACTTCTCGTCAATCTCCATAGGATACTTCATTTCCAACTCCAGTTTCTCCATTTCTGAAATGAGCTCCTCTTATGAGGTCAACGTCATCAATTTCTCCAGACCCTTTCTACTTCAGGCGTCGGCAACCACATTTGCCTTACCCGGATGGTATAAAATCTCACAATCATAGTCCTTCATTAACTCCAACCACCTTCTTTGGCGCATATTCAAGTCCTTCTGAGCAAAAATATATTTCAGACTCTTGTGGTTTGTATATATTTCACACTTCTCCCCATAGAGATAGTGCCTCCATATTTTCAAAGCAAAAACCACTACAACTAACTCTAAGTCATGGGTCGGATACCCCTTCTCATAATCCTTCAATTATCGTGACGCATACGCAATGACTCTGCCGTTTTGCATAAGCACACAGCCAAGTCCTTTATGTGAGGCATCACTATAAACCACAAAATTTCATGTATCATCCGGAAGAGATAATGTAAGATCCCAACTTTTATGAATAAAGATGAATTTTTGTATAAATATCATTTTTGAATATTAAGGTTTGAATTTGTTATAATGTTATAGTTGTGGGTAATATTTATAAATTTTGCAAAGTAAGCAAGTTGTTATATAATATTCGATTGGTCGGAGAATATTCGTTTTAACATGGAATATTCGTATGACGGCACAATCATTGGTGGACCCCACAACATAATTATTGTCGGAATGAGAAAACGACATAAATATCATTTTATGAAAATAACGGCGGAAGTTTTACCGTTAACTGTTGAAATAACCGGTGTTAAAAGTACAGTAATACACGTGGTTGCATAGTAGCACATGGTATTGATTATTGATGCTTACGTGAGAAGTCACTCAGTTATACTCAATTATTGCTATAGTAATTGTTGCATCATATCTCTCATATTATTGATTCAATTATTATCACAGTATCATATGCATAATATTTTATATTATTAAATTAATAATTGAGACGACAAAGTTATTCATATTATTATTTTCAATATTGACAATGTCTAGAAGTTCTGTCAAGGAGAGGTTTGGTCACCTAATTGCGTGCCAATAAGGAGAAATCCTTATTGGAAAGCCCCTTTTTTCCTGGGAACGACCTGGTTGTTAAAATATTGTGAATTATAATAATGATGATAAATGTTGTTAAAAATATTGAGGTGATTTTTATGAAGTATTTGTTGGACCCCTATTTACCCATTTTTCAAAATAATTGATAGAAAATTATTTAATATTATAAAGGTGGGGCCACATGTGGGGCCCACGTGTGACTTATGAAATTTGAAATAGGGGAGGATGGAGTTTAAGTATGATTGAGGGTATGCATTATATATATATATATATATATATATATATATATATATAATACGGGGAGGATCTAAAGCGGACCAAAAGAACGGACCAAGGAGCGGACCAAGGCAAAAACACACTTTGGTTTCAGGTGCAGGTCGGGAAAAACACGCGGTTGACCACAAACCCGCATGTTTTTGCCTTGGTCCGCCTCCTTGGTCCGTTCTTTTCGGTCCGCTTTAGATCCTCCCAATATATATATATATATATATATATATATATATATATATATATATATATATATATATATATAGGCAAAGGTGCAAAAATGCCCCCGATATTTATACTGAATATCCCACTTACACCTAAACTAAATTTTTTTTTCCAAAAGTACCCTCAATGTTATAAATTTAAGCTCAGTTGTGCCCCTCCCGTTAACAATACTGCCAACTAGACAAACGAAAGTAAAGCCTATCTGATTTGGCTAACACGTGGCACCTTCCTCTTTTGTCTACTTTTCTCTCTCCTCTAAAAACAGAGCAAGAAAAAGGATCAAAGAGAAACACCATAACTATAGATCTTAAATTTGAACACCCAAAACAGATCAATTTGAACATATATCTGTCCAAAAAATTAAATAAATATAGATCTTACAAATTCCATAAAGACAAACATACCCACCATAACTGACAAGGAATTAAAATCATAGCTTAACTTAACATGTGAAGACAATCACAACAGTCTACCAATCAATCAAGACTCATAGATCCAGTAAATTGAAAATATAGATTAGGGGGAGATCCATGAAGCCTTCACTTCCACATGCTCAATGATTGTACAAATAAAGGCCCAAATTAGAATAAACCCACTGAGTTAGGGATGTGGGAGTGGGATCTAGAGATAATGATGCAGCTTTACTCAATTTCCTTAGTACCAAAAGTAATTTGTCTAATGTAAAACTTATTGTCGATAATTATGGAATAGAAACTTCGTATTTGCCTTAAGTTTTTTGTGACACTGCACCAACTATTGATTAAATTGTGTTATTGGGTGCACCTGATTTTTCTTACACAGAGAGTCAAGCAGATTCAATAAGGTTCTTAGAGTTCCAAACTTAGAGTAACTATATGGATACCTCTAAGGCTTGTTTCAAGTTTTCTGCTAGCTGTGAGCTGTATGAAGCACTAGGACCACGTACGACCCAAATCCATTTGGAAACTCATAGCTGCAATTGTTTTCCCCAAAAAATTTGTTTTGTCGGAGTTCGATCAGAAAATCCATAGTTTCCGATCAAAATATTCAAAGCCACCGTCACAGATACGATCTCAACACCATCACCATCGTACCACACCTCCATCCCACGCCAATAGTCGAACGCAGATCAAGAAATAAAGAAATCATGCACTCCTTTGTAACTCTTTCGTGTCTTTAGGAATAGAAATTTTGTAAAGAAAAAGGAGAGAGAATAGATGAAGAAAATGGGACTCATGGGCGAGAGAGAACAAATATTATATCTGAATATTTTTTTTTGTTTTCCATGTCACACTTCCTGTCCGCGTGTTATTTGTTGAAACATAAACTAACATCCGTTTGTCTAGTTGGCACTATTGTTATGGGAGGGCACAATCGAGCTTAAATTTGCAACGATGAGGTACTTTTGCAAAAAAAATATTAGTTTAGGGTGTAAGTGGGACATCCGTAAACATCAGGGCATTTTTGCACCTTTGCCCAATATATATATATATATATATATATATATATATATATATATATATATATATATATATATATATATGTGATGAATTTAAATGGGGGGGGGCATTGATGCTAGGGGAAGGAGGGAGATACTTTATTATTAATAATATATATATTATATATTATAATATGTTTTGTTTTTTATGAAAAAAATAGAATATATTATTTTATATATAAAGTTATTTGTTTTACTTGAATTTTATATTCTAAATTTTTTTAAAACGAATCGTTCGTGAAATATTTTTGAAGTTATTGTGCGTCCGTGATTTTCAAATTCAAATAGTATCATTTCTATTCCCCTATAAATAGGATGCTTAGTTAGAATTGAAAATCACACCAGAATCAAAGAATTCTTCTTCTATAATCTTGAGTGTATTTCTTTAGAGTTTAAGAAAGCTTTGAGCGTAGAAAATAGTGCAAGCTTTTTTCAAGAATATCCCCGCCCTACCAGTCAGAATACTCTTCTTTTCAAGGTAAGGGATATTATTTTTGTTCAGTATTCATATAAAATAATATTTTATTCCACACGCTGTAGTATGTAAGTAATATTATTTCATTTCAGATTTCGAATCCTATACTCATTTTGTTCAAGTTTTGGCTTCTATACTCCATGAAATTAGTAGAATATCCTTGATATTTGCGCTTCATCAAGTATCTTTTCATAGAAATATTATTCTGAGCATTCTTGATAAGTTTTAACTTTTTCTTGTCGGGGTACTATTCACGGGGTTACTATTCCCAAAGTTACTATTCATGAGGTACTATTTACTCGGTTACTATTCACCCGGGGTACTATTCATGATAAAAATTGATTCGTTTTCGGTCTAAATCATTTTTTGGTACAATATTATTCTTGAATTTTACTCCACAAAGCAGTATCATGTTGACAATTTGGACGTTATTGATTTCTGGATATATTAAATTATAAATCTTTAAAATTTATCATTTGCTTTCATTTAATTAAATTCGTATATCATTGTCATCAACCTCATGTTTATATTATGTTGAAAGTCATCTGTGGCCATAGTGCATAGATGGACTTGGTATGATTATGACCAGGGATTATTCGGTATAATCATGACCGTAATGTTACAAATGATGTGGTAAAAGTCCTCATTGGCCCGTAGTGCATTGATGGACAGTTGTTGGCATGATCATGACCATTGATGAATACACGAATATCCTTGGTCCGTAGTGCATAGATAATTTGTGGTCGTGATACTAAAGAATATCCTTGGCCGTAGTGCAGGGGTGATTCGATGATGTGGATTATTTATTAAAATTGAGTCTCAAATATAAAAGTGATGAAAACCTTTTAAATCATAGAAGATAGTAGATTTTATACTCTACTTGACTCTTCTAATGGATTGCTTGTTCCGCTGTAGTTAAACTTGATGTTTATTATATTTTATCAGTTTAACACTATTGAAGGCTAACGATAATTTATTTTGCATTATCTTAGTCATAATATTTCTTACTGGGCTAGTTGAGCTCACCCTTTTCTTTTATTGTTCTCTTTAGGAAATTAGAATATAGTTGGGACTAGTCGGGGAACGGAGTAACGATCCAGATGTTTGCATTAATAGTCATCACTGTTCTTTGAAATAGTGTGATAATAAATGTATTGAGGACTTATTTTGAGTTTGAATACTATCTAGAAGATAATATTTGTATTAAAACTCACAGCTCATGTTGTATATTTAAGTTTGTATTTGTATTCTGTACTATGTATTTGGCGATTCAGAATGGGTGATGTATACCTATTTTAGGGGCATCACGGATAGTACAGGTGATGTACTCAACCTCTTCTTCAGTTCTTGAAAGCTTTCCTCACACTTCTCCGTCCAAACAAATTTCATAGCTTTTCGAGTCAAATTTGTTAACGGAGTTGCGATATTGGAAAAGTCTTGAATGAATCTTCTGTAATATCCTGCAAATCCAAGAAAACTTTGTACTTTCGACGACGTTCTCGGCTGATCCCAGTTTATCACGGCTTCAACTTTGGATGGATCCACCAAAATTCCATCTTTATCAATCACATGTCTAAGAAATTGTACCCGCTCAATCCAAAATTCGCATTTTTAGAACTTGGCATACAACTACTCCCTTCTCATTGCCGCTAACGTTACCTTCAAATGCTCTTCATGTTCTTCCTTGGTCTTCGAATATACCAAAATGTCATCTATAAATACCACTACGAATTTGTCCAAAAACGGCTTGAACACTCCATTCATTAAGCCCATGAATATTATATGAGCATTCATTAGACCAAATGACATTACCAAAAATTCGTAGTGACCATATCGTGTTCTGAACGCTGTCTTCGATACGACCTCTGGTCTCACCTTCAGTTGGTGATAACTGAAAGTAGTATGCACACAAGCCAATCATGTTTGATGATAAAGCATATACTTCGTAACAATCTTATTCATTTATTAATAAAAATTATTAATTTATTAAAGGCTTTTAATTATCTACATGATGTTGTTTTATAATATGTGATAAACCCATAATTTTAAGCAATGCTTTTAGAATAATGATGATCATCATTCTAATGAGATCCAAATTCTTAGAAAGCTTAAAACTAAAATAGTTCACAATCATTGGATTACTAAATTGGGGATTAGTGAATCCGGATAGATTGGTACATACGTTGTTTGCTCATTGGATGAGGATGATTGATCTCATAATCATTTGTGTGAAGACACTAAAGCAAGTATGTAGGTGCTTATTAGAGAATAAGTTCACTGAACGTGGCTCGCTAAGGAATACCTAATAGAGTTTTACTTGCCTGTCAGTATGAATTCGTATAGTGATAGTAGTACAAGTGATCCTTGGACTTGAGATCATCATAGTATCTTGTGTATGATGAATTATACTTTGACTTAATCCTTAAGACCCTTAGGGTATATCAAAGGGTATGCTTGGGTATAATAAGTTGTACATGGAGATAATGTATGATCAATAATGAATCTACCACTTCTAGTAAAAGAATAGAAATGTCATATGTGATTCGATAATTGACGACACATTAGTACTTGGCCAAGGCAGAATGAAATTAGAAAGGAGTTTCTAATTTGCATTATTTGGTGTTGTGCATTTAAGAGTCGAAATGCATATAATTAAATAAAATAAGACTTGACAGTAATTTCATGTCTTATATTTAATTGGGACATTGTATGGTGGAAGGATTGAATTGTACGGTAACTATTTACTAAAAGGTTCTTTTATGATTAATGTTGAAATCATTATTATCTGGAAAGTCGTTGATCGCTAGGGAGGCTTATCCCTATTGTAGAATAAATATCATTTATTTAAATAAATTAATTGTTTTATTTATTTATTTAAATAAGATTAGAATTGTTCTAATTGATTTATTCACAACTGGTTTAATATGGAGAACCTAAAGGGTCACACCATAAAAGGAAGAATAATTATTTATAAAGTTAATGGCATAATCGTAATAATATGTTAAGTATATTTAATTTAATCTATGGTGATAGAATAAATTAAATAGCTTAATATTATTATTTAATATTTTAGAAATATTAAATATAAATTAATAAGAGGAGTCTTATTAATATTATTACAATTATTATTATTTATACCATTTCTATGATATATTTCTAATAATACTAATAATAATAATAATAATATAAATATTAAACTTTTACTTTACATAATTATCAAAGTCTAGCTCCCAAGTCCAACGTAATCTTTTAATCATTCCTTACAATACATGATAATAAATATATAACATTGTCTTAATAATATTAAACTATTACATAAGATAACATTGAAATCATTCAGCAACCTTTCTCTTTCCCTTGTTCTTAACAGAGCCTTCAAGTTGTTCACACTTAGCTGAAAACATTTAAATTAAGCAAGGATGAGCATTTGAGTGCCCAATGATAATAACAATATATATATATATATATATATATATATATATATATATATATATATATATATATATATAAAAAATTTAAATGTTTTCTTTATACTACCCTTCTACAACAAATCAATAGTTGTGAAGTAATCAAGCCGATAATAATAACATAACAACCCTCTTTCAAAATGTTTGAAACTATGTACTGACTATAAATAGGGTTAAGGGGACATACTATGAACATTGTTTTCATTTTCGAAAAGTTAAATGAACTTCATCTGTAAACCGTCATAACTTACGACGCACGGGGTGATCACCCATTGTACCTGTATTGATCAACATCTTTGCATTCAAGAACGATATGGATCGTTCACTTTGTCCGCCTTGAGCTCATAAAAGTTTTCTCGTGTAAGGGATGTTCATACTTATCGGGGTTCCAAACCAAAGCAATTCGATTGGATAATAATAAGGTTTTATCTTGTTCAACAATAATCTATAATTCAACATATATATATATATCGGGTATTTAACAAAGGTGTATCAACATGTGGTTAAATACAATGATTATCCAGTGGGGACACTTGTATAATCATTTATAGAAATTATCAAATAAAATATATATTTGAATTACCATATACTAACATGTTGATAATCAATGAGCGTATATAATATAGGGTTAATAATGCATACGATAATAATATAATTACGAAACATTCTTACTCATGTCCATTGCATAAAGAAAATGCAAAGGTAGGATACTTGCTGATCTTGGCTATTCTAATCTGTGAACTTAGTTTAATCTTTTATATCACGACCTATCATTAATCGATCATTAGATTCGATTAGAACAATATACTATAACATATAGTATTGCATTTCACAATCGAAGACATAATCTAATCACATTATCACACACACATTCAATACGATCGTTTGCATCACAAACAAACATTAATACGATCAAAATATCTAAGTCCAGATCAATTTAAAATATATGTGATTCTGCAAATCGACTTTATCGGTAATTATCGAGTCTAAGACTTTATTCCAACGTTCAATATCCGTAAGTATCGGTATATTATTTTAAATGACTTAATAAACATTTATTAATTTATCATGAATTTTCAAACAAAAATCATTATTAAATGATTTAAATATCAAATAATTCTATTATCATTTAATTATTATTAAACTATTAATAATACTTTTATTCATTTACCAATAGTATTAATATTTTATTCATTTACTAATATTATTAATCTTGATATTATTTAATTCACCTCTTAGTATTATTAGTTCGCTAATAATACTTTTATTCGCTTACTAATATTATTAACATCTTAATAATATTTTAATACTTTACTAATAATTTTATTAATCATCTTAATAATATTTTAATCATGCATTAATAGTATTACTTTAATAATATCTTACTTATAATACTTTTATTCATTTACCAATAGTATTAATATTTTATTTATTTACTAATATTATTAATCATTTAATAATATTTTATTCCTTTACTAATGTTATTACATTAATAACATTTTATTTAATCTCGAATATTATTATTTACTTAATAATATTTTAATCATCCAATAATACTTTAATTTAATATTATTAATCTTTTAATAATATTTTAATCTAAGATTAATATTTTAATCTAATATTATTAATCATTTAATAATACTTTAATCATTTATTAATATTTTAAATCAAATATGATTAACCATTTAATAATATTTTAATAAAGTTTTAATCTTAATATTTTATTTACTTAACAATATCATATTCTAATATTATTAATATCATAATAACATTTTAATAATTTATTAGATCAATAAACAATTTATTTTAATTGTTCACCCTTTATAAAACTATTTATTTAATATCCATAAAAGGTCATAAATAATATTTCTTATTATAAATTACCAAAATGTCCTAAAAATAGTCATAATATTATATATTAGGAGTATTTTAGCATTAAAATCACATTTTTTTATTTAAGACATCACTTAACTATTTATTTTCTTTTATTCATAACTTAATCATTTTTAGGAAAAATATGAAACCGATTCCAAAAATTCTTCTTTTACTGTTTTTAGACAAGTATATGACCCAACAATGATCCCCAAATTTTTCTGGAATTTTAGAAAATGATTTACTAATTTTAAAGTGCCCAAAACACTTTGGATCTTGCTTCATTTTTCATAAATTGAGTTTTACTCAAAAATCTAAAATTTTAAGGGTATGCTCTCCTAACATATATGAACCTCTTGTAAAAATTTGGGATTTTCCATTGTATACATAGTGAGATATTCAAGGTAAATATTTAGGAGTCCTTTACGAAATAGTCATTACGCACAATCTATAACTTTCAAACGTGTTCGTTCTTTTTTTCCTACATGTAGATAACTTCTCAAGGTACCTCTATGAATTTTCTCAGATTTTTAAGAGACATGAAACTATCCGAAACAGTCCCAAGAAAAATGGAACAGAAGCTATTTTAGGGTTTTGAACCCTTAACATTCCAAGTGGAATTTGTTTGGGGAATCAAATTTAAAGGTTTCAAAACTTGCTAGATTTGTGTTCTACCACTTGGGTTTACTAGATAACTCATGTATCTAGCACCCCCTTCTTGACGGATCACAAATCCAAGTTGTAAAACTTGAGTTATACAAGATTTAGTGGAAGAAAAATAAGGTTTCACCCCTTGGAGCACATATGTTCATTTTCTTCCCCTAAGCCTTTGATCTAACACTCAAGATACTTAGTTCCATACATGATGATATGTAGAACTAGGGTATCTTGAGTATTAGTTCATAACCCCCATATATGATGAGGTGAAAACCGAAAATAGAAGAAGAATAAGAAAAAAGAAAAGAATGAGAACCTCACCTAGTTTTGGTTGCTATCTTTCTTGTTCTTCCAAAGTAAGTAATGAACTTAGGATGCATGAACAACAATTCCTCTCCCTCTCTTAGCAAAAACCGAACCCTCTCTCTCTCTTCTCTCTCTTGTATGCTACTAGCTTGGGAGAAAAAGATAAAAGAAGAAGAATGAGAGAAAATGAAATGTTCTAGCAAATGAAATGGGTGAGTAACTATTATCCCCCATACTTTTATTGTCCCATGGATAAAAGGCTTCACCTTATCTCTTCCAATTAAGCCTAATCATGTGGTTAAAGGTGCTAAGTAGATTTTTTACCAATGGGAGCATGACACACCTGTTCTTGTGTGTAAGACTTACTAATTAAGGAACTTGATTAGCATAATTTGGTTACCTTAAATGGCCTAATGTGGCCGGTCCCCCTTGTCCCATTATATCCTCCATTTTGCTTTTATTTAATGCACAAATTTGATTAATCAAAAGTCTAAAATACCCTTAATCAAGTGGGCTAAGTATTGGTTTGCATTTTATTTCTTTTGGGCTTCTCTTTTAATTGTTTTGGGTCATGTAATAAACATAGTCTAACAATTTTAATATATGTTACCCAAATTGTTTATTTAGGGTTTCCATTTCCAATCTTATGAAATTTAATTACTTATATATGTGACTTTAGCTCAAAACCTAATTAAGTTTACTAGAAATTGGTTTAAAATTATTAGTCACTTGAAATAACAAGATTATACACTTAAGTTAGTATACATATTAAATACTAACCCTTCCTTATTACCATAACCCTTAGGTTATTTAATTGTCTCACCTAATGTATAATTAGGTTATGAGGCTTTCATTTAGGGTTTAAAATAAAATAAAATTAGTTCCTAAAATTTGTAATTAGGGTTTCACACAGTAATACAAGGGTTTATCACATAACACCATAATTGACCAACCCTTATTGGTCCACATATACAGTACATATTTATAGCACTGAAAAATTGAAATATAATTATTATAATAATTCTAAAAATCATTTCATATATTATATAAATAATATATGATTATATCTTCATGGAAAATAATTAATAAAACATTTTTACTATAAAATTAATTATGATAAGAATATAATTTATAATGATCAATAATTCTAAAATAAAATTATTTGTAACTATTCATATTTTTATTTATCACATAAATACATATACACATTATCTTGGCACATATTCCCCATATTTAAAAAAAAAAAAAAAAAAAAATATCATAAAAATTTCTAATTTATTTGTATAGAAAATATCGGGTTGTTACATTCACCTCCCTTATAAAGATTCCAGTCCCGGAATCACTGTTTTAAAACTTACACATAAAAGTATACGTAGCATATACAATCATTGCAAGTAGATCTTGATCATAAATGATCGTCTTGATCTTTAACTTATTCACGTAAAGCTTGTCTATCGGATTAAACGAAATTTGATTTCTAAAAGAACTCAAATTCCTTCTTCAAAATTTTTTTATAAAATAATTTACTATATATATGAAAATCATGCAAAATAATATAAAAAAAAAAGCTATCTGAATAATACACAAATTCACCACCACCAATTTGCCATCGTGTCCACGGCCGGTCATATTGTAGACCACTTCTTTGTTGATTTTGTTGGTTTGTTTGATGTCGTTGGTCCCGTGATTGCCAAAGTCCCACTTCCAATCCGATATTCATACTTCCTTGCCTCCGTCCTCCTCTTCTTGATCAATCCTTCACCTTGTGCTCATTCGATCCACACGAAAAACACCCATTGTTCATCCTAGGATTGGGGCAATTGGGAGAGATATTGCCTCCCCTGCCGCACTTGTAGCACACGAAATTTTCCCTTCAAACATTCTCCAGTGGTTCTTTCCACAGTTTCCACCTTTGCATACTTGCTTCTTAACTCCTTCTTGCTTTCACTGCGCACACTTCCAAAATTGCTTCCTTCCTTTTGCTACTACCACCGCTTCTCCCACTATTAACTTCCACCTTCCTTGTTTCCTTGACCTTACTCTTGTTCTTTCTCTCCTTGTTGTAGAGGCTCATGGCTCACTCCCTCCTCAACAATAATAGCCTTCTCCATGAGTGCTACAAATGTAGGGATCTGCAACACCGCCACCTTGTTTGTAGAGCCGGGGTTTTAATCCCAGAACTCAAACCTTCTAGCTTTCCTAACCTCAGTATCAACTTGATGCGAGCAAACCTAACTCAACTCATTAAATTTTTCACAGTAATCGGACAATCGTCATATTCTCCTCGCTTCAACTCTAAAAATTTTACCTCCATCATAGCTTCGTGATACTAGATGAAAAATAGTTTTTGAAGAAGCAGTGTCTTAAACCTATCCCAAGTAACAACACCTCTCTCCCCTCGCCTGATTCGCTTCCCACCAAAAATTTGCCTCACCCTTCATCATGTAGGTGGCAAAAGCGGTCTTTGCCCCCTCAGCTACCCTAGCTACCACGAATGCTTTTTCAATCTCTTTAACCCAAGTCAGGCTTCAATAGGGTCAGTTGTCCCTTTGAATTTGGGCGATCCCACAGCATTGAAATCTTTAAAGTTAGCTAGTTGGTTGTCCGGTACATTGGTTCCTCGCGATTGGCATTCCTTCTTGCGCATAACTTGTGCTACCATATTTGCAAAATCTTTGCATCAGACGGTACTTGTTGTTGTCCCTCAACGTTATTGACAGACTCTTCTGCCCTTTGGTTTCGAGTTTGACGTCTTGGCGGCATTATCTAGTTAAGTAAAACCATATATTATTCTTTACATTCTAAATCTTATCATATAAGTTTAGTATATTAACTCATTTCATTACTCAAACTTAGATTCATATTCATTTAGCGAATACTTTATATAACATAACACATATACTTGCTTTAAACATCATTTATCCCTTTGTGACTACAAAAGTTGAGATTCTGACCTTGACTAATACCAAAAGTTGAGAACATTACATTACACGTATACACTTTAAAGATTAAACAGACCTACACAACAGAACCTATACTACCTATTCACTACGCCTTTTCCTTGGACAACCTCTCGCCTGATGACCTTCTATCCCACAAATAAAACATGCTCCTGATTTATAGTCGGGACAATACAGAGTGGTATGTCCCTCATAGCCACAAAGGTAACATATTCTTTTCCCTTTCTTCTTATCGGATTTTCCTAAGTCATGGTCTTCTATCTTTCTTTTCCCCTTATTGCTCGGAGCTGCACACGATGTGTTGTTTGTGGCTCCCATATGATCTATTTGGATTTTAAGCTTATCTTGTTCTTCCATTGTTTCTATTAACGCCTGTCGCAGTTGACTATTTAACAGCTTTTCTATTTCCCACGACTTTTCGGAGAAGAAACCTTGTTCCTCGAGATCTTGCACCTCTCCGTGATGCTTGTTCAACTTCAACTTTAGTGTCCGAATCACTATCTGTCAGCTCCACCATCTCCGGATCTGGTACTACGTTTTCTATAATAACCACTTCATCTGAGTTGTTTTCATTGTGAGCCTCTATTTTAGCTATTGGCTTCGATATTAGCTCGGGGGTATAGATTTGATCCTTCTTCATGCTATAAGCATATAACAAGCCTTTTCCACCAGACATCTACACACATAAATTATCCTGATAAGCATATAGTATATACACACAGCAAATAATAGTTTTATATAAGTTATCTTTTATTTTCTTTGACAATGAATTTAGTCAATTCATCTCTTTATAAACTCTATATGAGTTATTTATATTTTCAACGTTTCCCTCTGTTCTAAGGTTATAGCCTAAGGTCTATCCCACCTAAGGTTTTTAACCCTAAAGCTTTGATACCAACCTGTAAAGCCCCCAAATCCAGGTACTTAAAACCCGAATTCAGTGCTTCATGATACCATTTCTATGAGCGGAATAATATTAATAATAATAACAATAATATAAATATTAAACTTGCTTTACATAATTATCAAAGTCTAGCTCCCAATGCGTAACCTTTAATCATTCCTTACAATACATGATAATAAATATATAACATTGTCTTAATAATATTAAACTATTACATAAGATAACATTGAAATTAATCAAAGAACCTTTCCCTTTCCCTTGTTCTTATGAGCCTTTCAAAGTTGTTCACACTTAGTTGAAAATATTTAAATTAAGCAAGGATGAGCATTTGAGTGCCCACAGTAATAACAATTATATATATATATATATATATATATATATATATATATATATATATATATCTGAAAAGAATTTAAATATTTTCTTTATACTACCCTTCTACAACAAATCAATAGTTGTGAAGTAATCCGAACCGATAATAATAACATAATGACCCTCTTTCAAAATATTTAAAACTACGTACTAACTATAAATAGGGTTAAGGGGACATACTATGAACATTGTTTTCATTTTCTAACATGTTAAATGAACTTTCATCTATAAACCATCATAACTTACAGACGCAGGGGTGATCAAATTAATTGTACCATATATTGATCAATACTTTGCATGCAAGAATGATAGGATCGTTCACTCTCATCATTGGCGCATAAAAGTTTTCCCGTGTAAGGGATGTTCATACTTGTCGGGGTTCCAAACCAAAGCAATTTGACTGGATAATAATAAGGTTTTATCTTGTTCAACAATAATCTATAATTCAACATATATATATGGGTATTTAACAAAGGTGTATCAACATGTGGTTAAATGCAATGATTATCCAAGTGGGGACACTTGTATAATCATTTATAGAAATTATCGAATAGAATATAAATCTGAATTATCATATACTAACATGTTGATAATCAATGAGCGTATATAATATAGGGTTAATAATTTGTTTAGTAATAATATAATTCTAAAACATTCTTACTCATGTCCATTGCATAAAGAAAATGTAAATGTAGGATACTTGCCTGATGCGCTGCTTACAATACGCAACTTAGTTTAATTATCTTTTATATCATGACCTATCATTAATCAGATCATTCATTCGATTAGAACAATATACTATAACATATAGTACTGCATTTCGCAGTCAGCATATAATCTAATCACATTATCGCACATATTCAATGATCGTTTCATCACAAACAAACATTAATACAAATCAAAATATCTAAGTCCTGATCAATTTACGAAATATGTCGATTATCTGAAAAGCTGACTTTATCGAGTAATTATCGAGTCTAAGACTCTATTCAACGCTCAATATCCGTAAGTATCGGTCATATTATTTTAAATGACTTAATAAACATTTATTAATTTATCATGAACTTTTCAAACACCAAAATCATTATTAAATGATTTAAATATCAAATAATTCTATTATCATTTAATTATTATTAAACTATTAATAATACTTTTATTCATTTACCAATAGTATTAATATTTTATTCATTTACTAATATTATTAATCTTGATATTTTTTAATTCACCTCTCTTATAGACACTCGAAATTTTCTCAGACTCTTCATTACTAACATTGCGAGAGGATGATTAAATTTTAAGAGAGACCACGAAAGACAATCCAAATCCATACTGGATACTACCTAAGTTCAAAGATCAACCCCGGATCGCAATACTGAGAAACGATTTCAACCTCGGATGTAACCCCGAGGCTGCGAGATATATCTAGGAACTCACACCGAGAAGACCGATTAATCTCGGAGATGACCCCGAGGTATCCATCTCACCCCAACCATGGGAATAGCCACTAACCTTGGTGATAACCCCAAGGAATGCGCTTTAATGATAACCCCAAAAATGCTTGTTTCAAATGCAACCAGCTTCAATCTCGGCGCTCACAACGAGATACACTGTACCAACCCGATAATAAACATCGGGGAGGCAGGCACACCTCAAAGGTGACAATGAGGACCTTCAACAATTACAAAGGCCGGTCAATCTCAAATAAGCTCGAGCAACGCCCGCTGATCGGCTCAAATCCGTGATAACACCGGTGAGGGGAAACATCGTCATCTCGTCAACACGATGCCACATCACGTCTCTACGCAACGATGTCCCACAACAATGACCAATCTCGAGTGACTATTGTGCGGGGTAACGGATGACAGTTGAAGCTTGAAGACCGGAGGGCATTGTCCCATCTTCAATGACTTCACACAAACTCTAATCCCATGCCATCTTACAACTCTCGACAATGACGGTCCGAAATAGGTCCTGTATACCTCAAACGGATACCCGGATTGCACTTCTAAAAATTCAAGTGGATATTATAGTGCCTGAGTGCACGTACTTTGAGACGACCCGACCAAACAAACCCTACCCGCCCCCCGCCTCTCAGACACTGCTCAA
Organism: Panax ginseng; assembly: GCA_020205605.1. NCBI lineage: Eukaryota > Viridiplantae > Streptophyta > Magnoliopsida > Apiales > Araliaceae > Panax > Panax ginseng. Next base: position 44,484,440 of record CM035141.1, read on the forward strand.
GGCTCACCAAGCATCATATTGCCTATAAATAGAGGGCTTGGGGTGCTAATTTTTAAGGGAAAAAAGACGGGGAAACCCTGCACAATTTGCTCTGCACTCGCCATACAGTGTATTTTCCCACTTTTAAACACATGTGAGCTCATATATAGCCACTTTTGTACCCACAAAATCCAGTGTTTACCCACTCTAAAGATATAGAAGCCTTTTTTATCAGTCAACTGTAAGCCTTCTCACACACTTTAGAGTCTTTCTCTTCATCTTTGCACACACCCTTCTACACGTTGAGAGTCGTGTTACTTGCTTTTGCCCGGACTTCGGTCCATGGTTTCATCCTAGTCTGTATATATATATATGTATACATATACTTATATATATATATTGACTAACATTATCGAGTTATGCCTCGATTGAGCCTAGACTTCGGTCTAGAGCGTTTACTTGCTTTTCTATATATATATATATATATATATATATATATGAACTGTGTGTCGAACTTTGTTCGATGAGCCTAGACTTTGGTCTGGAGCGTTTATTGCTTTAATATATATATATGTACATTTATATATATGAACTTTGTATCGAACTCTGTTCGATGAGCCTGGATTTTATATCCGGTGCGTTTACTCGCTTTTATATATATATACTTATATATATGAATCGTAGTCGAACTACGCTCGATGAGCCCAGATTTTACATCCTAAGTGCATTTATCGCTTTTATATATATATATATATATATATATATATATATATATATATATATTCCCGTCTCCGCCTGGAGTTTTCTTCGTGGCAGTTGATCGTTTTACAGCTTTATTTATGTTTTGTCCCGCCTGGAGTTTCCTCCGTGGCAGTTGATAGCTTTTAAAAGCTTTATTTACATTTTTGATCCCCCATGGAGGTGCTTCATGGTTGGTGATCCTGTCTTTATATATATATTTATAGCTTTTATATATATACCTGCTTACTGCTTTCATATAAACTGCAGTATTTTGTGAGCCTAGGAATCATGTGATCACAGATTCATCCCATTGGATCTAGATTCGGTTCTCGTGATGGACGTTTTTTGGTATAGCGACTTTGTAAATTATTCTGCGATGTCTGAATTTCCTCAGATGGTTTCCATACCCACGAGGAAGTCGGCATTATTTTTTTATATTATTTTCATACGGATGCCTCGAATCCATCAAATAAAATAAATCCAAGATCACTTAATAAAATGGGAGTGTAAAAGGTCTCAATTCCTATTGAGCATCGTGGTTTGAAAATCTCTTTTATAAAACATCACCACATATCTTGCTAAAAAACTGAATTTTTACATAAATTCAAACCCTATGTATATAGGTTCGAACGAGGCCTTGCACAACTTCCATATAACAGCACATTGACCCACACACACACACACTCAGATAATAGTTTCTTGAAAAGAGGCGGTCACCGTGGTAACACGGATGTCGAAGTGCCTAACACCTTCCCTCGCATAACCAAGTCCCCGGACCCTAAACGAATCTCTTGGTTTCACCGACCCAGTATATCGCTGTCACACCACTTTGGGTCAATGTGCAAACCTTTTATCGGTTGTGTTGGTACAACCATTTAAAAAACCAATGGCGACTCTTAATAATTCCCATCGTCGACATCATATATGTCGGACCTTTTTCACTTATTTTTTCAAACAAATCTCACCTAAAATGAGAACACCAAAGAACAAGTAATAGAAAGGGACACACAAAAATCCAGACGTCGACAGGTGGCGACTCTGCTGGGGAGTCCAGTAAGAGGACTTAAGCCGCTATTACAATCTTTTCAAAACTGTTATCTGCTTGTGTGTGGATGTTGCATTTACATTGGATGAATGTGTACGAATGCATGTCTTGATTGAACTTAATGCTTCGCATCATATCTGCGTGTGATGTTAGTGCTTCGCACTATAAACTGCTTATGATATTAGTTCTTCGCACATGTCATCATTTCATACGGTGAGACGCGATGTATGTGAATGTATGTTGTGTGGTCCCTCCACCAGGAGGCTATCCCATCGGTGTTTGATTACTGGACTCGTGAGAAGACTAATTCTCCAAGGCTCAGGAAAGGCAACACCCAAATTCTCTCCAGTTGAAAGACCAGATTAACTTCCCGTCTAGTAGATTGCGATGATTTGGGAACCTTCATGCCAAAAAGCCACGAGAGTAACCTAAGATAGGTCAGCCTCTGATAAACCCAAAACGGAGGAAAGTCTCTTCATGCTCTCATTTCAATTACGTGTAAACACAATTACTTGTAATTTCATTCCATATCTATCTCCATGTAATGAGGAATATGAAGAAATGTGTACACATACATATTTTAAAGCATGCTATAAACAACTGACATCCGTTGTGCAGGATAAAAATCCTAAAATGGACACATCACATAGCATGTTATTATATACATTCCCTAAAGACTAAACTATGCAAGTCTTTCGCAGGGAATCAATCGGACCTACTACCCGGTCAAAGTCCAAAAAGGCAACAGGCCCACAGTCAATCATGTCGTCATCCGACCAGACTGAACTTAATCCAGTTTCTCGCAAAGAATTCGACGGATTAAGTAAACAGATTACAGATTTGGCTGTTCTATTAAAAGAATTATACCAGTCTACACAGGGTCAGAAAATACCCGTACATACTGAATCCTCCACACAAGGGGGAGACCTGGTCATTACCATACCGGAACCACAGTTGGATACGAAGAGAATTGGAACACACGAGAGTGTTTCATATGCTGATCTGTGTATTTTTCCTGGTGTTCATTACCCAGAAAAATTTAAGACTCCTGACTTCGAGAAATATGACGGGTTAGGAGATCCTTACACACATTTAAAGGTGTTTATTGGAGAACTTGGATCTTATGCAGAGGACGAAAAACTCAGAATGCAATTGTTCCAGAAAAGTCTAACTGGAGAAGCCCGTTCGTGGTACACAAGATTAGACAACTCCAAAATCCATAGCTGGGAAGAGCTAGCACATAACTTCCTCACTCAATACAGTTTTCAAACTCAGATGGCTCCTGATCGGTATCAAATTACCAAGATCAAGAATCAGTCTAATGAGTCTTTCAGAGAGTATGCTCAAAGGAGGAGACACCTGGCTGCCCAAGTTATTCCTTCTGTGGCAGAATCAGAAATGGTCATGACTTTCATAGACATTGATAAGTGGCTTTTATATACACGAATCGATATTCATTTCAAGTTTAATTTCATAGTTTTCTTCATGTTTTGTGTTCGTTTTTACTTGTTTCATGTTATTTTATGTGTAGGGTAGTCATGCATTCAAGTGGTGAGGAAAGGCGGTCTTTTTAGAGCAAAAGTGGAAAAAAGTTGAGAAAAGAAAATCTTGAAGTTAGTAGCACCCACGGGCGTGGCCCTTTATTGTCTTATCAGAATTTCAAGTGCGGGTCCCGATTTATGGGTATCCTGTTCTGTTTCAACTTCTGCTGGTGCTCGGTTTGTGGGACTTGAATGATGCGTTTGGACTCTAATAAAAAGAGATTTCTGCCAGAAGAGAAGGGGAGCCTGCTATTACGTAGAAAAACAACAATCATACAACACAAAGGCATTAATTCAAGAGCGATTTCAAGGATTCAAGAGCAAACGTTGGAGGAGTAATTTTTAGAGATTGTCACAATGGTTGAGAATCAAGGCTACGTGAAGGGGTTTTCATTATTCTTCTTCTCTTTAGTCTTATTTGTAATTGGAAGGATGTCTTCAACAAATTATTCAGTTTTTAATTCATTCGTTATGAACTAATTTACTTATTAGACTTGTGATGGATCTTTGGGTGAAACGATGATTCTATAACTTTGATTTCCAATTCAATAAGATATTTACAGTTTATCTATGCTAATTTGAGTGTGAATTTATGAATTGCCTGATCAACAGTTCTTTGTGGATTTGAAAGGAATCGAGAGAGGAGATTCAAATCTAGACCTAGTTAATATAGCATGTGTCATGAATTTTGTCGATAGCAGATTTGTGATTATTGTTAAGGTAGAGATACGCTTGACATCGCATGTAATCATATAGAGAGCTTAAACTTCAACCTTCTTTGATTGCAGTTTACATAGAGATATAGTGAGTTGGTTAATTTAGGTGTTTAACGGATTTCTATCTTAATTGTGGATTGATGTTAATATGGTATTAGTGCATCGAGAGGTGGCTCTTACTACGTTCGTGTTCTTGATTAATAAACTGGGATATTAAATTGAGTTGGAATAATGGTTTGAAAATCAGAGTGAAGCTCAGGGTGAAATCATAAGTCTAATTCTCCATTAATTATTTGAAATTCCGGATTTCGTTATTGGTGACTGTTTTGTGATAGTTTATTTCTTTATTAATTTAGTTTTTTTTATATAATTTAAAACCATTGAATTGATTAGTTTAATAAAATTAGGGTTAATACAAAATTGATAATTGTGAAGTTAAAACTCTTGATATTTTGTCCTCGTGGGAACGATACTTTAATCACTACTATATTACTTGTTGACCACGTACACTTGCGTGTTTTGTGCGTATTGATTTTACCCAACAGACATACAAGAAGCTCCCTTCTATGAGAGTGTTTTAGCCGGCATCGGCAAACCATTTTCTGAAATAGTCAAGCATGGGGAGATGGCTGAAATGGGGTTGAAGTCAGGAAAGATTCAAGACCTAGTCGCACTCAAAGCTGTTGCTGATCACATCCAATCTGGAAATTATGGGAACAACCCCCGAAGGGTCCATAAAAAGAAAGAGGAAGATGTTTCCACGATCTATTACAGGGCAAAAAGGCAATCAAAACATGCCTATTCAAAGGAGAAACTACACTCCTTTCCAAAGACAGGTTTGCAAACCCTCCGGTTACCAAAAGGTGGAGAAGTCAAACGCCATCGAGTGTTTACACCCTTAGGGATACCCTTGAGAACATTCTTAATCTTCCGACAACACGTAAGAAAATTACATCTTCTTCCACCACCAACCCTAATGGACGGGGTTTCAATGCTGCTAGGAAATGTGCTTATCATGCCGGGGCACCTGGACATGATACTCAGGATTGTTGGGCCTTGAAACACAAGATTCAGGACCTAATAGACAATGGGGAGATCATAGTCACCAAACCCGATCAACCTCATGTTCAAGATAACCCTCTTCCTCAACACAAAGAAGAAGAGGTCAACATGATTAATTGGAGCAGTGGACAGAGTTCCAACTTCAGCGGTGATTCTTCCCAAACCATCAAAGATGGTGATGATAGATGGGATTATGCTAAGTTCTAGTTCACAATGGAACGAAAGATGAAAGCTCTCTACAAACAAATTGAACAATTGGCAGAATTGGTGACCTATCAGCATCAAGTGACTCGTCAGTTAATCAACCAGGAGCATGCCAGTTTCCTACCTCTTGTCATGAATATTCCTCATCACTTTCGAAAAATGAAATCTTTGGAAGACAAAGTGATGAAGAGAGCAAATGCCAAAGCTTGGCTTGGATTTCGCCAACAAAAGGAATTCACCTATTTGGGCCAACCTATGGAGGAAATCCTTCATATGTTAATCAATGAAGGAAGGATCGGTTCCTTCTACCGCCAATCAACCCCTGCTTCGAGATGGTACAACTCGATGGAGTATGTCAATATCACTCCCGGTTTCACGATCACAAAGACGTAGAAGAATCTTTGGCACTCCGCCACCTTATTTAAATCGATCGACAATGGTGTCCTGCGCTTAGCGGGCGGCGATCTTGTGTTACGTGCAAGTGAGAATGCAGGCCCTACTAAGTGGAAAAGTGTGGTAGCAGTCATATCCACTGAAACCGAGGGGATTAACACATTATTCCCATCGCCAACAATTCAAATCAAGGGAGGCAACAATTCTTTGAAAGTGGCCGCTCCTGAGCCAATCAACTTGCCATGCAGAGCACAATATCCTATTGTTAGCTTGCGCAAGGTTCCATGGAATTATGGAGAAGGTGAAGGATCCACCTCACATACAACTGCCGTAGTGTCGAAGGAAAATTCACTGTATCTCCCTCAACGGGTGATGAAGTCTACCACCAAATCAAAGGGGAAAATACCCATGGAAAAGATTGAAAAATTCCTTCGCACTGTGGGTCATAATGAAGCTGCGGTGGTTTTAAGCTTGAAAGAAGCTCCACAACAAATATCAATTTTGGACTTGGTCCAAACCTCCGAGAATCACCGGAAGGTCTTACTAAAGGTTCTAGAAGAAGCCTATTTACCGACATCAGTGGACATGGAAAAGTTTCAACATATGGTTGATCACATTTTCAATAACAATGTGATATCCTTCACTGATGATGACATACCGCCCGAAGGGACCGGTCATTGCAAACCGTTACACATTGCAGTCTTGTCCTCCGGATATATGGTAGCAGGAGTCTTAATAGATGGAGGTTCCTCTCTGAATATCTGCCCATATGCTACCTTGGTGAAGATGAACATCAATCTCAACTAAATTCGGAGTAGCCACACTATCATCAAAGCTTTTGATGGAGCCCGCCGTAACTCAGTCGGAGTAATTGAGCTGCCAATCGAAATTGGTCCTCACACATTCTACGTATCTTTCCATGTACTCAAGATAGACTCGGGATACAACCTACTCTTGGGACGACCATGGATTCACATGGCAGGGGCAGTCCCCTCCACTCTTCATCAACAATTAAAATACATCATCAATAATAGCCTGGTCACAGTCAATGCTGAACAAAAGATTCCTCAGAACGGGGACATGCCGATCATCAATACCAATACAGACGTAGAACCAGTCAGTTTTCATGCTTTGGAAATAAGCAACACCCAATACCACGCTATTGGAGCACCATTGCCCGAACCTAAGATCTCTGCCGAGGTGATGTCAGCAACTCAAGAAATGATGTCATTAGGTCATAAACCGGGACAAGGGTTGGGTAAAGATGGCCAGGGTATCAAGTACCCCATTCTATTAACCAAGCAAATTGGAACAGCTGGACTAGGCTATTCTGCCAGCTCTAGTCACAGGAATCCTCATAAGCATCAACAGATTCCCTCAACTTCAACCATGTCGCGTTTGGCTTCGCCTTCAAACGCTGAGTCCGCACAACCTCCCGTAAAGGTGCCAGCCAATGTAATGGCTATGTTATGTACCAAGCCGGTACCGGTGAAAGGAAAAGAAATCTTTGTTCCAAATCCTGTAGTGGAAGAAGAAGAACGAAGAATCAAGCAAGACGTCATACGGATGATGTCCGGTATACGCATCATCATTCATGATGAACATACCAACAGATACACCACAGACGATGATTGCCCAGACGTAATGGCCATCATTTGGGACAAGGAGGATGATGACAATCCCTCCATCACTGCGGTCCACTCGGACTTTGCCCTTGCCAATTGGAACAGCATTCCTTGCTTTGGTCGACAAGGGTAAAATGGGCGTAACTCTTTACGCCAGTATACAATAACTGCTTACGTTTCATGCAAGATATTAGCGAGTTTATTTTGCCAGTATATGCTAACACTGTGTATGATCAACGCATTTCATATTTACTAAGTGAAAGCATATTTTGTTTCAGGACTCTGAATTTAAATGTGCATGTACTTGCTGATACGATTCCTCTTCTACACAGGGATTATACCTTTCATGTAGAGATGAATTCAGCCTGGATGGATATACAGGATGACATTGAGGTGCCTCCAGAAATTCAGGAATGGATCAAAGACAAACCCAAACCCAACCTTGATTAAACCACTTCTTTCAATCTCGGAACCTTAGAAAGCCCTAAGTTAATCCAGATTGGTTCAGACCTTACCCCAAACAAACGGAATGATATGGTTACGCTATTAACCCAATTCCAGGATGTGTTTGCATGGTCTCATGAAGACATGGTGGGTTTATCCAATCGACATTGTCCTTCATCACCTTCCCATTAAAGAGGATTTAAGCCGTCACAAAAACTTCAAAGCGATCAAAAACTCGAGTGGAGTTTAAAGGTGAAAAGAAGAAATTGTGAAACAATTTCAAGCTGGCATCATAATGGTGTCTACATATCCTGAGTGGATATCCAACATTGTACCCGTGCCTAAACCCGGAGGGAAGGTGTGAGTTTGCGTGGATTACCGGGACTTGAACAAAGCTTGCTTAAAAGATAGCTTTCCCGTGCCATTTATCCACATTCTCATTGACAATATTGCGCAATACGACATGTACTCCTTTACTGATTGCTTTACGGGGTACCATCAGATCATGGTTGCCGAGGAAGATCGTGAGAAAACTTCTTTCATCACTCCTTGGGGAACTTTCTGCTATAGACGGTTGTCATTCGGCCTCATCAATACTGGAGCCACCTATCAACGAGCTATGATGGCTCTTTTCCATGACTCAATGCACAAAGAGATCGAGATCTACATGGATGACATCATTGTCAAATCCCGGAAGGAGGATGACCGTATAGACCATCTTAGAAAGTTGTTCAACAGGTTGCGTAAGTACAACTTGAAGTTAAATCCAGCTAAATGTGCCTTTGGCGTTAAATCAGGCAAGTTGCTAGGATTTCAAGTCAGCCACAAAGGGATTGAGCTGGATCCTGCCAAAATCCAAGCCATCACTGAAATGCCCAATCCTCAGACAGAGAAGGAAATACGTGGATTTTTGGGAAGAATCAACTTCATCAGCAGGTTTATCTCCCAACTCACAGCAACCTGTGAGCCAATCTTCAAGTTATTAAGGAAGAACTCCTCCATGAAATGGAATGATGAGTGCCAGAATGCCTTCCTTACAATCAAGAAAAAGCTAGTCAAAGCTCCCATCTTGGTACCACCCAGGGATGATGTTCCCCTATTTATGTACCTGTCCATAAGTGACAATGCCATGGGCTGCATGCTAGATGTAAGGACGATAGAGGTCAAGAACGAGCTATCTATTACCTCAAGAAAAGGTTCAAAGACGAAGAACACAAGTACACTCGATCGAAAAGACATGTTGTGCTTTAGCATGGGCTGCCATGAGGTTACAGCATTACCTCCATGGTCACACAACCCATCTCATATCCTGCGTGGATCCTCTCAAGTACATGTTCAACAGACCCATGTTAAATTGCCGGCTGTCCAGATGGTAGTTGATCCTACAATAATTTGACATCGTATATGTGACTCAAAAGTCCATCAAAGGTCAAGGAATTGCGGATCAACTGGCCGCCGCACCAGGGGATTTCAAACCTTTGGAAACATATTTCCCTGATGAAGGAGTAATGACAAGGTCAAAGAACACCATCAATGACGATACGCGCCAATCATGGAAGATGTATTTTGATGGAGTCATAATATGGAAGGTTCCGAGCGGGAGCAGCTTCTAGTATCTGATACGGGAGCAGATCCGTTCTTGCCAAATTACAGCTTTGTCAACACCAACAATACTACCGAGTATGAAGGTCATGTCTCATGGGGCTAAACTTGCCTGCTTCAATGGGCATCAAAGTGTTAATCGTCCTTGGAGATTCGGAGTTAGTAATCAGACAATCCACCAAAATCTATCAAACCAAGGAACTACATTTGCTGCCTTACCATCGGAAGGTTTTGAAGATAGCTTTGGAGTTCGAAGAAATCTCCTTTCTACATGTTCCTCGTAATAGGAATGATTTCGCGGATGCGTTAGCAACTTTGGCCTCCTTGATTCGCATATCAGATAAGAACACTTGCCAAGTGTCACAATTCCCTAAACAAGGCACCAACCTATGGAAATTACGTTGGAGAAGTATCGGATGAGCTACCTCCCATCCAACCTCCTTGGTATCAGCATATCATGGAATATCTGCGAGATGGATCTACACCCGCTGAAGTGAGCCTGACTGAGAAAAGGCGAATCCATCGACTTGCTATGAAGTTCTACCTGAGTGGAGATGCGCTCTACAAAAGAGATGCAGGACTAGGTCTCCTCAGGTGTCTAGACAAAGATAAAGCCCAAAGGCTTATGGATGAAATCCATGGCGGAGTCTGTGGCCCCCACATGAGTGGCCCCCTCCTTGTCAAGAAAGTCCTCAGAACGGGACACTATTGGCTATCTCTCAAGGCTGATTGCAATGACCACATCAAAAGATGCTATCAGTTCCAGATTCATGGGAATGCTATACACGCCCCTCCATGGGAACTCCACAATATGAGTTCGCCTTGGCCCTTCTCAATGTGGGGAATGGACGTTATCGGCCCATCGAACCTAAAGCCGAGAATGGTCACCGATTTATCTTCACCATGATCGACTACTTCACCAAGTGGGTAGAAGCGACCTCCTTCCCGTGGTCACTAAAGAAGTCATCATTGCTTTCATCGAAAAACAATGTCGTTTGTCGATATGGACAACCAGAGGTGATTGTGTCGACAATGCCAAAACCTCAACAACAAAATGATGGAGGAATTATGCAAAGAAATTCCACATCAAACATCTTAACTCTGTCATCTATCATCCGAAGATGAACGGTGCTGTTGAAGCGGCTAACAAAAATATCAAGAAGATTATGCAAAAGATGTCCGCCAACCACAAAGATTGGCCTGACCTATTGCCTCTGACTCTGTTAGCCTACAGAACCTCCATGCGCACTTCAACTGGGGCAACCCCCTACGCTTTAACCTATAGGATGGAATCAGTACTCCCCATAGAAGTTGAGATGGAATCCCTCAGAGTGTTGATCGACGCTCAGCTGGATGAAGACCAATGGGTACAAGACAGTTATCACCAATTGTCTCTAATAGACGAAAGACGAACCGCGGCTATCTTCTATGGTCAATTATATTAGCAAAGGATCGCTAGATCCTACAACAAAAAAGTCCAGCTACGACAGTTTAAACAACATAACTTGGTTTTGAAGAAGATTCTTGACAACCAAGATCGAAGCTAAAGGAAAATTCGCCCCTAACTGGGAAGGCCCGTTTATTGTCAAAGAAGTATTGATGAGAGGCGCTCTCGTTGCAAGAAATGGATCATGATGAATTTCCTTAACTCATCAACTCGAATAATCGTGAAATGGTATTATGTCTGAAGTAACCAGCAAACACCCTGGTGCATCATCATCAGGTCACCAGTCATTCCGATTCTTTAACCCTTTACCACCTACAACTTTTCTCCACTTTGCCCCTCAGGGAAACATACTCTTCAAGCCAGCAGTCTGGCTTTCTCCGTTACGCTCATACAACTTAGGTCATCCCACCGCAGATTGAACCTCTTGCATTTATAGTTTGGCTACCCATTTCTTGGATCAAACTTTTCACCTGCAGTTTATCCTCAACCTAGGATTAAACTTTCTTTTCCTCGCACTCTGACCTGCACATGGGATTACGCATTTTTTCTCGCCCTGAGGGGCGAACTACATCGACCTGATCTCCACTTCAATAGGAGTACGTAGGCAACCATTTCATATGGCCCGGTCGCAATAAAACAAAAACAACAAAAACATTTCTGCCCTTACATAAAACAAAAAAAACCAAAAACATTCCCACACCGTGTCAGCCATATACAGCTTTGAACCTCTTACACCAGGTTCGAACTACGCAGACCTGATCTCCTCTTCAATAGGAGTATGTAGGCAGCCATTCATGGTGCGGTCTCACCCACTGCCAAAACACAAACCATTGTCAACGGGTATTGGGATCATCTTTCAATCCACTACATTTCATTCGGCTTCAGACCAAAGGGATGGAATTACCTGAACTCCTCTCAAATAGGAGATTCGGCGACCATCTAAGTTGCGGTCATACCTTGAAGAGTAACACCAAACCATAAGAGGTGGAATTAACTAGGCTTCTCCTAAATAGAAGTACTGGCGACCATCTGTGGTACGGTCAATCTCAGATAGGAAAGCCACACTCCTCTCCATATTTCCATTCTGAGACAAGTCCCAAGACACCAAAGATGATAAGGATACATAGATCAATGATCCATTCTGAACTATCCAGAGACAACTCAATGTCCATCCACCCAGGAGGAATTCAGAATACATCAAGATCACAAGCCCTGAAGTAGCAGGCAAAATATCAAGCAAATAGCAAGGCATGTCTAAAAGGGAAGTGATCCAAAAATATATTTCCCGGTCATATATAATGTTGTTTGATATATATACAATGTAAATTGTACATGACAAAATGGCTAAGCTAGTCTGTGCAGGTAAATATAAGTTCATCTACGGGTCAGGGTATATGCGAGCTAGCAAGACCAACATGGCGTCCCTTTCGGATGAAAGAGGTAAAGTTGTAGTCTCCTGGACGAGAATATCAACACGTCCCAACAGATCTGTAGCCATCTGCATGATGGCCATATACTCATCAATATAAGCGCTCATCTCTGCCATCATACCAAAGGGTAAGGACCTCGCAAGATTATTATCTCGTGATAGCCACATCCCGCGAGATATGGCGATATCCCGCCACTACCATCAAGGCCTATGGGTGACTGGCCTCATCACGCTCGGCGACGGCGGCAGATCTCTACGAGCCAATGCCTCGCTCTCTCTAATAGGGCGGCGTCCCTCACATCAAGAGCAGTCGACATCATAGATCGAATCTGATCTCTCTCAAAGGTCATCAGATGAAGACTCTACTCTAAATAATGTGCCGAGTGCTGAATCACAAAAGTACTGGTACTAGGAGAATCCGGAAGAAATGCTGGCAACCCAGCAGCGGGATCATCCTCGATGTAGGCATCAATGTCCGCCATAGGCTCTACATCGTATAACTCGCTCTTCGGTACTACAAATACTGCTACAGCCGATAAAACCTCCATCTCCATCCATGCGGAGTACTCTGCGGAATAACCGGGACGACTGGCAGGAAAAGCGGCTATCTCACGTTGATCGCAGCAAGCATATACACGAGACCGGTCCTCTGCTGAGAGATATCGAGAAGTCGATCACGACTGTCCCCTTCGAAAGGATGAAAATCTCGAATCGTCAAATCTAACGGCATCACGGCCAATGGGTGATAGGTATTCACGCCCCTCAAGCCAGTCAAAGGGAGGAAATCCATTCCCGGAGCATGAGTAATGAAGCTGTATGGTGAGCAAAGCCCCGAGCACAGCAATATGCTAAATAGATATCTGATATCTGCCAAAAATGCGGACCAGGACTGAGCATTTATACACTCCGATGGCTGAAAGGAGTATGACATAGCCACATCATGGGAAAAGCAATACCCATGCCGTCTAAGGTTACCAACCGGTCGCAAGTGTGACATAAACCACACATACAGCATGACCGAACTCCTAGTGAACACTCCTAATGGGTAAGTACTGCAGTAGGATGCTGATCGCAGGGTCTCTGCCACGATCATAGGTACAATGGTACGACCCTCCCTGAGAGCTCTCACGGACATGATAACTCCTATATCTATCTCATCCATATACCGCGACATATACACGTATGACAGTATACATAGCATCAGTACGTCAACTCAAGCCAAACGCCAATGATCCTCCGACATGTTGAAATCCCCAAAATGTCGTGAGTAGCTATCCTCCGCGCCAAATCTGTCATACAGAAAACGCTGAGATATCACGTGGCCAGATGTCAGCTTATCCTGCACTACTCTGCGCCGCAATCCTGTGAGAGTCATGAACCGTCTGCTCATGTCTCCCAAAGCCATGTGCACGCAAGGTCTGTCTAAGGGCAGCATCGTCAATCGTGCATACTCCTCTAGTGTAGGAGTCAACTCATGGGCGCCAAATCGAAATACCTGCCTATCTGGTAGCCAATGCTCTATCATCCCGTCCACGAATCCTGCAGGAACCTGAAATGCCAAAAGGGTCATGGTATGCTGCATCAACAGATCTACAATCACCCTGTCTGGCGGTGACATGCTATCATACCACGATCGCATACCTAATGCCACCATTGACGGTGGGGTATGATCTATACGGCTAAATTTCAAAAAAGACATATGTGCGGGCCGTGTCATAAGACCATCCAGAGGTCAATGCCGAATATCTATGGACATACATACATATGCATAACATGATACATGCATAACAGATAATTGATGGCAATATGATATAGGGAATAAAAAATGGTGCATACATTCCTAAATATATCATCATCTAATACATCAGCTCTATACAGCTACAAAATACATGAAAATGGGGCACAGATGCACTACTACTAACAGAGGCCTATCAAAAGATATAGCGAGAATGGGGAACAGTCACCCAATATCTAACAGAGGCCTATCAAAAGATATAACGAGAATATACATCAGAAGAAGACCAGGGTCTCGATGTCCACATCCTCAATCATGTCCACCTGATGTAACTCCTCCTGAGTCACTGGATCTCTATCAACAGGGATGTCAGGCCTATAAAGAGAAGGATCTGCGCCGGCAAAACCAAATGGGTCATCTCGAGGGGCGGCACCGAGCTAGAAGGAACAAATGACTCGCCTCTCTTTGGATCTCCGCGCCCAAATGCCGAATAAATACATGTGTCTGGTCCAACTGCCGGGTCAAACTATCAATCTGGGTCAGATGAGTCGGAGCTCGAACACAAGCCACCCAATCCATTATCATCAAAGATCCTGGAACCATGTCCCCCATAAACTGTGTGGCACGGGACTGGGCCCCAATAGTGTGAGGAAGCCACCAATGCTGGAATATCTCCTGAGTACATGGACCCTCGGATAAATCAAAATCGTCAACTCCCAACAATGGAATATCCATGACGGTGATCGTGAAATGCGAGCCCGATGACGCTGACGAGAGGCAAGATCGGTATACGAATCTCCCTTGTGGTGCTCCTAATAGCACGCTCTCCTAAATAGAGCTCCCAGCCTCCATCTGTGAAGAGAGGAAATCTCCGGGTGGAAATCAAATACTCCATTCCAGTAGGGTGTCCATCCTCAAAACCGATGGCCAAATGATCCCCTGAGTATGGAAGCCATGTGATGGCATTAGCCGTCAGCAACTCCAGCTGCATACGGTAGTGAGCGAAGCCCTCAGATACAGGGACCTCTGGCAAAATAGAATGGTGCCATCGTTGTCCTCGTGGATATATATCCAAACCTAACACACTCACATGACGCAAACATGGGAGCCTCTCATAGGCCCAAAACTACCAACACAATGGCAAAACATCTGCTATCAGTAAACACACTTAACCTATGAATGGGAAAAGATAAGAGAAATACTCACCAGCAGAAACGGGTAAAATCCTAGCCAAGCCTCAGTCAAACCTTGTGAGCGCAGGCTCATGCCCCGGAGGAAATAGGCAAAGGTGTAAAAGCCCCAGTCATACTCTCTTATACGGTCCACATCGCGTGTGGCGCTGACCAAAGCGAAAGATACCGTGGAAGAATTATCTGCTATGAAGCAGCCTCGAATGATGATCAGGAACAATCGCCGCAGGACGTGATCCCTGATCCTAACATCGTCCGACATGGGCTCACTCAATAGCCCGCTCATAACATCTACGCTCAAAGGACCTGAACGGACAGTCCTACCTTTGAGCGCCTCCGCTGGAACTCCTAATAAGGATCTGACGGCAGTGGGGGTAATATTCGCCATGCAAGGCACTGGCTCCCCTCCAAACTCCATACCTATTATAAATCGCCAATCCATATGCGTCATCATCACTTCGCAATCCAGCAGATGGAGTGATTGAGTCTAATGAAACCATCGCTCAGACAATGCCCTGAGGTAACCCCAGGGACAACAACGGGGAAGGATGGAGAAAAATGCCCCAAATCCCCACTCATGCACTACTGCTCTATAATCAGGACGAAGCGCCTGGTACATGGAGTGGATTCTAAACCAGTTCCCTCGAGGCTATGTAAAACCTGAAACCTGCATGAAATGTAGATCAACATCAGAACCCTTTAATCCGCATCAATAGGAAAGAATGAAGATAAAGTCTAACATCATACCTCGTTAGCGTGCAAGTACATCGATGGGTGTCTACCCAAATCACCCAGCAACTCTGGGTTCACCACCTGGATGCTCGGAAGCTCCCTGCGAGGGATATGTGTAGCAGGAGCGAGATCCTCAATATCCACCTCCTCATCTTCAACGTCTGGAACATCTACCTGGACAGGACGTATCATCGCCTCCACCAACCGACGAGGCTGTCTGACAGAACGGGGATGAGGCACTTCAGAAGCCCTCCGCTATATGCCAGAAACGGACCTGTAAGAACTACTCAGCTGATCCGGAACCATAATATCTGGACAACAAGTCTCCAAATCACCTCAAAAAGGGTGTGGTATTTTCTTACCTGGAGCTTTTAAATGCATTTATGACTATATGCATGCATACATTTACTTTAAATATATAATAGAGTTAAAATGCATGACTACCCAATGCCTACATTTGAAATTTTTTTTGCCATAGTCCCCTTTGAAAATAAGACTATCCACATGCACACAGGCATGTCTAGGTGGCCATTCAGTAGCACACTTGTCCCAAAGAAATATACCTAATATATGCATTAAAAATCAAAATCATCATGCATAAGGCCAACCTCAATGCTAGGAGTATTTTTCCTTTCTACCTTTTGCTCATTGGACCTCAAATAAGACAAAAATAGCAGAAAAAGGTGTCAATTTGACTGTCTCAAAAGTTAAATTTTTTCACATCATTATGTTCAGCATGGTTTAATACTAACATTTACTATGTTGAATATTTTTTATCAAGTCATTTGTGCATACATAATCACTACTATGTGTTTAGATGCATTTCGTGCGATAACTCACAATCCAACGGACAGAAACTGGAAAACAATACATGCATACGTTACCAGGATAGTGTAGAACACTTGTACAGTGACAGAATTTACAGAAAGCAGCCCGAACTCAGCAGATCTGAAGAAGGCTCGCGGTTTTTTCTAAGTGAAGTGAGTTAGAAATGAACTTTGGAAGGCAGGCTGCATAATTTATCATCCACGCTTTCACAGAGCTCACCATACGCAAAGTAAATGCACCTCGTGGCTCCTCTATGTGGGTCCCACCCCTCCGGCTAGGTCCAGTTCGAGTTGAAATCGAGTTCTTACGGGCTAGAAAGGTCAAATCGGGAATAAAAATGCCACGCGATTGAGCAAAACAACATACAATCCTGGTCTTCTCAGATGAGACTTTGAACCTGTACATCACTCATTTGTAGTCACCTGAACACGTGGTATACCCTGCCAATGATCCCATTTGTCACAAATCACATCCGACAATACCTCGTACAGGTTCGATGCCGCCAACTCCGGGTCATTACCCTACGTAGGTCCCCGATGGGGGTTACAATGTAGGTCCCCGACTAGGGTTACAACGTAGGTCCCAGACGGGGGTTACAACATAGGTCCCCGACGGGGGTTACAACGTAGGTCCCTGACGGGGGTTACAACGTAGATTCCTGGTGGGGGTTACAACACAGTCATCCGTTGGCATGTCTATCAATGAAGGTCAAGCAACCTTGACGTCATTTCAGCCGATAGCGATTAAACCTATCAGAGCTCTAGAGCTATTCGAGGTCTTCATACCCAATTGCTCATATTCCCTAGCAGACCCCCCAGCGGGGGTCACAATGCAATGCTCCGTTGATCTACACGTCAATGAAGGTCAAGAAACCTTGACGATCACCTCACAGAGTCTCAGCCGTTGATTCACACGTCAACGAAGGTCAGACATCCCTGGCAGCATTTGCTGTTGGCAGTAAATCCAACAGAATCGTGACATATTTTGGAGATACCAACCAGGAAATGTCAATGTTATCAAAGAGGATAGATGATGGAATATGTTATACACATCCTCAAAATAGATCAAGCTTTATCCCCACAGATCTCTTGCATATAAGAGGTACTTCTTCGGGATCAAATCGTTATCAAGAACACAGGAATTTGGTGATAACCCCAACATCAACATCCTAACAGATTCGGCATACACGCCGATCCGGCAAGATGTGCCAATCCCAAATAAGCAACAGGAGCCAAAGAATCATCCCCAAAGATGTTGGGCTACAACCCGTATACACATGCATCATACATTTGCATCATGTTGCTATCCATAGTACCATGTTTATCTTGTTTCGTTTCAAGTGTCTAGGATTCTTTATCCTACCCATGCATCGCCATGCATGAGTATGATAAAGAGGGGCATCTGTAGACACTCGAAATTTTCTGTACTACTGTTACTAACATTGCAGGGGGACAGATTCGTCTTTTAAGAGAGAACCCTGAAAGATAATCCAAATCCATACCGGATACTACCAGAAGTTCAGCATCAACCCCGGATTGCAATCTAAGAGTAACGATTTCAACCTCGGAGGTAACCCCGAGGCCTGCAGATATAATACCAGAACTCACATCGGAGAAGACCGATTAATCTCGGAGATGACCACGAGGTATCCAGTCTCAGTCCCAACCATGAGAATAGCCACTAACCTTGGTGATAACCCCAAGGAATACAGTTTTGGCGATAACCCCGGAAATGCTTGTTTTAAATGTAACCAGCTTCAATCTTGGCGCTCATAACGAGACACACTGTACCAACCCGACAATAAACATCGGGAAGGCAGGCACACCTCAAAGGTGACAATGAGGACCTTCAACAATTGCAATACCCAATCTCAAATAAGCTGAGCAACGTCTGCTTGATCAAATTTAATCCGGCGATAACACCGGTGAGGGGCAACATCGTCATCTCATCAACACGATGCCACATCACATCTCTACGCAACGATGTCCCACCAGACTAACAAATCCCGAGTGACTATTGTGTGGGGTAACGGATGACAGTTGAAGATTAAAGACCGGAGGGCATCGTCCCATCTTCAATAACTTCGCACAAACTCTAATCCCATGCCATCGTACAACTCTCGACAATGGCGGTCCAAAATAGGTCCTGTATACCCCAAACGGATGCCCGGATTGCACTTCTAAAAATCCGAGTGGACATTACGAGGCACGAGTACACGACTTGAGACGACCTGACCTTTGACAAACTCGGGCCGACCCGACCCGCCTCTGGTACACTGCACTCACTGCAGCAGTACACTGCATACTCATATTGCCTATAAATAGAGGGCTTGGGGTGCTAATTTTTTAAGAGGAAAAAGGCGGGAAACCTCGCACAATTTGCTCTTGCACTCGCCATATCACATGTATTTTCCCACTTTTAAACACCTGTGAGCTCATATATAGCCTCTTTTGTACCCACAAAATCTAGTGTTTACCCACTCTAAAGATATAGAAGCCTTTTTATCGACCACCGTGTAAGCCTTCTCACACACTTTAGAGTCTTTCTTTCATCTTTGCACACACCCTTCTACACGCTTGAGAGTCGTGTTTGCTTACTTTTGCCCGAACTTCTATCTGTGGTTTCATTCATTATATATATATATATATATATATATATATATATATATATATATATCTACATATACTTATATATATATTGACTAACATTATCGAGTTATGCCTCGATTGAGCCTAGACTTCGGTCTGGAGCGTTTATTGCTTTAATATATATATGTACATTTATATATATGAACTGTGTGTCAGACTCTGTTCGATGAGCCTGGATTTTATATCCGGTGCGTTTACTCGCTTTTATATATATATACTTATATATATAAACGTGGTCGAACTCTGTTCGATGAGCCCGATTTTACATCCGGTGCATTTATCGCTGCTATATATATATATATATATATATATATATATATATATATATATATATATATATATATATATATATTTCGCTCTGAGTTTTCTTAAGTGGCGATTGATTTTCTGACATTATTTATGTTTTGTCCTTTTGGAGTTTCCTCCGTGGCGGTTGATAGCTTTTAATGACTTTATTTACATTTTGATCCCCATGGAGGTGCTTCGTGGTTGGTGATTCTGTCAGATATATATATATATATATATATATATATATATTTTACTGACTTTTATATATATACCGCTATCGCTTTCATATAAACTGTAGTATTTTGTGAGCCTAGGAATCATGTGATCACAGATTCATCCCATTGATCTAGATTCGGTTCATGTGATGGACGTTTTTCAAATTGTAAGCAACTTGTAAATTATTCTCATGATGCCCGAATTTCCTCGGATGGTTTCCATACCCACGAGGAAGTCGGCATTATTTTTGTATATATTTTTTCATACGGATGCCTCGTGATCCACAAATAAAATCAATCCAAATTGATCACTTAATAAAAATGGGAGTGTAAAAGGTCTCAATTCCTATTGAGCATCAGGGTTTGAAAAATCTCTTTTATAAAACATCACTGCCATATCTTGCTAAAAACCTAATTTTTTACATAAATTCAAACCCTGTGTATATAGGTTCGAACGAGGCCTCGCACCACTTCCATATAACAGCACATTGACCCACACACACACACACTCAGATAATAGTTTCTTGAAAAGAGGCGGTCACCATGGTAACACGGATGTCGGGGGGTGCCTAACACCTTCCCCCCGCATAACCAAGTCCCCGGACCCTAAACGAATCTCGATTTCACCGACCCGTATATCAGTGTCACACCACTGGGTCAATGTGCAAACCTTTTATCGGTTGTGTTGGTACAACCATTTAAAAACTAATCATGACTCTTAACGGTCCCATCTTCGACATCATACATGTTTGAACTTTTCACTTGTTTTTTCAAACAAATCTCACCTAAAATGAGAACACCAAAGAACAAGTAACGGAAAGGGACACACAAAAATCCCGACGTCGACAACCTCTGAGTATTATTAGTTCGCTAATAATATTTTTATTCGCTTACTAATATTATTAACATCTTAATAATATTTTAATACTTTACTAATATTATTAATCCTCTTAATAATATTTTAATCATGCATTAATATTATTACTTTAATAATATCTTACTTATAATATTTTTATTCATTTACCACTAGTATTAATATTTTATTCATTTACTAATATTATTAATCATTTAATAATAATTTATTCCTTTACTAATGTTATTACATTTTAATAACATTTTATTTATTCTCGAATATTATTATTTACTTAATAATATTTTAATCATCCAATAATACTTTAAGTTAATATTATTAATCGTTTAATAATATTTTAATCTAAGATTAATATTTTAATCTAATATTATTAATCATTTAATAATACTTTAATCATTTATTAATATTTTAAATCAAATATGATTAACCATTTAATAATATTTTAATAAAGTATTAATCTTAATATTTTATTTACTTAACAATATTATATTCTAATATTATTAATATCATAATAACATTTTAATAATTTATTAGATCAATAAATAATTTATTTTAATTGTTCACCCTTTATAAAACTATTTATTTAATATCCATAAAAGGTCATAAATAATATTTCTTATTATAAATTACCAAAATGCCCTCAAATAGTCATAATATTATATATTAGGAGTATTTTAGCATTAAAATCACATTTTTCTTATTTAAGACATCACTTAACTATTTATTTTCTTTTATTCATAACTTAATCATTTTTAGGAAAAATACCAAACTGATTCCAAAAATTCTTTCTTTCTGGTTTTAGACAGTATATGACCCAACAATGATCCCCAAATATTTCTGGAATTTTAGAAAATGATTTACTAATTTTAAAGTGCTCAAAACACTCGGATCTTGCTTCATTTTTCATAAATTGAGTTTTGCTCAGAAAAATCTGATATTTTCAAGGTATGCTCTCCTAACATATATGAACCTACTGTAAACATTTCGGGATTTTCCAGTGTATACACTGTGAGATATTTGAAGGTAAATATTTCGGAGTCCTTTACGGAAATAGTAATTACGCACAATCTATAACTCGAAACGTATCCGTTCTTTTTCCTACATGTAGATAACATCTCAAGGTACCTCTGTGAATTTTTCCTGATTTTTAAGAGACATGAAACTATCCGAAATAGTCCCAAGAAAAACGGGATAGAAGCTATTTTAGGGTTTTGAACCCTTAACATTCCAAGTGGACTGTTTTGGGGAAATCAGCCCCAAAGGTTTCAAAACTTGCTAGATTTGTGTTCTACCACTTGGGTTTACTAGATAACTCATGTATCTAGAACCCCCCCCTTGACGGATCACAAATCCAAGTTGCAAAACTTGAGTTATATGAAGATTTAGTGGAAGAAAAACAAGGTTTCACCCTCGAGCACATATGCTCATTTTCTTCCTCTAAGCCTTTGATCTAACACTCAAGATACTTAGTTCCATACATGATGATATGTAGAACTAGGGTACTTTGATTATTAGACCATAACCCCCATATATGATGAGGTAAAAACCAAAAATAGAAGAAGAATAAGAAAAAAGAAAAGAATGAGAACCTCACCTAGTTTTGGTTGCTATCTTTCTTGTTCTTCCAAAGTAAGTAATGAACTTAGGATGCATGAACAACAATTCCTCTCCCTTTCTTAGCAAAAACTGAACCCTCTCTCTCTCTTCTCTCTCTTGTATGCTACTAGCTTGGGAGAAAAAGATAAAAGAAGAAGAATGAGAGAAAATGAAATGTTCTAGCAAATGAAATGGGTGAGTAACTATTATCCCCCATACTTTTATTGTCCCATGGATAAAAGGCTTCACCTTATCTCTTCTAATTAAGCCTAATCATGTGGTTAAAGGTGCTAAGCAGGTTTTCTACCAATGGGAGCATGACACACTTGTCCTTGTGTGTAAGACTTACTAATTAAGGAACTTGATTAGCATAATTCGGTTGCCTTAAATGGACTAATGTGGTCAGTCCCCCTTATTCCATTATATCCTCCATTTTGCTTTTATTTAATGCACAAATTTGATTAATCAAAAGTCTAAAATACCCTTAATCAAGTGGGCTAAGTATTGGTTTGCATTTTATTTCTTTTGGGCTTCTCTTTTAATTGTTTTAGGCCATGTAATAAACATAGTCTAACAATTTTAATATATGTTACCTAAATTGTTTATTTAGGGTTTCCATTTCCAATCTTATAAAATTTAATTTCTTATATATGTGACTTTAGCTCATAACCTAATTAAGTTTACTAAAAATAGATTTAAAATTATTAGTCACTTGAAATAACAAGATTATCCACTTAAGTTAGTATACATATTAAATACTAACCCTTACTTAATACCATAACCCTTAGGTTATTTAATTGTCTCACCTAATGTATAATTAGGTTACGAAGCTTTCATTTAGGGTTTAAAATAAAATAAAATTAGTTCCTAAAATTTGTAATTAGGGTTTCACACAGTAATACAAGGGTTTGTCACATAACACCATAATTGACCAACCATTATTGGTCCACATATACAATACATATTTATAGCACTAAAAAATCAAAATATAATTATTATATTAATTCTAAAAATCATTTCATATATTATATAAATAATATATGATAATATCTTCCTGGAAAATAATTAATAAAACATTTCTACCATAAAATTAATTATGATAAGAATATAATTTATAATGATCAATAATTCTAAAATAAAATTATTTGTAATTATTCATATTTTTATTTATCACATAAATACATATACACATTATCTTGGCACATATTCCCCATATTTAAAATAAATAAAAATGTATATGCCAAATTTCTAATTTATTTGTATAGAAAATATCGGGTTGTTACAAAGTCAATCACAAATTCAACCTCTCTATCTCGCGGAAGTCCTGGCAAATCGTCCGGAAATACGTCTGCGAAGTCCCTCACTACTGGTATCTCCTCTACTTTCGGATTCTCTTTACGACTGTCGACTATGTAAGCTAGATATCCTACACAGCCTTGTCTTAACAACTTCCTGGCCTGCATCATCGTCAGACAACTCGCTTGTCTAGGCAACTTGCTACCATAAAACACAACCTTTGATGAAGTCATAAGGTTAATACGCTTCTTCTGGCAATCAATTACAACCCCGTAATTGAATAATCAGTCCATTCCCAAGATAACGTCAAATTCCCCAAGTCGAATAGGGATAAGATCTACGTTCATGATATTACCCTTAATATCCACTCTACAGTTCTTATGTACGTGCTTAACATGGATTATTTCTCTATTCGCAATTTCTATGTTCATGGTGTATTCTAACTCGTCCTTAGGAAATTCTAAGTTCTAAGCAAAGTCGTCGGATATAAATGAATAAGTAGCACCCGAATCAAATAATACATAAGCATTAACTTTATTAATCAGAATGACACCTAACACCACATCACGAGACTACACTGCATCTTGTATTGTCATGTTGAATGTCCTAGCGGTCGGTCGGTTGGTTGTTGTTGGTCATGTGATGGTCAGAACGCTTCCACCGTTGTTTCCCCTATTTCCTCCTGATCCTGTCCCTCCAGATCCCTTCTTAGGATAGTCCCTTGCAAGATGATCCTTTGAGCCACAAGTGAAGCAGTCACCCTTCTTTGGGTTAGGACAGTTAGTTACTATGTGGCCTTCCCGACCACAATTATAGCACACTCGTTTACCCTTCATACACACTCCCAAATGAGCTTTCCCGTAGGTCGGGCACACTTCAATCCTCTTCTTCTAAGCTCGCTGTTGATTTCCAGTTGACGAGTTGTCAGACCACGTTCTCTTCCGATTATTACTACATCCCGTGTTACTACCACTAGCCTTATTAATTCCTTCATTTTCACTTTTCTTCTTCTTCTGATCCTTGTTATACTTGGTTACAGCACCGCTTCCACCTTCAGCGAGTATGACTTTCTCCAACACTCCAGTGAACGTCTTCAACTGAAACATCGACACCTTACTATACAACTAAGACTTCAGTCCTTGTTCAAACCTTCTCGCTTTTCTCTCATCCATGTGCACTTGATACGTGGTGAACCTAGCCAACTCATTGAATCTTACCGCATATTCTGGTACGGACATATTCCAATATTTCAACTCCAGAAACCGAACCTCCATTTGGTTCTGCGAGCTGGTCGGGAAATACATCTCAAAAAACATCTCCTTGAACCTCTCCCAGGTAATCACACCTTCTTCTCCACGGACCTTGTTTGCTTGCTACCAATAACTGGCTTCGAATTTCACCATGAACGTTGCGTATGCGGTTTTCTGGTCCTGTCTGACTCTGGCGACACCAAAAACTTTTTCCATCTCTGTGACGCCCCCAAAATAGGTATACATCACTCATTCTGAGTCACCAAATACATGGTACAAAATTTAAATACAACTTAATTATACAACTATCGTGTAAAGTACGACAAAATATAAGATGGGAGTTTCAACACGAATATTGTCTTCTAGACAATATCCAAACTCAAATTCAATATTATTACATTTATTTTCACACTACTTCACAAAATAGTGAGGAATACTAATGCAAACATCTAGACCGTCACTCCGTTCCCCGACTAGTCCCAGCTATATTCTCATTTCCTGAAAAGAACAATGAAAACAAAGGGTGAGCTCAACTAGCCTAATAAGAAATATTATGACTAAGATAATGCAGAATAAATTATCGTTAGCCTTCAACAGTGTTAAACTGATAAAATACAATAAACATCAAGTTTAGTTGCAGCGGAACATGCAATCCATTAGAAGATTCAAATAGAGTATAAAATCTATTATCTTCTATGATTTAAAAGGTTTTTTTATCACTTTTATCGCTGAGGCTCAGCTTAATAAATAATCCACATCATCGAATCATCCCTACACTACGGGCCAAATATATTCTTTAGTATCACGACCACGAATTATCCATGCACTACGGGCCAAGGATATTCGTGTATTCATCAATGGTCATGATCACGCCATAAAATAATTCATCTTTACACCCTTGGCCGAAGAGAACTCATGGTCATGATCATACCAAAAATTGTCCATCAATGCACTACGAGCCAATGAGGACTTTTACCACATCATTTGTAACATTACGGTCATGATTATACCGAATAATCCCTGGTCATAATCATAACAAGTCCATCTATGCACTATGGGCCAAATGATACTTTCATAACAATATAAGCATGAGGATGATGACAATAATATAAGAATTCAATTAAAAGAAAGCAAAGGATAAAAGACTTTAATAATTAATTTATCCAGAATTCAATAATGTCCAAATTGTCAACATGATACTTTTTTGTGGAGAATTCAAGAATAATATTGTATCAAAAATGTTTTGGACCGAAAACGAATCAATTTTTATCATAAATAGTACCTCGGGTGAATAGTACTCGAGTGAATAGTACCCCGTGAATAGTACTCCAACATGAAAAAATTAAAATTTATCAAGAATAATCAGAATAATATTTCCATGAAAAAATACTGGATGAAACACAAATTTTAAGGATATTCTACTAATTTCATAGAATATTGAAGTCAAAACTTTAACAAAACGAGTATAGAATTCGAAATCTAAAACGAAATAATATTACTTACATACTACAGAATATGGAAGAAAATATTATTTCTTACGAATGTTGAATAAAAATAACATCCCTTACCTTGAAAAGAAGAGTATTCCAACTGGTATAACGGGGATATTCTTGAAGAAAACTTATATTGTTTTCTACGCTCAAAGCTTTTTAAAACTCGAAAGAAATACGCTCAATATTATAGAAGAAGAATTCTCTGATTCTGGTATGATTTTCAATTCTAACTAAGCATCCTATTTATAGGAGAATGGAAAGGATACTATTTAGAAAATAAAATCAAGGACTACATAGTACAGAATAATCACGGACGATGTTCGGCTGAAATTTTCTGAAAATTTGATTTTACTATTCATTACCGTGTAATAAAATATTCTAATAAAACAAAAACTTTAAATAAAATATAATATATTCTATTTATAATCTAATAAAACAAAACTTATAAAATATATATATATAACATTTGCCTTACGGCAAAGGCATAAAAACTCACACATTTGCTAAAAATATATATATACACACATGTTACATATAATATATATATATATATATATATATATATATATATATATATCCACCAACATATATATATATATATATATATATGATATATACTTTCCCTTCTTCCTACGTTACTACTTCCCCTCCCCCCCAATTCTTTTTCTTCCCACATGTGGCCCCACCTTTATTATATAAAATAATTTTCTACCGATTATTTTAAAAAATGGATAAATGGGGGTCCATAAAATAAGCAAAATTTACATCAAATACTTTATAAAAATCCCCTCAATATATTTAACAACATTTATCATCATTATTATAATTCATAATATTTAACAACCAGATCGTTTCCAGGAAAGAGGGTGCTTTCCAATAAGGATTTCTCCCTATTGGCGCGCAATTCGGTGACCAAACCTCTCCTCGACAGAACTTTCTAGACATCGTCAATATTGCAAATAATAATATGAATAACTGTATCGTCTCAATTATTGATTTAATAATATATAAAAATATTGAAAATAATTAAATCAAATAACGCGAGATACTATGCAACAATTACTGTAGCAATTGTCGACGTCGGAATTTTTCAGATGTCCCTTTCCATTACTTGTTCTTTGGTGTTCTCATTTTAGGTGAGATTTGTTTGAAAAAATAAGTGAAAAAGGTCCGACATGTATAATGTCGACGATGGACTGTTAAGAGTCGCCAGTTGGTTTTTTAAATGGTTGTACCAACACAACCGAGAAAAGGTTTGCACATTGACCCAAAGGATGTGACATCATAAAAACGGCCTGGTGAAACCGAGATTCATTAGGGTCCGGGGACTTGGTTATGCGAGGAAGGTGTTAGGCACCCCGACATCCGTGTTATCATGCATGGACCGCCTCTTTTCAAGAAACTATTATCTGAATGTGTGTGGGGGGGGTCAATGTGCTGTTATTTGGAAGTAGTACGAGGCCTCGTTCGCACCTATATACACAGGGTTTGAATTTATGTAAAAATTTAATTTTAAGCAAGATATGGCAGTGATGTTCAATAAAAGAGATTTTTCAAACCCTGATGCTCAATAGTAATTGAGACCTTTTACACTCCCATTTTATTAAGTGTTCGGCTTGATTGATTTTATTTAACATATGCGAAGCATCCGTACGAAAATAATGTACAAAATAATACCGGCTTCCTCATGGGTATGGAAACCATCTGAGGAAATTCAGACACCGCAGAATAATTTACAAGCTACTTACAGCTGAAAATGTCCATCACGGGAACCTAATCTAGATCCAATGGGCGGAATCTGTGATCACATGATTCCTAGGCGCACATGATACCGCAATTTGTATGAAAGTAGTAAGCAGATATATATATATATAAGATGTAAATATATATACAGACATGATCACCAACCACGAAGCACCTCCATGGGGATCAAAATGTAAATAAAGTCAGAATTTATCGACCGCCACGAGGAAACTCCAAAGGGACAAAACATAAATAAAGTCAGAATATACCAACCGCCACGAAGGAACTCCAAAGTGATAAAATGTAAATAAAGCTATACAAAATGATCAATCGCCACGGGCAAACTCCTAGGCGATTTAAACGTAAAGAAAGTCAGAAAAGCGTATCAACCACCATTAAGTAAACTCTGTGGGACGAAAATATATATATATATATATATATATATATATATATATATATATATAAAAAGCAATAAACGCACTGATGTAAAATCCGTGCTCATCGAATGTAGTTCGACAATAGTTCATATATATAAGTATATATATATAAAGGCGAATAAACGCATTTGGATATAAAATTAGTGCTCATCGAATGTAGTTCGACCACGCTTTATATATATATATATATATATATATATATATATATATATATATATATATATATATATATATATATATATATATATATATATAGCGAGTAGTAAACGCCTGCATCAAGTTCAGGCTCATCGAACAAAGTTCGACACACGCTTAATATATATAAATGTATATATATATATATATATATATATATATATATATATATATATATATATATATTAAAGCAAATAAACGCCTGCATCAAGTTCAGGCTCAATCGAGGCATAACTCGATAATGTTAGTCAATATATATGTAAATATAATATATATATATATATATATATATATATATATATATATATATATATATATACAGAACTAAAATGAAACCACAGCATCAAGTCCGGGCAAAAACAAGCAACATGACTCTCAACGTGTAGAAGGGTGTGTGCAGAGATGAAGAGAAATACTAAAGTGTGTGAGAAGGCTTACAGCTGACTGCCAAAGAAGACTTCTATATCTTTAGAGTGGGTAAACACTGACTTTTGTAGGTACAAAAGGGCTATATATGAGCTCACATGTGTTTAAAAGGGGAAAGTACACTGCATGGGGTAAGTACAGAGCAAATTGGGCAGGGTTTCCTCGCCTTTTTCTCTTGTAAAATGGGAAGTCCAAGCCCTCTATTGAGCCGCAGGTGTACCTGCAGCTGAGCTGCAGGTGTACTAGAGACAACCCGGGTGGGCCAAGGTTTTTTGCATCGAGTCGTCTCGAAGTACGTGCACTCATGCACTGTAATGTCCACTCAAACTTTCAGAAGTGCAATCCGGGCATCCATTTGAGGTATACAGAACCTATTTCGGACCGCCGTTGTCGAGAGTTGTACGATGGCATGGGATTAGAGCTTGTACGAAGTCATTGAAGATGGGACGATGCCCTCTGGTCTTCAAGCTTCAACTTTCATCCGCTACCACCGCATAATAGTCACCGAGATTGGTTAGTCTTGTGGGACATCGTTGCGTAGAGATGTTGAGATGACGTGGCGTGGCATCGCGTTGGCTAGATGACAATGTTGCCCCTCACCGGTGTTATTGCCGGATTGGGCTGATAAAGCAAACGTTGCTCAGACTTCGCTGAGATTGGACTGCTGCAATTTGTTGAAGGTCCTCATTGTCATCTTTGAGGTGTGCATGTCTTCCCGATGTTATTGCCGGGTTGGTACAGTGTATCTCGTTGTGAGCGCCGAGATTGAAGCTAGTTGCATTTGAAACAAGCATTTTCGGGGTTATCGCCGAAACTGCATTCCTTGGGGTTATCACCAAGGGTGGTGGCTATTCCCATGTTTAGGACTGAGACTGGATACCTCGGGGTTATCTCTGAGATTAATCGATCTTCTCCGGTGTGTATTCCGGTATTGGATCTACATGCCTCGGGGTTACATCCGAGGTTGGAACTGTTACTCCCAGAGTGGGCTCTGGGGTTGATGCTGAGCTTTCGGTAATATCCAGTACGGATTGTCTTTCAGGGTTCTCTCTTAAAAGACGAATCTGTCCTCCTTCAATGTTAGTAACAATAGTATAGAAAATTTCGAGTGTCTACGGATGCCCCTCTTTATCATACTCATGCATGGCAATGCATGGGTAGGATAAAGAATCCTAGACACTTGAAATGCAATAAGACAAACATGGTACTATGGGTAGTAAAATGATGCAAATCTATGATGCATGTGTACGGGGTTGTAGCCCAACATGTCAGATGATTGCTTCATCCTCACATTTTAATCGGGATTGCAAATGTCTTGACCAGATTTGATGTGTGTTTCTAATCATTAGGATGTTGATGTTGGATTTATCACCAAATCTTTGTGTCTTCGATTATGACTTGATCCTGAAGATGTACGTCTTATGTGTAAGAGATCTGTGGGGATAAAGCTGGATCTGTTTGAGGATGTGTATAACATATTCCATCATCTATCCTCTTTGATAACGTTTACCCCTCCTGGTTAGTATCTCTAGGATATGTCAAGATTCTGTTGGATTTACTGCCAACAGCAAATGCTGTCAGGGATGCTTGACCTTCGTTAATGTGTATTTCACCGACATGTGAATCAACGGCTGAAAAATCCTGGAGGATATACTGTCAAGGCTGCTTGACCTTCGCTGACGTATGAATCAATGGCTGAGACTCTATGAGTATATCGTCAAGGTTGCTTGACCTTCGCTGACATGTGAATCAACGGAACATTGCGTTGTGACCCCCGCCGGGGATCTGCTGGGGGAATATGAGTAATCGAGCATGAAATCCTCGAATAGCTCTAGAGCTCTGATAGGTTTAATTACTATCAGCAGAGATAACGTCAGGGCTGCTTGACCTTAGTTGATATGTGTGTCAACGGCTTGAATTCGCGTTGTAATCCCCCGCTGGGGCTTCACGTTGTAACCCCCGTTGGGGACATATGTTGTAACCATTACTGATGTGTGTAGCAGTGACTGGTCATCGGATGGTTTCTGAGACTCTGTTGGGTTTGCTTCCAACGGTTATCATGATGTCAAGGTTGCTTGACCTTCGCTGATTTATGTGTCAACAGATGAGCACGCGTTGTAACCCCCGCCGGGGACTCACGTTGTAACCCTCGTCGGGGACTCACGTAGGGTAACAACCCAGAGTTGGAGGCATCGGACCTATACAAGGTATTGCCGTATGTGATTTGTGACAACTGAGATCATCGGCAGGGTATACCTCTTGTTAGGGCGACTACCATTGAGTGATGTACTAACTCAAAATTTCATTTGAGAAGACCAGGATTACATGCTGATTGCATCCTTTGAGCGTAGATGCTATGAGCGTGCTTTTGAGTGAGCCCATGCCTGATGATGTCAGAATCAGGGATCGCATTCTACGGCGATTGTTCTTGATAATCATTCGAGGTTGCTTCATAGCAGATAACTCTTCTATGGTGTCTTTCACTTTGATCAGCACCACACGTGATGTGGACCATATTGGAGAGTATGATTGGGGCTCTTACACCTTTGCCTATTTCCTCCGGGGCATGCATATGCGCTCACAGGGTTTGACCGAGGCTTGGCTAGGATTTTACCCATTTCTACTGGTGAGTATTTCTTTTGTCTTTTCCCATTCATAGGTGAAGAGTGTTTTGCCATTGTGTTGGCAGTTTTGGGCCTATGAGAGGCTTCCATGCTTGCGTCCTGTGAGTGTGTTAGGTTTAGATACCTATCCACGAGGACGATGATGACACCATTCTATTTTGCCCGAAGTCCTTGTAGCTGAGGGATTCACTCACTGCCGCATGCAGCTGGAGTTGCTGACAGCTGATACCATTAAATAGATTTCCTATTCAGAGGAACACTTCACCATCGGCTTTAAGGATGGACACCCGACTGGAGTCTAGTACTTGATTTCCACACGGAGAGTTCCTCTCTTCACAGATGGAGGCTGGGATCCTTATTTAGGAGAGCGTGCTATTAGAAGCACCACAGGGGAGATCCGTATACTGATCTTACCTCCTGCCAAGCATCATTGGCCCATATCACAGTCACCCGTCACTGATATCCCATTGTTGGGGGTTGACGGTTTTGCATTATCAGAGGGTCCATATACTCAGGAGATGTTCCAGTGGTGGTGGTCTCCTGGCACTATTGGAGCCCAGTCCCGCGCCACTCAGTTTATGGGGGATATGGTTCCAGGATCCTTGATGATGACGGATTGGATAGCTTATGTCCGAGATCCGACTCATATGACCCAGATTGATAGCTTGACCCGGCAGTTGGATCAGGAACATATATTTATCCCACATTTGGGCGTAGATCTAGCAGAGGCGAGTCATTCGCTTTTTCCACTTCAAAGTGCCCCTCAGATGACCCATTCGGTTTTTTTCTACAAGCAGATCCTCCTCTTTATAGGCCCCGACATCCCCATTGATAGAGATCCAAAGACTCAGAGGAGTTACATCAGTGGCTGAGATTGATGATGTGAACATCGACACCTTGGTCTTCTTCTGATGTGTATTCTTGTTATATCTTTTGATAGGCCTCTGTTAGATATTGGGTGGCTGTACCCCATTCTCGCTATATCTTTTGATAGGCCTCTATTAGTACTAGGGCATCTGTGCCCCATTTCCCTATATTTGTAGCTGTACAGAGATGATGTATTAGATGATGATATACTTAGGAATGTATGCATAGTTTTTCCATTCCCTATATCATATTGTCATCTATTATCTGTTATGCATGTATCATGTTATGCATATGTATGTATGTCCGTAGAGATATTCGGCATTGACCCTCGGATGGTCTTATGACATGGCCTTATTGCATGACAGATGTCTTCTTCGACAGCTTAGTCAGATAGATCATACCCCACCATCATTGGTGGCATTGGGTATGCGATCGTGGTATGATAGCATGTCACCACCGCATGGGGTGATCAGAGATCATTCATTTAAATACCATGACCTTATTGACGTTTCAGGTTCCCGCAGGGTTTGTGGATGGGATGCTAGAGCATTGGCTACCGGATAGGCAGGTATTCCGATTCGGTACCCATGAGTTGACTCTTACTCTGGAGGAGTATGCACGATTGACGATGCTGCCTTTAGACATACCTTACGTGCATCTGGCTTTGGAAGACATGAGTAGACGGTTCATGACTCTTACAGGATTGCGGCGCAGGGTAGTACAGGATGAGCTAACATCTAGCCACGTGATATCCCAGCGTTTTCTATATGACAAATTTGGTTCAGAGGATAGCTATTTACGATAATCTGGGGATTTTACCGCACCGGAGGATCATTGGCGCTTAGCCAGGGTTGATGTACTGCTGCTATGCATATTATCATATGTCTATATGCCATGATATATGGACGAGATAGACATTGGTGTCATCAAGGCTGTGAGAGCTCTTAGAGAGGGTTGTACCATTGTACCTATGATTGTAGCAGAGACCATGCGGTCAGCATCCTATTGTTGCACTTATCCTACATGAGTGTTCATTGGGAGTTCGTTCATGCTGTACGTGTGGTTTATGTCACACTTGAGACCGATTGGTACCCTTAGACGGCATGGGTATTGGTTCACCCATGATGTAGCCATGTCATACTCATTTCATCCATCGAAGTGTATAGATGCTCTGTCTTGGTCCGCATTTTTAGCAGATATCAGAGATCCATTTAGTATATTGCCGTGTTTAGGGCTTAGCTCACCATACAGCTTCATTACTCACGCTCTGGGCATGGACTTCCTCCCTCTGGCTGGTTTGAGAGGTGTGACTACTTATCACCCATTGGCCGTGATATCGAAGTTCGACCAGTTCCAGGATTTCCATCCTTTTGAGGGGGCGATAGGTCAGCGTTCAGCTTCTCGATATCTCTCAGCAGAGGACCGATCCCATGTGTATGCTTGCTGGGATCAGCGTGAGATAGCTTCTTTTTCTGTCACTCATCCAGGTTGTTCTGCAGAGTATTCCGCATGGATGGAGACAAAGATTTTATCGGCTGTGGTAGTGTCCACAATACCGGATAGTGAGTCAGATGATATAGAGCCCATGGAGGACATCAATTCATACATCGAGGAGGAGCCCGTCATTGGGTTGACAAAGATTTCTCTGGATTCTCCTGCATTCTCCCAAAGACCGAAGATTATAGTGATTCAAAGACTCTAAGACAAGACTCAGAGCAGTAGAGTCTTCATCTGATGACCTTTGAGAGAGATCAGGCTCGATCTATGATGTTGGCTGCCCTTGATGGGAGAGACGCAACTCTATTAGAGAGAGACGAGGCATTAGCTCGCATAGATGCCGTTGTTGTTGAGCGGGATGAGGCCAGATCAGCCAAAGATGCAGTGATAGTCGAGCGGGATAGTGCTATATCTGCCCGGGATGTAGCCATCACAGAGAGTACTGCAGTGAGGTCCCTTACCACTGGCATGATCGCAGAGATGAGCGCATATATTGATGATCATATGGTCACCATGCAGATGGCTGCAGATCTGTTGGGTCGTGTGGATATTCTCGTACAGGAGACCACAACTTCGCCTCCTTCTTCTGAGAGGGAGGCCATGTTGGGCTTGTTAGCTCGTATATACCCTGACTTATAGATGATCTTGTATTTACCTGCACAGACTAGCTTAGCCATTTTGTCATGTACAGTTTACATTGTATATATATTAAACAGCATTATATATATGACAGGGAAATATATTTTTGGATCACTTCCCTTTTAGATATGCTTTGCTATTTGCTTGATATTTTGCCTGCTGCTTCAGGGCTTGTGGTCTTGATGTATTCTGAATTCCTCCTAGGTGGATGGACATTAAGTTGTCTCTGGATAGTTCAGAATGGATAATCGATCTCTGTGTATCCCTACCATCTTTGGTGTCTTGGGACTGGTTTCTGGATGGAAATATAGAGAGGAGTGTGACTTTCCTCTTTGAGATTGACCGCACCACAGATGGTCGTCGGTACTTCTATTTAGGAGAAGCCTAGATAATTCCACCTCTTATGGATTGGTGTTGCTCTTCAAGGTATGACTGCAGCTTAGATGGTCGCCGAATCTCCTATTTGGGAGGAGTTCGTAATTCCATCCCTTTGGTCCAAAGCAAGAATGAAATGTAGGGATTGAAGGATGATCCCATGCATCATTGACAATGGTTTGTGTTTTTGGTAGGGGTGAGACCAAACCATGAATGGTCGCCTATGTACTCTTAATGAAAAGGAGATCGTCTGCTGCATGATTCGAACTCAGTGTGTAAGAGGTTCAACGCATGTATGGCGTAAATGGTGTAGGAATGTTTTTGGTTGTTTTGTTTTTTAAGGGTAGAAATATTTTTGTTGTTTTTGTTTTATTGCGTACCGGCCATGTGAAATGGTTTCCTACGTCTCGCTATTGAGAGAGAGATCGTCGACGTAGTTCGCCCTCGTGACGAGATGAAAAGAGTAATCCCATGCAAAAGTGTCGAGAAAGCGGGGGAGAAAGTTTAATCCTAGGTTGAGGATAAACTGCAGGTAAAAAGTTTGATCCCATGTATGGGTAGCCAAACTGCAAGCGCGAGAGGTTCAATCCGCGGTGGGATGACTTAAGTCGTAGGAACGCAAAGGAGAGCCAGGCTGCTGGCTTGAAATGTATGTTTCCCTGAGGGGCAAAGTGTGGAAAGGCGTAGGTAGGAAAGGGTTAAAGAATCGGAATGACTGGTGACCTGATGATTCTGCACCAGGGTGTTTGCGAATTATTTCAGACATAGTACCGTTTCACGGCATCTGAATTGATGAGTTATGGAAATTCATCGCCGTCCATTTCTTGCAATCTGAGAGCGCCTCCTGTCAATGCTTCCTTGACAATAAACGGGCCTTCCTAGTTAGGAGCAAATTTTCCCTTAGACTTATCTTGGTTGTCAAGAATCTTCTTTAAAACCAAGTCATGTTGTTTAAACTGCCGTAGCCAGACTTTTTTGTTGTAGGATCTGGCGATCCTTTGTTGATATAACTGACCATGGAAGATAGCCGCGGTTCGCCTTTCGTCTATTAGAGACAATTGGTGATACCTGTCTTGTACCCATTGGTCTTCATCCAGCTGAGTGTCTATCAACACTCTGAGGGATTCCATTTCAACTTCTATGGGGAGCACTGCTTCCATCCCATAGGTTAATGCGTAGGGGGTTGCCCCAGTGGAAGTACACATTGAGGTTATGTAGGCTAAAAGAGTAAGAGGCAATAGGTCAGGCCAATCTTTTTGGTTGGCGGACATCTTTTGCATATTCTTCTTGATGTTTTTGTTAGCCGCTTCAACTGCACCATTCACATTTGGACGATAGATGACAAAGTTGAGATGTTTGATGTGGAATTTACTGCATAATTCCTCCATTATTTTGTTCTTGAGGTTCTTGGCATTGTCCGACACAATCACCTCTAGTTGTCCTTATCGACAAACGACATTGTTTCTGATGAAAACAATGATGACTTCTTTAATAACCCTGGGGAAGGAGGCTGCTTCCACCCACTTGGTGAAGTAGTCGATCATGGTGAAGATAAATCGGTGACCATTACTGGCTTTAGGCTCGATGGGCCAGATAACATCCATTCTCCACATTGAGAAGGGCCAAGGTGAACTCATATTGTGGAGTTCCCGTGGAGGGGCGTGTATAGCATTCCCATGAATCTGGCACTGATAGCATCTCCTGACGTGGTCATTGTAATCAGCTTTGAGAGATAGCCAATAATGTCCCGTCCTGAGGACTTTTTTGACAAGGAGGGAGCCACTCATGTGGGGGCCACAGACTCCACCATGGATTTCATCCATAAGCCTTTGGGCTTGATCTTTGTCTAAACATCTGAGGAGACCTAGTCCTGCATCTCTTTTGTAGAGCGCATCTCCACTCAGGTAGAATTTCATAGCAAGTCGATGGATCCGCCTTTTCTCAATCGGGCTCGCCTCAGCGGGTGTAGATCCATCTCGTAGATATTCCTTGATATGCGGATACCAAGGAGGTTGGATGGGAGGTAGCTCATCCGATACTTCTCCAATGTAATTCCCATAAGATGGGGCCTTGTGCAGGGAAATTGTGACGCTCGACAAATGTTCCTTGTCTGATATGCTAATCAGGGAGGCCAAAGTTGCTAATACGTCCGCAAAGTCATTCCTATTATGAGGAATGTGTAGAAAGGAGGTATCTTTGAATTCCAAAGCCATCTTCAAAACCTGCCGATGGTAAGGCAGCAAATGTAGTTCCTTGGTTTGATAGATTACGTGGATTGTCCGATTACCAACTCAAATCTCCAAAGACATTAACACTTTGATGCCCATTGAACGGGCAAGTTTTAGCTCCATGAGACAACCTTAATACTCAAATTTGTATTGTTGGTGTTGACAAACTATAATTTGATTTCAACAACGGATACCGCTCCCCGTGACGATATTAGAACCGCTCCAAATTTTCGAACCTTCCATATTAATGACTCCTTCAAAATACATCTTCCATGATTGGCGCGATCGCTTGATGATGGTGTTCTTTGCACTTGTCATTACTCCTTCATCGGGAAATATGTTTCAAGGGTTTGAAATCCCTCGAGGGGGTGCGGCGGCAGTTGATCCACAATTCCTTGACCTTTGATGGACTTTTGAGTCACATATACGATGTCAAATTGTTGGATCAATCCGCCATCCGAGCATGTACCGATAATTTAACATGGGTTTGTTGAACACATATTTGAGAGGATCCATGCGAGATATGAGATGGGTTATGTGACCATGGAGGTAATGTTGTAACCTCATGGAAGCCCATGTTAAAGCACAACACGTCTTTTCGATTAGAGTGTACTTGTGTTCACCGTCAACAACCTTTTCTTTGAGGTAATAGATAGCTCGTTTAGCCTCTATCATCCTTCTCATCTCAAAGATTCACCCATGGCATTGTCACTTATGGACAGGTACATGAACAGGGGAACATCATCCCTGGGTGGTACCAACACAGGAGCTTTGACTAGCTGTTCTTTAATTGTAAGGAAGGCATTCTGGCACTCATCATTCCATTTCATGGAGGAGTTCTTCCTTAATAGCTTGAAGATTGGCTCACATGTTGCTGTGAGTTGAGAGATAAACCTGCTAATGAAGTTGATTCTTCTCAAAAATCCCCGTATTTCCTTCTCTGTCTGAGGAATGGGCATTTCTATAATGGCTTGGATTTTGGCAAGATCCAGCTCAATCCCTTTGTGGCTGACTAGAAATCCTAGCAACTTGCCCGATTTAACGCCAAAGGCGCATTTAGCTGGATTCAACTTCAAGTTGTACTTACGCAACCAGTTGAACAGTTTTGTGAGATGGTCTAGAAGGCCATCCTCCTTCCGGGACTTGATAATGATGTCATCCACGTAGATCTCGATCTCTTTGTGGATTAAGTCGTGGAAAAGAGCCATCATAGCTCGCTGATAGGTGGCTCCGGCATTGATGAGGCCGAATGACAACCGCCTATATAGCAAAAGGTTCCCCAAGGCGTGATGAAAGCAATTTTCTCACGATCTTCCTCAAAGAACCATGATCCGATGGTACCCATAAAGCAATCAAAAAAGGAGTACATGTCGTATTGCAGTGATATTGTCAATGAGAATGTGGATAAATGGCACGGGAAAGCTGTCTTTTAAGCAAGCTTTGTTCAAGTCCCGGTAATCCACGCAAACTTGCACCTTCCCTCCAGGTTTAGGCACGAGCACGATGTTGGATATCCACTCAGGATATGTAGACACCATGATGATGCCAGCTTGAAATTGTTTCACAATTTCTTCTTTCACATTTAAACTCCACTCAGGTTTCAATCGCCTAAGCTTTTGCTTGAGTGGCTTAAATCCCTCTTTAATGGGAATGCGATGAAGGACAATATCAGTGGACAAATCCACCATGTCTTCATGAGACCATGCAAACACATCTTGGAATTGGGTTAATAACGTAACCATGTCATTACGTTAGTTTGGGGTAAGGTCTGAACCAATCTGGATTAACTTAGGGCTTTCTAAGGTTCCGAGATTGAAAGAAGTGGTTTGGTCAAGGTTGGGTTTGGGTTTGTCTTTGACCCATTCTTGAATTTCTAGAGGCACCTTAATGTCATCCTGTATGTCCACCAAGGCTGAATTCATCTCTACATCAAAGGTACAATCCTTGTGGAGAAGAGGCAATCAGATGTCGACAAATACAGTACATCTAAATTCGTAGTTCAAAACAAAATATGCTTTCACTTAGTATATATGAAATGTGTTGATCATACACAGTGTTAGCATATACTGGCAAAATAAACTGCTAATATTGTAAAGAAAAGTAAGCAGTTATTATATCTACAGGGCAGAAAGAGTTTCTGCCCGCTTTACCCTTGACGACCAATGCAAGGAATGTTGTTCCAATTGGCAAGGGCAAAGTCCGGGTGGACCGCAGTGATGGAGGGATTGTCATCATCCTCCCTATCCCGAATGATGGTCATTACATCTGGGCAATCATCGTTTGGGGTGTATCTATTTGTATGTTCATCATGAACGATGATGCGTATGCCTGACATCATTCGGATGATGTCTTGCTTGATTCTTTGTTCCTCTTCTTCCACCGCGGGATTTGTAACAAAGACTCCTTTCTCCTTTACCCATGCTATTGGGAAATAACATAGCCATTACATTGGGCCGCACCTTTACTGAGAGGTTGTGCGGACTCAGAGTTTGAAGGCGAAGATGAACGCCGCATGGTTGAAGCTGAAGGAATCTGTTGATGCTTATGAGGATTCCTGTGACTAGAACTGGCAGAATAGCCTATGTAGACACTCGAAATTTCGTTTTCCTGTTACTGACTATGCAGGAGGACAAGAACATCTTTTCACACTCCAGAGATAACCCTGGAGGATGACACCATCAATTCCAACTCTAGAGATAGCCCTAGGATATCCAGTTTCCAACCCTGGGAGGTCAAGACAACCTTAGAGATAACCCTGAGGACAATCAAAGTCAACATCAAGTCAACCTCAGAGATAACCCTGAGAAACGACTGCTACAACTGCGTGAAAACTGGAGATAACCTCGGGAGGGGCAAAATGGTCATTTTTCCAACTCAAATACACTCATTTCAACTCAAAATACTTCAAAGGAAGTCCCACAAGAGTGATATCTTAACTCTGGAGCGCAAACTACACAAAACGGCTCACCAGATTGCCTAACAGAAACTTGGGAATGCCATTTCAGTCATGGACCCATCTTCCTGGAATCAAAAAAGGTCAAATCATATGTCATTGTGTATCTCTCGGAAAGAGATTTCCGAAATTATATGGCACGCTTCCATCAGACTCCTGGATTGAAAGTTATGAACAATCGAAAGCGAGCAGTAGCGTTGTCCAATATACGTAATTCGACACGGCGGTACATTCACACCGCCTGGGGCACCACAGGCAAATGCAAGCACACCCTACTACTAGGTGTCGCAGTGAACTCATGGCTCCCCCTCTATAAATAGAGGGCTTGGGGTAGCCATTTTGTAAGAGAAAAAAGGCGAGGAAGCCACGCCTGATTTGCTCTCTGCACTCACCCCATGCAAAGGTACTTTCCCTTTTAAACACCTATGAGCTCATATATAACCCTTTTGTACCTACAAAAGTCAGTGTTTACCCACTCTAAAGATATAGAAGTCTTCTTTGACAATCAGCTGTAAGCCTTCTCACACACTTTAGAGTCTTTCTCTTCATCTTTGCACACACCTTTCTACACGCTGAGAGTCGTGTTGCTTGCTTTTGCCCGGCTTCTATCCGTACTTTCATTTTAGTCTCATATATATATATATATATATATATATATATATATATATATATAAAATTTATATATATATTGACTAACATTATCGAGTTATGCCTCGATTGAGCCTGAACTTGATGCAAAGCGTTTATTTGCTTTAATATATATATATATATATATATATATATATATATATATATATACATTTATATATTTTAACTGTGTGTTGAACTTTGTTCGATGAGCCTAGACTTGATGCAGGCGTTTACCGCTTTTATATCTATATATATATATATATATATTTATATATATGAACTGTGTTTCTGACTCATTCGATGAGCCCAGATTTTACATCCTATGCGTTTACTCGCTTTAATATATATATATATATATATATATATATATATATATATATATATATATATATATATATATTTATATATATGAATCGTGGTCGAACTACGCTCGATGAGCCTGGATTTTATATCCGATTGCGTTTATTCGCTTTTATATATATATATATACTTATATATATATGAACTGTTGTCAAACTCGCTTCGATGAGCTGGATTTTATATCCGGTGCGTTTATAGCTTTTATATATATATATATATATATATATATATATATATATATATATATATATATATATATATATATATATATAAATCCCACACCCAGAGTTTACTTACGTGGTGGTTGATCGCTTTCTGACTTTCTTTCTTACGTTTAAATCTGCCTTTGAGTTTACTTAAGTGGCGCTTGATCGCTTTGTACAACTTTATTTATATTTTGTCCCTTTGGAGTTTCCTTCATGGCGATTGACCGTATATTCTGACTTTATTTACGTTTTGTCCCGCCTGGAGTTTCCTCCGTGGCGGTTGACCGTATTTACAGCTTTATTTACGTTTTGTCCCGCCTGGAGTTTCCTCCGTGGCGGTTGATAGCTTTTACAACTTTATTTACATTTCTGATCCCCCATGGAGGTGTTTCGTGGTTGGTGATCATGTCTGTATATATATATTTACAGCTTTTATATATATATACCTGCTTACTGCTTTCATACAAATTGCAGTATCTTGTGCACCTAGGAATCATGTGATCACAGATTCATCCCATTGAATCTAGATTCGGTTCCCGTGATGGACATTTTCAAATTGTATGGCGACTTGTAAATTATTCTCATGGTGTCTCGAATTTCCTCGGATGGTTTCCATACCCACGAGGAAGTCGGCATTATTTTCTACATTATTTTTAAATGCGGATGCCTCGCATCATCACAAATAAAATCAATCAAGTCGAACACTTAATAAAATGGGAGTGTAAAAGGTCTCAATTACTATTGAGCATCGTGGTTTGAAAAACCTTTTTTTATAAAACATCATTTCTATATCTTGCTAAAAACTGAATTTTTACATAAATTCAAACCCTGTGTATATAGGTTCTAACGAGGCCTCGCACTACTTCCAAATAACAGCACATTGACCCATACACACACACATTCAGATAATAGTTTCTTGAAAAGAGGCGGTCACCGTGGTAACACGGATGTCGGGGGGTGCCTAACACATCCCCCCCCCCCCCGCATAAACAAGTCCTTGGACCCTAATGAATCTCGATTTCACTGACCTGTTTAACAGTGTCACATCACTGGGTCAATGTGCAAACCTTTTCTCGGTTGTGTTGGTACAACCATTTAAAAAACCAACTGGCGACTCTTAACAGTCCATCGTCGACATTATACATGTCGGACCTTTTTCACTTATTTTTTCAAACAAATCTCAACTAAAATGAGAACACCAAAGAACAAGTAACGGAAAGGGACATCCAAAAATCCCGACGTCGACAGGTGGCGACTCCGCTGGGGATCTCCAATAAGAGGACTTAAGCCGCTATTTCAATCTTTTCGAAATTATTATATGCTTGTGTGTGAATGTTGCATTTACATTTTGATGAATGTGTACGAATGCATTTCCTTATTGCACTTAGTGCTTCGCACCATAACTGCTTGTGATATTAGTGCTTCGTACCATATCTGCTTGTGATATTAGTGCTTCACACATGTCATCATTTTTCATACAGTGAGACGCGATGTATGTGAATGTATGTTGTGTGGTCCCTCCACCAAGAGGCTATCCCGTCGGTGTTTGATTACTGGACTCGTGAGAAGACTAATTCTCCGAGGCTCAAGAAAGGCACCACCCAAATTCGCTCCAGTTGAAAGACCGGATTAACTTCCCGTCAAGTAGATTGCGATGATTTGGGAACCTTCATGCCAAAAAGCCGCGAGAGTAACCTAAGATAGGTCAGCCTCTGATAAACCTAAAACGGAGGAAAGTCTCTTCATGCTCTTATTTTAATAACTTGTAAACACAATTACTTGTAATTACATTCCTTATCTATCTCCATGTAATGAGAAATATGAAGAAATGTGTCCACATACATATTTTAATGAACATGCTACAAACAGCTAACATCCATTTTGCAGGATAAAAATTCCTAAAATGG
Source organism: Panax ginseng (assembly GCA_020205605.1). NCBI lineage: Eukaryota > Viridiplantae > Streptophyta > Magnoliopsida > Apiales > Araliaceae > Panax > Panax ginseng. The sequence continues at coordinate 44,527,897 of CM035141.1, forward strand.
ACACATCACATAGCATGTTATTATACACATTCCCTAAAGACTAAACTATGCAAGTCTTTCGCAGGGAATCAATCGAACCTACTACCCGGTCAAAGTCCAAAAAGGCAATAGGCCTACAGTCAATCATGTCGTCATCATCCCGGTGAACTAAATCTAAATCTATTCAAAAGAATTCACTGGATTAAGCAAACAAATTACAGATTTGGCTGTTCTACTCAAAGAATTACACCAGTCTACACAGGGTCAGAAAATACCCGTACATGCTGAATCCTCCACACAAGGAGAAACCCAGGTCATTACAATACCTGAACTGCAGTTGGATACGACTAACAAAACTCATGATGCTGCCCATCCCACTGGAGATCCAGACACTTGTGACATCAAAAAGAAAGTCTTCCAAATGGAAGAGACCCTTCGCGCTATCAAAGGAATTGGAACACACGGGAGTGTTTCATATGTTGATCTGTGTATATTTCCTGGTGTTCATTATCCAGAAAAATTTAAAACTCCTGACTTTGAAAAATATGACGGGTTAGGAGATCCTTACACACATTTAAAGGTGTTTATTGGCGAACTGGGGTCTTATGCTGAAAATGAAAGTCTCAGAATGCAACTTTTTCAAAAGAGTCTCACCGAGAAGCTAAAGCCCGGTATGCCTGACTTGACAATGCCAAAATCCTGGCCCATCAAGAAATTGGCCCACGCCTTTCTAAATCGATCGGTTTTTCGATCACAAATGGCACCGGATCGATATCAAGTGACTAAAGTGAAAAAGCAAAATCTTGAATCTTTCCGAGAATATGCCCAAAGGTGGAGACATCTAGCGGTATAAGTCATTCCATCAATGATGTAAACCGAGATGATAATGACATTTATTGATATCCAAGAGGCTCCTTACTATGAGAGGATCCTAGCAGGCATAGGAAAGCCATTTGCGGAAATGATCAAACACGGCGAAATGGCAGAGATGGGCCTGAAGGCAGGCAAGATTAAAGACTTCACTGCCTTAGAAGCAATCGCCAAACATATACAGACTAGCAAGTATACGAGTGATCCCAAGGGGGTACCCGATAAAGGCAATAAAGATGTATCCCTTGTTGTACAGGGGCAAGCTAGGAGACCAAACTACAGTCCCCCTATTTGAAAAATGCAAGACAATCTACCATCTCAACAACAAGCCACATTCAACCAATGCTAGGATAGAAAAAGAAAATTCGAGAGATCAAAAAATCGGGTGTTCACTCCACTAGGCGATTCCCTTGAAAATGTATTGGTGATATTAATGGATCATAAGAAAATTACTGAACTTGCTCCACCTCTGGAACTAGGGAGCAAAAGATACAATCCATGCCAGAGATGTGCTTACCACTCAGGTTCTCCAGGACACGATACACAGGATTGTTGGTCCTTAAAACATAAGATTCAAAATTTGATCAAAAGTGGCAGTATTGTGGTCGAACAACCTGACCAACAAAATATCAACACCAACCTTCATTCATGTATAATGATACGGAAGAAGTAAATATGATCGAATCAGAAGTGCTTTGAAATGTATCCAATTCGTAAGTACATACGAAGGATGGAGGAATACCCCCAAAAGCACATAACAAATGTCCTAGAGTGGGAAGACTCGGAGGAGGGGATGCCAGTAATGAAAAAATTTGATGCGATCCAGAATCAAGTAAACCTGCTGGCTAAGTTGATAGTGCGCCAACATCAGGAAACAAGGCAATTTTTCACTCAACTATCAGAAAGCCAAGAGTAAAAGGACTCCACGATGACCCAGCTAAATGAAGAAGATCAAAGCAGGTTGAAAATACAAGACAATGGGGATGATAAAATTGCTAGGAGATCTCGCCAGCGGAAAAATCGATCGAGGGAATACGAATTCTCAAAGATAAAAGATTAAACAACCTCTAAAAGAGTCCAAAAATTCACCCCTCTGAGCAAATCCAATGAAGAAATGCTACATTTTCTGATAAGCGAAGGAAGGATTACTAAGTTGATGCCTCCTATAAATCCCAAGATAAAGAGTTATGATTCCACCAAGATATGTCTCTACCATTCTAACTCACTTGGACATATGACTGAAAAATGCTGGTCTTTGCGACATAAAATCCAGGATCTCATTGAAAATGGAGAGCTGGAGATAGAATTTCCCATGACAAAAAAGGGCGAAAAGGAAATAAAAAGCTTAAGATGTCCATTCGAGACAGATAGTTCAAATGAGGTGAAGGCTATGAGCGACAATTCTGCCAATGGACTGATCCTAATGCAATAAATGACAGAGGAGACAAAGGCATCCCCAAAGGAGATTCCCCTTGACATCAAACGTCCTATGGTTCCAAGATATCAACCACGTTCTGATTTTATCACCTTGGATGATGTAGAAAATACTAATCCTTTCTAAAGAAGAAAAAACCAAAAGGAAAGTTCTTTGCAAGAAATGCAACAACAAGCCGAGGGAGATTTCATGGTTGAATCCTTTGAAACCCATGAAGAAGCGAAGGAATAGATGAAGAAAAAGGTGGTGAGATTGTTTGGGAATCCAACCCATTAAAGAATCTAGAGTTCATCCTTTTTAATACGTCCCATTTCAAGCGTCCCCGAGGAATGTACTAAATCGAAGCGATCAAGTTATAGCCTGGCGAAGACATTCGGAATCAAGGGTAACCTCTATCACGAGCCACAAGGCAACATAACCATCGACAACCGGACTATCATGCCTCAACTAAGCCGAGAAGATGTAGATCCACGGGATAAAGTTGCGAGTTCCGTAAAATGTTGGAACAAAGATCACTTTCTTAAGTAGTATGCCTTTTATTTTCCATGCATGTAAATAAATAAAAAGAAAAAAACATCTCTACACTCTTCTCACCACTTACCCTTTGAACCTTTTCAAACCAAAGCTTCGAACTACGAAAAGACATGATCTCCTTTTCAATAGGAGTACGTGGCGACCATCAATCTTTGCAATAAACCAAACAAAACCCAAACAAACACTTCTCAAACAGATACACCCCAGACGATGATGGCCCAGACGTAATGGTCATCATTCGGGAGAAGAAGGTTGATGATAGCCCCTCCATCACTGCAGTCCACCAAGACTTTGCCCTCGACAATTGGAGCACCACTCCTTGCATTTGCCGACGAGGGTAAAAAGGGAAGAAACTCTCTACTTGTAGATAGCAATAATCGCTTTTTTTTTACATGCAAGTATTAGCGATTACTTTTTTTGTCATTATAGGCTAACACTTTGTGTGATTGAGCAGTGTTATATACTAAGTGAAAGCATATTTTGTTTGAGACTCAATTTAGATGTGCTGTACTTGCGCGATGAGGTGCCTATTCTCCACAAGGACTGTAACTTTGATGTAAAGTTGGACTCAGACTTGATGGAAATACAAGATGACTATGAGATACCTCAGGAGATCAAAGAATGGGTCGAAGACAAACCCAAGCCAAATCTTGATCTAACCACCTCTTTTAAACCTCAGAACCTTAGAAAACCCCAAACAAGTCCAGATTGGTACGGACCTCACTCCAAACCAAAGGAATTACGTGGTTACTCTATTGACCCTATTCCAGGATGTGTTTGCATGGTCTCACGAAGACATGGTAGGTTTATACATGGACATTATCATTCATCGTCTTCCCATCAAAGAGGGATTCAAGCGACTCAGGCAGAAGCTCAGGCGATTAAAACCTGAGTGGAAGTTAAAAGTTAAAGAAGAAATTGTGAAACAATTTCAAATCGGCATCATCATGGTAACAACATACCCTGAATGGCTATCCAACATAGTCCCAGTGCTGAAACCGGGAAGGGAGGTGCGAGTTTATGTGGATTACAGAGATTTGAATAAAGCTTGCCTCAAAGATAGCTTTCACATGTCGTTCATCCACATACTCATTGACAATCTGACTTTCGATCGACATATACTCCTTTCTTTGATTGCTCACAGTACCATCAAATCATAGTTCTTGAAGATGATCATGAGAAAACTTCATTCATCACGCCTTGGGGAGCCCTTTGCTACAGACGATTGTCATTCGGCCTCATCAATGCCGGAGCTACCTATCAATGAGCCATATGGCTCTTTTCCACGATCTAATAGATAAAATAAAAAAAAATAAAATAAAAAGCAAATAGAAAAAAAAAAAAAAAAAAGAAAAAAAAAAAAAAAAAAATCTCTTCAAAAGGTTCTACAGTTGCTGTCTTACCATCGGCAGGTTCTACAGATGGCTTCGGAGTTTGAAGAAAAATCCTTCCTCCACATTCCTCGGAATATGAATGATTTTGCAGATGCTCTAGCAACTTGGGACTCCTTGATCAACATACATGACAAGGAAGACATGATAACCCTCACATTTGCCCAACAAAAGGCTCCATCCTATGGAAATTACATGGGAGAAGTATCAGATGAGCTACCTCCCATCCAACACCATTGATATCAATATATCAATGAGCACTCACAAGATAGATCTACACCCGCTGAGGCGAGCCTGACTGAGAAAAGGCGGATCCATCGACTTGCTATGAAATTCTACCTGAGCGGAGATGCACTATACAAAAAAGATGCAGGACTAGGTCTCCTCAGATGTCTAGACCAAGACCAAGCTCATAAACTCATGGATGAGATCCATGGTGTAGTATGTGGCCCAGACATGAGCGGCCCTCTACTTGTAAAGAAGATCCTACAACAGAGAAGTCCAACTACGGCAGTTCAAACAACACGACTTGGTTTTGAAGAAGATCATTGACAACCAAGCTCAGTCTAAAGGAAAATTCGCTCCAAACTGGGAAGGCCCATTTATTATCAAGGAGGTATTGACAGGAGGCATTTTCAGATTACAGGGAATGGACAGCGATGAATTTCCGCAACTAATCAATTCAGACACCATGAAATGGTACTATGTCTGAGGTTACCATCAAGCGAACATCCTGGTTTTGGATCATCAGATCACCAGTTATTTTAGGTTCTTTAACCCTCACTACATACCGCCTTTCCTTTTTATCGATCTGCCCATCAGGAAAAAACACACTTTTCAAACCAGCAGCCTAGTTTCACTTCATTTCATACAACTTCGGTTATCCCACCAGGGATTAAACCTTTCACACCTTCAATATATCCTGTACATAGGATTAAACTTTTCACCTACAATCCGCCCTACACAAAGGGCGAACTACGCCGACCTGATCTCTTCTTCAATAGGAGTACGTAGACAGTCATCTTTATGGTCCGGTCTCACCACAAAAAAAAACAAAAACAAACACATTCATATCCGTAACCACATACAAAAACAAGTCCCAAGACACCAAAGATGGTAGGGAATACACACAGATCGACGATCCATTCTAAAAATCCTGGGACATCTCACTATCCATCCATCAAGGAGGAGTTTAGAATACATCCAGATCACAAAGTCCTGGAGAAACAAGCAAATATCAAGCAAGTAGCAAGGCACAACTAAAAGGGAAGTGAACCAACATATATTTCCCTGCCATATATAATGTTGTTTGATATATACAATGTGTACTATACATGATAAAATGGCTAAGCTAGTCTGTGCAAGGAAATACAAGCTCATCTACAAATCAGTGTATATGTGGGCTATCAAGTCCAACATGGATTCCCTCTTAGAAGAAGGAGGTAACGTTGTGATCTCATGCCCAAGGGTTTCTACACGAGCCAATAGATCCACCACTAATTATATGCGATATCTCGGGTAGATATAGCATCATCCCGCTCAGTAACAGCGATATCCCCATGAGTTAGAGCATCATCTCTCTAACAAAGCGACATCTCTACCAGAAAGAGCTGTCAACATCAAAGCCCACATCCACTACCTGTTCACCAGATGGTACAGAAGTAAACGCTTCTTGCGATCTCGGCGTCATATCAGCCCATTTGTCAAAGCAACTACCCCAGACAACAAGCGAGGCTGGGGCAATTTCAAAATTGGCGACAACCGGATATTGGGTCCCTTACAACAAGATTGGGGCAATCTCGGAAGCAGCGACAACTCAACATTGGGGCATTTATCAACCATCCTAAAGTGGAAAATGCACCAGTTAGCGCCATCAGCATGGTCCATCATAATCTCAATGGCGATTCAGATATTATTCACTCACGACTTCATCAACAAAGAGAGTTTCTCATATGAACCCTCGGCATCAACATGCGAAAGGACTGGGGCATTTTTCCAATTCCAAGAAATGGGAGGAACTTAAGGCGAGATCAAGCTTCTCATCAAAAAGAAAAGAGAGAACTCCTGAAAGAAATCATAGCAACATAAGCGTGCCCCTACGAAAGAAGGGGAAAATTCTCAAAAAGTTCTTAACTCAGGAGCAGAAGGCCCATGACGAAAGGTCCAACTAAGGAAATCTACACCATCAAACATGTTAACCTGCGTCAAGTCCTCATCAGATGAGGCCTCTACACCGACGTTCAAATATGGGCAGTGAAAGAATGAATTACACCCTCCGTGGATTTCGAGACATTCAAGTCATCGATTCGGTTTGGTTGCGAATCAAACGCTTAAGGAAATGGGGCACAAGCACCCAACAGCGAAAGGAAACTCCAAATCACCTCAAGAGGGGTGAGACATCTGGTGGTTGTCATCAATCTAGCATAAAATCAGGCGAAGTCTAGTGACGTAATCCGTGGAATATTACTTCAGCGAAGGTATCAGAAGATCTGGTATTCTTAAACCATTGGCATCAATTCAGCGCGACATCAAGACAGTTCAGCGATGAAAGCTTCGTATACCACCGTTCGAGTGGGAACCAAAAAAGTTTGGCAATCAGCAGGATAGGCACCGTTGCAAACTACCAGCGAATACATCAGGTGATTTTAGAACGTTATCCCCATCAGAGATATGGAAAGCATCTCAACTTATCTTCATCAAACAATCATCAGCGATTAAATGCCAAACCATTGGAGTCAACACCAGCATAGGCATCAGCAATGATCGGTAAAGGTAAAGCGATTTGCAAAAACATTTTAACATTCATCATAACATTCATTACATTGCGATTTGCGATGCGATATGCAAAAAGCGATGTGCGAATTGCAATGTGCGAGTTGCGAAGTGCGATTTGGCCAAATGCGAAAAGCTAAGTGCGAAGTGCGAAATACGATGTGCGATGTACAAACTGCGATTTGCGGAAACATTTTGACATTCATCATAAACATTCATTACATTGTGATTTGAATCATTGAAAATACCTTGTCATATTTTCAAGTGTCTACTAATTTTTATCATGTCCATTCCATTGCATTGCATGAACATGATAAAGAAGGGCATCTATAGACACTCGAAATTTCATTTTCCTGTTACTAACTATGCAGGAGGATAAAAACATCTTTTTCACATTCCAGAGATAACCCTAGAGGATGACACCATCAATTCCAACCCCAGAGATAGCCCCGGGATATCCAGTTTCCAACCTCAAGAGGTCAAGCTAACCTCAGAGATAACCCTGAGGACAGTCAAAGTCAACATCAAGTCAACCTCAAAGATAACCTTGAGAAACGATCGCTATAATCGCTATGGCACCTAGAGATAACCGGGAGAGGGGCAAAATGGTCATTTTGCCAACTCAACTTTACTTCAAATCAAATACACTCATTTCAACTCAAAATACTTCAAAGGAAGTCCCACAAGAGTGATATCTTAACTCTGGAGCGCAAACTACACAAAACGGCTCACCAGATTGCCTGACAGAAACTTGGAAATGCCATTTCAGTCATGGACCCATCTTCCTGGAATCAAAAAAGGTCAAATCATATGTCATTGTGTATCTCTCGGAAAGAGATTTCCGGAATTATATGGCACGCTTCCATCAGACTCCTGGATTGAAAGTTATGAACGACCGAGCGAACAGCGCGTTGTCCGAATGTACGTAATTCGACACGACGGTACCCACACTGCCCGGGGCACCCTGGGCAGCCGCAAGTACACCTGCTACTAGGTGTCGCAGGTAGACCTGCGGCTCCCCCCTCTATAAATAGAGGGCTTGGGGTGGCCATTTTGTAAGAGAAAAAGGCGAGGAAGCCCTGCCCAATTTGCTCTGCACTCACCCCATGCAGTGTACTTTCCCCTTTTAAACACACAGAGCTCATATATAACCCTTTTGTACCTACAAAAGTCAGTGTTTACCCACTCTAAAGATATAGAAGTCTTCTTTGGTCATCGGTTGTAAGCCTTCTCACACACTTTAAAGTCTTTCTCTTCATCTTTGCACACACACTTCTACACGTTGAGAATCGTGTTGCTTGCTTTTGCCGGAGCTTGATCAGTAGTTTCATTCTTGATCGTATATATATATATATATATATATATATATATATATATATATATATATATATATGGGATCCATTCCATGGCGTAGTTCTTATGAGGCTATGACACACCCTTTTTGACCGTTTATCAACTTATTGGAAGGTTTAGATTGAATGCCATAATTGCCCAAATAAGCATGAAGCTTTATCGGCTTTTATTTTAATATATTGCATTGCATGGTCAATTGTTATCATTTTAATATTAAAATACTTGATAAAGCCTGACTTATCTTAAGTAGAATATCCCACTAACATTTCTCCATTTTATGGGATACTTCGTACACATAAAATCACATTAAAAATATAAAATACTCAGTAGATGCGACTTGTCTTAAGTAGAATTCTTTCTTCTTTTTTTTTGTATTTGGAGTAATCAAAACTTGCACTCTTGTTCACTGTGTATACTCTCATGAAGGCAAATGAATATTAATATTTTATAATATTGATATTAATACAATATTTGTAATATTAATATTAATACTAATATTAAATATTAATACTAATATTACAAAATATTATAATATTATTACACAAATATTAATACTTATATTACCCAAAAATATTAATAATTATAATATTTTGTAATATTAGAAAATATTATTAAAATATTTTGTAATCACATTATAATATTAATATTTTAGTAATCACATTAATATTAATATTTTTGTAATAATATTATAATATTATTTACAAAAATATTTTTTAAGTATTAATATTTTTGTAATAATATTATAATATTTTGTAATATAATATTATTACAAAAATATTAATAATTATAATATTTTGTAATATTAGAAAATATTATTTTGTAATAATATTATAATATTTTGTAATATTAGTATTAATATTTAATATTTAATATTAGTATTATTATTAATATTACAAAATATTGTATTAATATCAATATTAAAAATATTAATACAATATTTTGTAATATTAATATTATATTATTACAAAAATATTAATAATATTATTACATTTTGTAATATAATATTATTACAAAATATTAATAATTATAATATTTTGTAATATTAGAAAATATTATTTTGTAATAATATTATAATAATTTATAATATTAGTATTAATATTAATATTACCAAATATTGTATTAATATCAATATTATAAAATATTAATACAATATTTTGTAATATTAATATTATAATATTATAATATTATAATACAATATTTTGTAATATTAATACAATAATATTGTAATAATATTTTCTAATATTACAAAATATTATAATTATTAATATTTTTGGGTAATATAAGTATTAATATTTTTGTAATAATATTATAATATTTTGTAATATTAGTATTAATATTTAATATTTAATATTAGTATTAATATTAATATTACAAATATTGTATTAATATCAATATTATAAAATATTAATATTCATTTGCCTTCATGAGTGTACAGTGAACAAGAGTGCAAGTTTTGATTACTCCACCAAAAAAAAAAGAAGAAAGAATACCTTGGCCAAAGATAAGTCGTGTGCTTACCGAGTATTTTATATTTTTTAATGTGATTTTAATGTGCTTGAGTCATCCCATAAAATGCGTAAATATGTTAAAAAAAAATACCCGATTTAAGATAAGTCGTGGTTTACCGAGTATTTTTATATTAAATGATAATAAATTGACCATGCAATGCAATATATTAAAATAAAAGCCAGAAAGTTTGTGCTTACCGGGCAATTATGGCATTCAATCTAAACCTTCCAATAAGTCGATCAATCCAAAAGGGGTGTTGTAGATTCTCATATAAAGAACCTACCGCCATGGAAAGGATCCTATATATATATAGCGAACCGGGACTGACTGCTCGATGAATCGATTTTACATCCAAATCGTTTACTCGCTTTATATATATATATATATATATATATATATATATATATATAACTATGGTCGAACTACGCTCGATGAGCACAGATTTTATATACAGTGCGTTTATTAAGCTTTTATATATATATACTTATATATATGAACTGTTGTCTAACTCGTTCGATGAGCCCGGATTTTATATCCGTGCGTTTATTGCTTTTATATATATATATATATATATATATGTGTGTGTGTGTGTGTGTGTGTGTGTGTGTGTGTGTCCCACCGACTTTTACTTCATGGTGGTTGATACGCTTTTACTGACTTTCTTTACGTTTAAATCTCGCCTTGAGTTTACTTACGTGGCGATTGATCGCTTTATGCTGCCTTTTTATTTACATTTTGTCCCGCTTTGGAGTTTCCTTCGTGGCGGTTGGCCGTATTCTGACTTTATTTACGTTTTGTCCCGCTTTGGAGTTTCCTCCGTAGCGGTTGATAAACTTTTACAACTTTATTTACATTTGATCCCCATGGAGGTGTTTAGTGGTTGGTGATCATATCCGTATATATATATTCTGACTTTTATATATATACCGCCTTCGCTTTCATACAAATTGCGAGATATCTTGTGCGCTTTAGGAATCATGTGATCACAGATTCATCCCATTGAATCTAGATTCGGTTCCGTGATGGACATTTTCATTTATGGCGACTTATGTAAATTATTCGTGGTGTCTGAATTTCCTCGAGATGGTTTCCATACCCACGAGGAAGTCGGCATTATTTTGTACATTATTTTCTGTACGGATGCCTCGCATCATCACAATAAAATCAATCAAGTCGAACACTTAATAAAATGGGAGTGTAAAAGGTCTCAATTACTATTGAGCATCGAGGTTTGAAAAACCTTTTTATAAAACATCATTGCTATATCTTGCTAAACCTGAATTTTACATAAATTCAAACCACAATATATAGGTTCGAACGAGGCCTCGCACTACTTCCAAATAACACAGACATTGACCCACACACACACACACACATTCAGATAATAGTTTCTTGAAAAGAGCGGTCACCGTGGTAACACGGATGTCGAAGTGCCTAACACCTTCCCCATATAACCAAGTCCCCGACCCTAATGAATCTCTTTTCACACCGGCCCGTTTTAATAGTGTCACATCACTGGGATGTGCAAACCTTTTCTCAGTTGTGTTGGTACAACCATTTAAAAAACCAACTGGCGACTCTTAATAGTCCATCGTCGACATGAGAACACCAAATCTCACCTAAAATGAGAACACCAAAGAACAAGTAGCAGAAAGGGACATCCAAAAATCCCGACGTCGACAGCCTAGCCCAGCTGTTCCAGTTTGCTTGGTTAAGCGAATTGGATATTTGATACCCTGGCAATCTTTACCCAACCCTTGTCCCGGCTTATAACCTAATGACATCATTTCTTGTGTAGCTGACATTACCTCGACAGAAATCTTGGGTTCGGGCAATGGCGTTCCAATATCATGGTATTGGGTATTGCTTATTTCCAAAGCATGAAAACTAACCTGTTCCACATCAGCATTGGCATTGATGAATGGCATGTCTCTATGCTGAGGAAACTCTGGTTCAGCGTTGACCGTGACCAGGCTATTGTTGATAATGTATTTCAACTGTTGGTGAAGAGTGGAGGGGAGTGACCTAGCCATATGAATCCATGATCGTCCCAAGAGAAGGTTGTATCCTGAATCTATCTTGAGCACATGGAAAGATACGCAAAATGTATGAGGACCAATTTCGATTGGCAGCTCAATTACTCTGACCGAATTACGGCGGGCTCCATCAAAAGCTTTGATGATAGTATGGCTACTCTGAATTCTGTTGAGATTGATATTCATCTTCACCAAGATAGCGTATGGACAGATATTCAGAGAGGAACCTCCATCTATTAAGACTCCAACTACCATATATCCGGAGGACAAGACCGCAATGTGCAACGGCTTGTAATGATGACTTTGGTCCTTGGGTGGTATGTCATCATCGAAGAAGGATATCACATTGTTGTTGAAAATGTGATCAACCATATGTTGAAATTTTTCCATATCAATTGATGTCGGTAGATAGGCTTCTTCTAAAACCTTCAACAAGACCTTCCGGTGATTCTCGGAAGTTAGGACCAAGTCCAAAATTGATATTTGTTGTGGAGCTTCTTTCAAGCTTAAAACCACCGTGGCTTTGTTATGACCCATAGTGCGGAGGAATTTTTTAATCTTCTCCATGGGTATTTTCCCCCTGTGATTTGGTGGTAGACTTCATCACTTTCGTTGGGGGAAGATCGGTGGATTTTCCTTCGACAATCATGAAAGGCTTGTATGTGAGGTGGATCCTTCACCTTCTCCATAATTCCACGGGCTGTCATAAGCTAACAATAGGATATTGTGCTCTACACGGCAAGTTGATCGGCTCAGGAGCGGCCACTTTCAAAGGATTGTTGCTTCCCTTGAGTTGAATTATTGGCGTTGTGAGTAATGTGTTAATCCCATCGGTTTGATGGATATGATTTACCACACTTTTCCACTTAGTAGGGCTGCATTCTCATTTGCACGTGTCTGATGATCGTCAAATCTGCTAGGCGCGGACACCACTTGTCGATTAGGTTTTGGATAAGGTGGCGGAGTGCCCGCATTCTTCCGTCTTTGTGTACTGCCAGGCGAGAGTGATATTGACATACTCCATCGAGTTGTATCACTCTAACGGGGTTGATTAGAGGTAGAAGGGAACTGATCCTTCCTTCATTGATTAACATATGAAGAATTTCATCCACAGGTTGGCCCAGATAGGTGAATTCCCTTTTGTTGGCGAAATCCCGACGGGCTTTGGCATTTGCTCTCTTTGTCACTTTGTCTTCCAGCATTTCATTTTCTGAAAGTGACGAGGGAATATTCATGACAAGAGGTAGGAGACTTGCATGCTCCTGGCTGATTAATTGTCGTGTAACTTGATGCTGATAAGTCACCAGTTCTGCCAATTGTTCAATTTGTTTGCATAGAGCTTTCATCTTTCGTTCCATTGTGAACTGGAACTTGGCATAATCCCATTTGTCATCACCGTCTTTGAGGGTTTGGGATGATTCACAGCGAAATTGGAACTCTGTCCGTTGCTCCAATTGATCATGTTAACATCTTCTTCTTTGTGTTTAGGAAGAGGGTTGTCTTGAACGTGAGGCTAATCTGGTTTGGTGACCACGATCTCTCTGTTGTCTATCAGGTCCTGGATCTTGTGTTTCAAGGCCCAACAATCCTGAGTATCATGTCCAGGTACCCCGGCATGATAAGCACATTTCCGAGAAGCATTGAAACCCTGTCCATTAGGGCTGGCTGGTGGAAGAAGATGCATAATTTTCTTCTGTGTTGTCAGAAGATTAAGAATGTTCTCGAGGGTATCCCCTAAGGGTGTAAACACTCGATGGCGTTTGACTTCTCCACCTTTTGGTATTGGAGGGTTTACAGACTGTGCTTAAAAGGGAGTGTAGTTTCTCCTTCGAATAGGCATATTCTGATTGCCTTTTTTCCCCTGTAGTATCAGGGAAACATCTTCCTCTTTCTTTTTATGGACCCTCCGGGGTTGTTCCCATAATTTCAGTTGGATGTGATCGTTAATACTTTGAGTGCAAATAGGTCTTGAATCTTTCCAGACTTCAATCCCATCTCAAATGATCTCCCCATGTTTGACCATTTCAAAAATGGTTTACCGATCTTGGGATAAAACTCTTTCATAGAAAGGCGCTTCTTGTATGTCATGAAAGTCATGACCATCTCTCGATTACATCATGGAAGGACTAATTTGGGCGACCAGTGTCTCCACCTTTGAGCATACTCTCTGAAAAACTCATTAGACTGTTTCTTGATCTTGGTAATTTGATACTGATCAAGAGCCATCTGAGACTGAAAGCTATATTGAGTGAGGAAAGCATGTGCTAGCTCTTCCCAGCTATAGATCTTAGAGTTGTCTAATCTTGTGTACCACGAATGGGCTTCTCCAGTTAGACTTTTTTGGAACAATTGCATTCTAAGCTTTTCGTCCTTTGCATAAGATCCAAGTTCTCCAATAAACACCTTTAAATGTGTGTAAGGATCTCCTAACCCGTCATATTTTTCAAAGTCAGGAGTTTTAAATTTTTTTGGATAATGAACACAGGGAAAAATACACAGATCAGCATATGAAACACTCCCGTGTGTTCCAATTCCATTTATAGCACGAAGGGTCTCTTTCATTTGGAGGACTTTCTTTTTGATGTCACCGGTGTCTGGATCTCCAGTGGGATGGGCAGCATCATGAGTTTTGTTGGTCAACTGCAGTTCAGGTATTGTAATGACCTGGGTTCCTCCTTGTATGGAGGATTCACATGTCTGTATTTTTCCGACCTGTATAGGCGGTGTAATTCTTTGAGTAGAAACGGCCCAATCAGTAATTTTTTTGCTTAATCCGTCGAATTACGTGTGAAAATCGGATTAAATTCATCTGTCGGATGATCGACATGATTATTTGTAGCTGTTGCCTTTTGGACTTTGGCCCGTAGTAGGTCCGATTGATTCCCTACGAAAGACTTGCATAGTTTAGTCTTTGGGGAATGCGATATAATAACATGTTATGTGATGTGTCCATTTTAGGAATTTTATCTTGCAAAATGGATGTCAGCTGTTTGTAGTATGTATGTGTATACATTTCTTCATATTTCTCATTACATGGAGATAGATATGGAATGGAATTACAAGTAATAGTGTTTACAAGTAATTTAAAATGAGAGCATGAAGAGACTTTCCTCCGTTTTGGGTTTAACAGAGGCTGACCTATCTTAGGTTACTCTCGCGGCTTTTTGGCATGAAGGTTCCCAAATCATCACAATCTACTTGACGGGAAGTTAATCCAGTTTTTCAACTGGAGCGAATTTGGGTGGTGCCTTTCCTGAGCCTCGGAGAATTAGTCTTCTCACAAGTCCAGTAATCAAACACCGACGGCATAGCCTCCTGGTGGAGGGACCACAAAATATACATTCACATACATCGCGTCTCACCATATAAAAAATGATGACATGTGCGAAGCACTAACATCACAAGCAGATATGGTGCGAAGCACTAATATCACAATCAGTTATGGTGCGAAGCACTAATATCACAAGCAGTTATGGTGCGAAGCACTAAGTGCAATAAGGAAATGCATTCGTACACATTCATCAAATATAAATGCAACATCCACACTCAAGCAGATAATAGTTTTGAAAAGATTGAAATAGCGGCTTAAGTCCTCTTACTGGAGTCCCCAGCAGAGTCGCCACCTGTCGACGTTGGGATTTTTCAGATGTCCCTTTCCGTTACTTGTTCTTTGGTGTTCTCATTTTAGGTGAGATTTGTTTGAAAAAAAAAAGTGGAAAAGGTCTGACATGTATAATGTCGACGATGGACTGTTAAGAGTCGCCAGTTGGTTTTTTAAATGGTTGTACCAACACAACCGAGAAAATGTTTGCACATTGACCCAGTGATGTGACACTGCTAAACGGGTTGGTGAAAACCGAGATTCATTAGGGTCCGGGGACTTGGTTATGTAGAGGGAAGGTGTTAAGCACCCCCCGACATCCTTGTTACCACGGTGACCGCCTCTTTTCAAGAAACTATTATCTGAATGTGTGTGTGTATGGGTCAATGTGCTGTTATTTGGAAGTAGTGTGAGGCCTCGTTCGCACCTGTATACACAGGGTTTGAATTTATGTAAAAAATCAATTTTAAGCAAGATATGGAAGTGATGTTTTATAAAAGAGGTTTTTCAAACCCTGATGCTCAATAGTAATTGAGACCTTTTACACTCCCATTTTATTAAGTGTTCGGCTTGATTGACTTTATTTAACATATGCGAAGCATCCGTACGAAAATAATGTACAAAATTATGCCGACTTTCTCGTGGGTATGGAAACCATCTGAGGAAATTCAGACACGGTAGAATAATTTACAAGCTGCTTACAGGTGAAAATGTCCATCACGGGAACCGAATCTAGATCCAATGGACTGAATTTGTGATCACATGATTCCTAGGCGTACATGATACCGCAATATGTATGAAAGCGATGGCGAGATATATATATATATATAAAATTGTAAATATATATATCTGAGACAGGATCACCAACCACGAAGAACCTCCATGGGGATCAAAATGTAAATAAATCATAACGCGCTATCGGCGCCCACGGAGAAACTCCAAAGTGACAAAACGTAAATAAAGTCAGAATATCTGGTCAACCGCCACAAAGGGAACTTGAAAGGACAAAATATAAATAAAAGTCATATAAAAGCGATCAATCGCCACAAGTAAACTCTGGGTGATTTAAATGTAAAGAAAAACGTATAAAAGCGATCAACCACCACAGTAAACTCGTGTGGGACGAAATATATATATATATATATATATAAAGCGAATAAACGCACTTATATATAAAATCTGAGGCTCATCGAATGAGTTCGACCATAGTTCATATATATAAATATATATATATATAAGCGAGTAAATGCAGGATGTAAAATCCGAGCTCATCAAATAAGTCAGAATCCACACATATATATATATATATATATATATATATATATATATATATATATATATATATATATATATATATATATATATATAGCGATTAAACACACAGGATGTAAAATCCGTGCTCATCGAATGTAGTCCCACCACGGTTATATATATATATATATATATATATATATATATATATATATATATATATATATATATAGTAAAGTAAACGCTCAGGGCAAGTCTAGGCTCATCAAACAAAGTTCGACACACAATTAATATATATAAATGTATATATATATATATATATATATATATATTAAAGCAAATAAACGCTCCAGACCGAAGTCTAGGCTCAATTAAGGCATAACTCGATAATGTTAGTCAATATATATATAAGTATATGTAGATATAATATATATATATATATAGACTGGAATGAAACCACGGACCGAAGTTCGGGCAAAAGCAAGCAACACGACTCTCAACGTGTAGAAGGGTGTGTGCAAAGATGAAGAGAAGACTCTAAAGTGTGTGAGAAGGCTTACACCGATCGCCAAAGAAGACTTCTATATTTTTAGAGTGGGTAAACACTGACTTTTGTAGGTACAAAAGGGCTATATATGAGCTCACGAGTGTTTAAAAGGGAAAGTACATCTGCATGGGGTGAGTCAGAGCAAATTAAGGCGGGCTTCCTCGCCTTTTCTCTTGCAAAATGGGCAGCCCAAACCCTCTATTTATAGGCAATTTAGCAGCAGTGTACCCCGGAGAGGAGGCAACTTGGTGGGCTGGGTTTTTTGGTCGGGTCGTCTCAAAAATCGTGTACTCGCACTTGTAATGTCCACTCGAACTTTTAGAAATGCAATCCGGGCATCCGTTTGAGGTATACAGGACCTATGTCGGACCGCCGTTGTCGAGAGTTGTACGATGGCATGGGGTTAGAGCTTGTACGAAGTCATTGAAGATGGGACGATGCCCTCCAGTCTTCAAGCTTCAAATTTCATCTGTTACCCCGCACAATAGTCACTCGAGATTGGTTAGTCTTGTGGGACATCGTTGCGTAGAGATGTTGAGATGACGTGGCGTGGCATCGCGTTGGCTAGATGACAATGTTGCCCCTCACCGGTTATTATTGCGGGATTAATGATAAAGGGACGTTGCTCGAGACTTCACCGAGATTGGACTACTTTACAATTTGTTGAAGGTCCTCATTGTCATCTTTGAGGTGTGCATGCCTTCTTCTCGATGTTATTCTTGGGTTGTACAATGTATCTCGTTGTGGCGCTAGAGATTGAAGCTGGTTGCATTTGAAACAAGCATTTTCGGGGTTATCGCCGAAACTGCATTCCTTAGGGTTATCACCAAGGGTGGTGGCTATTCCCATAGTTGGGACTGAGACTGGATACCTCGGGGTTATCTCCGAGATTAATCAATCTTCTCCGGTGTGTGTTCTGGTATTGGATCTGCATGCCTTGAGGTTACATCCGAGGTTGGAACTGTTACTCCCAGAGTGGGCTCCGGGGTTGATGATGAGCTTCCGGTAGTATCCAGTACGGATTGTCTTTCAGGGTTCTCTCTTAAAAGATGAATATGTCCTCCTGCAATGTTAGTAACAATAGTACAGAAAATTTTGAGTGTCTACAGCAATAATTGAGTATAACTAAGTGACTTCTCACGTAAGCATCAATAATCAATATTGTGTGTTACTATGCAACCATGCGTATTACTGTACTTTTACCATCGGGTATTTCAACAGTTTAACGGTAAAACTTTCGCCATTATTTTATAAAAAGATATTTTTATCGTTTTCTCATTTCGACAATAATTTCGTTGTGGGGTCCACCAATGATTGTGCCATCGTACGAATATTCCTCGTTAAAATGAATATTCCCCGACCAATCGAATATTTTATGCCAACTTGTATACTTTGAAAAATTTATAAATACTACCCACAACTATAACATTATATCAAATCCACACTATAATACTTCAAAAAATATTTTGAGAAAATTAATTTTTATTCACAAAATTCGGGGTCTTACAATCTCCATAACCCAAGTTTGAGCCTCGATCGGGTTCATAGAGCCTTTAAACTATGGCGGTCCCACCGCCTTTGAAATCGTTAAACGTCGTATTCGATGGAGCTTAAGGTTGATTATTAATCGCTCTAGCTAATAAGTTCACCAATTGTTGAACGGGGTTAGCATTGGCGTTGTTATTGTTGTTCGTCGATTATTTTTGAGCTGGTTGACGGTTTTGTCTTCTTCTCAGCGGCATATTTCTGTTAAAATATATGTTTATTTGGTCTTTATCCACTTCTCTAAATATTTAAAGCTTAACTCAAACAATTTAACAAAATCAGTTAACACATTTTCTCAAACAACTTAATATATTCATTCAAATCGAAAGTTTTAACATCATATGATAGCATCACTGCTATTTACATCAACTATCCCGAGATAAAGAATCTACGGATTTAAAACATTAAAATTTTCCTTTGTTTATAAACACATCGTAATTTACATCTTTAACTACCAGATAGGTTTTCACATAATTAAACTAATCATATGACTGCCTGTTAAGGTTCTGAATAGCCTTGTTACGTTCCTCTTCCATGATGCAGAACATTGTCCTACGATCTAGCATATATCATGGTAGTCCTTCGAACTGGATTGGGTATCTCATAACTCGATCCTGAGCCTCATCCATTATATTTTGAAGTGTTGAGTACGTCTCCCCAAGCTTAGCCTTCTTCACACGACAATCCTCTTCTACAAGATCAGCACGACATGATTCCCTTACCCAAGCTTCCTCTGCTATGGTCAGCCTTGCTGAGATCTCTTTCAGTTCATTCTTCAACTTCTCTATTTCCTCGGTCTTCTCCTCCTTTTTGACCCTTCTCGTGGAATAAATTCCACTCTACGTTTCCTAGACGTGTGTGAAGAGTCACAACCTCCCTATCCCTCTGCTTGATGGTAATCTGCTGAATAATCGTCCACTCATTCAGCTCCTGAATAGTGTCACGTAACTCTACGTTATGGTCATACAGCTCATCGTACATCTCAGCATCAATAGATTTCGGTGGGAACTCATCTTTTTCCTCTTCTTCCTTAGGATCCTCCTCTGGATCAGTCTCAGGCTCATGCTCCTGACCAACAATAGTGATCAATGGAGATGGCTCTCTCTATACCAACTGCTCCCTGACGACATGAATGTCTCGGGGCTCCTCCTCTGTAGGTACTCGGGGTTTCTCTTCTCCAACTCGACTAGCTCCTCCAACATCCGACATCCTAACAACACAGTTCCAAGTTTTAGTTACTAAGCCGTACTAGCGAGCACATAATTTAACACATAACCACATAAAATCTTTTATTATCTTCAATGAATTAAGAAATTCATTTCTTAGAACTCGATAAGAGTTTTCCATCACTATGTTCTTCCGATAAGGCTACAACCTAAGGTTGTTCCCCTACCTAAGGTTCATAACCTACGGCTCTGATACCAACCTATGACACCCCCAAATCCGGGTACTTCAATTCCCACATGATTTGGTGTTCACTATACAAACATCATATGTCTATCTACCCATAATAACTGAAAACATAAATAGATAGAAATAAATCATCTCCTTAAGGAGTTACATCATCTAAAATAAATACATCAATCCCAGGTCATACTAACCTTAAATCTTAATTGCGGAAATATAATCAATTAATTATCTTACACAACATTAACATAAGTCTAAAACAGGAATACATCATAACATAAAACAACAAGTCTTCATCACTTTTTAATCCTACCCTTGCCTTTGCTAGTAGAAGGCACATCGGACCTTTCGTTCTTAACTACAATGTTATTATTACGCAAGAGTGAGCACGATTGCCCATAAGTAAAATAATGAAACAACAATATAATAGTATGCGAGTGAATCAAAGACTTCTAGAATAAGAACTCAACTTTTGAATCAAGAATGAATAACAAGAATCAAAAGAACTTCTGAGGGTCATAAGACCTTGAACTATGTCCTAGGTCATCAAGAGTTATACTTGAAACTTTTAACAGTCATAAGACTATGGACTCTTCTACTCGTACTTAAGGGGATCAGCCCTTAGTAACATATTGTGCACAATATCTTAACGCTAACGCATAAGTAATCCCTATACAGGATTGTTCATCTCAGTTTAACATTAGAGTCTGCACCAAAGGAAGTTTGGTTTGGATAATTCAATAAGGGTTCTGAAATTTAGAACGCTCATCAACTATGGACTGGTCGAATCAATGAGGGTTCGTTAGTCTTACAACGTGCAACAATAACTGATATGCAAATCGAATAATAAATCAAGAGGTATACAATGGAATAAGAATTGTATAATAGAAATCATACTTTGAAAAGATTAATAATCGTTAATATAACAAATTGAACTTGATTAATAATAACGAGAATTTGCTCGATGTAAGTTTATAAACTTGAATAACAATAATGAGTAGGGTTAGGAAACTTGTCTTTTGCACAAGCTACGATTAATTCATGTTCTTTATTAATTCCTACATATCAATACATTCACAATACCCATTAATCAATAGTTCGATATACTTATCGAATCCCACATTGGTCTTTGAATATGTTAGTGGACTTTTAAGTCTTATTAATTAATCGCATAACGTAAGTTAATTAACATATTACTATATGCTTGATATGTCTTCATGTTCATTATGTTAGGTTTTCCAGACACATTTCAAAACTTGAACACTTAGAAAATTTTTTGAAGTTCTGCAGGTAGGGCGCGGGCGCGTTATATTTGTTCTCTGAATCGGCGTGAGCGCGCTCCATTTGTTCTTTAAAGTGGCACGGGTGCGCTCCATTCTTTCTTTAGAGCAGCGCGGCCGTGCTACGACGCAGACCCAGATTCTACAGTTCACGAAGAACACACAGAACAACCCCAAAATCTACCAATTTCTTTATTCATACATGAATTTAAACATACCCAAACATTATAATAAACACATAATCATTACTCAACCTTTCTAGCATGATTTTAACAGGTTAAAGCATACAATTACTTGAATCAATTCATGTAATTTCAGTGTTCTTGGTGATTTTGAAAATATTGAACATGAAATAGAAAATTGGCATTACGGGTTTGTTATAACACCAAATCTGCCCATTCGAAGTTTGTTTTCTTCGTTTTAACATACATAATTATATACAAATGAAAAATTTATGAGACAACATATGATTGACGTATTAAAGTTGCATGTAAGGGCCATATGGCCATATTTCATACTCTGTATTTTGAAGAAAGTATATACGACATGTTTTTATGAAACTGATGTTATGGAAAATATACAATATATAGTAAAAACATGCTATGTTAACATATTATCACATATATATCCACATAATCACTACCATTTCCAATTACAGATATTTAACAGAACTTGAAAGCCATTTTCATGAAAACTTTAAATAACGTAAAGTAGAAATTGGGTTGAAGAGATTATCCAAAGTATAGAGTGTAGGTTAGTAGAGAAAATTTTCTCATATGCTTCTTCAATCACCCAACACGCAATTTCCCTCACAATTTCTCTCTAATTTTCTTTTTTTTTCCCCAGACTTAGCAAACTAAAAGAAAGAAGACGTATATAATAAAGGAACTGACGCAGTTGTGGTCAGTTAACCCAATCATGGGTTAACTGCTCCCAACTTCCCTAAGGCTCCGTTTGGCTATTCTTAAAGAACTTAATCCCATTTAATTTGATAAACTTCTTATACTATACCTTTGTAAATATGCCAGTTCTTGAATTATATCTGATCATTGTTTATTATTACAGTATTATTTTATAATCTAGATATATATTTTGTTCATAAATTTCTAAGATTGGTTATACAAGTGTCCTTACTTGGATAATTATTTAGCATATTGATACATACTTATTGATTTCCAATATGTATATCTTAATTAAAAGTCGTCTAAGCTATTTGTCTCGGCTAGACACAGATTTAAAAATATCTTTGAATATGATAGAACCTTATTGTTATCCAACCGAATTGTTTTGGTTCGGATTCCAGACTAAGTATGAACATCCCGAATATAGGAAGCTTTTATGTGCCAAATGCAGATATGATGAACGAAAATATCGTTCTTGTATGTAGTATTGATCAATACAGGGCATAACGAGTTTATCACCCCCCGTGTCTGTAAGTCATGACGGTTTGCAGATGAAGTTCTGTTAAACCTTATCGAAAATTGAAAATAAAGTTCATAGTCTGTCGACTGCTCACCAATTATAATCAGTACGTAGTTTCAAAATTTGAAATAGAATTGTTATGTTGTTTAGTATTGCTTCAGTTTACTTCACAACTATTTCTTCATTGAAGAAGTGTCTTTCAAAGAAAATATTTAATTCTTTCAGCTAACGTTTATTGTTTGCTATTACTTGTTGGGCACTCAAATGCTCATCCTTGCTTAATTTAAATGTTTTCAGCTAAGTGTGATCGACCTGAAGGTTCATGCAAGAATAAAGGAAAGGAAAAGCTGGCAGAATAAGTTTTTGGTATCTTATGTAATAGTTAAACTATATTAAGACGATAATAATTATTAATTATCATGTAATGTAATGTATTAAAGGTTATAAACTTGGGATTTAGACAACTCTGATATGTAAATTAAGTTTGATATTTATGACATTATTATTATAATTCCGCTCAAAGAAATGGTATTGTGAAGCACTGAATTCTAGTTTCAAGCACCTGAATTTGGGGGCGTCACAGGTTGGTATCAGAGCTTTAGGGTTAGAAACCTTAGGTGAGGGTAGACCTTAGGCTATAACCTTAGGGTAGAGGGAAACGTTGAAAATACAAATAACTCATATAGTGTTTAAAAGGGGAAGAATTAACTAAATTCATCGTAAAACAAAATAAAAATAAACTATATAAAACTATTATTTGATGTGTGTATATATTATATACTAATCGAGATAATTTATGTGTAGATGTCAGGTGGAAAAGGATTAGGATACCCACAGATCGTAAAGGAGGAGTCAATCTCCATAACCGAGCAAATATCAAAGCCAATAGCTGAAACAGAGGCTCACATTGAAGATAACCTCAATGAGGTGATCATTTTGGAAAATATAGTACCGGACCCAGAAATGGTGGAACTAACAGATAGTGATTCGAACACCAAACTTGGAGCTGATCAAGCATCAACCGAAGTGCAGAGTTTGAGGAACAAGATTTCTTCTCTAGAAAAGTTGTGGGAAATAGAAAAGATATTAAATAGTCAATTGCGAAAGGCATTAATCGAGACGATGGAAGAATAAGATAAGCTTAAAATCCAAATTGATCAGATGGGAGCCAAAAGCAACATATCGTGTGCAGCTCCGAACAAAAAAGAGAAAAGGAAGATAAAAGACCGCGACTTAGGAAATTCCAATAATAACCAAGAGAACGCTAACAAAATAAAAAAGTGTACAAACTGTAGTAAGAAACATGAAAGCGTATGCAGGAAAGGGAAAAAGATATGTTACATTTGTGGACATGAGGGACATATCTCTCCTCATTGTCCCAACTATAAGCAAGGTGCATGTTTTATTTGTGGATTGGAAGGTCATCGAGCGAAAGGTTGTCCAGGATCAGGAAAAGGAGTAATGAATAAGTAGTATAAGTACTGTTTGAATATGTGTGTTCTATGACAAGTATGTCTATGTAATGTAATATTTTCACTTTTGTATAAGTTGTAGCAGCGAATCTCGACTTTGGTGGTCACAAAAGGATATCAGATGCTTAAGGCAATATGTGATATACTATGTAAAGTACTATGAAATAGTTGAATGAATATGAATCTATGTTTGATTAATGGAATAAGTTTGATAAATTAAACTTATACGATAAGGTTTAGAATGTAAGTTAATAAAGTATAATTTAATCAGATAATGCCGCCAAGATGCCAAACTCGAAACTAAAGGGCAGAAGAATTTGTCAATAATGCTGGTGGACAACAACCAGACCTGATGTAGAATTTTCATGAACATGGTAGCTCAAGCCATGCATAATGGAATGCCAGTCGTGGGAAATCAGCCAGACAATCGATTTACGAACTTCAAAGATTTTAAGGTTGTAGGACCGACAGAATTTAGAGATACCACTGACCCGATAGAAGCCCAAACTTGGGTTAAGGAAATAGAAAAAGCATTTGTAGTCGCTAGGGTAGCTGAGGGGCAAAAGACAGCTTTTTCCACCTATATGATGAAAGGAGATGCGAATTTATGGTGGGAGGCAAATCAAGTCAGGGCAGGAGAAGGAGTGATAATAAAATAAAATTTTAATTCTCCTAAAAATTCGATTTTCTGGGGCATTACATCAAGTATCTAATTGCATACAATGTAGCCCCTAATTTCATAATCCAACTAAAATTGGTTGGAATACCCGACTCATCCATGAATCTGATCGAATCTTCAATATTTTATACTAGTTTAACCGTATAAATATACGGATTAACTTTTTTTTAAAGTAACTAATACCGTAGAAATACGGTATAAAACTATAAATATAATTTAAAATTATAAAAATTTATAAATAAAATTATAAAATTATAAATAAAATTCGTAAAATTAAAGATGTAAAAATTATAATTTATGATATAATTTATAATCCAGGTTAGGTTCATTGGGATGTTGTATCAAGGATACTTAAATATCTTAAAGGCACAATGAACTATGCATTATGCTATACAAGATGCTCAGTTGTGGTAGAAGGGTACATGGATGCAAACTGTATAACAGATTTAGATGAAATAAAGTCTACAAGTGGATGGATATTCACTTTAGAAGGAGGGGCAATTTTTTGGGGTTTCAAGAAACAAACCTTGATAACACATTCAACTATGGAATCTGAGTTTGTTGCATTATTAATTGTTGTAAAAGAAGTCGAATGGCTTAAGGATTTATTATTTGAGATACCACTTTAACCCAAATCAATGACAGTTATCTCAATATGCCGTGATAATTAGAAAGCATTATCACAGTCTTATAACAAGGTTTGTAACGAGAAGTCTAGACATATAAGTTTAAGACATAGTTATGTAAAGGAGCAAATCAATAAAGGGATTGTTACGTTTAACTATGTCAAGTCAAAAGGAAATTTGGCAGATCCTTTTACAAAAGGCCTAGGCAAGGATGTTATATGTAAGACTTCCAGAGAGATGGGTTTAAAGTCTTCAAATGAGAGGTAATCTATAAGTGGAACCCAACTAAATACTAGAGTAACATCTGGTATATTAGTTCAATGGAAAATACTTATAGTAATAACTAGTTATACACTAGACAAGTATGAAGAAGAAATTCTTCAAAATCATTTCATAGATAGTGTATGCTTGTATGGAGAACAAAGAGGGTAGGGTAAACCTTTAATAAATCTATGTCCGGTTTGAAGGATGCAGGTCATATAAGTACATCTAATTAGATTCACCTATATAAGTGAAGGAAGTGAGTCGCTTCTATGAGACATAAGCCTTATCTCTAAGTTACCTACGAAACCCAAGAGGTAAACACAAGGCCATAAATGTGTTGGATTTTCTTAAACTATAATAGATATAGTATATGTTTATATAGCAAGATATTACTGTAAGATTTTTTAGTTCAAAGCTAACGCTACTAAAAATTTAGATATTTTGTGAAATAAACTATATAAAGGTTCAAGTCGAAAGACACCTCTTACTTATGTATACTATATTTAATAAGAGAAAAAAGAATGTCAAAGGAAAAGGATTGAAAGATTATGAAAATAGGGGAGAATTGTTTGATAGTTTCATTATCTAAAAGTATATAATAAATATATTATATGTTATCCATGTAACCATCAATTAAAATTGGTTCAGTTGGATAAGAGAGAAGTGTTGATATTAAGGATTTGGGTTCAAGTCATGGCAACAACATTAATGCCGACATTGGAATTATAGAACGATAATAAGAATTGGGATGTCATGTTTGGATATCAACATAACTCTTCAAATGAGTGTTTGAACACCTATAAATAGGTTACAAATCCACCAAAAATACTTACTTAAAAAATCATTCTAGTACAAATTCTACACAATAAATTATTGTACAAATTAAAATGGGCTTATCTTATCTTGGGAGACTAATTCGTAGTAATTCTGTGTAGCACAAGTAAAGGGAAAATATAGTTTTAAAGGAAAGAGTAATCAACCATTCGATTCAAGTATGACTATTGTTGTTCTATATCTTACTACAAAACAAGTTACAACAATTTGGTTATCTGTTTAGTTGCTCTGAAAATGTGGAAAAGTATAGAAAAAGAGACGGGTATCTTTTTTTACCATTTGATAGGACAGAGGGACGGAATTGGAGGGAAGGGGATGGAGATGGAGGAAGAGGGGGCAGGTGATGGGGTAGGACTGAGCAAAAAATGGATATAACCGAATTACCAAACTGAACCGAAATAATTTAACCGAAATCTTCTAACAATTCGGTTATTTTTAATATTTCGGTTATATCCAAATTTTTTTATAATTTTCGGTTAGTTTGTACGGATATTACTTTTGGGTTATTCGGATAAACGGAATAATCGAACAACACTTGGTTAAAGAAGACTCTTGACTTTTGACTCAACAGTCAGCAGACTCAGCACTCGGCCCATTCATTACTAATTTACTACTTTACTAAATTCTCGAAGACTCCAACCCTCAGTCTCAGATCAGATCTCTCAACTCTCAGTCTCATATCAGATCTCTCAACTAAGTCTCGTCTTCTCGAACTCTCAAAGAGTCTCAGATCTTTCAAGCCTCAGTCTCAGATCAGATCTCTCAACTAAGTCTCGTCTTCTCGAACTCTCGAAGAGTCTGAGATCTCTCAAGCCTCAAGTCTCAAACTCTCGAACTCTCGGCGCCGACGGCCCTTCATCTTGAACTCTCAGATCTCGGCGCCGGCGGCAGTTTTCTATTTGTTAAGGTAATTTTATTATTAACACCTTGATTTTGAAGAAGAATGATGATCGAATGATTGCTTAGCTAACTTCTTTGTTAAGTAATTCCTCGTCTTAGCTAAAAGTTATGCAAATTGAACTAAACTTTGAAATTGTACCAACTGTTAAATAAGGGTTTTTGTTTTGTTTTTTTCTTGAAGCTTTACATCAGGTTTGGTTCCGAGAAAACAGAGGAAAGGAAAAGATTAAAGTTTTACATCACTGGAATTAAGGGATGTTTTTTTGTGGGGGGAGAGAGAATAATGATGTGTTTGATATTTTGTTTTGGTAATTAAAAAATTGTTACTCGAAATATGTACAAATAATGTGTATATGATGTGTATGTCAATCTGTTAATGGTCCTATTAATTAGATTTAAGAATATAATATAAAATTAGTTCATACAACACCTCATTTAATAAATTTAGGAATTTAAAATTTAATATAGTTAAGTAAGCATTAAAATTTAATATGATTAATTAAATAGTTTTACCATGATAATAAATAATAAGATTAAAGACAATTTCGTTTATTACTCATTTATTACTTCGTGTTCATACTTCCATTTACTTATATTATAACCAATCTAATAGAGCTATGCTCAATTTATGTTCATGTGTTACTTTTACACCCTGGATGTTGTGGGCCTGTTGCATAATTATAATTTGTTAGATTTTCAAATAAGTTTTTCTAGTTCTGTTTCTGAATATCTGCTAGGAGGTTTGCTTATTATTAAATAAAATATTAGTAAGTTCTTTGTGTATGGGTCTACTTTGTCTTATGGATGATTTGTTATTCTGTTGTCTAGTAAGTTCTTATTCAGTGTGGCATAGACATTGAGTACGTCTCATTTTCCATGTTCAGGGAATTCATGGTGGCACATGTTATAGGTGACATAACCACAGGCAATGTTCTAGAGCCTGATGTAGTTGTAAATGTGACTCCCTCAGTAAGAGGATTGTTGGATTCCCTTACTGGCAGTATAGGTATACCCTTAGACCTGAACTACTCCAACATTTTTGCTAATTAAAATAAGTTTGACAAGTTCTTTGCTGCTTTTTGTTGGAAATTATAAATGTAAAATTTTGACTATTGGTTTTTTTAATCAAGTTCATTTAGTTGGGTGCTGAGAATATGTGGGAGATTTTTTTCCCTGCTTGATAACGTGTCTTGTTCTTTCATGTGCAGTTTGGAAGTTGGAACCGCTTGAGGCCCGAGGATTTAGGATTTAGTCATTTTTATTGTTCTTCTTGATCGATCGTATACATCACTCTGTTGGTTGTTGTTCTTTGTTAGCTCGGTTGTCTCATGTCTCAGTTGGTGTTGGATCATTCATATTTTTGTAATATGTCTTGTTGGATCATTCATGTTTTTGTAATATGTCTTGTTGATTGATGTTGATCGGCCATGTTTTTTTATTGTTGTTGGATCGATTCACGTTGTTTTTTTTTATTGTTGTTGGATCATTCATGTATCTTTGTTATTACATTAAGTTAAGCAAAGTAAGAGTAAACTATTAAATTGGTTATTAGCAAAATAAATCGAATAATTAGTTCGATTTTTCGGTTATTCGGTTATCATGTAGTTCAGGTAGTTGTTCGGATATTATAAATAGTGTAAATTCGGTTTTCGGTTATAACCGAAATGTGTGTTCGGTTCGATTATTAACTGAATGCTCAGTCCTATGACGGGGTGATGGAACAAAGGGAGAGGAAAGATCAGGGAAAAGGGAGAGGAGAGAGCAAATTGATCTTCTTCTTTTTTTTCAACTTTTTGATCTTTCAATATAAAAAAAAGTACTGCTCCCTCCGTCCCAGGATAAAAGTCCTGGTGGACTTTTCAAGCATATTAAGAAGATGAATAAAATGATAAAATTGCTCATAATAATGTCATTAAATATGGAGAGATAATTAGAATAAGAAAAGTATGAGATATTTAATGCTACGGGCATAATAGGGAAAAATGTGTAAAAGTTTGGTTATTAAAAGAAATGACATTTAACATGAGACAATCCAAAATAGTAATAGACTTTTATCCTGGGACGGAGGGAGTATTATTTAATTAATTATATTTTGGACACTTTTGTCAATTGTTTAAAAGTTTAATGTTATTCATGTAAAAAATATAATTTATATGTTTAAAAGTTTATTATTTTTTAGTAATCAAGTTCTTTTTAATTTTAAAATTAAAAAATTATATTTGATAATCTTTGTATTAGTATTTAATTATAATAGAACATATAATAATTATTTATAAGGATTTCTACAAATTTAATATGTCAAAATAATTATATATTCAAATTTTATATATATTTAATCGTATTCTATACAAACAAACCGTATACAATTTTTGTCTGACACAAAATTTAACTATTCTGATCAATTTTGGCCGAATTATAAAATTAAGGACTATATTATATGTAATTAAATACTTGATGTAATAAATTATAAATTCAAATATTTTAGGAGTCCGACTTATGAATTTGATGCTACTTAATAAATGTTATTTAGCCCTCTAACAAATAGTATGCACTAACAGATGATTTTAATTGCACTAACAATTAACCAACAAAGACATCTGTTGTTTATGCATGTATATGACCGGCATAAACTAACAAAAGTATCATGAAGAAGATTCATTATATGTACCCTTCTCAATTAAAGCATCTTTTAGAAAAAATAAAGCTCCAATCACAATTCCAGAATAAAGCACAGTCGTAGACATCTTTTTTTAAAAGGCAGAGGAAATATATACAGAAAATAAAAGGGGAGAAAAATAGAAGAAACAAAGAAAGACAGCTCAACTAACAGACGCAACAAAATACCAATTTCGGCCAAGATAGAGTTTCCTGTGCTAAATTACAAATGCATCACCAATCAGGAAGAAACACCAAGAAATAGCAATGCCAAAAATGAGTAACAGATACAGTTGAAGATATAGGTTGTGTTTGATAAATCTGAAAATTAAGATATGAATGATTATGATGTCTTAATAAATTAGATCATCTGAATGGTTATGAGGTCTGAATATAAAAAATTATTTGATAACTAAAAAGTAAGTTATCTCTTAATGACACTATTTTACCATTTTAAAGGGTAAATTTTTATTTAATAATTTTAAATATTCAATTTAATAAAAATAAGTGCATAATATTGTTTAATATATTTATATATAAAAAAATTAGAAAAAAAAAATTCATTAAGAGGTACCTCTTAATTATTAAGATTTCATTTTCTGTCTTACCGATTAAGAGGCATTCAGAGGTAACAAAAAATAAAACAAACAGCATCATGCCTCTTAGCGAATAAGAGGCAGTCCATTAAGAGGAAATCTGACCAGCACCAAAATTCAAAAAGAATACTCCACCAATTAACTAACCAAAATACCAGAAATTTCCAATTATAACTGCATGTGCTTTGAGAAATCAAATAATTGCCACAAAATACACATTTATAAAACTTCCAAACTCAGTGTAAGCCGGCCGCATTTGTTCACCACCACCAACTGAACACAAACAATTGTAACACTAGAAAGAGGCTTAAGAAACTCACACAACCCATTATTACATAACAAACAAACCAAAGTTTCCCAATTACAACCAAGGTCCACAAGTCCGACAAAAGCCACAAAATAGCCTTTAAAGTTAGATAAATTTCAATTAAGACTGTAAGACATGGATTTTTAGAGGCAACTTTATCACTGCATAACAAGGGAGACTTAGTAAGATATTTATCATTAGTCTTAACATAAAGGAATGCATTTCATTTTTGAAGCAAAATTGAGTAAAACAGTGCAAGACATAGGAAGAAATACAACCGCGAAGAAACAAGATAAGGTACGACGGTATCACAGGTTATTTATAGCTTCTGTACATGTGATTATTGTAGTCGATTACTACTAGTGAATTTCACTGTCTACTTCCTTTCTCGAACACTGAAAAACAAACACAAGAAAAAGGAAAACATGCAAATTTTCCCTCGCAATCAATTTAATTAGCATGTGCTCCGTTATCAAGTATTCCTAAATAGATGATTTTTAATTGCACAGAAAAATTAACCAGTAAACACAAGCGTGCATATATTATGATATGCATCAACTAGCAAAAATCACAAGAACAAAATTGAACTATGTAGCTTATCATTAAGCATCTATTAGACACAAAGAGAGCATTAATCATAACACCATAAATAAAACACTGTTAAAGATTTGCCTATAGCTTCCAAACTAATAATAATAAAAGTACAGCGACATAAAATAAATACAGAAAGAAAAAGGTGAAAAAAAGAAAGAAAGACGGAAAGGAAGACAACTCAATTCAGGTATAGACCCATTTCGGCCTACATTTCAAAATTACAAATTCACCACTAATCCAAAAGAAGGACAAAGACAGCTTACAATTGAAAATACCGCAGAAAGCGAAACAGCCAAACAGATGACCCTAGCCTCCATTGTCCAAGAACAGCAAATTTCAAAATCAACCAAACCAATTGTAACGCCATAACAAAACCCCAAAATTCCAAGTGACACAATTGTCGAGGAAGCCAGTAATTGACACAAAGATACCCATTTAAAGACTTCTTAACCCAGACCGTAACTGGGCCGCATTGGTTCACCACCAACAACTGAAAGCATAACACTGGAAAGAGGCTTCAATAGACTCAGAAATCAACCAATTATACTAGCATAACATGAGATAGCCAAATCCGGAAGGCCAACAATTGCCATAAACCACAATTTACATAACTTTCAACCAACACTATAATTGCGTCCCATTTGTTCACCACCAACAACCGAAAGTAACCCATTTTCTGCCGCCTCTTCCTCATCCAAAAACAAGTCCTCCGTACCTCTAAATGCCGAGTGCAAGCCAACAACCCCAACCCCAATTATCAAACTCAGTAACACATTCAAACCCACATGAGTAAACACCAATGCAACAATTGTAATCAAACTCAACCCAGCAAGAACAACCCGGTCATCAAAAGTCCGACCCAACAACACAAGCGGGTCATTGCGAAAGAAGTAAAGGAAGAACCATGCGACTAACACAATCAAGAACACAATCATTGATACTGGATGGTATATAAGGCTTAAGAAGAGTATAAGCAACATTACCATGGCGTAATTGACCCGGAAGAAGTTGACGTTTCGCCTGATTCGGGTCATAACGTCGGTATAACTGTAGGGTCGAGAGAAGCTGGATGGCTCAAAGAACTCACTACACGGGCGGCGCACGGTGATCATGGAGTGGGCGCGTGACATTAGATTTGGTGGCATTCTAGAGTTGTTGGTATAGGTGGCTGTACTTGTGGTGGAGATGGGGACTGCGCCATAACCGGTGGGCGGTTTTGTCGACATTGAACAGATCCTTTAATTTATTATGGCTCTGTTACGATAAAGAAGCCAAATCTTGGGCGTTGATGTGCAACTAAAGATAAATTTCAAGAGAAGGAAATCAACAAATTAAGATAGAAACCCTAGCCCTAGTCCTTAGGATTTCTCTTCTCTTGGGAAAATGGGAGCTGGAAAGTTGGTTTTTATGCATATGCGAGGATACGTCTTCCGCTCTTCTCAGTTGGAAAAGAAAAGAAGGGCATTAAGAAGGATTTAATTTTTGGATTTTCCCCCAAAAAGTTACCAATAATTTTGTTAAATTAAATATCAGTCTGTTAGTATCACGAAGCAGAAGCGGTTGAACCGAAATACTCAATTTACAATCAATTTCATGAACGTAATTATTACGATCTCACGTACAAAACGTTTTAGGAATTGTTAAATTCATAACACTTTTTGTTATTTTCATAACAAAAGTGTCGCTATAGATGTATAACGATAGTGAAAACTGTAGCTATAGGATCTATAACGACACTTTTGTTGTGAAAATAACAATTTCTGTTGTGGATTTAACAGTTCCCAAGGTTTTTCGTCAATACGAAATTGTTACTAGAAATGATGCGAACAAATTCAAGTGTTCACACTCAGTACACCCAAGCTATTGATAGAAGTTTAAAAATACCAGAGTGAATATTAAGCGAGAGATAAAACTGTATAGAAAAAATAATGTGTTACTTTCCTTAGACTTGCAATATGCAGGAATTCAATATTTAACGATAAATCCCAATTGGAGACATATTGGAATATCTTAGATATTTAAAACAAAAATGTTAATGAAGGGTGATTTTAAACCCTAATATATTCAATTTATAGATTAAAGTTACCAAATAAAAGTATCTGGAAAGGAAAGAAAAGGAAAGGAAAGGAAAGGAAAGAAAAGAAAATAAGAGAAATGTTATAATAGGCCAACACTCAAAAATTCTAAACCTTGCTCTTGTGAAATCTATGTGAATTTTTATACTTAAGCAAATCTTTCAAATATTTGTTCAAGTACTTGAGTCATGTTTTGCCATGAACTGTTTAAGAAAGTGTTGATGCCATTGTTCGGCTACACAAATGCTAGCGTGTTTTACTGATTTAGTAGTAAATCTTTTAAAATGTTATTTATGAATATTTAAGCTATCTAACGCCAATTGCTTTGATATTGATATAAAGGTAAGCCTAAGAATAAACAAACAAATGTATTTAGTCGAATTTTCGGCTCACACGTAAGGTGTCAAAACTAAACGTAAATACCTTTAAAGGATGAGTGTTGATCAACATAGAGTACTATAGGCTGATCACCTAGACGTGCTCGTAAGATATATCGGATTTACGGTTTTAGTACCAAGAAGTCCCTTTTTAATGAAAGAATACGATAAGTTCTCGATCTTTCGACCAACTCAGTTTCAATACTCTTATTGTAAATTCAAAAATGTTTTAAAGAAAGGAAAAGTATCAGTTTTGATTATTCTTATTGATTCTCAATGTTAGGTTTGTATATAGCGCGATCATGTAATCAAATTACACAAAAAGTGTGGAAGCACGATAAAATAGAATTTAAATTTTTTTCATACAAACTATCACCATAATCATGCTTTGTGCTTAATTATCAATAAATAGAAAAGAGAGAGATCAAATTCATACCTTTGTAGAAACGAGTTTCCTCAGGTCCGAGTTCACCTTCAATTCCTTTCACGTTCTCCTTGAATTCATCGGATTAGATTCCTTCCTTTGATCAACGTTAGCCACCCAAGTGTTTGACTTCTGGAGGTGATCCACCAAGGAAGAACAAGTATTCAAGCAGATGTGTGTTTGACAAAACCCTAATTTTTCTGTCTCCAAAGATTATGTCAGTACTCTCCCAACTCTTGTAAGTATCATTAACGTGTGTAACCCTTACTCATAATAAAACTCCTCTTATTTATAGATGTAGAAAATCTTCCTGAACTATTTAGAAATAAGGTTTTATTTTAATTAATTAAACTTATTTAATTAATTAGGCGTCCTAATCTTATTAGGAATAATTAGTTACTCTTTTAATTAATTAGCCTCCTAATCTTATTAAGAATATATGAGAGTACTTATATTAATTAATTTCCAAACTCTTTTAGGAATTAAACAATAATAATAGTAATAATAATAAGACTCCTCTTATTAATTTATATTTAATATTTCCAAAATATTAAATAATAAATATTAAGCTATTTAGTTTATTCTATCACAATAGATTAAATTAAATAAACTTAACTTATTATTACGATTATGTCATTTATTTCTTAAATAAATATTTTTTCTTTAATGGTGTGATCCTTTAGGTTCTTCATATTAAATCGGTTGTGAATAAATCAATTAGAATAATTCTAATCTTATTTAAATAAATAAATAATATTTATTCTACAAATAAGGATAAGTCTCCTTAGCAATCAACGACTTTCCAGATAATATAGATTTCAACATTAATCATAAAAGAATCTTTGAGTAAATAGTTACCGTACAATTTAATCCTTCCACCATACAATATCCCAATTAAATATAAGACATACAATTACTGTCGAGTCTTATTTTATTTAATTATATGTATTTTGATTCTCAAATGCACAACTCTAAATAATACAAATTAGAAAGTCTTTTCTAATTTCATTCTACCTTGGCCAATGACTACTAGGTTGTCATTTATCGAATCACATAGGACATTCTCTTTTTTTACTAGATGTGGTAGATTCTTTATTGATCAGTCATTATCTTCATGCATAATTTATTATACCCAAGTATACCCTTTGATATATCCTAAGGGTCTTAAGGAATATGTTAAAGTATAACTCATCATACATAAGATACTATGATGATCTCATGTCTAAGGATCACTTGTACTAGTATCACTATATGAATTTCTATTGACAAGCAAGTAAAACATGTGTAGACACACGAAAATTTGCATTCCTGTTACTAATTATTGGTCAAAAAACTGATCACTAAACACGCGCAAGTATATGCGGTCTAACAAGTAATACAGTGATAAGGAAAGTGACGTACCCACGAGGAACTATCACTAATATTTACCAAATACCGACTTTATATCGCTTAAGTCATATTCGAACAGCAGACTAATAGATGTGTGATTAATCTAGTTATATTTAATTATCAAAGCAAGTAATGGATAACGAATGGTATCGAAGGTGCTATAAGCTAAGATCATAACTTCACCCCACACAGTCATTTTGTCGAACACCTGGTGTGCTATGCTTCATCAAACTTCCTACCCTTCTCTCTTTGGTCTTAATGGTCACGACAGTTTGTCGACCAAGAACACATAAGTGCTCATATACCTCTGTCAAGGTATGCATAAACATATCCTCTCTAGATCCACCCGATAGGTAATAGAACAGAAAAGAACATCCAAGCTAGGTGATAATCTTACACATGTATATGTGAATTAACCATAACAAGGATTTAAGCATAAGTTCTCAATCAGAAGTAGGAAAGAATTTTCCCAGGCTAATCAATCAATGGACATGAAGAATCCCAAAACACAAACAAAATTTGACTGAAATCCCAAATTACCTTGAGTGGGAAACCCTAACTTGATTCTGATCTCCTCTTGACAGACCTTAGTTGTGTAATTGATTGGGGCCAATTCGTATGTTGGTGAGTGTGGAGCAGAAATTGACTGGAGTATTGAGGAGTCGTTCTGGTAGATGTGGAGAAGAGGTGATGTTTGGGTTGCCAAAACTACCAAGAGAGAGGAGGGGTGTGGTCTAAAACTGCTGAATGCAGTTTGTTTTTAAAAACAAAATTTCACCCCTGACGCTGTGGCGCGAGAAAACAATAGGGTCTGAAATCTTGTGGCGCTTCGGCGCGAGGTCATATGCAACTTGATGGCGCTACAATGCGAGTATGTAGTGGGGCATGCCATATGAAAGCGACTGGTACGAGGTTCCTTGGTTACATGGTATTTACGGTAGCAGTGTAGAACATTTGATAATGACCTCGACCTTTGGCGCTAGCGACCCTTAGTCACGACTTCTAAGCGCTCTGGCCTGAAACCATTGGTAAGTATTTTTTACCTGGTTTTCTGCATATGCCAAGTCCCAGATCAATAAAATTTTTACA
Organism: Panax ginseng; assembly: GCA_020205605.1. Classification (NCBI taxonomy): domain Eukaryota; kingdom Viridiplantae; phylum Streptophyta; class Magnoliopsida; order Apiales; family Araliaceae; genus Panax; species Panax ginseng. The sequence goes on from CM035141.1 coordinate 44,565,110, forward strand.
ACACAAACACAGAACTAGCAAAACCTGTAATAACACGTACTACTAACATTCTGACAAGTACTATACAAAAACTAGCAATTATACTAAGTAGACAAAGAAATACAACGTGAAACCTATAGTAACTAAAGACAACAGAATGAAATGAAAACTAGACATAAGTAAGGAAAAATGGAGAAAATTGATACTGAGATGGGGGTGCCTCCCCACCAAGCGCTTGTTTTAAAGTTGTCGGCTTGACTATTCCGTTGCCGTTCAGTCCGGCTCCTATGCGAAAATGACCATTTCATGCCGCTTATTTGTCAATTCCTTTAAATTTATGGCTGACATGAATGATTGGCCATCCCCCTTTCCTTCACCCATCGGCACGAAGAATTTTTCACCACTGGAATTATCCACTAATTCGCCTTTTTCATCCATCTGAAAGCGTTCTTTGTGAGTTAGTGGGCCCTCCAGAGTTTCCACAACCGTGAGCGTGGTTTTCAACTGTTGATTAGTCCTAACAATACAACCACTATTGATCCTTTCGTTTCCTACTTCAGACTCCACAGTTTAGTCAATTTGCACCTTGACATCTCCCTTAACAACTTTGTGAGACTCACCGCCTTTTCCTTTCGTATCCACCATGCAATGGTCTACTTCTTCGTCGTTGAGATCAATTATAACATGTAGATTGTCTTGCGGTGGATTTGATATGGCTTTCATGAGTTACCCCAATTGACTTTTGAGGCTCTGCAATGCGGCGTCTTGGCTCTCCATTCGAACCTCATTTCTCTCTATAAAGTTGGTGAGAAGCTCTTCAAGCCTTTTCTCTTCTTCTTGTTTTGAGTATGCAGAAAAGCTCTCATTGAGTTGAGATGTCACCAAAGGCGAAGCCACGTTAAAAATGTGGGGTCAATTGACCCCACTCAATTTTTGATACCACTTAAAAAAATTGATACAAAGTAGTGAGGCATTTTTGACCCCACTTAATAGTTCATTTTTTTTTATTTGATACAACACAGTCAGCACCTACCGGCTACCAACTCAGTAACTCATCATCCCCAGTCAACAATGACATTATATTTTTGTGGTTATATATTTAAATCGTTTTAAGTTACTATAATTATCAATTTTAATTTATTGTCTGATACTCTAATTATTAACCCCACTGCGAATCAATCCCGGTTTCGCCACTGGATGTCACCTTATATTGCGGCGGAGACTGATATTCAAATTGATTCAGATAGGAATAATTCGAATCATGATACTACTCTTGACTGTAGTCCCAAGAGTTTGGATAACCCTGACAATTTGGATGATAGGAAATCGGTTAAATGTCAGCTCGTTCTTGACGATAGGCATTCTGAGTGGACTGACACTCAAGATTGTTAGAAAACCTTGAGAGATTTACAATTTGAACTTGCAATTACTCGAGTCCTTCTTCCGAGCTTGGTTGTGTCGTCCTCTCATAAGGCCATTGATAACAATGATCATCCATAACCTATAAACTTAAAAACAAAAAGGAAGATCAAACAAATAAAAGAAATATATATATATATATATATATATATATATATATATATATATACGTTCAAACTAAGACTAAATTGATTGAAATCAATATTGGACAATATTAGAATAATAGTTCCCCGACAACGGCGCTAAAAACTTGTTGGTCAGAAAACCGATCACTAAACACGCGCAAGTATACGCGACTTAACAAGTAATATAGTGATAAGGAAAGTGTCGTACCCACGAGGAACTATCACTAATATTTACCAAATATCAACTTTGTATCGCTTAAGTCTTATTCGAAGAACATACTAATAGATGTGTGATTAATCTAGTTATATCTAATTATCAAAGCAAGTAATGGATAACAAATGATATCAAAGGTGCTTCAAGCTAAGTTCGTAACTTCACCCCACACAGACATTCTGTCGAACACCTAGTGTGCTATGCTTCATCAAACTTCCTACCCTTCTCTCTTTGGTCTTAATGGTCACGACAGTTTTTCGACCGAGAACACACAAGTGCTCATACACCTTTGTCGAGGTATGCATAAACATATCCTCTCTAGATCCACCTGATAGGGAATAGAACAGAAAAGAACATCCAAGCTAGGTGATAATCCTACACATGTCTATGCTAATTAACCATAACAAGGATTTAAGCATAAGTTCTCAATTAGGTCACACGTGGTGCACATATATATGCCTATTCTAAACACAACTTATGTAGTCAAAATAAATCGACAACCCATAATCACATGCCAATATATTTAGGTGTAAATCTACAATCCTTCTTTCAATATCATATAGATTACCAAAATCATCACTAATGTCTTAGCGAGAATCATTAAGCATGAATATATTAAACCAAACCATATGGTGCCAACCAAAGAGATAAGACATTCAATTCAAATTAACAAAGGGTTCCATTATAACCTTAGAGCTAATACTTAGTTCATAGCTCTTGAATAAAATATAAGTAGCAATAAAGACAACATTAATGGATTACAAAATTAGAGGAAATAAATGGATAAGAATAAACTTTGTCAAGCTCTTCAATCTCCAAGCATTCCTCTCGTTTCAAGCTTTCCAATATGTATTGCTCACTTCTCTTGTTGCTCCAAGGAAATCCCAAACTTCTCCCAAATCTACCTAATCTATATTTACAGACATTACCTAAGAGATGGAGAAGAAATTACAAAGCTATTTCCCAGAGAGGGAACTATTCTATTATATCCGAGTGTTTTTCACAGAGGCTCACTTCTCATATATATCACTTGCCCCTCTTCGGTAGGTCAAAACCAACTATGCACTATCTAGACATTGGAGGTCGCGCTGCGGTGTGAGGAATAAAGCTAAGGGTGGCTCTGCAGTGCCACATCAGCAACAAAAACACCGGAGGTCGCGTTGCATGCCATGAGTTCATGAAGGAAGGAATGGCGTAAGCACTGCGGCTGAATAGATCGACGCTGGACACGGGGGTGTGTGCATGCGGCAACTTAAGGCTTGGCATTGGCGATGTGGTGCCAGTGTATGGAAATTGCCCGTTTCCCCCCTGAAAGCTGGAAAAGACCTATTCAGCCCTGCAATACATCGGTTAAGAAAAATAACACTAAAATAATATAAAAGCTATATAAACTATGAAGATCAAACAACTATATAGGCAATAAAGGATCCGATTCGCGGGTATAAATCCCACTCATCATCGACCTTGTAGAAGAGCAAAATTATCTTCCAAAGATTACCCTGGAAGTCAAATCAGCTCAATCTTGGAGACAACCTCGAGATATTCTATTTTTAATCTCGAAGACAACCCCCGAGATATTCAGCTCCAATCCCGGAGACAAACCAGGGAGACTTAGTTCCAACCTCAGAGATAACCCCGAGGGATGCAGTTCTAGTTCCAGAGATAACCCTAGAAAAGTCAGTTTCAACCTCGGAGACAACCCCGAGGCACTCAGTTTCAACCCTGAATATAACCCCAAGAATTCAGGAACACCTCAGAGATAACCCTGAGGACATTCAACACCCATAACAGCCCAATCTCAGAGATAACCCTGAGTAATGACTGCTACATCTTCCTAGAGCCGGAGATAACCCCGATGACGGGAAAAATCGTCATTTTGCCACCTCGATACTACATTCACGTTGTCTTAGCATCATTTCAATCAACACCTCATACAAAAGTCTCCTACAAGAACCATAGCACAAATTCCGAGTGACTACTACACAAGACAACATACTGGATAGAATTTGAAGAATTGAAGATCTAGTCATGGACCCATCTTCCCGGCTTCGTACAACCTCTTATCCCATGTCATTGTGTAGCTCTCAACAACAACATTTCGAAAAGGTACAACACGCCTCTATTGGATGCCCGGATTGAAAGTTATGAAGGTTCGAGCGGATAACACGTTGCACGAGTGCACGAACTTCGAGACGACGAGCCCGCATGGCCCGGGCAACCTGGGAAGCCGCAGGTAGACCCGCGACCATCTGGTCTTTTAAATATGAGTCTTTGGTTGCTCATTTGAAAAAAAAAAGAAATAGAAAAAGGAGAGAAATGTAAGACCCCGAATTTTATGAAATAAAAGTATTCAATTTTTTCTTATAATTATTATTCAGTAAATGGTTAAATTGATAAAAGTTTAAAGTTATGGGTGAAATGTGTAAATATTTTAAATAAGCAAGTGGTTATAAAATACTCATTATTGTCCGGAAATATTCGTTTGGTCGTGGAATATTCTTGTTGTCGGGGAATATTTGTATGACGGCGCAACCATTTGTGGACCCCATAACAGAATAAATGTCAAATGAAGAAAATGACAAATTTGAGTTTTATAAATAATGGCGTAATCGTTACCGTTAACACTGTTGGAATACCCGGTGGGTAAAGTAAAGTAATACGTCTATTATTGTTGCATGCGATAGCACACGAGATTGCACAATATTTTTGAATTATTGATTCTTACGTAAGAATGCACTACTTAATAATTGTTACAGTAATTACTGTTTAATATTTTATTTTATTGATTCAATAATTGGTACGTTGATATTTAATATTATCGTTGTTCAATAATTGTCACTGCACAGTATTTCCTATTATCAGATCAATAATTCATATTATTTGAATATTATTATTAGATAGAATTATTGGCAATGTCTAGAAAGTTCTGTCAAGGAGAGGTTTGGTCACCTAATTGCGCGCCAATAAGGAGAAATCTTTATCGGAAACCCCCTCTTTCTTGGGAACGACCTAGTTGTCATAATTATGATCTTGTAATATTATTTGTGAATAATTAATTATTGATTTATATGAAAAGAAAATATATATTTTTGTGTGGATATAATAAGTAAGAATAATGGTTAAAAGTCATTAACCATAATGAGTCATATGAAAAGAAGACATAAGTCATGAGAAATGGAAACATAAGTATTTTTATACTTTAATAAGTTACAAACTCATCAAGAATAAGTAATAACTTATCATGTTTATAAGTTAATGAAGTATGTATGTCAAGAGACTAGTATGATGAATTGAATCCATTTGAAACGAAGAACTAAGTAACGAAGTTTCGCCGGAATTCACACGATTAGACGACAATCGTCGAATTCGTGAAATTCTCGGAATGGAAGTCGAATTATGATATTGAGCTTGGAAACGCTGGATTTCATTAGAGATAAGTTGTATTTGGCATTATAGAGTTGCGGACTCAAAAATGGCCAGATTCTGACTTAGAACGAAGAAACGAGCGTTGAACGTTCACGAACGTTTATTATTTTCGTTAAAAATGTACTAATAAGTGAAATTTTAGCAATCGAAGTTGAATAGATAAAATTCTTGCATGAACACGTAGAGTATGTGATTTGTGAACCGTAGGCTCTTGAACGAGCCAATTCGAACTTATAACGAAGAAGTTACGAGGTCGAGAATCTCACAAAGTCAAAAATCTGTCAAAATTGTGCGATGCAGAGTCCGTATGTGCACGATTCAAGGCGAGAATGGCCGAAGCCATGCAGTGATGAGATCGGACCTTAGCCCACATTAATCGCGGCGGCAAGTGCGGCCAATTACACTAGGTATGGGCGCAATGCATGCCGATGAATTCTAGAAACTAAAAGCTGCAAAGTGCAATACACGAGCCCAAGAGGAGAAGTCAAGCGAAAGAAGCAACACTAGATTATGCACAATAATAAAAGCTTACAAGTAAGGAAATAAAGATAATTGATTAGTAATGAACCAATACATTACTAAACTTAATGTAGCATCATTAAGGATGTTATAAACCTTAAGTATAACTAAAGGTTGAAGATAAGCAATTGAGCGGGAACGAAGAACGCAAAGGTTAAATAAATAAATCGAGAATGATATTTAATGTTAATACTTCACCAATGACGATTGAGTTTCAAATAATAACGTAAGAACATTAATAAGCCGTGAGGAAGGATGTTTAACTCGAACCGAGTTGTATTAGTGAAATAATTTCAATTAAGTTATATAAAAGAAAGAAGTTGGTAAGAACGTTGTAAAAGAACGACGGTAAGCCGAAACCAATAAATAATAAATCTAATACGTAATTAGATTGAGAAGAAGGGTAAGATTCTTTAGAAACCAAGTATGTTCATTCATGATCTAATGTGGTATGTTATGTGATTATGTGTTGTAGAGACCATAAAGACTCAAAGGGAAACATATTTATACTGTAGCAGATGTTGAAGGCAAGTTTTTCTAAACGCTTGTCTAACCTTCGTGTTAGCCAAGTTTTCAAATGATTCAAGTTATGAGATGTATGTATGGTTTTAAATAAAGAGTCGAGACCCGTTTTAACTCGGCTAGACTAATCTTGATAGATTGATTGATTTACAAGTCTTTCAATATAGAATTGTTAACGCTATCCTACACCAATTGTTTGGTATAGATTCAAGGTAAGCCTGTATATGAATAAACAAATGTATTTTCATCGAGTATTCGATAGGCATGTAAGGTTGCCACAACTTAAACGTATACACATTTAATGAATGTAGTGTTGATCAACATAGAGTACTATAGGCTGATCACCTAGAAGTGCTCATAAGATATGCCGGACTTACGGACTTCGCGCCGGGTTGTCCTTTTCAAAGAAATTATGAAACGCTCATGGTCTTGGACCAGATTTGGTGTTTTACTGAATATTGTTATGGTAAAACATTTTGAAGGAAAATGAATGCTATTTTAAGTTATTGATAGTACTTTATAACGATTATCCAGTTACTGAAGATATATGATTCCTATGTTTCAAGCATGCTTTTAAAATGAAATTGTTGTACTTGCTGAGCTTGTTATGCTCACTCTTGCTTGAACCATATAAATGCAGCTTAGACCGAATGGACCGAAGGATTCGACAAGGATAAAGGCAAGGCTAAAGCAAACTTGTAGATTAGCTATGCAATAGTATAGGTTTGTAATTGTAATATTTGATATTATGACAAGAACAAATGTAACGATTATAAGGAACCTGGGGAATAGTAGTGTTGTTTGGAATATATATAAGACATATTCGTTCTTTTGAGGCATTTCAATTGAATGTTTATGTGAACTGTAGCACCGTGGAGCACCATATGTCGGGTTAGAAGAGACCCGGATTTGGGGGCGTCACATTATTGGTATGATCGTGACTATGGGTTCTCTTTGGCCAGTAGTGCAAAGTTGAATTGTTGACTAGTATGATCATGCCCATTGAATTTATAATTCAATATCTTTAGCTTAAGTGCAAAGGTGAATTGATCAACATCGTTATAATTATTGTTTATATAAATTCTGAAATGATTATATATTTTTTTGAGATATTAATATCTTTGGCCTGTAGTGCAAAGATGACCTGTTGTTGAATATCTTTGGCATGTAATGCAAAGATGACCAGTTGTTGAATATCTTTGGCATGTAGTGCAAAGATGACCTGTTGTTGAATATCCATGGCCCGTAGTGCAAAGATAACCTGTTGTTGAATATCTTTGGCCAGTAGTGCAAAGATGAACTGTTGACGAATATCTTTGGCCCGTAGTGCAAAGATGAAATTATTAGTATGATTATGAACATGAACTGTGATTTGGTATAACTATGATCTTTGATGTTTCAGGTAAAGACATGTGATGTAAATTATCTTCGTCCTGGATGAGAAGAGGAATTTAGAACCTCAATTATGATTATGAGTTATTCACATGATTGTGGACAGAAACTGTTGATTGATGTTACAGGGATAAAACATTATTGGTGGACTTTTAACATGGAGAAGATAATAGACTTTATGGTCTATTTGACTCTTCTAATGGATTGCTCGTTCTGCTGCAACTATGGTTGAGAAGTTTTATCATCTACCATATGTTCTAAATCTCAGATTTATTACTGATGAAGACTATTGATAATTTATTTATCTTTAGTCATGATATTCTTTACTGGGCTAGTTATGCTTACCCTTCTGCTTCACACTTCCTTTTAGGTAATAAGAGTGTAGCTGGTCGAGCAGGGGTAACAGGAGAATAAAACAATGTTTTTTAGTTGTGGAGGTTCTCCCTAAACAGTATAAAAAAGTGTGTTGTATTTTATACATAATTTAGTAGTTATATTTGGTGAATCAAATAGGGTGAGGCGAACCCAACGTTGGAAGGGTGTTTTGCCACTATCATACAAGATGTCTAATGACATATAACCTCGTGTTATCATAAGACAGGATTGTGCACATCCACTTGCTGAGTATATTTACGAGCACTACCTATATAATCTTGGTGTTTGGTTGAAGTATAATTCCCAATTAGAGATAGTGGAGATAATGATATGTCAAGAGAAGACTTACCATTAGAAAGAATATGATAGTAATCTTCTCATTTTTTCTTTGGGGTTTATTGGGTCAACCAAGGATAATTCTGTGGACATATGATATCTATAATAACCTAGACGCATGGCCTCCCATGTACGAAGGTTTCCTTGAGCACTTCCCAAAGGTTTTAATTTATAAAACAGTTTTTGATTGTACCTTTATGTAAGGTGCCATTGTGACGTGCTATCCAAGGATGGGATGAGAGTCACAGTTGGTATATATATGTATCAAAACTCACAGCATATGTGTTGTTGTATTTTGTACAACAATTATTGTAATAAAGTTGTAGTTGTTTTCTGTACCATGTATTTGGCGACTCAGAATAGGTTGGATGGATTGGACCTATTTTAAGGGCGCCACAAGAAAACTCTGTCAATTTCAGTATTTAAACACTTCTATAGTGCTCTAAACTAAGTGATTCTTCTTTCTAAACACTTGTAAGCTCGTATTTTGCTACATACTGAAATTTAACCGGTGGAACCTGAGTTTTCAGGCGTCTAAAGCTATGTGAAGTCTTCTTGGCAACCCACTGTAAGATATTTCAGATTTTTAAGTTTTTTATCACTTTTGTAAATATATATATATATATATATAGTCCGGTTCCAATCCGGACGCCCGGATTTTAGTCCCGTCCGGACTTTTTTTTTGTTGCTTTTTTAAAATAACTAAAAAAAAATATTTAATATTTTATGAAATTGAAATTTTTCCATAATACCATATTTTGGGCGTGATTAGGGTACCTATAACAAAATATTTATGTACAGTATGTGCAGACTGTACCACCATTTTTTGGTATAGGTATTCAAATCACCCCCAAAACATTGTATTATGGAAAAATTCGATTCTATAAAATATTAAATATTTTAGTTATTTGTTTTAAAAAAAAAAAAAAAAAAAAAATTTTTTTTTAAGTCTGTTTTTGATATATATATATATATATATATATATATATATATATATATACCGAATATAATATTAGAGCGTTTCTTTGCTTTTGTATATATATATAAATACTTATGTATATACATCTTTTAAATCAAACTCGCTTTGATTGAGCTTTAATATATATACGGTGCATTTACTATTTATATATATATATATAAATACATACATATATATATATATATATATATATATATATATATATATATATATATATATATATATATCAAACTCTATTAATTGGAGCTGAATATAATATCCAGTGCGCTTCTGACTTTTATGCATACACACACACACACACACACACACACACATATATATATATATATATATATATATATATATATATATATATATATATATGAACTGGAGTTCACTTCGTTGCCATTTACCTATTAAAACGAATATTCCTTGATCAATCGAATATAATATAACAACTTGCGTACTTTGTAAAATTTATAAATATTACCCACAACTATAACATTATATCAAATTCACTCCTTAATATTCAAAAATGATATTTATAGAAAATTCATCTTTATTCATAAAAGTTGGGGTCTTACAACCTCCCCTTCTTATGAAATTTCGCCCTCGAAATTAGGCTACATACCTGGTATGAGGAAGAGGTGAGGATACCTTGATCTCATTTCAGATTCTAACTCCCAGGTCATTTCCTCAACATCGTGGTTTCTCCACAAAACTTTGACTTGAGGTATAACCTTGGAGCGTAAAATATATTCCTTCTTATCCAAAATTTTAATAGATAACTCTTCATACGTTAAATCTTCTGCTATCTCGTTTGGTTCTAACTCAATAATGTGGTTCGGGTCTTCCACATATTTACGTAACATGGATATGTGAAAAACGTTATGAACACGAGACATACTTGGCGGTAAGGCGAGTCTATAGGACAAAGTTCCTACTCGGTCAAGGATTTCAAATGGGCCAATGAGTCGAGGATTGAGTTTCCTCTCTTTCCAAATCTCGTAACTCCCTTCCATAGAGCAACACGTAACAACACATGTTCTCCAACATTGAATTCCACGTCCTTCCGATGAAGATCAGCATAACTCTTTTTTCGATCTTGTGAGGTTTTTATACGTTGCCGGATAATTTGAATCTTTTCCGTAGTCATACATATTAACTCCGGTTCTAACAACGTTGCTTCACCCACCTCATCCCAGCATACTAGAGAATGACACTTTTTTCCATACAACGCCTCAAATGGAGCCATACCGATACTTGCTTGATAACTGTTGTTGTAGAAAAATTCCACCAATAGTAAGAACTTGTCCCAACTTCCTTTGAAGTCAAGGACACAGAGTCTTAATAGATCCTCAAGAGTTTGAATAGTCCTTTCCGACTGTCCGTCCGTTTGAGGATGATACGCCGAACTAAATCGTAAATCCGTGCCCATAGCTTTGTGCAAACTAACCCAAAATTTTAAAGTGAATCTTGGGTCTCGATCAGAAATTATGGATACTAGCATACCATGCAGTCTTACAATCTTGTTTATGTATATACGAGCAAGACGTTCAAGTGTATAAGTTTCTTGTATAGATAAGAAATGAGCAGACTTGGTCAATCTATCAACAATGACCCAAATTGCATCTATGCCTTGAGAAACCTTGGGAAGACCAGTAACAAAATACATGGTAATTTGCTCCCACTTCTAATCTAGAATTTCAAGTGGTTGTAATGGACCTTTTGGCACTTGATGCTCCGCCTTGACTCGTTGACAAGTTAAACACCTTGAGATAAACCTCGCTATCTCTCTCTTCATATTGCTCAACCGAAATGTATGTTGAAGATCACGATACATTTTGGTACTCCCAAGATGGATTGGAAACGGTGTGTTGTGCGCCTCCATCATGATTTTATACTTCAAGTCAGAATCGTTAGGAACACAAAGTCTGGAGTTGACTTGAAGTATTCCTTCTTCATCGATTCTTGCTTCCGGGATAGCACCTTCTTGCACTTTTTTCTTCATATACATTAGCTCCAGGTCTGTAGCTTGAGCAACTTTAATTTTATCGATTAAAGTCGGTTCTACTCGTATGTTTGCCATCATCACATGGGTCCCTAGAGTCTTTAACTCTATCTCCATCCTTTGCAAGTCATACAAAATGGGTCTTTGCGTTGACAATAACGCACTTGTACCTGCATATGATCTTCTACTCAATGCGTCAGCTACTACGTTCGCTTTTCCAGGATGATATTGAATAGTATGATCATAATCTTTCAATAGTTCAAGCCAACGCGTTGCCGCATGTTGA